>CM050167.1:180886291-182093791 GCA_027410445.1 Discoglossus pictus
GTAGGAAGAAAAAAAATGGGCATCAAACAAAATGAAAATGAGGCTACACGACCCTGGACCGCACAACACAACACCAAACGCATACCACTTTCACACAGGAACATACAAAATACAAAATACACTACTACAAAGGACGCCAAATACTCGCGAACCGCGTAGCACACACAAATGACGCTACTTTACACTATGAACTTGCAAATCACATTACGTATCTACAGTAGCACTTTACACAAATAAACCAATGGTTTGCCCTCGCACACACAGACTACTTCTAATGCACAGTTGGGACATTCATAAAAATATCTACACAGGCCAACAACAGTCCAACTGCACATTATATGCTGCAGGAAAATGAAAAAAGATTGTTAGCACTTCAGCCTATTGATTGATGGATATATTAATTACAAATAGGTATATTAATTCATTAAGTAAATAAATAATTGATTAGTTTTTACAAAAATATAGACATATGTATTCGTCTTTGTGATGAGCGCAGAGGCTCGCAATGAGCGCCGAAGGTCCTCACAGTACAAAAACCTTCACATTATGTGGCAAACAGCATTGCCATGGCTTCAAATTTTATTAACTGTCATTTTTTGATGGGCAAGTCGCTAGTGTATATATATATATACAGTATACATATATATATATATATATATATATATATATATTCTACTAGATATCTTGTTCCATATACATATTCATCTTCTCAGAGTCAGAGAAAGTTGTTTCCTTCCTTTTCTCCTGTCAGAAGCAGAAGAAGAGAATTCAAAACTGTCTTTACCTCAGAGACACACATTACATAACGGACAGATTATATAACTGACTCTATCCATGGCCGTTACTGGCAACTTCAACATTCTAAATCCGTTAACTGTTCATGAACCAAACATGCAACATACAGATTCTATCATCATAAGTCTAACACACAGAGAACCAATGTAACATGCAGTAATTAACATACATAGGGTAATCAACTTAACATATTAAATGACTATAAAACATACTGTAAAACTATTGAGCCCAGTCCCACAACCACATATTCCCAGGAGGCAGTCCTGAAAGGAGTCTTTATGCAACCAGTTTAATGGCCAGCCTCAAAATCCTAATCATCCTGGGTGGATCATATGAGTCCAAAGGACAGGTGGTTAGGGGTATCATGACAGTGTCATTGTCAACTAATGAGTTTCCTTAACTATATATATGTGGTTGGTCCTCTCTTACTATGTAGCTGGTATTGTGGACAGAAGCTACGCCCCTTTTTGGCTACTAAGAGGACCATGGACAACATATAATATAATGAAGGGAGAGGGGGTGGGTGGCATGTATGTAGGGGGACAAGTATGAGAAAGGGGCAGATTTTAAGCAGTGTAGGGAGGGAGAGGGGTCCTACCACAATCTCAGGTAATTTACCTGGACATTTGTGGTCTGTCCCCTCTCCTTGTGTAGTTGGTGGTGTGATGAGAAACTAAGCCTATTTCCTAGGTCTGCTAACAGGTTGGGAAAAAATTGCTAACCGAGTCTTTGAGGAGATGAGAGTGAGAATGGAAAACAAGATTGCCACATAAGTTGGGGGATGAGCAGGGGTGGAGGAACTGGGGGGCGGGGGGACAAATCCCCCAAGATTATATGAATAGTGGATACACAAAATGCTGAAATTAAACTTAATCATGCATTACCATTATCAGTGCTGTGGAGCAGTATATCTCTCCCAGGAGAGCTGTGACTTCTTCCCTTTTTAACAACCCTGGGAGGATGCAATTGACAGCTAGGACTCAGAAGTAGCAGAAAGAGTATTTGCACAAAGGTATAAACAACATTTGAATTAAAAATGACTAGTATACTTTTTTCAGGCATGTTTTTTTGCACCAAAATACCTGACCTTTGTATTTATTTATTTTGCAATATAATCAATTAATTAAAACCTTTCCAACTAACTTCTATTCTTTGTTCTTTATTCAGTTTTTTTTTCAGTCTTCAATATTCCCCAGCTCACTTTCTACCTCCTCTCTTCTCTCTGCCTTTTGCTTCTTGCTTTTCACTAATTTCTCTTCCTCCCATTCCTTTCTTTTCCCTCATCACCCATATCCATCCTACCCGCATACACACTATTTTCCATTTGTAAAGTATCATGTAGCAATTACAATTAGAGAGAATTAAGCAAGGAGGAATCATGTGTTATGCAGTGATATGACAGTGAGGAGGTAGGAAGCTTGTATTATGCAGTGATATGATAGTGATGGAGTGGGATGCTTGTGTTATGCAGTGATATGATAGTGAAGTGGGAGAAAACCTGGGTTATGTAGTGATATGATAGTGTGGAAGCCTGTGTTATGCAGTTATATTATAGTGAAGTGGGAGGCAGCCTGTGCTATGCAGTGATATGATAGTGAGGAAGCATGTATTATGCAGTGATATGATAATGAGGTTGGAGGAAGCCTATGCATTGTATGTAGTTGTTTTTTTTTGTCTCTTTAATTGTTTTCCTACAGATTATTTTAGGAGGAAGAGCAAGATCCTCACATAGATAGGGAGTTGAGAAAAGTAGAGAGAGTGAAACCCCAACATAAGCAGGGTGGTGAGAGAGAGTATAGAGCGCAACATCTCCTCTTTGGCCAGAAACAAGAAAGAGAGAATGGAGAGCGAAATCTTCACATGAGTGGGGAGAGTGAACCCCACATGATCAGGGAGACGAGAGAGATCATGGAGAGCAAGATCCGCAGATGAGCAGGCAGATGAGAGGGATAATGGAGAGTGAATTTCTCACATGATTGGGGAAACGAGAGATAATGGAGCAAGATCCTACAAGGGCAGGGACACAAGAGAGTATGACGAGCAAGATACTAGTATATGCAGGGAGTCGGGAGAGACAATGGATAACAAGATTCCCCTCATATGCAGGGAAACCAGAGAGAGAAAAGAGAGCATGGTTCCCTAATTAGCCATGAGGAGATAAGAGAGAATAAGGAGCAAGATCCCTACATGAGCTGAGAGAAGTAAGTGAAATGGAGAGCAAGATCCCCAAATAAGAAGGGATAGGATAAAAGAATGGTGAGCAAGATCCCTGCATGAACACAGCGACAAGAGAGAGTGTAGTGAGCAAGATCCCTGCTTGAGCAAGGAGACAAGGGTGTGAATGGAAAGTGTGATCCCCTCATAGGCAGGGAGAAGAGCATGAGAGAATGGAGAATGAAATCCCCTCAAGAGAGAGAGAAAGGAGATTGAGCTCCCAACATGAGCAGGGAGAGTGAGATCCCATGATAAACCTGGAGATGTGAGAAAGAGTTATATCCCCACATGAGCAGGGAGGTGAAAGAGAGAATAGAGAGCAAGAGATCCACAGGAGCAGGAAGACGAGAGAAAGAATAGAGAACATCATCCCTTCATGAGTGGGGATACGAGAAAGGGGACAGAGATCCCTACATGGGCGGGGAGACATGAGAGATAATGGAGAGTGAGATCCCCACATAAGCAGGGAGTGGTGAGAGTGAATGGAGAGTGAGGTCCCCACATAAGGAGAAATATGTGAGAGAGAGAGAATGTAGATTTACTTCCCTGCATGAGTAGGGTGACGTGGGGTGCCTGATGGTGGCACCTACCACTTTGGAGCCATGTACTCCTAAATCAGCGACTGAGACATATGAGAAGGGAGATGAGTGATAGGACAGAGAGCAAGGCCCCCACACGAGTAGGGAGTTTAGAGAAAGAAGAGAGAACAAAATTCTCATTTGAGCAGGGGAATGAGTGATAATGAAAGGCGAGCATAGAGAGCAAGATATCCACATGAGTAGGAAGACGAGAGAAAGAATAGCGTGGGAAATCCCTTTATGAGCAAGGAGAGAGAGATCTCTACATGGATGGGGAGACATCCAGTTGGGAATTGCTGCAACTCTTATTGAATTAGTTATTTTGTCACAATTACTGGTAGCGATATGGGCTACAACATTTTTCTACAAAGGTAAATAGTTTCTGTAGAAAATAAAGGATGTATAAACTTTTTTGTGGGGTATGTATCTTATATTGAGTCGATCCCTATTTGGGTGCAGTTTATTGTAATTTTTGATCCTGCCCAAATGCTGTTGAAGTATTGGCAGATGTAAAGGTTGCATATTATATATAAATTATTTGGCATGAAAATTATATAAAATTAAATCAGAGTAGAAATACAACTTTGTTGAGCAGTTAATTTATAAGTGAATTGCTGCTGTGCATACATACAGTATAGATAAGTTAAAGTTACACTCCTTTCCATTTAAGTCATTAAAGTTAAATATGTGTTCTAACTTTGTAATACAGAAAAACACAGTTGGCTTTAACCCATCGTTACATATATTAACCATTACATTTGCAAATGTATTGAAAATTTTCTGCGCAAGAGATTGTACAGAGTAAAAAAGCAACTTTTAGAACATTAATAAGGTCTTTTCTTAACAAATGGTGGGTTACAGAAGTCTTTATTATGCCTTTACATGGAATGTTTAGTGACATATTTGAAGAATTCAACTTGATAGAGGGTAACATTTTTGAAAAAGTAAAACATTATTTCCATTAGTCCCATTAAAAGCACTTGCACTAAGGAATGCAACAATTCACCAGTAGAAGCTGAATTATAGGGCATCTCTGACTTGAACAAACAGATAAACAGAAATAATGCTGTTGCTCTCACTAGAACATACAATTTATACAATTGAATACATTTTAATTTTTTTTATGTTCATATCTTATGTTTTGCCTATCATCGAATGGCATTTAAAGGAATGCTTTAAACTACAGGGGTCCTTTAATAATATGCTGTTTTTAATGACACAGAATCCATATATATTATGCCACCTTTAACATTCAATCAGTCTCCAGCAGGCATTCACCTTTCCTGGAAAACATATTAGAGTCTTTTTACTAATATTGTTGTGTGATTATTGCTCGAACAAATCATTCCATTAAATAATACATATCTCGTGCTTGGGTTCAATGAGGCACAACATATGTCAACAACTGCAGAATACCTGTCTATACAATAGCATATTCAAATCATGATTATATTGCTTTGCCAAACTAACAGTGAACCTCATTCAATTGTCCGAATTTGAGATCCGATAGCCCGCAAGTGAGATTGCAGGCAAATTTGCTATTCAATTGGCGTTTTTTTGCGGGCTTGGATCGGGTTACGAAGTTATGGCCTTGCGAAAATGGCAGCCGTCAAACTCGTGGCCTACACCACTCAAAAGCCTTTGATCTGTCATATTTGCAGGGCTAAAATCGCAAATCAATATTCTATTGCCCGATTCCTCCAAACTCGTAAACATATCCAAACTCACAAAATGCGAATGAAAAACAAAGTCCTACATGTGCTAGAGAGGACCCGCAAGGGCTTTAGAAGCCCTTACGTATGCTCCCCTAAATGTCCCCACTGCTCCTAACACCCCCCCCCCACCTAAATAAACCCCCCATGATGCAGGGGCCCAAATCGGGACCCCTGAAGGGTCCCCACATTAACCCCATGATGCGAGGGTCCCAATCTGGACCCCCGGAGGGTCCCCACATTGACACCTTGCTGCAGGGATCCCAATCTGGACCCCCGCAACATTTATAAATTAAAATTCCCCGCCGCAGGTCCGTAAAGGGCTTGCGGCCTGAAAATGGCTAACCCCATGCCTCGGGGGTAACTAACATTAACCCCCCCCCCCTTGCTGCGGATCCTGAAAGGACCTTAAAGATCATTAAAGGAACTGCAATAAATAAAAAACATAACCCCTGCCATGGGGGTACTATAAGTACCCTGCCGAAACCTAAAATTAACCCCATCACTCGGGGGGTCAATATAGATCCTCATGAGACAATAATTAACCCCTTCAGTCCAATATGGGTCTATATACAGTGCCTTGCAAAAGTATTCACCCCCTTGGCTTTTTACCTATTTTGTTACATTACAGCCTTAAGTTCAATGTTTTGTTAATCTGAATTGTATGTGATGGATCAGAACACAATAGTCTAAGTTGGTGAAGTGAAATGAGAAAAATATATATATAAAACTAATTTTTAGGAATAGAAAACAGAAAATTAGCATGTGCGTATATTTTCACCCCATTTGTTATGAAGCCCATAAAAAGCTCTGGTGAAACCAATTACCTTCAGAAGTCAAATAATTAGTGAAATGATGTCTACCTGTGTGCAATCTAAGTGTCACATGATCTGTCATTACATATACACACCTTTTTTGAAAGGCCCCAGAGGCTGCAACTTATAAGCAAGAGGCACCACTAAACAAAAACTGCCATAAAGACCAAGGATCTCTCCAAACAAGTAATGGATAATGTTTTTGAGAAGTACAAGTCAGGGTTAGGTTATAGAAAAATATCCAAATCTTTGATGATCACCAGGAGCACCATCAAATCTATCATAACCAAATGGAAAGAACATGGCACAACAGCAAACCTGCCAAAAGACGTCTGCCCACCAAAACTCACGGACCGGGCAAAGAGGGCTTTTAATCAGAGAGGCAGCACAGAGACCCAAGGTAACCCTGGAGGAGCTGCAGAGTTCCACAGCAGAGACTGGAGTATCTGTACATAGGACGACAATAAGCCGTACGCTCCATAGAGTTGGGCTTTATGGCAGAGTGGCCAGAAGAAAACCATTACTTTCAGCAAAAAACAAAATGCAAAGGTTAATATGGAGACACTGCAGGGGTCCCGACCAGGACCCTCAGCATAGGGGGGTTTATTTTAGATGCCACGGGGGTATTTGAAGTATCCCTGCAGCAGGGGTTAACACTTTAACTGCCACAGGGAATCCTGATCGGTACCCCCGCTGCAAGGGTTAATGTGGGGACACTGCAGGGGTCCCAATGGGGACCCCCAGCATTTCGGGGTTTAATGTTAGGTGCAGCAGGGGTTCTTACAGTGGACCCCTGAATCATGGGGGTCATGTGGGGACCCTGCGGGGGTTCCGTGGGGACCCTGCAGCAGGGTTTCAAATAGGGAGAATGCGGCACCACCTGCAGGTTTCATTGCCGTCATGATGACAGTCTCATTTCCTATTGGCTCATAGTAGGCAGTAGCTACAGGGTTTCATTCGCAAGCCCTTCTCTGCTTATTTTGGAAACCTGGGTTTCTGATTTTGGATCTCGGGCAGCGAGTTTCGACATTGGGGAATTGAATAGCATCAGAAACAAAGGGGAACAAAAGACCACAACTCATTTGCAGACATGCAGCCGACTGAAAGCGAGTTTCGAGGCCCGAATTGAATGAGGCCCATTATTAGTATCAGTGTAATCCATGAACATAAAACTTTTTTGGGAGACAATCTAATTTTTTGCACAGTCTTTTTATGTGTATATGAATCAATTTTTTGTTTGTTACATCATATCCTGATAGCTGGATGATGGGGGAGGCGGGATTTGTCATTATCATGGAAGAAGTGGTAGGGAAACTAGGGAACAGGCAGAAGTCCTGAACCTTTGTTTAATAATAGGATAAGATTGGAATTGCATTACATACCATATCCACTGACCCCTCTTAATTTTCTTCCACACCAAGACCCCTTCCCAGGACCATTTCCAAAAGCAGCCCCACTCCCCAAGCAGAGTTCCTCCACAAGATCCTTACCTAAAGCAGATCCACTCCACAATATTAAGGTGGCTCCCCAAGACACCTCCCCAAAGCAGATCCCTTTGCAAAATCTGTCCCAAAGTAGGGCCCCAACTCAAGACCCCTTCAAAGTAGCTCCCCCTTTCCAAAGCAACTTACCATACCTTACCTTCCTTTCCTGCTGCTGCTGCTGCTGCTATTGTCATCCAGCACCAGCATGTGTCTCCCCTGTGACCTACAGCCAAAAAGGACCCGCCACCACTCAGGATATACACTGTATTAACCACCTGCACTGGTGGTAGCTTCACCCCTGCCTTCAGGTTCCAGCAAAGTCATTAAAACATTTTTCATTAAAAAAATAGCTGTATGTCTTTTTTCTTCTTTATTATCCTCTTAATCAGATTTAACATTTTCGAACACATTGTTTTTCACCATACAGTCGTCCTTTAGCATTTTACTGGAGCTGCACCCAATGGAATTCAGTGCATTACAATTACAAGGAGAATGAGCTAAACATTATATAACAGCACTAAGATGTTCAGCAACAAGCGTTAAATTCTCTGCTGTTACAGATGAGTAATTAGGAATCAGCTCCTAAAGCACAGAAGCAATAAAAACATTCAGGAGAGAATTTTAATGGCAATAGACCCAACTCTGCTGGAAGCAGTCATTATAGCTGGAGAAACAGAACAGGTCATGGATGGTGCAAAGAGTTTAAGTGATGAGCACAGATACTCCACACAATTGATGCGTAGCAAACAATTTAACAGGCAGGGCAGCAGATAGGAATTGAAGACTTGAGGAAATGCAGTCCATTGCTAGAGGAAGTATACAGCACCAGCTCATTGGAATGAAAGCCGAGTGTGAAGTAAGATGTTATAAAAACGAATATTTTAACAAACTGGTCAGATTCAGTTAGTTGCAAATTTCAAGATGAGGTAGCAAGGAAGATAATGATGCATATAACTGTAGAAAAATTCCAGCAGCAAAATTAAAAAAAAAAAAATATCTTTATAATTGAACAGTGATATTTTAACCCAAAAAGTTTCATACATCATTTTGCTGAAAATCAGCTCATACATGAAAAATCTGGCAAAAATGTTGTATTTAACTTTTTTCTACGGTGAATTAAAAACCTGCTGTAACTTTTTTGTCTGAAGTAATATTTTTTTGAGTAATTCGCCATTACCATTGTGAATTTAAAGGGATTACGTCACCCCAGAATCAAGTTTGTTTTTTTGGGGGTTATTCTTAAGCATAAAAAACTGTACATATGGTGTGTTATACATTTTTTCTAAAATAAATCAGTCATGGGGACTTTCATTTTCTTTTTGCTGTATTTATATGCAAATGAGTGGCTGCAACTTTATTAGCTGCTTTGATGTGCTATTTAGGATTACAGTTTGCTTATCTGTCTCTGTAGGAGCCAAACTGTTATATGGTAGTTAGACCCCTTTCCCACCCTTATCAAGCACTCTGAGTTGCACATTAGCATACCGAGCCATACATTAGCATACTGAACTGCACATTTGAATAAAGGAACTAAAAAATCAATTCTTAATATTTCACAAATTATTTACTGTAGATAAAAACTGCTAGTACAATGGATAGCTAGATTGTAAGGCTCTTTAGAATTAAATCAACTTACTGTTTGGGTGACAGAGTCCCTTTAATATATTAATACAGTAGAATCCTGGTTATCCGGCACCCAACTATCCGGGACATGGAAGTCCCCATGACTGATTTAAGCAACCGGCATCAATTCCCCATTTTAAAAAAAAAACTGCTTAACCGGCATAACTGGCACTAAAGTTCAAGACTGCAAAAAAAAATATTAACTTTTTTTTCTAATAGTTTTTTCTGGTTTAGGTGCTAATGTCTTTTTTAAGGCATTTTGAGGGTTTTGGGGGGGTTTAAGGGTAGTTTAGACCCTTAAATTCGGGGACTCACGATTAACCGGCAACTACACTTATCCGGCAAAAGGGAGTACCCGTGTGTGCCGGATAACTGGGAGTTTACTATACTAGGAAATTGCCCATCAAAAATGATGGCAATAAAATTGTAAGGCAGGCAATGCTGTTTGCCACACAATGTGAGGCTTTTGCTCCTCTGAGCACCATTTGCGTGGCGCGCGCTGACTGACCTTGGTTCTATTCTAAAACTCCTGTGTGCCTGGCATTGTTCGTGTGTTAGTGTCTTCTCCGTCGTGTATTTTCTAAGTCCCGCATGCCTGGCATTGTTCGTCTAAGTGTTACTGTCTTCGGCACCGTGTATTTTCTAAGTTCTGCGTGCCTGGCATTGCTGAGCCTCGTTTTCATCCTGTTTCAGAATTTTTTAGGTTTCTTTTGGCCGCCATTTTTTTCCGGCTTTGGCGATTTTCGATCGGTAAAAAAGACAAAATATCCTTCAAATTTACTTGCAACCTCATTCATAGGAGCCCTGGCTCCACCCCCCCTGTGCTGTGTGTGAGTGTGTAAGTTAATTTGAGGCATATTTGTGTGTTCTTGCAGGCTTTTCCAGTTCAGTGGTTCGGCCATTAAAGTCGTATTTTTGCCCATCTACATGCTTTGCGTCCTAAGTCATACGGGCTGTAATTATGCATCAGTCGAAAAGTCCAGGGGCCATGCGATGAGGCCTCATTGCAGCTAAGTCCCGCATGTCTTGGGATCAGCGTGTAAGATATGGGTATAAGCCATATCTTACAAGCGCCAGCTAAGTCCCACGTGTCCACCCCTGCAATGAGCTCCTTCCCCCGTGCCTCAACTGCTCGCCTCGCCCTACCGGCCGCAATTGACTCGCCTCGCTTGACGAGGCTCGCAAAGTGTGACGACAACTTGCGGTACGACAACTATATAGGTGATATCCCTGTGGTAGTAAATGATCTACCTTTCGGTTAGACCTCTTACCTAAACTAATGAAGCACACTGTGCCACACATTTAGATACCAAGTTACACATTAGCATGTATGGACCAGACAACTAATCATTTGTATTTCAAGAATGATTTACAGTGGAGATACATTTCTACGAAGTAAGTAGGAGCATGGCAATCTAAAAGAATATGCATTTTTTTTTTCAAAGGCTTTTGGTACAATTGTGAGGTTGTTATCAATCAACAAATAAAGAAGTTCAGACATGAAATAATTATTTCTAATTGGATGGGTACTTAATTGAATGCACAGGTACACATGGGGCCTCATTCAATTGAGAAATTGTAGTTCGTACTGTAGCCGTAAACTAATTTGCTATTCAATTGACGTTTTTTTTTGTGATCCGCAAACAATCTACGGGTTACAGGCTGAAAATCCCTGCAGTTGTGTGAAAATCCCAAAAAGGTGGTCTATTTAGCTACAGATAATCCCTGCCTTTGGCCACAGGAATTCCCTTCTAAATAGATGATCTTCGTTGAAGGAATGGGCTGCTCGGTATCCCGCTAACGGATCAGGAGCATGTACATGTGCTTTAGCTCAGGAGAATAATAAAAGCCTTCCCATTAAATTAAACACACCGTCCTCTATGCGTTCTGAGTAACTCTGGATCTTCTGGGAAATGTCCTTCATCGTTTGATTTATTCGTTCATCGGATGGTCTTGTGGCAAAGAAAGCTATCCGCTCTTGGCACTTTCTCTTAACCTCATCATTGACTGCTGGTTGTCCAGTGGTGAGTTGTCCAGATTGGATGGTATCACCTACAAAATAGTCTAGGTCCTCTGGTTGGGCCTAACTGCTGGCCAGTTTCCTCTACCCTTCTCAGCCCCAGGATCGTTGCAGCACGGGTTGCCGGATATTTTGCCATCCTTGCTACCGGTTCTTGTACCAAACTCCCACCGACTGCCATCAGTTTGTGAAGATCCCAAAATGGGGGTCTATTTAGGTACAGACAATCCCTGCCTCTAAATAGGCGATCTTCGTTGAAGGAATGAGCTAGTAGGTATCCGGCTAACGGATCAGGAACAAGTACATGTGCTTTAGATCAGGAAAGTAATAAAAGCCTTCCCGTTAGATAAAATGCACCATCCTCTATGCGTTCCAAGTAACAATAACTTTTGTTTCTTACAGCAGTCTATCTATCACATTTTTCATGTCAGTGGGAGCACCTCTTCAAAATCCCCTCCCTGATCAGGATCATCCAATAAGAGAACAGCAGCTGCGGGCTATGGGCAGACTTGGGTGATTAGATCCAATCAGGGGTGGATGAATATGGGGGCTTGGTTTGCTCTCCCCAGGGTGGGTCTAGGGAAGGTACTTCACAGTGGAGGGAACCAATTTGCAAACCAGAAAGGAAAATCAGTACCCTGCCATGGCCACAAGATGTCACTACTGAGCACAAGTGTAACTGTCCCCAGCTCAGCAGTGATTAGACAAATGGCCGCGCAATTAGAAAGTCTCCTGGCCAGAGAACAGACAGTCCCATGCGATGAAAGACATTAGAATTAATTGCACAACAGTGTCAAGCTCGCAAACCTGCAATCAAAAATATTTTTTTGTTATGTGTAATTTCAGTGTTATATAAATCTCGGGAATCAATGAGTTAATACATATCATGTTACCCACATGGACTAGAACATTTCCTTCATTCATTTTTATTATTTTGTACATTGCAGGATTGTGAGTCTGATAGCATATCGTACCCCTAAACGCTAATTGATTGACATGTAAATTCCATGTTTTACTGACCTAATGATAATGGTCTCATTTACTATTGGCTGTTTCTAAAAGGGTAGTTACAGCCTTGCTTAATTGATCATGATCACGCTCAGAAAGGCTACATATGATTGTATGGTTTACAGTTTCCGCTTTCGGCCCCTAACTTGCAGGCTTATTCAATTGAATTGCTCTGTAATTGTGCAATTGAATGAGGCCCATGGTATTTAGGCTAATGTAGTAAGTTGAGTTCTTCAATGTGATGACACCGGTCAGACTGCAGCCAGTAATTAGTGATGTACTGTAACTGGTTCAGTTGTACTAATCAGAACATTTTTTTCAGCTCTGAAAACTGCAGAGACAGGGAGGAATACAGCATAAGACTTGTATCCTAACAGCTATTATATTGGGTCAACACATCACCATACAAACATGGGAACACTTAAGGGGCATACTGTGAGGCTGGGTCCACCTGTCGTGTAGAAGCCCGCAACCGCCATTTCACTTTTTGCCATCAGCCAGGACAGGGAGTTCCTGTACTTACCCACCTGGGGCTAACTTCCTTACCCACTAGCACTTAACTGATTCACGTCCCACTTGAAACTCTTAAGGATAAGTATTGGGATCATTTATTTTTAATATTTTTATTAATTGACAAAATTATTCATGGTAATAAAATCATAACACAGAATACATTCTTCGAAGATAATGCACGTGTGACACAATAATCGGCCTAAAAAACACATGTGAAATATTTAAGGGAAACATCATGGAGAAAATAATAGTTAATGCTTTAAAATACTAAAATGATCTAGCTTGCTCTATTATACTATTAGCATGATTTTTTTTTATTTTTATCAAACTGTTATCAAGAGCATTTGGTCTAGATTTGTCTAGATCAGATGTTTATATTGTACTAGCGAATTGCCCGTCAAAAAATGACGGCAATGGAATTGTAAGGTAGCTAATGTTGTTTTGTGTGTACTACTGAAATATATAATACAAATGAATAAATGAATATATTTTACCTATTTTGAAGCATTGTTGAAGAGCTGCAATCTGTTTTGATGTTGCTGCAGCATTAATGGTGTGGAGGTGCTGTGTAAGCGTGCTGAATGTGTGCAGTGTAATAGTGTGCGTGCACGAGACGAAACCATTAGCAAAGTTGTGTAGTTCCGCATTGTTCTAAAATGCCGGCTAATGTGTGGTATGCGTCTGTAGTGGAATATCCGTAGGTGTTTTGTGGTGTTTTGCGTGTTTCTTGTGGTGTTTTGCGTGTTTAGAGTGCTGTAGCCTCGTTTTCGTTTTGTTCGTCTGCCATTTTTTCTCTCGCTTAGAGAATTTTTTAGTGTCTAAACTCTTTTATTATGAGTTAAATGAAGGTGTAACTTCATTTTTTGAGGTGCTGGATGGTTCCTCTTGCTGTAGGTAAGCTTTTTATGTATGTGTTGTGTATATTTATTGTGTTTTTCATTTTTTCATGTCCGCGGGTTGCGGACGATTTTTGCGAGTCCGTAATGTGTGTTAACGTGTCTCGTATGTTGTTTGCGTTGCGCCGTAAAGTTTGCGAGGGTTGCAGTTGCTTCGCGAGGGCCGCAGTTGATACACACACAATATACACACACATTATATATACACACACAATATACACACACATTATATATATATATATACACACACACACATTATACATACACACACACACAATATATACACACAATACACGAACACATAATATCTATACACACACACAATACACACACACATTATATACATACACATGGTGTTAATGATCAGTGTATAATTAGTTTATATGGCAGGTCTCAGTGATTGCACATGTTCCTCAGACCCCATTATCTCCCTGTCACTCACAGTCAGCTACCCAGGCCCGGCTCCTCCAGCTCTGAGGCCTGCTCCAGTCCGCGGATCCACGGTGTTTCCTGTTCCCCAGGCCGGCCCTGCGCGGGGCATTGTGGGGAGGAGGTGGCTGCTCCATCCCAACAACTGGATTGCCGGGCCCTGGGATGGTGCGGCTACTGGCAGTGGCGGCGTCTGGCGGGTTCGGCTAGTGGCAGTGGCGGCGTCTGGCTCCCCCTCCGGAACCCGAACCGGGGCATTGTGGGGAGGAGGTGGCTGCTCCATCCCAACAACTGAGGCCCTTGCACGCATCCCTCGCTACGCGAGGGCTGCGGGCAAGGGCTGCGGGCAAGGGCCTCAGTTGCTGGGATGGAGTGCCTTCGGCGCTCCATCCCAGCAACTGAGGCCCTTGCCCGCAGCCCTCGCTTTGCGAGGGCCGCGGGCTCGCTACACGAGCCCGCAAGCGTGAGCAACGGACCGTACACTCACAATTATATATGTGATGATAAAATGGTCCAGATTCACTGAAAGTCATACTGGTGATGAGAAGATAATGAGGAACATCTTTCTTTGAAGACAAAATCATCACTGTGTCCACAAAGGTATTTTAGGTAGGTCTTTTTACCATCTTGTTCATATTTATTGGAGACATTTTGTCCATGTGCGTTCAAGGAAATAAGTTCTAGTCAGATTACTTTCTTTATTCACTAAGCAACACTGCTGCAGCCCACTACTATTATTGTAATGGGTACATTACAGACAAATGAAACAGTGAGTTAAGTGACAATAACGTTTTAGTAATATTCCTCAAAATTAATTTCTAATATTTCTAATATTAATATATAATAGGCTGCATAAACCTTTGAGATAATTAACATTAATAGTCACATATGTGGAAATATTTTGAATAAATGAATATGTTCTTTATGATGTATGTGTAATTACAATACAACAATACAATGTAAGGAGTTTTAGTATTATTCAGCAACACCTATTTCATCAGTCTACTTAGTTTAGACATTTTACGCCAATATCACAGGCTGCATATATGGCAATTGCCTGGTGGAGATGCTAATGTGATTGAAAGCTGTTGAAAAACATTTTGCGAGAAACAAGATTTCTGCAGCCTGACAAACTGAGGAATTGTAAATAAATAGATTAGAATACTTTGCAGTAGCAAATATTCTCCTGACGTTTCTGGTCATTTTAATACTGAAGATGTCTTGCTTGTCCAAGAGTGACCTGATTAAATTTGCTGAAGTGTATGAAGAAGAGGACACGTACATGTTTTTATTATCCCAAAAGAACATGTGGTCATTGATATATGTTAATTCTGCTCTTTAGCAGCCAAAGCTAATGCCAGGAGAGTAGCTATTTGTATAGCTGATGATATCCAACATAAGGCTGTATTACATGCATTTCTTGTCTGATTAGAATTTAGTTATCAAAAAAAAAAAATATGAAAAAAATAAAAAATATATTTACAGAAAGTTGCATGAAAAATAAGTTCTAAGACTGAGATTGAAATTCAGTTACTTTTTCCATCCAATGATTTCACCTGCAGATAGCTGGTTTATATCTAATGTTATTTTAGCTGTACATTTGTAGAAAATGTTCAATAAATTGCAGTTGACTGAATTGACTGAATGTTATCCAAACTGCATGTTGTAGAACTGCATAATAACATTGAATTCTGTTGCAATAATGTAATAACACTAGACTATAAATTATTATAAAACCACATTTCTATTCAGATAAATTATGAATTCTGAAATTTAATGAATACATCTTTGAAATTGTATTGGGCTAACACATCAACTTACCAACATAGGGACACTTATGGGGCATACTGTGAGGATGGGTCCATCAGTCGAGGAGGAGCCTGCAACTGCCATTTTGTTTTTTTGTCATCAGCAGGACAGGGAGTGCCTGTACTTACCCACCTGGGGCTAACTTCCTTACCCACCAGTACTTAACCGATTCACTTCCCACTTGACACTCTCAAGGATAAGTATTGGGATCATTTATTTTTAATATTTTTATTAATTGACATTTTGCATGGTAATAAAGTAAAAAAACAGAGTACATTATTTGAAGATAATGCATGTGTGGCACAATAAACAGCCTAAAAAACACTTAGGAATATTTAGGGGAAGCATCATGGAGAAAATAATAGTTGATGCTTTTAAATACTAAAATGGTCTAGCTTGCCCAACTATACTATTAGCATGAATTTTGGCCATAATAATAATAATTTGCATGAATGTGGTATGTATTTTGCATGAAATGATGATGTGTTTGTGGTGTTATTTTGTGTTTTTACTTGTTTTAGGGCAAAAAAGTAACTTGCAGAACCATCACTACCCTAACAATTGGCCTATTATTTGCACCGTCTGTTTATGTGGTGGAATGTCACATTGTGGCACTCAGCCCACATCCATAACTCAAAGCCTTATCCGCAATAGATTTCAGTGCAGGGAATACCCAAACCAGAAAGGGCTTTAGGAACCAACATAAAATGAGAACGTCATCATTATTATAATAAGTTAAGTGTTGTAACTGCTGCAAGGAACTGTAATATATATATATATATATATATATATATATATATATATATATATATATATATACATATATATAAATATATTATCTTTTAATTACTTGGGCCCCTATGCTAATCCATAAAAAAATAAATTACAAGTGCTGTAGCAGCACAATAAATCCTACATAGCTATGTTAATTGCCCATCCCTAAAACATTGCGAGAGAACTGCTACGGGTCACGGTTAGAGTGAAATTCACAACAAAGCTGAAAAGCAATGCAAAAGTCTCCTGATTTTAGCACTAACAATAAATTACAAGTTACTCCCTGACACTTTGACACCCAAATCCTATTCTAATAAGATTTTATGGATCACTCGCAAATAAGAGCACTGCAGTAAATGCAAAAAGCAGAAGAAAGACATATGTGTACCAAAGACCACTTTCAATTGGTTTTCAAACCCTTGCTGAGTCCCCCAGAAGCATTTAAAGTGACTGTATAGGCCAAAAAGCACTACAAAGTAATGTAATTTTAACAATATTTGACACTTAGTCCGATATCAATATATTAGCATAAAATTCGTAATTCATTCTGGCCAATCAGAGGCAGCTGCAACATTGAAACAAAGTCGTCTGGGGATCCTGTCTCTGCAGCAAAGCTTCATGAGATTATTAGTTTGGTATATATCCGTGTAAGAATGTGTCTGACATAGACAGCTCTAAAGGTGTGAAATTCCAGATTTCAGTTTGCTGCAAATAATCTGTAAGTATTTTGAACTTTTCAATCTTAAAAGTTCTGTTTTTTCCATTTAACATATATATATAAATATATGCAATTAAAAACAATGACAGTAAAATGTCAGACTCATTAAATAAAATGAAGACTTTAGGAAATATATTTTTTTGAACTCAGGCCACCCAAGCATGGATCACAGAAAATTAGGTGCCATATGTCATAAGTAGTTGGCACAAGATTCATTCCTAATCCTCTAAAAGCTATTTCCCACAGTGTTTAATGAATTAACCATCCATTCCATTATTTTACTATTAATTGAGAATTAATAGTCAATGAAGAGGAGTGGGAGAGAGGTAACGGGAATAAACAAGAAAGAGGGAAGGGGAGATAGAAGGAAGGGGGTGAAAGAGGGACGTGCCAAAGGAGAAAAGTGGAGATGGAGGGGAGAGGACTTACTTTGCCTTCTTGCCACTCGCAGCAAATCAGCTCGCCTCCACTTGAAGCAAGAGCAACAATGTAATGGCCCCCCACATACGAGGTGTATTTTCTCTCAAATTTTGGACCAGGAAGTTGGCTGAAAACCAGTCTGTTTTGTCCAAAACCAGACACCTGACAACCACGGGCTTAGGAGCTGATCGAATATATTCCTCTTAGATTTTATGATTGGCAGATAGGAGAGATATATGTTGTATAAGTACTGTGAGCTGACCCTTTAATCTTGAAGTGCAAGTCAGTCACAGATTCTGAGCTGTGTAAGCTGTAGAGTTTCCTTACTCCTCCTCCCACTCCCCTCACACATGCCTCGTGGAGTGAGGAGGTGCTCCTACCAGCATATTAGTCAGGCCCATAGATCATCTTGTTATCTGCCTCTCCTCTTTTCCCTGTATCTCTCTACATGCACTCCTCCATATGTCTCTTCCCTAACAGCTGGACATTTCTCACTCCTCATGTCTCCCTCTGTATTTTCCTTTTGTATGTCTATTCCCTCTTTCTCTCCCTTCCCTATCTGTTCCTCCTTTTGCCCCCTCTTTATGCATGTCTCACTTTTTCTCTTTTTTTCTCTCCCACATTGTTTGACTCTCTCTCTCTTACTGCTGTCTCTTTCCCATCTCCCTTCTCCCACTGTCCCATTCTCTCCTTCCCAATCCCTCCATTCCATTGACATTTCCTGCTTGTTTCTTTCTATACTTTCTCTTTCTCCCTTACTCATTTCACCTTTACTCCCCATATCTCTTCTCTTTCCTCTCCCTCCTTCTCATTTCTCGACCCTCTTTTATTCTCTTTCCTCCACATTTTTCTTCTTTACTTCTCCTTTTCTCTTTCACCCCTATCCTCTTTTTCCTCCCCTCCTTTCTCCCTGTCCTCTTCTCATTCCCCTACATATTTCCCCTACTGTTATTAACCCTATTTCATTTCTCCCCCTCTTCTCTCCTTCTCTTCCCCCTTTTCACTTTGCCCCCTTTCTTTTCCCTATCTGCTTTTCCCCCTCTACTGTCCGCCCCTTTCTTTACCCCTTGCTCCTCTCCTTCACCATTTCTTCTCCCCTCGCCTCCTTTTCTAAAAATTTTTTTGCTCCCTCTCCACTCATTTCTCCCTCTATTCTTCTTTTACTACCTCAAGTTTTTATTTACCCACTATCCTCTTTTCCCTACCTTTTATTTGTTTCTGCCTTTCTTCTCTTCCCCATCTTCTGTCCAATCACCCTCTTTTTCTCACTCTCCTAATTCTTTCTCCCAATTTTTTCTCCCTCAGTTACTTTCTCTTCTCTTTTTCTTCAATGCCTCTTCTTTTATTTTCAAGTTCACCTCTGTTTTCTTATTTTTGTTTTCTTCCACTCTTCTGTTCACGCCCTCTCTTTTTCCATTTATTCTGCCTCTTGTCGTGCTCTTTTCCACACTCTCTTTCTTTTATGTATTCTTTCTCTTTATCCCTTAACAGTTTTGGTCTGGTTCCTACACTCCTGCTGGCAACCATAGTTGATGTGTGAGAGGGGCTTACTTCTGGGCCTGTGAGGGGGAAGGGGTTGGGTGTCAGTTTCAATCAGAGCCAATTATCTCTACAAATCCTTTTATTAATCCCTGCTCCCTCCTGCCTGATCCCTAACTCCACAGCTGCAAGTGTTATTTTGTTACATATATCACAAACAAGTGCCCCTCCAGATGGGTCTTTCGCTTCTTACCTTCCTCCAAATATGTTTCTATATTGCCTTTCCACATATGTTCTCGATTCAATGTGCGCATGATCACATTTATCAATTTAAGCCCAGAGTCCACCTGTCTCTTCTAAGCTCCATTGAGCATTACACAACCAATCATACTAAATCTTTGTGTCATTAGTCGGATTTTGCATGTGATGCTTTGATGCCAAATAGTTTTATAATGTTATAATCATTTTGGAATAATTTTGCAGCAGATAAGTGAGCAATTGCTTGATCATCATACTGTTTTCTTTTTATTTAGTTTCAGTGAATAGCATAGTGAATAAAATGTTAAGATTTAATGTACGCATGTGGCATACATTTACGTGTACCAAGATTTTGACTGAAGAAGGTACACTGCATGATTTCATTTAGAGAGGGGAAGGGGTGCAAGAGTGTTAAAAGGACTTAAAGGTATATTATCACCAGGAACCAATTGGATTTTGACAAAAGTCATTACACACATTATTCTAGCCATTTGAATTGATTAAGCTAGAGGCATTTTAGTTCAGTATTTTATTTGAACCTCTCCATAAGTTGCTGTATATATAATGAGACATTGGAACTCCCTGTGCTGGTTTATATGGATTTTGTTTGTTTTATAACTTTGAACACTCAGTTTAAGTTTTGACTGGATATATACATTCCTGGTTAAAATCTGGTGCCTTCTCTCTGTTCTTTTATAATTTTTGAGTAAAGAACAAGTATAAACTGTGAATATAATGAATGCCTTTTTTCATTATCTATGCAAATGCTTGTGGGAGGAATTTAAGGTCTGTTCAGACTATAACTATTCCACAGGCCTACATTTCTCAAA
This sequence comes from Discoglossus pictus, assembly GCA_027410445.1. Taxonomy (NCBI): domain Eukaryota; kingdom Metazoa; phylum Chordata; class Amphibia; order Anura; family Alytidae; genus Discoglossus; species Discoglossus pictus. The sequence goes on from CM050167.1 coordinate 180,906,667, forward strand.
ACTATATTATTGATCAATGTAAAACTTGAACAGATTTCCCACATCAATTTCAAGTCTCTAACTGATGATGCACTGAATAATTTCCCTTTAACTAAACAAAAAGTGTTAATTGCAATTAAACACCTAATCTAATTAAAATATACAATGCACATGAAATCTGATGTTTATTATAAGTATGGAATCTTTTTGACCTTTAATGAAGGCACTAAAAATGTGAACAATAAACTTGTGACGTGATAAAAACAGATTATTTTGTCTTCCTGCTACACAAATCCAACTGACATTTGTGAAATTAATCACTGCTACAGAAAACTAATTAAAGACAATCTTTTCACAGTCATAAAAAAAACACAACACAAATTTGTCCGTTTCATTTCCTGTTTAGTTTATTGCTTTACAACTAAAGCATTTCAAAATGAAGTAAATGCTACTTTCAAATGTAATTTTTTTTAGAGGTGTATCATTGGATAGGTGTTGTACAGGGGGATATAGAACTGGGTGGACCCCGCAGTTTGCTTAGCGCCACTTGGATTTCCTTGCTTTTCCTGTGACACATAGACCATAATTAAATATTAATGGTACAGGTAATGAAAGATATTCACTCCATTGTGTTTCATGCAAGATATATAGCAATAATAAAGCCACTGTAATGCTTCAACACTCAAGGTTGCATAAATTGTGCCGGCCCTTCTGCAATTTGGTGGAACTGAAAGGATCTTGAATAGGGACGTGTGAAACACACAGATATGTCTAATGGAAATGTGTAGGAGATAATGGAGGTGGGGATAGAAAGTGGGAAGGGGAGAGAAAAAGGAGCACAGTGAGGATAGGTTTGAGTCTAGGGACAATATCCTCAAACTTGAAGGATAGGGGGTAGGACAAGGAGGTCACAGACCAAAAAGTTTGCTCACCTAGTAGATATATATATATATATATATATATATATATATATATATATATATATATCAATAACCTTTGATCAGACGTCCTCTCATTTCCAAAGTACATTTTGCCTCAGAGTAAGTTATCTTGTTAATATGTTGACTTTCCTACAATATACTGTAATAGAGTGTTGGAGCATAACAGCAGCAATTTAATTGGACAAAGAACTTTAGTTTAGTAAAGTATGTTTCAAATGATAAAACAATGTTTTTTTTGTCATTAAAAGTTAGTGATCTAAATGTTCATTAAGAAGACATGGCAGGTTTATTATTTCCCTAATAATATAATATACCTGTATCTGTTTACTTTTATGTACTTTATTTTGTTAAGAGGTGCTTATAAGCTGTTTTTTTGTCTGCCTACAATCTTAGAATTTGTAATTCTGCAATTCATAAATACACATTGTGTGAAGTGCATTTTTTAAAATTAGCCTGTCAGTTACATCTCTCAAGCTGCATGTTGCCACTGACAATGAGACACTGCACACCCTGTACTTAAAGGCATATCTAAGTTTCTTGGATTGTGAATGCATCACAGAGGAGAATCTGTAGTGTATGCAAAAAAAATGTGCATGAAAAATACCAAAATAAACATTTACAAACTCACCCTGATGTTTGCTAAGTCTTTTCGGATTGCAAGTGGAGGTTTTTGTTGGTTGACACCCCTGAAAATCCATGCTAAGATTAGGATAAAATTAATAATTTGTTTTTGCCAATCAGGAGAATAGGTTAGCTGATACATTTGTATCATACTCTGGGGTTACTGTGCTACAAACCAGCCTGGGATATGTAGTCTCTTTCTCTCTATATCCTTGTGCTCTCATTCATTTGTGAGCTCAGACCCCACCCAACCATGTGATTCCATCCAGCAGCAAGTACTTCCTTTGAAAGGTCAAACTCCATACATAGCTGCATTTTCTCTGCATACTGGGTTATGCAACCTTCCTGTGGGTGTGCAAAGCTGGATTTTACTTTCCTGCATATAACTTTGTAAGTACCCTGAATTTATCCATACACATATTTTTCTGATAATCACTGCCTGTTTCTTACCAAACATTTGAAACCCAGGAAACATATATTTACATTTAAGTACACTGTCTTCATGAGCTGCAGAGGGAATAAACCAATTAGGAACTGTTTGTAAGATTTTAGGCAGAAAAAAAGAGAGCTTTTAAGCACTTCTTAATAAAATAAAGTACACATTTTTCAAAAGTTCAGACCACTAACTTTCAAATAAAAATAAAACATTTTGTAATATTTTAAATATACTCTTTTAAATGTAAAATAATAGCTGTGAGAGTTATCATTGTAAAAGGACACAGGAGAGGTCCCAATTACAGTAGGACATTAAAGTACCAATAAAAATATGAGTATTTGCAATTGGAAGGTATTTTAAAAATGTCATTTAGTAATAGAAAACCAGCTTTGAACTCGATAAATTATGTCTGTCATTCAGCCCAAAAGAGATCCTCCCATCAGTTAGTTACCTAATTACGCTCATTGTTGGATTAATTGGTTCCTGTTGCAACCACCTTATGTGGTAACATTAATGGCTGGTTATTCAATGACACACCTAAGAAACTGCCTGCAAAGGTAAATTATTAATTAATCAGGGAGCCATTCATCAACACTTTTGGTAATTAGGCTTATCTTGTGGGTGGATTTCTTGAGCTGGGTAAAAGCTGAAACTTAGTAAATAAAAGCGTTTTTTCTATTACTAAAGTACTATAGGACATTTTTTTAATAACTTCCAAATGCTAATATTCATATTTTTATTGATATTTTACTATCCTATGACCCTATATTTACAGTACCTATTCATGTTTCACATTTTTGAAATTTCAGCTTCAGTCAATTGTTTTTTATAAAAAGAAATCTGCATCAAATGATCTTGCATATCTCTAGCAGCCAGTGAACAGTAATCTAGCCTATTATTCCAGGTATGAAACTGCACATATGTTTGACTGAACATCAGGAGAAAGTCAGCACTCACAATAGATAAACACTGACTATTTTCAAGGGTTCATAATTGACAGCCTTGCATTAGTCGTGTGTTTAACTTGTCTATTCTTAATTAAAAAGCATTAGCTTATGGCTGCTATGCTACTTTCTTATTTTCACTAATGGAATATACAACGTTAGTCTAAGTATTGTGTTTAAAAGCATTATTTATCAGAGTATAATCAAGCTGCTCTGTTATTTTTTTAATGGAATGGTATTGCTAATTGCCACATCAGACAGACATCTAGTCTAGATCTAGGTATAGGAAGCATTTGGCACATGGTGAGTGGCTTTGTGACTAGAAGAGATGTTCAGTATGGATTTGACTTGAACAAGGTAAACATTTCATGACAGCTTTTTGGAGGAGAAATATTAAGTAAAAGTGACCTCACTTTAAGTGAAACCTATTAGTCAGAAATAATGACTATGGTTTTTCCAAATGCACATTTGGCAGTAGCCACTTTCAATTTTTTATGTAATCTGGAACACTAAAACATTGAAGCAAAAGTGAGGCATGATTCTGGATCTGTTCCTACCTTTATGATACTCTGAGTGTCAGAAAATAGAAACAAACTATTTGTTGTTAATAATGCACAACTTTTTTTGACTAAACTAAATTTAATCTATTTGAGCAATTTGGAAAGTGCACAAAAATGCTAAAGAAGCATACACAGAGCTGTATGTTACTGCTCCATGCCCTAGCAAATCATGTAGAATTACTCTGTGAGAGAACCTGTATGTGAGACATGAAAAGAGGATTAATGGTAAAGGGCAAATAGGAAGAGAGGATGTGAACAGCAAATGTATGGACAGAGGGTAAAAGGTAGGGAAAGGACCAAGAGGAAAGGGGGATAGGAGCAGATAATGTAACAGAATAGAAAGCAGGGAGAGAGAACGAGTAGGAAGGGGAAGAGAGGGATTAAAATGGCTGCAATGAGGTGGTGATGAGAGGGGTTATGTTATAGGATGAAAATGAGAAACCATGATGCTAAAGAAAGGAGCATCGTAAAAAGGAGTAAAATGTTGCAGAGAATGAGGAGTGATAACTGGGCACTAAGGACTGATAGGGAAGAAAGAGATAGATGGAAGGATGGAGACTTTTTACTGTCATCCACTGGTTTTCCCGCTTCCCCAGACCACAACCTTTTTAGCCCTTTGGCACTTAAAAGAACACTGTAATGAAGAAAATCAACAATATAGGAGAACTTTTGTGTATGGCTAAACTCTTAAATAGCTCCCTTATTTACATAAAATATGCATGTTTAAAAGGTTTATATAGAAACTTCATCAAGTTTAATGAGTACATCTACTGCATGGGTCTCCAATTATTTCTTTAATAAGAGTTGTGGCTGATTAATAAAAAAAAAATTAGAACTAAAACATATCATTTTTTTATTTTAACTGCAAGAATTAAAACAGTTTGTATACTCTTACTAAAGCCTGCGTTAAATAAAATCATGAAGGAATCTCCTGTAAAATACTATGATATGGTTGGTTGTGGGAAGTTCTGCCATCACTGATGAATGACATGGAAAGCTACCTGGTGGAAACACCATGCCTAAAAAAATACTTAAATATATTTTAAAAAGATGCCTACAGTGTCTGCTGTTTTCTTGCTTTCTTTTGAATTACAAATGAATTTGTGAAGGTACTGTTAAACTGATCAATAAACAAAACCAAAAATTAAAATGTTAATATTACTCACTAACTAACTACAACAACTACATTCTCTGTGCTTGGTACCAATAAAAAATTATATATTTTAAACATTTTCTGACACTCATAGTTCTTTAAACCCTTAATATTCTACAATAATATATAAAACATTAAGATAATAGTGTTTTAAATAGCCACCGTGTCAAATTTGATTCAGTATTTCAATGTGTATAAATACACCTGGATTTATACCAAGCCCCAACATACAAAATGCAAATAAATAGATTTACAAAGCTGATAAATGTTTTATAATTTTTGTAGCTGCAGAACTGGTCAGATGATCCATGTGATACACCTCTATCCACTTCCATTTGCTGTTTCACATTTTTGTACAAAAGTCACAATTTCAACCAAATCTGAATCACTGGGAGCATAACTGTATTAGACGCTACATTGTTCCAATGACATTGTAGTTGCTCCCACAATTAAAGTCAAATATAGCCCATTGCATTGCAACCATTTATAATGAAACTACTAAACATAGTGAAATGCCTAAGCATATATTGCTAATAGGAAAAATATCACAATGTATTACATTTATGAAACTTTTCTATTTTGTCTTGTAATATTTTCTGTATTTCTGTAGATGCTGGCTGATTTTCAGAGAAGACAAAAAAAACTGAAGCTTTGAATTCACAGCTATAATCTGTGTGGCTTCAAATGATAATAAGCTAGCGTGTGATAATGTAATTATTTGACATCAGGGCATGCCGTCATATTGCTCTATTGCTGGTCACACCACAGCTTTAGGGATAACAGAAAATAAGTTTGTTATGTGTACTGAGGAACAGTTGGCCACAGAGCTGGTCGCCCTGACATAGCTTATACAGTTTGATTAGTTACACCAAGTGCACCCCTTTAAAAACAAAATTAGAAAATGGAGTTTGTAGAGAAAAGCAAAACATTTCACATCACATGACCAGATCAGCATCTATAAAATATAAATTATCAACAACTCCTTACAGTTTTCTATAATCTTCTAATTTACTCACATTTGGATATGATAGGTCATATAGTGAGTTCAGTGTATCACTTTAATTGTTTCCCATTTTAAGGTTAAATTTTAAAATATGCAATCTACTTCAAAACAATTTCATAGTTAAAAATAGTGTGATTTGGTGTACATACAAAACATTTAGTTCAGTACAATATATAAAGCTACACACACTCTCTTCATGTAACTTAGAGGTACTTGTAGATAAACATATTAAAGTTACTCAATGGAGGAGACCATTGTGTGATCATTATTTGGCTACTGAATGACAGGCAGCTCAAACGATACCAATGTCTCCTACTGTGGCTGTTTGGATGAAACATGTTAGGGTAGACTTTATAAGATTTATCTTGTACAGACATCATCCAGTAACATATATCAACAGGCACCCTCTATTTACAACTGGTCTTTATTACACAATTCTTATTTGATATTGCCTGTGAAGTGCACTTTCAAGCATTCAGCAGATAGAAGACACAGGCACAAACCGCTAACCCTGAGGTAGATGCTTTAGAGTGTCCATAATTATGCTTTTTCAAAAAAACTTTCTGACAGCAGTAAAGCAGCAATATGGATGCTATCAACATACAGCAGCTTCTATAACTAGCCTGAAACAAAATGGCGTCATACACAAACTTAAACAGACCAGTGGATATTGTATTGCTTGCTGTTCTCAGCTGTTATTCTAGAGGCTTCCATGCATTAACGTCAACCTAATTAAAATAATTAAAAAAAAGATTTGACAGTTTTAATGATAACAGTGTGTCATTTCTATACCATTATAATAATGTTTTCCCAACATAATCTCTTATAGTCAGAAATAATTCCCTCATTTTTTTTTCCTGTCAGCGTTTTTCATGAAATTGAGATGGTTGCTTACAATTTGTCTCTCAGACATGCCAGAAGGTTTATTGTATGTATTTATATTGTACCAATTTGAAGTATGCTGCCTGCACTGCCAGCAATGAGCACGTAGGGCTGAATCCTCTACGGATATGAACTAAGCAGAGTTCACATTTCTGATTGTCAGTAGTTCAGATGAGTATGTTGTTATCCTTCAAGCAACAGCACTTTCCTCAATTTAAGAAATGAACATTCTAGAATAAATTTTGGTAGGTAATTTTAACCACACAAAAATTCAGAAATGACTCCCTATTTAATACTTTAAATATGAATTTAAAATATCACAACTTTAAGGGGCTGCAAATGCCCACATTTTTTAAAAGGGCATGTTACAAACATTAGGCAATATATTTATTACATGAAAAATAATCGACCTGAACATAGGTGCAGGCTATTTTACGCCTGTGTATACAATGAGCTATATCCCCCCCAGGATTATTCTGTCTCTTACACCCATGGACCTGAAGCCTGGCATCTTATTTTTTTTATCATGCATGCTAATGTTTAATACACACTATTTTACGCATGACAGTAAATATAGGGTTCAATCTTCCTTGTATATATAACTGTTTTTTTTAAATTATCGGTAAAATGATATTCTTTATTTGATGTTAAATTAAGAATGCTAGAAAATACTCCCCTCAAACATCCCCATATCATTTTCCTATGAATATAAAAATCTCTGCAAAACTTATATTTAAAAGGATGCATTTTCAAATCACAATAGGCAGAAGTTATCATACACATGTGATATAAATAAAATGATCTTTGGAAACATACAAAACATTTTGTAAATACCAAAAAAATATAAAGTCCAATTTTGTTGAAGAATAAAATAAATTAATGTACATTTTATACCAACTCATTCCATTCAATAGGACTTGAAGTACCCTCTATTACCAAAGTGACAAATAATGCATTTAACAACTTAATAAACACCTCTTTTAACACATCTGATTTTCTAATGTATGATGTATTGTATGACGATTGTTACTATGTAAAAGAATGCCAACAGATGACATTGTAAGATAATGTTAAAGATTGAAAGTAATCTAATTTTCTATAAGTTCTTTGGCAGTTTCTAGGATAAGAGAAACATTACTTTGGGCCCCATTCAATTGGCCATAATGGCCTACAATCACTATGGGCCAGCCAAAGCTGCAAAACCAGCCTTAGAACTCCATTGGTTTTAGCACAGTTCAAGTTTTACGAGTCCTAAATAATTAAAGTTACACAAAATCAATATTCTATTAGACTCATAGCTCTAGCGCACAAATTAAGTCAAGTTTTCTGTCAAAATGTTACGAGTACTGAATAGTACTCGCAAGGGCTTTTTCAAACACTTATCACAGCTGCAGCAGCAATTTAAAACAAACTAAATATGCATTTAAAAAATATTTTTTTAATGTTTTTTGTTTGTTTAATATGGATCCCGGTACTTAAGGGGTTAATACATATCATGGAACTCATGGACTAGAACAGTTGCTTTAATGATTTTTATTGATTTCTACATTGCTGGATTGTGAGTCGCTAAATTTGCAACACTAATTAATTTAGGGTCTCTAAGTGAAGTACAAACTGCATGATTCCCTGACGTCATGACGGCAGTCTCATTTACTATTGGCTGTGTCTAAGAAGTATTACAAGTGTTTATAAAGTGAATTAATGTGTCTAAATGTTTAGAAAAAAAATGTAGGCAGCAGCCAAAATTAAAGGCTAGAGGCAATTGCGGCCTTGCAATTGAATGGGGCCCTTTGTAGGGACACAACCTAGGATAAGACTGAGCTCTAAAGAAGTGATTGTTAACATAGGTTGAGCACATTGTTTTGTACTAAGTGGGCCAAAGCTGTTATATATATATTGCTGCAAGGCAGTGTAATCATTTTCACTATCTATGGAATGCTGACTTCACACACAACATAGCACAAAAGCAGTAGTTTTCAAAGTACTGAACACATATGAAGGAATTGAGAATCATGTCTGTTTTATTAAAGGACCACTTTAGCGGCCCTATAAAAAAGTTCTTTAAAGAATAGTTAGATAGGGCTTGATAAGAATAAACCTTTACAAAACTTTAAATATTTATTTAAACAATGAATTGCTTACATAAGCCCCATATCTTTCCACGTTCTGAATGATGTATAGTCTCTGGAATGGGGGCCAACCAGGGGGAAATACTGAACTTGCAAGTCCTTTGTGTAAAACAAACATTAGTAGCTTCTAAAAGCTGCTAGCAATGTACACAGATACACTTTCTAGTCACAGTGCCTGCCTAGAGAGCTCTGGCTCCCACTCCAGAGACAATGCATCATTCAGGGGTTGGACAGATAAGGAGCTCATACCTCCTGGGGGCATGATTAAAAAATAGAAATTCATTATTTAAATGCACAGTAAAAGTTAAGTTTTTTTTTCTTAGGCCATACCAAAATATTTTTTAGAAAACATTTATAAGAACACTATAGTGCTCCTTTAATACGTTAACATAAGTTAATTTATTCATAAACTCACAATGCTGTCTAATAACATCCCTTTCTCTCCATCCCTTTCTCTCTATAAAGACAGAATTCAAGTTACATTGACACTTCACAAAAAGCCGTCTGTTTTCTGATGAAGAGTCAATGAAAATCTGAAAAGGTATTCCACTTTACGAGTCTTAATTTAACCATTTTCATCTAAGAGGAGAATTGTTATGGTTTAGTTTATTTTGTGGCATTAACAGTTTTGATGGGACAACAATTTAAAGGGCTTAGTTGCTCTCAATATGTTTTCCAGCAAAAGGGTTAAGCTTTTTCAGCTCTGCTTGAAGATGCATGGAATATAATCCTCTACTATCTATAAAAATGGTATGTGGTTACAGATTATAAACGGGTATCCCTTACAGTGAGACTGCCATGTAGGGAATAAGTCACAAGAAGCCCACTTTTAAAAACTGTTTTTACTTTCCCAAACCAAAGTATCTGTGGTAGTATTCTCCATCACTTTCAGCCACTATGTTTTCAAAAATAAATTTGACAGCTGTTTTTGAGCTCACCACAAAAAATAGAGTATAAAAAATAGAATATAGAGAATAAGTGATTTTCACATGAAATTCCGAGCCATGTTCTCTGTAATCCATTTGTACAGCTTGCTTCTTTCCTATGCGACAGGATGTCTTTAATGGATCGTTAAAATCTCTAATTTAAAATATACTCTTGTGAAGAACTTGATAATAAACATAATATTTTTAGAAATAGTCTTTAAAATATTTGCTATTATTCGTTATGTAGATAACCATTGATTTTTTTGCTTTCCATCACTTAGGAGAGTGATCCTTGAGTTAATAAATGAAAGGTTGTGTTACCTTTTTACCTTCTACATTTGCACATTTAATAGTCAACTTTTGCAAAAAATAATATTGTAAATATGGGACTTCAATGGTACTTTAAAATGATACAGTGGTAGTTCCAAATATGGTTTCATTTAAAACCATAGCTAATAACAAGTACTTTATCAACTGGATGTAATTAAAAATATATTTTGCTAAAGCAAAGTTACATTGAAGTTTGCAGTTTTTACCTGTCAATCTGCCTTTTTCATCCATCCACTAAGAACAGTCTGATATATTTTGCTAATTATCCAGAGGCCCTGAATCTACTCCCTGCATTGGAAAGCCATGTGCATATACAGACGGAAGTACTTTATCTAACAACACTATACTGAGCATGCCTAGTATTTTTTTTCACACTGAAGTCAATGGCAATGATATCTCAATTCACAAGATATATCAGACTGTCCTTATTAGTTTTTTTGACCGGACAGGTAAAAACAGTAATGTTTATTGTAAGTTTACAGTAGGAAAATGTTTTTTTATAATATTCAACTGATAAAGTACCGTAATTGGTATTGTCTTTAGATTTTTGGAACCTCGGCTGTGTCACTTTACATTCTTCATTATGAAAAGATAACATTAGTTCTGAGTTAAAAATGCTTTTGAAGATGACCCTGTTTACAATACTCTGCCAATATTCAGTATGGTGTGCGATTGTTGCTTCTTTTCTTGAGAAGATTTCAGCTTTGTTCACTTTAGTTGGTCTTTAATCTCCGTGGAAAAGGGAAGCCTGTTCCACACCATAATGAATAGGGACTTGTAATGCAATGCTCTTTGGAAATGAGACGATTAAGATGTTAAATGCATTGGATGTCACTTTGGTAGCTATAATGGTTACATGTTTCGATCAATGATATAAAAAAAATAATAATAGTGTTCTCTCCATGTCTTGAAAGTCATTAGGTTGATTACGATTTATTTAAGTCTGGGTTGTTCTGCCATTCATAGCGATGGGAGAGATGATTTTGAAGTGTGTTCATAGTGTGCTGTCAGCCATTACCCAGCAAAAAGGTTGCACATGTATCAATCAGAACACTGCATTGTGTCCTTGTACTAATCCCTACATTGGAATCTCGGCCTCTCATCCAAATGTGTCAGTCTGTTGAGCTCTCGGTTTAAAGCAACCCTCACTGCGAGAAGCAGAACCCATCCTGATGGAAGATCAGATGCTGAAGGCCTGAGAACTAACAGCTGCCTTTCTCGTTTCTTTAAGAGACCATCCTATTGATACTTCAATATGTCAAGTGCCACCATATTGAAAGAAACAATGTATTTTTTTCCTTTACAAAAGGATCCTCATTGGACATAGAATAAGTCCATCCATCTCCTACTATAAAACAGACTCCATATTCTCACACCACTCGTGGTCTTCAAGGTTATAGATGAATTTTGTCCTATTAGTCTTATTTTGGGACACAGCGTCTCTCCCCAGGTTATCTAGGGTCAATGTTGAGGCAAAGAATTCACTCGTACTGAGCCCTCCTTCATGGTTTTTTATGTATCTTTTGTAGTTTTTTCTCAGGCATTGCCACGTGGTTGTATATAGGATAAACGCTAATGATTTCAAAGTTATAGCAATGCTGACATACAGGTATCTGTAGGTAACGTTGTCATACAGTGCACAAGCCCCCTGCTCGCCACAAAATGTGCTCCAAAAAAGGCATGTGGAATCGATTCCAGCTCCAAAGATTAATGGTGGAGGTATGAAGCCTGAAAGAAATGCAATGATAAGATGTGAGCTGCATTATGGAAAAACAAGAGCACTGAAAAGTACAATAACATTTTATATCAGGTACTATCTAGTCAAGTCTATGTCCACAGTACATCCTTCACTTTCTTATGAACAAGTAAGATTGCAGTAATGTTAGATGGACTCCATAATACTCCCCCCCCTCCATAAAATCATAGAGAATAGTGAGTGAACAAACAATGCAACCTTAAAAGACCATCCTTGTAGTTAGAAATAGATGTCACGTTTCTGAAGCATGTCCATACAGTTATTTTTTTTATAGAAAATCAGCAGTTTAGCAATTCAGACTCTGCTAGTGTCATGGGTGCTTACATAGAGAGTCTGCTGGTAGCCTAATGAGGGTGGGGGGCTTAGACTACTGGAGCTTGCTCTATATTCAGTCAAGTGCCCCTTTATAGTGACATCCTTTCAAAAGAACTGAATATATATGTTATGAGATTTTTGTCACTACTTTGAGGTGTCTAATCCTTCATTCCTCCACTATTTCACTATGTAAAGCTTATCATTTGCCACTACGGTTACTGTGAACCCTAATCTTAACCTTAACCCCTAAATCTAACTCAACAAAATCTCTGTGTGCCACAATCGCACCACCTACTGGCTGCTGCAAGCTACTGCTGGTGGAGAAGAAACAGGAAAATTCTCTTAATTGATTATAGATCTGCACATAGCGTTGGTTATAAAACACATTTACCAATGTCATTAATTCCCTCGCTTATGAGCCAATCTGTCAATAAGTGAAAATCATCTCCAATTTTCAATTGACACACTGGATTGTTAACATGTACACTGCTGGAGGGAATTGCGTGGAAAATAGGTTCAATTCCAAGAAGCCTTTACAGTGATTGCTGTTAGCTGCACCCTGTAGGAATACAGTGCTTGTATGGCAATGGTACATTCAGAGCATCCTATTAGTGCTGTACTGCCTGTGGCTCAGCATTGTGAAATTGAGCTTAGATATAGAGCCAGACACACTGGAAGACATGCTCTGATCATCTTCATAATTATCACAGAGGAAGTTCAGCAACATCATTGAAGTAAAATGATTTTCTCTTCCCAAATTTGTCTCCTCCAAATACCAACGCATTTTGTTGTGCTTATGTGATGCTTACAATTGTCAAATGCGTAGACTTTGCCGTTAGCTAAATAACAGAAAACAATACTTTGCTGGCTTTGAGAAAAGAAGCATTAACCTGTGAAGGATTCAGCAGGGAGATTTGAGAGGAATAATATTACATTCTGCAGTTAATTTAGAACTTTTTTCTGTGGAATAAAACCACTTAAATATCTCATAGTACCCAGTTATACAGTTGACAATTTGGAAGTAGGTGACCTAATTGTCATGATTGCCAGATAGCTAGTCGTGGTGTCAGACCTGCCAAGTCTCGTTAATATTCAGTTTGTTTGTAATTTTGGATTCAGCCTCAGTAATTTCCAATTTCAACAAGCTCCAGCACATCAAAGTCCCAGTTATTAATCAAGTATTGTCCAGACCTCTACTAATTTATAGACTGTAAGCTCTTCGGAGTAGGGACCTCAACTCTGTTGCACCAAGCTGTCTCCTGAGCCATTTATATTGTATTGTACCTGTGCTTGTATTTCTACTAACCGAGTCAATGATAAAAATATTTCCTATTAAATGTTCCAGAGATATATTTAGATTATATGCTGCAAAAAGACTTTTCACATATGCCAATTATTTTCATTCCTCTATCTCTTAATGCCCTTTCTCTATTCTTTGCTTCTATTTACTTATTTTCTTCTTTATCCTATACATATTTTTTTTATTTCTATTTCTCTTATATTTTCTCCCACATACTTTTGCTTCTACCAAGCTCTCCTGGCAGGTGTCTATTCAAACTTGCCCTTTTTCTCTATGAATATGTTAATTCATTTTTGTAAATACTATTTTTTACAGTGCAAGCAAGACATTGCCCCTTGCTCTCTGTGGCTATGTAGACCATAAGCACCTCACTGTCAAAAGCTTCTCATAACTGAAAATTATATTTAGGAGTTGTCTGTTGTCCTTTGCAGAGGACACTTACCTGGCATTTTTGATCTGGTCTGTCATTTGGGGCAGAATCAGTCTGATATGCTTAGTGAAATTTTTCGTTTGTCATGGTACAAATGAGCCAATACTCAAGATGCTGCTCCCAGAGTTGGCATTATGCCACTCGTATTATCATAACCAGTGCTATTTTTCACTCAAAATGTGTCCACAGGTTGAATGCATTTACAAAATAAAAACTAAACATATATTTTGGAACAAAAGCCACAGGGGCTTTACAGGACAGAGAACTGCTCTGATCTCTCAATATATTTTTGTCTGGCAACAAAAGCAGTTGACATGTAATTGCATGTTTACTTTGCATAGAGTCATTAAATTAATTGTTATGGGTACTAAGAAAATGAATATTAATTCAATTTGAGTACTAAAGTGCTGGTGAAAAGTAATATTCAAGGGCTTAAAGGCTGTGTAACCATTACTGTGTGTCATTATATTTTTCTATTTGTGTTTGGAAATACATCTGAAAATTATTGCTCAATTATTGTAATTGCGAACATCACCCACACAGGAGAATACACGAATGGTAAGTCATACATTAAACCTTGGGATCTGTTGAATAAACTGTGCAGCCTAATGTTTTTTATATTCTTTTTCTTTGGCACATTGAAGTCTACTATGGAATGTCAGCTTGAAAGATTTGTTATGTGAATAACACTGTTTATGGAATTAAGACAGGGGAGGCTGTAATTAACAAATAGCCAGTAGTTGCATATTCAGTAGTATGCTCACACCAGACAGAAGAGTCTGGGAGAATGATTGCACTTCTTAGCTCTCATTGATAATTGCATGCTATTTATTTAGCTGTGAACTTGTCTTTCTTCATTAAAAGCGTTTAAAATCAGATGTTGTTTGTGGTTTTCAGAATGTAAAATTTTACTTTACTAGCAAGAACTGGTCAACAGAACTGGTTAATAGCTGCTCTAAGTAACTACATTTGTGCCTGTGAAAGAGGATATTTGATAATGTACCTATGTGTTTTATTTTCTCTAAATTAAGTTCTCAAAGTATATAAAAAACTGATTCAAATGTTTAACTGATCTGGGGGCTTGCTCCTGTCAGCCAATGAACAGTAATATAGCTGTATAACTCATACGTGCCGCCAATGAAATGTACAGACGTATGTATGTTCTGTGCACTTCCTATTAGTTTACTTAATATTTCTGCATGCAAAATAAATAAAATAAAATAAATAAAAAATAAGCATTAGATACTTAGTTATGAGGGCTATGTACCACACCACACCACCTGCCTTTAGCTTACAGGAATTCCTCTAGGTCATACAAGGTCATGGATTTTGGGGGTTCACTCTCATTGCCCAGCCTCCATAGTCAGCCACGGAATGACCAGTCCTCATGATACAGGAACACAGGAAAGCACTACTACTCCCAGTGGTTAGGAGCAGAGTCCACAACAGTAATTTCAATGGTTAAAATTATTAAATTCCCTCAGAATGAAACACATACATCAAATTATGTATGTTCAACTGACTGCCATTTATTGATCTGACACAGTATTTATCCACACTCAGTCCTAGCATGTCCCATCCCCACACCTCCCCCTAGTGAGTTCCTTCCTGCTGTAGTGTACCTTGCAGGGGGTCTTTTGGTGCCTGTTTGTCCAGGAAAAGAAACCATTCACGCATTAGTGTTAGGAGTTGCCAGGTAGCCTTCACCACAAGGAGGTTTGTATTGTCAATACTTGCTTGCAGACAATGCTTGCTTGCCCCCCCCCCCCCCTCTACTCTGCTGGCTAATTTCTGCCCCACAAAACAGATAACCCCCATAATTGGACTGTCTTCACTCAGAGCCCATGGTAATACACTCCATTACACTCCCTGGGAAAAATACTGCATGTAGACATTAAACATTCCTGGGTACCACCTTTACATCAATAAATCTATACAATAATAAATCCTGCTGTTAAGGCCACACATGGCTCTGTATAATACACACACACTGCTCTGTGCAAATAACGCCATATAGTAACCCCAACATTAATTATTGTGGCCCACATTACATAACACATAGCAACATCATGTCATATTTGATATTAAACATGCCTGGGTACCACCTTTACATCAATAAATCTATACAATACTAAATCTTGCTGTTAAGGCCACACATGGCTCTATATAATACACACACACTGCTCTGTGCAAATAACATCATATAGTAACCCCAACATTAATTATTGTGGCCTACATTACATAACACATAGCAACATCATGTCATATTCCTTAGCAAGTCCCCTTGACAATTGAAATATTTAGCAATCACATGGGCTGGGTATACAAATAACAGAGTCCATGATTCCGGTACCAGGTTCCCCTCAAGGCCCACAATAGTCCATAGTCCAAAAAGTTCAGTGGGGAACCTTCTGGGCATGACACAAATTAATTGTGTTCCATTCCCCTTTAAATGACCACTGTATGATGTGGCAGAAAAAACTAATTCTAATATAATTACGTAGCAAATAAGTTCTGAAGCCTCTGCTGGTCCCTTCAAGTATCTGTCATATTTTGGCGAAGGCTAAATGCATGAGAAGGGTATTTTTACACTTCCGTAGCAGCAGTGCTTGTATTACCCTTGCGACTACCAGACATGTGATGTGTAGGGGTTAGGTGCTAAATACTAAAAGCTCCAACGATCTAAACCCTTCTCTTCCCTCATCATCCATCCAATGATAGATAACAACAACTCACACCATTAGACTCCAAGCTATCAATAAGTGCTGAAGACAAGTGCTGAAAACAAACAAGATAGAATCTTCTATAATTAGTGTTCTTTTTTTTATCTTCTTGCATACTTTAAAAAAGTTCCACACAAAACATATTAGACTTGGAAAACTGGCTATGTTTACCAAGGAGGCAATGTAAATATCCAGCAATATGGAAATTCCAGTACTAAGCACAGCCATAAACTATTTTTTCATCCACTGTAATATAAAAAAAAAGTGACATGAGTTTAAGTGAGTAAAAAAGATAAAGAAAATAATTGATTTCCCCTCATTTTCAATATGCTACCCCACTTTCTTTGTGAGGGCCAGTAAATGCATTCTCAGGAACCTGGAAAAGCTCTCCAACCAGCAGTTAAACCTTTACAACTTGTGCATTCCTCACATTTTTTCTACTTCTGTTTGAACTTCTACGTTGCATAGGGATGGGAACCTATGTGCTGGATCCCCAGCATCAAACTGGTTAATTTACAAAGGATGCCATATAGAATAATCAAGATGGACTCAGTAGGAGAGAAGAGATAGTAGCCACGTGTATATATGAGATATTTCTAACTGGGAAACATTTAATGTACAACAAAGTGTTCTCTGCATGTGTTTTTCCAGATAAGGATCCTGTATCTGATTTCAACCAGTTAGAATTTTTGCACATTCAAAGCTATTTAATATTGTCCGCTGGCATTTTTATTTTGTGAAAAGATTAGCAGCTTGGAAAAATATAGACATAATTATTGAGCCACCCACAACATGTTTGCATTATTTAGAGTTCGTTGTCGTGATTTTACATTGACCTTCACAACAAAAATGGTAGACAAAAGATACAGGTAAGTGGAAAACAGTCCACACAGATTCTGTGAAAGCAGAGATAAATGTCATTACACTGCTCAAGGCTATAACGTTCCATAGACCCGGCAAGGTATAAATAGTGCAAGCTACAATCTCACTTTTAAAATGCCAGGTTCCTACATGAAATGGCATAAAAGGTGGTGGGAGTTTTTCCCCAGTTAAAAATAGAGGTAGAATAGAGAAAACAACACACATTATCAACTGGTAACGTAATTACTGATTGCCATAATGGAGGTGCACAAAAAGAGTTGGCTGCCCCAACTTGAAGAAGAATCCTATGAAGTATAGAAAGAGCTGTAATTTGTCTGGAAAACAAAAGCCATTTTGTACACATCTCTGCACACAGGTCAGAAAATCAGTTTCCATATATAATTAGTCTGTGTTTCATTGCAGCTGAGGATTCTTGGTAGTGGCAAGCAATACATCACCTTTTGTCTCTATCCACTTTAAAGAATGTGATTTACTAAGAATCTGCAGCGACTCTTTTTACAGTCTCCTTCACTAAGACTAATTTGTTCAAATATGGTCTGCAATATTAATCATGTGAGAAGCAGCACAACTGAAACCACTGGTTACAAATACAAAAATCTTTGATGCACGTTAAAAACGGGCATGGAGAACAAAGTATTTCAAAAGAAAAAGTTCACCATGAAAAAGGTTATCTAGCACTTCAGCATGAAAAAGGTTGTGCAGCACGTGCAAATGGCATTAGATTACCTTATTCATGGTGAACGTTGATTTATTTCTTTTGAAGTATGCTATTTTCCATGCCCTTTTTTAACTTGTATCAGTGGTTTCCATCATGGTGTTTAATGTGTTATTATGGTTGTTGGGTTTAGAGCTATCAAATCTAGCACTAGATAAAGCTCCCTTTCCACATCTGTGAGGGTTGCTTGGGGTTAGTCACTTATTCTACCCTTGTGGGCTTTGAGCTTGGTCCAAATGTCCCCTTGAGCAGTTATTATTAACACTATTCTCTGTTGTAGATTGTCAGCTCTTCAAATTAGGGAACTCATTTCCGATGCACCAAGCTGTCTGCTGACCTATTTATATGACATTTGTATTGTATTGTATTGCTTTTTTAAATGGTTGAATAGGAATTATATTAATTATCAATCTAGCTCCTGCTGGTAAGCCATTACAGTGGTCCTTTGGTCTTTAACTTACCTATCAGCCGGAGCAGAAGGAAGAGAACCCCAAGTGCATATGACTTGAGTTCTGGGCTAACTGCCCTGTAGAAAAAAAATAAACAGAAAGTGAGTTAGGAGGAATAAAAAGCGAAAAATACATTTAAATAATAAATACATACAAAGATAAACATATTTACATGGACAATGCTAATATTACAATGAAAACAATAAGAAATAATAAAGAACATTCAATCTAAAGCGAGCATTCAGTGGAAGAGAGATATTTCCAAGCACGTAGTAATGTTCAACCATCCACATCAGACCCGTGTAATGTTGCAATTGGTTCCATCTTGCACATTTGATTGAATGAGCATTTGTAAACAAACATGTGCATAAATTGCACAACACCTTAATGACATCTGACCACAGACAATTGTGTTTAAACATTAACATGAAAACGAACCAGCTATATTATGCCTGTATAGAATCTATCCATTTTTAGCAAGAGGAATGCTTAGTCAGTTCTTAAAAAATATATATATATATATTAGAACTACATTTTATTGTTTGCATCATGTACTAGTATCTTTTAAAGGAATCCTGGCAGTGAAAATAATGTTTCTTGGTCCTATTGCTACAATTTAACTGCTTCATACAAAATATACTTGAAAAATATAAAAATAGTCAAATCATAATAAAACCATTTCAGAACATGTGTGGTTATAGGCCACAGGAAGAAAAATACAGAAATGTCTAAAAATACAGGGACTTAGCTGACAAACCCTGTTAAGCATGTTGTGAAATAATGTAGACTCATTAATAGCTGCTATAATACAGAAACACATTAAAAAGCCAACAGCTGCTGCAATAAACGGAAAGCTTAAAATAAGCTTTATACTGGGTGTCAACTTCCCCTTGATGAAATGTTCTCATGTTGGTTATTTGGGTTTCTTTCTAATGGTGAATGATAACAGCAGGAGTATTGCCATGCTAAAACACTTTCATGCCCACAATTAACTCATATAGTCATATAGTCTATGTTTGGTTTCATTGGCTAATTATTATTATTTGCATTATTATAAACAAAAGACAAGTCAGCCATTAAGAAGAGATGTAATTAAAAATAACAGAAGTACATAATAATGTCTGGAAATACATTTGATCCACTTTTTTTTCTGTGTACATTTATGTTTTATTATTATGAACTGAACCTTTCCTCTGGTGGTAGTTATTCTGTACAGGAATAATGTGTCCCTTTAAACATTAAAATACAATATAAAGCATTGCTGTTCTTTTAAATATATGTATTAAGGAGGACTCTAAGATTGTACAAGTTACTGACAGGTATATCATAATATCCCACAGATATTGACATAGAAAGGAAGCAAATTTCAAATTAAACAGATATCAAACTGGACAAAAACATATTTTGAACACTGCAGAAGTAATCGGCAGTGCACTAGATAGTAAAGGCTCCAAATACTCCCCTGTCTGTATGACAAGTCTATTAAAAAATTCCCTTTAACTACAAGAGAGTAAAGCAGTGCCTTGTTCTGTATAGTGATTGGTTATCCACATTATTACAACAAAAATTATAATTAATGTGTTAATGTATTTATTCATTGCAGTAGATTCACATTTGCACTGGTAGGACATTTAACCCATGGCTTCTTAGAGCATGATGTGCTCTTAGATTTTATCGTAAGAAATGAACACAGTCTTCAACTAGCAGCTTCACATTTCTACCAAGCTTTCAACAGGTACTTGTTCCATGCAGTTAATTATTTCTATTCATGCAGAGCTCAAAGCACATGTTAGCCCATGTATGTCTATGACATTTTTTTTTGGATAAACTACTGAAATTTGGTGACCTTCTTGGTGTTGCTATGGCAGTGATACATGTATGTATTTTCTTGACTTTAATAATGTTTAGGTACAGAAGACTTCAGATACAGGAGACTGTGCCTTCAACAAAATCCAAATACAGCCTTATAAGAAATTAACTTTCTTGAATACTCTCAAGTGTGCAATAAATTATATGACAAAATAAGACAAAGAGATAAATACATGGAAAAAATTAAGGCAAAACTAAATAGAAAATGACTATAAAAGGGAAATGGAAAAATACATTGATTACTATCACTCCACTTTAATTAATGGACCCTTCGGCGACACTTTGCTGCCAATCAGGATAGTGCCGTAACCTCTTCAGTAACCATTATTTGCTTTTTAGCTCCAGCTGCCTTCTGTCTGAGAAATAATTACATCTAGAGCTGCATAATAAGTTTTGGAATT
Source organism: Discoglossus pictus (assembly GCA_027410445.1). Taxonomy (NCBI): domain Eukaryota; kingdom Metazoa; phylum Chordata; class Amphibia; order Anura; family Alytidae; genus Discoglossus; species Discoglossus pictus. Next base: position 180,927,411 of record CM050167.1, read on the forward strand.
TAGTAGCATTGTTAACACCAACTAATGGTGTCACTGGGAAATAAAAGTAAGTCATTATGTTTGGGAACAGTGGATGTTTTGTGTTACTCGTCACATTAAATCTGTAAGAAAACCATTTGGTAGTGCAAGACGGTTAGACCCAATAGGCTGCTAAATATAATAACAGTAACTCTTTTGTGTTATACTGCCTTCAGCGGCACAAAGTAAACAAAAATGCCCATGAAATAGCTTCAGTTTTGCTGTCTTCAAAGCACAAAAGGAGATGGAAAAATTATCACAGTGCTACTGGCTGATTGGGACACATTTGTCCTAAGGTGAGAATTCCCAGTTCCAAGTACCCAGGTAAGACGTCTCCAGATATTCTCTAGTGTGAAGAGATCTACACAACTTGAAACAAGCATCCATAGAATAATATATAGATGGGATAAAACATACTCTCTGAGTTTGGTGCTTTTCTCTCTAGGTTAAATGGCCACTGCATAGCTCGCACAATAGCGTTTAACTTGTTGATTTATTAAATAATTAGTAATAAAATGAGTATTTGAAAAAAAAATGTAGCTTTTAAAACATACATTTGAATGTTAGTGTTTCAGGCACTAGCAGCTACTTTACGAGCTATTAGTCTTCAAGAAGGTGGGAAAGGCTCTTGCCAGGAGCCTGTCATAACCTTGGGGTTGCCTTCAGTGGCTACTGCAAGGAAGTATGCAGCTTAAAACTCCTATCAGGAAAGCCTCAAAGGCAGATCTTCCCTAACACAAGGACACTTGAGAGGGGATGCAGAGAAGCCTGGCTACTGAAGTCTCAAACATGTAGTTCAAATGTAAGCAACATCGAATTATTATTTTTTTCTTCAAATACAGGTTATATTTATATATATATCAGTTACTAAACAAAAAAGTTGAATCCTGTTTTATGATAATTTCCTATCCCACGTTATTTAAATCAGCTGAGATACAATGCAAAAAAAGTCAGAAATCAATGAGAATACATTTGAACCCATCTATATGTGCTGGGGAGGCTTTACCTTAGTAAGCACAGCTCTATATGCAGATGTGGATCTATTCTAACTGTTCTTCTTTCCATCTAAAAGTTCAGATTTAATTAATCTTTAACACAGCCTTTCCCATGCATGTTAAAATCCTGTACTATAGTTTTCTCTATCAATTCTTCTGGAAGACAATTCCACTACTCTATTACACTTTTTCTAAAGTAGTACTTGAACACATTAACTTTGAATACTTTACCCTTCAAATTTAAATCAGGACTTCTAATTATAGTTTTTCTCTTATTTAGAAAAATGCTTCTCTGCTGCATTTAAAATAAACATGACTGCAGAAAAATGCTTACTTTATTTAACTTTAATTTTATTTTGCTGAACAGCAGTGGAAGAACACTGCATTACCAAAAATGCTGTGCATGATTTACACATGGTTAAAGTTTCACAGAGACACTCTTTCACGGCAGACATTTTACAATAAAACTGATAAATTAGTGCTCAGCTTCACCAGTATGTCAGCTCTATTCAGCATGTTGTGATCTTTTATAGATGTTTTAATAACTAATACAAACACAGGCCCCCATTTTATTGTCCAAATCGCAATTACTTGAGCCCATACTGGAGCCAGTAAATGTTACTGACATTTAATAGGCTCCATTTTGCTACTCGCATTGCATTTGCGAGTTACACACTCAAAGCACTGCAGTTGTCAAAAACATAACTCCGTTTTATCTCCTCCTTTGATGTTTCAAGCCCACAATTGTTACCAGTGCTAAAGACGCAAAATACTTATTCAATTGCAACAATTCAACAAGCCTGCAATTGCCTTCAAACCCGTAAGTGGCAAATGTATCAAAAAATCCTATGGGTACTAGATAGAACTCGCAAGTGGGTTAAACACCTGTTCGCATAACTGTAACAGCAAATATAAACACACTACTGTACTTAAAAATATTGGGAAAGCAATGAAAGGCATTATAATTAATTGCACAACAGTCTCAAGCTCTCAAATCTGCAATCATTTTATTTTTTTATGTTTTATTTCTGTTCATGGAACCTGCATGGACTAGAACAAATGCTTTTTTGATTTTTATTGATTTCCACATTTCTGGATTGCGAGTCCGATTGCAAATCAGACTTCTAAACCCTAATTGATTGTAGTCTAAACTCCATATTTTACTGATGTCATTATGACAGTCTCATTCACTATTGCATCTGTCTAAATTGTAACTTACAGGCTTGCTTAATTGATCATGATCATGCCCTGAAATGCTACGTACAGGTTCATGTTTTGTGTGTTGGGGCTGTGAGCCTGTAATTGCGGGCTTGAGTCAATTAAATACATCTATACATGTAACAAATGTCTAACTCGCAGACGAACGGTCAGTATGAAGGTAATTACGGGCTTAGAATTAAATAAGGTCCACAGTATTTGTTAGCCATATCTAATGCCCCAATATTTGATATCTAGTTATGTACACACTTCTTTAAAACACATTTTCTTATATATTTATATGTGTGGACTATCTCTTACTCATGGAAACTTTCATGGAAATGAAAAAACAACTTGAAATTTTGAAAGAAAAAAGGACAGTGTAAGGTGGGAATAGAAGGAAATGTGCCTAAAGGTTCAATGTAGTTCATGAAAAAAGGCACTTGTTTGTGAACTGTGTAAAAGACTAACAGACCCTGAAGCACGTTGCTTGCATCAGGAAATGCAAGCAATTGTCTTTAGAAATGAAAAAGCCCCTCTCACTCACACAACATTCACCAATTTATCCTGAATGCCTCCAGGATCCAGGACAAGCATTGGAATTATTTTTTTTGTAATTAAAAACGTTTTTCTTGCTTAATTATGTTTTTAGTCAGACATAGATTTTTCATACATTTAGTTTTCATTGTATATTGGTCCTTTAAATGTGGAAGAGGGAACATTGAGTGGCTCGGAGGGGCAGAGGGATTTTTTTGTTAAATGAGGAACAGTTCATGGGAAGAGAATTGTGAATTTAATAAACTTTATACAGGACGTCAACATTCTCTTAATCCCTTTGATTATTTGGAGATTTTTGATTTATCATTCCACTTTCTTTTTTCTTCAAACTACACATATTAGGATGAAGACATATTTCCTAGTTTTGAACTTTTAAGACCCACTTTAGCATTCTCATTTCAAATAAGAACTGGACTGAATATATAATATTAACATTAAATGAATGAAGACAACATATTACATTTACTAAAGAATCTGTGTATTTTAGAAATACAGGAGCTTCATTCCCTTGCAGAGACATTTCTTGAAGCATCACTGTACAAATGTTTTGGGCATCTGTTTTTCCTGAAGTGCATCAGCATGTGGTTTGTAGGAGTGTCAGAGATATCTGATGCATTACAGTAGCATATTTCACATACTGCTTATTTCCTTCGCGGGTAATTACTACAGTCCTGATGCACCACAGCTCTAAACATACACGTTCCATATAAAGCTATTTAAAGCATGTTCCAACACCCGCTGGACTAATTCATAAAACATTTTCTCAGTGTTTGCATATTTCATGTATATTTTAAGTAAAGGTCAGATCTCAAAACAAATCTCTTCGAGGCTAAAGTTATTTGGCATTTCCCACTCCCAAAGTGTATAGGAAATATATTGCCAAAATGCAACATGTAGACTTGAGTTACCAACTTCTAAATGTCCCACTGCATTCCGTTACATGGCCACTGTAGTTCCTGTTTTATATCCTTCTTGAAAACTTTTATTGGCAATAGGCAACATGTTTTAGAAATAGTGTGTGTATATATATATAATATGTTTGTCCAATAAAAAAGGTATCAATATATACTGCAATACTCTGATTATTCATCTAGATTACTGGACACTCATGGCCACCTCACTCTTTATATATATATATATATATATATATATATATATATATATATATATATATATATATATATATACATGTACTTATTATTTACTATAGGCAGCCATGGGCAGCAGGGATGGGCCTTGTAGACTGACAACATTTCAATAAATCCTAGTAAATGCAACGTCACCATATTCCAACTGATTACATGAAAATTACATAAAATGACCCCAGACAACATATGATAGTTAATAAATGAAAACTTAATTTATTTTTCTATTTCCTAAAAAAAATGCACATTATCACATAATAGTTGTTTAAAAGAAAGAAAGTTGTCAATGTGTAAATGATATGATCATTTAATGATGATATGTTATCAGGCCTTGTTCATCCCTCTTTCTGTACAGTACGTAGAGATAGCATCCTCTTTATCAGCTGTAGATATTGGTTTCATAATTATATCAAACTAGCGACTTGCCCGTCAAAAAATAACGGTCAATAAAGTTGTAAGGCTGGAAATGCTGTTTGGTACACAATGTAAGGTTTTTGGGTATCTGAGCACATTTTTTGATGCTCCTATACAGGATGCAGTAATAACCCACGTCACTTTAATATGCCTTTAATACATGGTCCCATTCTCTCCAGACAATTTCAACTTTTACCTCAATGACTTTTCTACTTTGCAAGGTTATAAGAAGTGCATCATTTACACAACTTATGTCTTATTTGAAACACCTGTATTTCCACCCCATAAATCTCATTTTGAAGGGGACACAATAAAATACAAAACCTTTTCTTGAATGTTCTACTGTCATTCACCTTGAGAAACCAATCTCAGTCACAGTTCATATCCAGGGATGTTTTTTTGTTTTTGTTTCTTGGTATCGACATTCTAGAGTGTTTATTCATTATTTAGTTGTTTTTGCTGATTCCCCAGAGATAAAACATTTTAGAACCCATTTAAAGGGTCTCTAAAATCCTGAATCCAGTTTCATTCAACTAAAGATGCATGTTTTAAACACTACACAGGTTCGGTATTCACTTAAAAATACTGTTCTGAATATTAGAAAACTTATATTTAAGGGGACACAGAACTATTGCAAAGTTCCTCTCCTTGGGCCTCATTCAATTGTGATTTGGCCAATTGAATAGGGCTCTAAATAAGCACATAGCATATTTTTTTTAATAAGTTTTTAGTTAGTGAAAACCATGTCAGACTGGGTTGATAATAATAATAATACAATAAATAAGTGTAAGAAAATCTGATTTTACAACCTAGGCATATTCAGGTTTTATATTTCCCTAGGCCATTCAGATTTGTGTGCCCCCCACGCCCAGTGATGTCTGCTTAAAATGGTGGAGCAGAAAACATATCCCCACAGACTTATTTCATTGTCTTCTTCCTCAGACTACACCCTTTAGTTTTTGCATCTGTCCCCACTTCTCCTATAATCACTGAAGCACAATTATCACATAGAAGTAGAAAGACAATTGCATTGTAACTTAGTCAATGGTGAGAATTTTCTCAGCATGGTAAAGAGCCTGTTCTGAGTTTGATGATGCTTTCTATTTTTTCCCAACATCTCTTTTGTGTTTCTGCTTCATTCTGTGATATATAATGCAAGCAGCGAGCCGACTGACTCCACTAGATTCCTAATACCTGACAGAAGTTTATAAGGCTACATGAAGGACACATAATACCCCATCCAGCATTATATCACATATATAGTTGTCAGCAGGCGGGCTTGGCAAAATCCGTAATTTGCGGCCCTTGCTTTGCGAGGGCCGCGGTTGCGGGCAGGCAAGGAGCACCGAAGGCGCTCCTTGAACTGGTGGAGATGAGCGCCATAGGCGCTCATCCCTAGGACCCCTTACAACTTTCGGACCGCATTTGCCGAGGTGGAGGCTCCCACGTCGCCTCACAAGCTGCTACAAAAGCCCACAGAAGCGGCACTTTAAAAAAATACAAACAACATGCAATAACTACATACGGACTTAAACAACAAAACATGAGCCGCGGGACTTCCCCAAAAAATTTGTGGACTTACACAAAAAATACGACTCGTGGAACTTAGAAAAAATCCATTACGGACTCGCAAAAATACAACCTTAACAGACAACCCGCGCACAGCAGAAAACATTTTAAAAAATACACGCAAAAATAAAATACAAACCTTACCCACAGCAAGGGGGAACACCCAGGACCTCTGGAAGACAGGTTACACCTCGATTTCAGTCCAATTTAAAAAGTTTAGACACTCGAAAATCCGAGAGAAAAAATGCCCGCTGAAAAAACGAAAACGAGGCTACACGACCCCTAAAGCCGCAAATCACCGCCAAGCCCATACGAGTTTTACAAAAAGCCATACGGGGTACAACATACACTATTAGCAAGGACGCTAAATCATCCACACCCGCGTACCACATACACATTCACCACCATTTTGCAACACTAACTTACAGAATGCAAAAGTACACAGCTACACAAATGGCTTCCCCACGAGCATGAAGCCTATTTACACTACACACTGCCCACATTGCTGACAGTTACACCTCAGCTCAACAAGAGTGCAAATCTACATTGGATGCTGCAGGAACATCAAAACAGATAGTTAGCTCTTCAGCACATTGTTTGCTGCATATATTAATTACAAAGAGGTAAGCTATATTAATTTATCAATTCATTTATTTTGTAATTAATTATCATTACAACAAACATATATACCAACATTTAAAAAACACCACAATAGACGATCGCAATAAATGGTGAAGGCAATCGTACTCACACACCCAAAACACTTACTTTGTGTGCCAAACACCATTCCTTGACTTACAATTCTATTGCCGTAATTTTTTGATAGGCAATTTGCTAGTAATAATATAAAAAGGAAACAAGTCCCTGTTCCCCATCATGTGATAAATTAATATAAACAGCACAGAGAGGGGGTCTCTACCCCCCACCATATAAGTTAAAGCAAATAGTCCACAAAAGCTGTTCCATGCAAACTCCAGCATGTAATAACTGAAAGCAAAAACAACACCAAAGGGTCTTCTTGTACCCAATAATGTGTAATAAATAGATGCAAACTGTCCCTCGAAGCAGACCTATCTTCATTAGCATAGAATAACTATACAAATTGCCCCCAAAATAGAGCTCTGTCTCCATTAGCAGATAATAAATAATAAAGAAGGCCCCCACAATTAACCTGTCTCCATTAGCATATAATAAACAATACCAATAGGCCCTGAAAACTGACATCTGTGCTTGTTGTTGTTAAGTCGATCAATCGGGTCAGACTCTCAGTTACCCTATGGACCACAGCACGCCAGGCACATCTTGCCTCTGGTTGTACTCATCCATAAGGTTTTCTTGGCAAACATACTGGAGTGAGTTGCCAGTTCCTTCTCCATGGGCTGTGATTTGTCTGACCTCTCTGCTATGACCTGCCCATCTTGAGTGATCCTACATGTTATAGCTCACAGCTTCACTGAGGTACACAAGCCCCTTCACCATGACAAGGTAGCGATCCAGTTTGTAATAATGCAATAGCACCCAAAAATACCACCAATCACTCACACCAATGTGCGGCGCAGGCTATAGCATGAAAGAACCAGCTATCCTAATGATCATGTATCTTAATGATCACTTGGTCCTGCCATGTCCCCATCCCTACTGCAGCTGTCACCTCTCTGTCTGCAGGTAGAAAAGTTTCCAGCTGGGACCCTGTGCATCGCTGCCTTGCAGCACAGCTTGTGTTACCTCCATCCCTCTCTCCAGCTCCTGTCACATCCACTCACTTTTCATATTCATCTTCCTGCTTTCATGATCAGCTTCTCAGACTGATGTGTGCCACCCCCAGGACTGATGTGTGTTACCCCTAGGACTGATGTGTGTTACTCCTAGGACTGATGTGTGTTATCCCTAGGACCGATGTGTGTTACCCCACCGCTGATGTGTGTTACCCCCAGGACTGATGTGTGTTATCCCTAGGACTGATGTGTGTTACCCCTCCGCTAATGTGTGTTACCCCCAGGACTGCTGTGTAATACCCCTAGGACTGATGTGTGCCAACCCCAGGAATGATGTATGTTACCCCTAGGACTGATGCGTGTTACCCCTAGGACTGATGTGTGCATCCCCCAGGACTGATGTGTGTTACCCATATGACTGATGTGTGTTACCCCCACAGGAGCAAAAGGCATTTTTTTTTAAAGAGATATAACTGAAGCTCAGTTATCAGACAGATTTATAACTAAAGCTTAATCTAATCACAAATATAGTTGTGAGCGTACAGGCCGTTGCTCACGCTTGCGGGCTCGCTACGGCCCTCACAAAGCGAGCCGCGGCCCTCTCATAGCGAGGGCTGCGAGCAAGGGCCTCAGTTACTGGGATGGAGCGCTCCACGCCCTCGCCCGCAGCCCTCGCTGCCCTAGCAACCAGCTGGCTTCAAGTCTCTAAGGAAGTGAGAGGCTGCACAGACTCCAGCACATCACTCTGACGGTGTGGGAGGGGTTTATACTGGGCCCGAGGCCTCTGTGTTTCTTGGCTGCTGTCGCCCGACATTAAGCTCTTCTCCCGGGTAACATGTTTTAATATCACAATACTTACAACTGTCACATATATATTAATAACTAAACAACTTTCCAAACATACACATCTCATTGCCGTCATTTTTTGACGGGCAAGTCGCTAGTATTATAATAATACAGTGCTCCATTGGCCATATAAAAAGGCTGCCCATGCCCACAACCCATTGCAGCTTCTCCTTTCCCTTCTCTATATCTCAGATCATACGTGTATATGTGTTTATGTATATATATGGCATGCTAGAAAGTGTCAGGTACACCTACAGACAGAGATATCACTTTATATAGACATTTCTGTGCATAAACAAACATATTTCAATGTACTGCACTGTATCTTTAGGCAGCCTGCTGCCCCCTGAAGATGTGCTGCACTAGGCCTGTGCCGCTTCGGTCTAGGCAGAAACAATTCAGTAAAACTAGATAATTGGTCTTATGACAGAGGATTTCTCTCACTTTGTTTAACTTAACAGGGCAAGGACGCAAGGAAATAAGTACTTTTCCTCTATAGCTTTGCAGTGTATTTTGCAAGCATCATGTCACTATATTTTAGGTAAAGCAACCTGTAGGAATCTTTCAAACCTTTACTACTAAATTAATGATAAATAATGTGTTAATTATTAGTCCATTTAAATTTGCATTCAATTGGCATTTGTGTAAAAAAATGTTTATTTTTGCTGATGTAGATATTTTTATGATGTAGATATTACTTTAATAATGTATAGATATATTTTGTGGTACGAGCCATTTCCGAATCACAAATGATAATATCATTTTGATAATGAACTGTTTCTCTGATACTAATTAATCTCTCGGCTCTATATTTGATTAACTTGGTGTGCAAAAAATACCTGTATTTTTCAATTAAAATAATATTCATTATAAAAAAAATATGTGCGGATGAAGGGCAACAGAGTGACTGAGGCCCACATTGTGGCTAATTTGTAGTGCTGCATTTCTCTAACTACTGTCTGTCTGGTTCTCTGTAGATTCCTCTCTAATGATCTTCCAGCACAACGCTCTCCTTTAACAAGTCCGTAGAAGATATGTTTTGTAACTTTTAGAGAATTTTAAAGTAATGGATTAAAATTATTTGCCAAGCTTCAATTAGTTTAGGTGATGTTTAACAATTCAAGCTACATTTGTTTGTCTCTGTATATTGATATACTGTATATACTCAAGTATAAGCCGAGTTTTTCAGCCTTTTTTTGAGGCTAAAAAGGGCCCCCTCGGCTTATACTCGAGTCACTCTCCCCCCCCCGTGTCTCTCTAACCCCCCCCTGTGCCTCTCTAACACCCCCTCATGTCTCTCCAACCCCCCCGTGTCTCTCTACCCCCCCGTGTCTCTCTAACCCCCCGTGTCTCTCTAACCCCCCGTGTCTCTCTAACCCCCGTGTCTCTCTAACCCCCGTGTCTCTCTAACCCCCCGTGTCTCTTTCCCTGCCCCCCTCCTCATCCTCAACCCCCCTCCTCATTCTAAACCCCCCTCCTCACTTTACCCCTCTAAATACCTCCCCCTCTCCCTTTCCCCTTACTTACCTTCATCTGCAGCTGCTCCTCCGGCCTGCGCTCCTTCCTGCATCGGCACCCGGTATATGCTAATGACGTGACGTCACATGCGCACCACGTCATTAGCATTGGCCGGGTCAAGACGCAGGAAGGAGCGTGGAGGAGCGGAGGAGCAGATGGAGGTAAGTGAGGGGAAAGGAAGGGGGGGAGGTTATTTAGAGGGGTAAAGTGAGGAGGGGGGGTTAGGATGAGGAGGGGTAAAGTGAGGAGGGGGTTTTAGGATGAGGATGGCGGGGGGGGGGTTAAGATGAGGATGGGGTTTAGGATGAGGATGGGGGGTTTAGGATGGGGGGGTTGAGGATGAGGATGAGGGGGTGAGGATGGGGGGGTTGAGGTTGAGGAGGGGGTTTAGAATGAGGAGGGGGGGGTTGAGGATGAGGAGGGCGGGTTTAGGATGAGGATGGGGGGTTGAGGTTGAGGAGGGAGTTTAGAATGAGAAGGGGGTTGAGGATGAGGAGGGGGGTTGAGGAGGGAGGTTGAGGATGAGGAGGGAGGATGAGGAGGGAGGTTGAGGATGAGGAGGGGGGTTGAGGTTGAGGAGGGGGTTTAGAATGAGGAGGGGGGTTGAGGATGAGGAGGGGGGTTGAGGATGAGGATAGGGTGGTTGAGGTTGAGGAGGGGGTTTCGAATGAGGGGGGAGGATGAGAATTGGGTGTTGAGGAGGGAGGTTGAGGATGAGGAGGGAGGATGAAGAGGGAGGTTGAGGATGAGGAGGGGGGTTGAGGTTGAGGAGGGAAGTTGAGGATGAGGAGGGGGGTTGAGGATGAGGAGGGAAGTTGAGAATGAGAAGGGAGGTTGAGAATGAGGAGGGGGGTTGAGGAGGGAGGTTGAGAATGAGGAGGGGGGTTGAGAATGAGGAGGGGGGTTGAGGAGGGTTTATAAGGGAGGGGGGGAAGAGACACAGGGAAGGGAGAGGGGGAAGAGACACAGGGGATGTAGAGGTTAGAAGAGACACAGGGGAGAGAGAGGGGGGACACAAGAAAAGGGCACACAAAAGCGACACAGGGGGCAGCACATTTCCCACCCTCGGCTTATACTCGAGTCACTCATTTTTCCCAGTATTTTGTGGTAAAATAGGTGCCTCGGCTTATACTCGGGTCGGCTTATACTTGAGTATATACAGTAGGTCTGCCACTGATTTTCCGGCATCGGTTAAACCAGAAACTCTTTTAATCCGGACAATTCATCACATGGGCTTCTAAACAAGTTGGTAGAGAAAGAAGTATGGGTAAACAAGCAGCTATCAGGGTAAATACTCAACTGGTCATTTTTATTCTGTAAAGCTGCATTGATCTTTTTGAGTCGATAAATTAGTTCCTCTCAACATCTTGTGGACTTGGTCTGATTCATTATGAAGTATTTCTTGTAAAGTGTATAATTTTGCAGTATTCTTGCTAAAAAACATTTTTTTTTTTTAGAAATCACTGCTGGTCCGTCAAAATTGATTTTCCGGCAAAACCCCAGAATGGATGATGCCGGAAAATCAGTGGCGGACCTCTACACATAATGCAGTGAATGATTCCCTTTTGGGTATTATGGTTTTCTACCTATAATATGTCCCATAACATTTACAACTTGTGGGAAGACAATGGTGCAAGTGTACCAAGGAATTCACTAAGCATCACAGGGGCTTTGATGTGCTCTATATCCTGTGAAACATAGCACATGTTGCAGTGAGTCTCACACTTGAGATGTGAAAGCTACACAAACCTGCCCTACCATAACATGGAACTGGAGAGGCTCTCAGATGGCAAGCTTCAATCCCAAGTATATCTAGATCCATATCTCCAAGAGTAAAGGGCAGCTGTAATCATCTAGTTTAAAGTAGAAATGAACTCTGTAAACAAAGTTTCAATTGATTGTTATTTTAAAGTGATCTATTTTTTAAAGAAATTTCACTGAAATTATTTTTTGCCACCATATTTAGGAGAGTGCTTTATCCACTTTTTTCCAGAGATAATTTGCTGCAACTACTTTTTTAAAGCACAGCTTTACTGGCACAACCTTTTGAAATGTCCTGAACTTTCTGCTACGACATGAATAGATAAGTGGAGCTTCAGCCTGAAGATCAGAGGGAAAACAGCAGTTTTTAGTGCAGATTTGTCAAGAAAAGAAAAGAAACGATTTAAGGCAGACATGAAAGAAAGGGCAATTGTATAAAAGAAAAATAATGATATAGAGGATAAAGGTAAACAGGGGGACTAGAAATAAGAAAGGCATATGCATGGAGGGACTTGATGCTTACCACCCCTAGTTTACTGTCTTCTTGGTGTTGCAATAAAAATGGCTTTATCAGCTTGGGGCTTTATTCTGCCAGGCCATTGCCATCTAAGACCAGAAAACAATATCCTTTCACAACATACATTTCTGTGGCCAACATTCACTATGCATTGTAGGGGCTGCACATTTTGCTGGTAATATGATTGCCATATTCTATGTGGATATTGACAGCCTTAGCGAACCACACCAAATGCTACTTTGAATCTTAGCCTATTTAATTACAACAAAATGTATGTTATGCATTTGATGTGTTATTTAATGAGATACATAATATCCAAAGCTATATGTTTATTCATTCACTGTCTTTTACGGGTTTACATTGTATTCTTCTCTATGTCAGATGGTAACTAATTAAAAACATGTTGTTCTTAAAATTACTTTTCTGTTAATATGTTTTGTATTTTTGAAACCTATGATAGCAACATCATCCTTCAACAAAGCCTTGGCTTTGTATTAACTGAATGCAAAAAATATATGCGCTCCCCCTGGATTCATTAACACCTTCATAAATAATGCATGTACCATAGCAACTGCACCTTGTATAACTACTATACTTATATTGATCATAATTAAAGATGTGCAAAACATAAGCAGAATCTCCCCAACTGTACATACATAGACCTTAACCTCTGAACCAAAAAATAACTCTGAAATCAGTTGAAATTATGGCTGGAATGTAATTTGGTTGAATTACACAGATACCAAATAAGAATGCAGCTTAATTTTCAATAGTAGAAGAGATAAAAATGTGTTATTTCAGTGAATTAATATGATATTTTAGAAATACAACATGTATTACCCTTTAATGTGTCTTAACTAACAACTTATTTAACACAATTAACATATACATTTAAAAAATATATATGTAGAAAACAGAAGTAACAACAAAAATACAGTATATTTTTTTATGGATTGAAGTGAAGGGACTTTTCTTCATTATCAATAAACAGATTTAAGATCACAATATGTGAAATGGCAGCACAAACAAAACAAAAACAAAAACTGAGCTTTGTTCACAGACAGCCTAATTCAATTGGAGCCCAGTAACTCCAACATGAGGTCCCCAGGGCCTATGGGCTTGAAAATCCCCCATGTTACGGTGCTATAAAATTGGAAGGGGCTGCCTGCTAGGGACCGTAACGCAGTCTGTGGCACGTTGGATGGGCAGCCGTGAACACGATCAATTAGTCTAACCCTCAGTAAAGGTTTAGACGTAGCCAATGGCAAAGGAGATTGTCATCCTGGCTAATTAGAACCTGCAGGCACCCCCGCAGGCTCCCGACCTCAGCCCCTGCTGGTGGTCCTGATCGGGACCCCCGCAGTGTCCCTATACTACCCTCTACTCTATTAACCCCCCTCTACCCTATTAACCCCCTCCACACTATTAACCCCACTTTACCCTATTAACCTCCCTCTGCACTATTAACCCCCCTCTACCCTATTAACCTCTACACTTCCTACCTAACCCCCTAATAAAATCCCTAGTACCCCACTAATTACACCAAAAAAAATAATAGAAAATAAAAAACATACCTTACAGAAAATAAAAAAATAAATCACATAGAATAAAAAACACTGCATTACAGAAAAATAAAAAAACTAAAATTACAAAAAATAAAAAAGACTACATTACACCAAATCAAACATACAGGAGGAGGCAAGGAGCCCATAAGTGAGGTTGAAAGCTAATCTGCTATTCATTTGGCGTCTTTTGGCGGCCTCTTAACAGCTGCTGAGTTACAGTCTTGAAATAAAATGGTGCTGTTAAACCCGTAAGTTTTTTTCCCGCAAGGCTTGGAGCAATACCGATTTAAGCTTCAAGTCTTGCGGGCTTAAAAAAAAGTTACAGGTTTAACGCTGCCAAGCTCGCAAATTAGAGAGGGGAGGGAGAGGGGGGGAAGAGACACAGAGGAGGGAGAGAGGGTGAAGAGACAAAGGGGAGGGAGAGGGGGGAAAGATGCTGGGGAGGGAGTGGAGCATAAGAGACACAGGGGAGGGAGAGGGGGGAAAGAGACACAGGGTAAGGAGAGGGGGCAAAGAGACACAGGGTAGAGAGACAGGGCAAAGAGACACAGGGGAGGGAGAGGGGGGCAAAGAGACACAGGGGAGGGAGAGAGGGAGAAAGAGACACAGGGGAGGGAGAGGGGGGAGAGACACAGGGGAGGGAGAGGAGGGAAAGAGACACAGGGGTGGCCCACAAGGAGTGCCAAAGGTGATCATCGCGAGGCCGCCATGAGTGCTAAAGTTATGGCCAGCGAATGCGCTATGTGCGTGGCCTGCAATGAGCAGCAAAGCCGCTATTTGGGCACTCATCGCGAGGACCATAAAGTCGAGGCTCTCCCCGCAATGAGCTCTGAAGGCGCTCATCGCGATGCCTGCAAGTTAGAGGAGGAAAGAGCCTTGCATTGTGTGGCAAACAGAGTCCAGAGGTACCTCAAGAGTGAGTGGTAATGGTGATAAAGTTGAACCCAAGTACAAAACACTAAAGGAGTGGTTAGATATATAAGATTGGAACCAAGAGAGTGCAACGTCACAGAAGCCAAGGGTGCTGAGAAACTATAGAAGAAGAGAGCGGTCAGCTGTGTCAAAGGCAGGGGAGAGGTCCAGGAGGATGAATAGAGAATAGTGCCTTTTTGTTTGGGTCACATTTTATTTGGGTATAATCGGTCTATGTTTATACAATCACCACTATAATATGTTGCTTATAAATGCCTAATATTAGTTATCTGTATAGAACAGTAGCCTCATCAGTATAAGTTAATCAGGTAACACAGCAAGTGTAGTAATTCCCATGAAAGAAAACGTTTTCAAGCCTTCACCGGTGTAAACAAAACTAGACTAAATAAGAGATTTGTGCATTATTAGCCTTAGGAAATAATTTATCAATCTTTGCTACCCAATCAAAACCAGAATGCCTTCTGGTACATTTGAGCACATATATTTAGCATATAAAATGTCTTAGAAAAAGACAAATGGAATAACAAAATATCATAATATTAAGGTGGATGGTTTAGGAGTAATATACTACTTTACCAAAAAGAAAGTATGTAAGGGAACAATCCTTCCAGCATAGATATAGATAAACATAGAAAAGGAAATTGAAGCCTGGACATAAGCATAAAGCTAACGTGGAAATTAATTAAACCAAGCTTTTTAAGTTAACATAATAGGCAGCCTTGATCGGCCTTTTGGTTTTTATCTATCATCAAATCTACATTTTAATGTTTCATTTTCAGAGATGGTTTGTAAAATATTAGAAGCATGCAGCCTCTGGCAGCAACTTAAGTAGTCAACATTTTACATTGAATTACAACCACATTAAATTCCCCTAAAGTGTAAGATCGTAGCTTGTAACGTAGCTCGCAAGATTTACGGCTATTAAATTGGCCTCTTAAACCAGCCCGCTGCCGACTTGCGGGGTAGGAGAGAAAACCATACGGACATGAGAATTCGACTTAAGAGCTTGCAAATCCTTTGATCTGTCAAGCCTGTAACCGCTACGTTCCAATTGCGCTATTAATTTGCATCAAAATCACTGACGTTCAACACCGTAACTTGCAAATGGAGCCAAGAAGCTGAGCGCTAGAGAGGACCCGCAAGGGGGGGTAAAGTCCAATCCGTAGCACTGTAAATGCACATATACAAACACACTACTGTGCTTTTATTAAAAGGGAATGTGATGTTAGGTCTTAGAATTACTAGCACAACATTCTCAAGCCCGCAAGTTGACCAAATAAAATACTTTATTTCATGTTTATTTTCTGTGTTATATTATTTACGACAAGCAATGTCTACATATATAATGGAACTCGCATTTAATAGAATATCATATTTACGGCTTTAGCAATATTGTATTATATCTGGAATGTGGGTCAGATTGTAACTAATAATTCAATCCTGTAAGACTTTGAAATCCCACCTCCATTTTTCAGTGACGTAACTACGAGTTTGACTAATTGATTACGTTCACGGCCGCACATCCAATGAGCGAAAAGTGATTTATGGGTTTGCCTCTCAAGCCGTAACTCGCAGCATGTTCTAATTTAATAGCACAGTAAATCTGCAAAATTTCAAGCTGGCAGCCATTGCGGGTCTCACATTGAACATACGAGCTTCAAATTTAATGTGGCTATAAGCTTGGAAGGATAAGGAGATTTGTATGTGAAGGACAGAAAAAAATCTTATAACACATATTTCTTATAGCAGCCAGACAGTAAAAGAGTAAAATGCAGGATGATGTGTATTATCAACATTACTGACACTTTAATACATGATCTCCCTTCCCCTTGAATATCTTACAAAATGTGAAGTGTTGTGGATTTGATAAGTGCCGTAATAATAATAATGACAATAAAATTCAACACGGCCTACAGTGAATCCAATACAAACCATAGAAATGCTGAGTGAAATGTCAGCATGGAAGAGCTTTGTAGCACTGACAGGGCTTTGTCATTGCAAATCTCTATTGAATCAGCACAGCTAATATGGTTTGAAATATAGTGTGGGCAGGTATACTCCATTCTTTATAAGAGAAGATTTGCAGAGGCTTTCAGGCTGAATGGGGGAGTGTGTCAGCCTTCAACGCCCATGTAATCATCCTACTCCCCAAGGGACTTGAAATCAAATCAGTCTAGACCTTAGTTAATGATACTGGCCAGGTATTATTCAGCAAGCTGGAGCAGATTAGGGTTAACACTTCCGGTACTGGAGGGACTTGGGTCAGTTAGCAATATATATATATATATATATATATATATATATATATATATATATATATACATATATATATATATATATATATAGTGGATATAAAAAGTCTATACACCCCTGTTAAAATGTCAGGTTTCTGTGCTGTAAAAAAATTAGACAAAGATAAATCATTTCAGAACTTTTTCCACCTTTAATGTGACCTGTACAAAACAAACAGAAATCTTTTAGGTGGAGGGAAGAAAAAAAAAAAAGAAAAATAATGCAGTTGCATAAGTCTGCACACCCTCTTATAACTGGGGATGTAGCTGTGTTCAGAATTAAGCAATCACATTCCAAATCGTGTTAAATAGGAGTCAGCATACACCTGCCATCATTTAAAGTGCCTCTGATTAACCCCAAATAAAGTTCATCTACTCTAGTTGGTCTTTCCTGAAATGTTCTTAGTCGCATCCCACAGCAAAAGCCATGGTCCACACAGAGAGCTTCCAAAGCATCAGAGGGATCTCATTGTTAAAAGGTATCAGTCAGGAGAAGGGTACAAAAGAATTTCCAAGGCATTAGATATACCATGGAACACAGTGAAGACAGTCATCATCAAGTGGAGAAAATATGGCACAACAGTGACATTACCAAGAACTGGAGCTCCCTCCAAAATTGATGAAAAGACAAGAAGAAAACTGGTCTGGGAGGCTACCAAGAGGCCTACAGCAACATTAAAGGAGCTGCAGGAATATCTGGCAAGTACTGGCTGTGTGGTACATGTGACAACAATCTCCCGTATTCTTCATATGTCTGGTCTATGGGGTAGAATAGCAAGACGAAAGCCTTTTCTTACGAAGAAAAACATCCAAGCCAGGCTACATTTTGCAAAAAAACATCTGAAGCCTCCCAAAAGCATGTGGGAAAAGGTGTTATGGTCTGGTGAAACCAAGGTTGAACTTTTTGGCCATAATTCCAAAAGATATGTTTGGTGCAAAAACAACACTGCACATCACAACAAAAGAACACCATACCCATAGTGAAGCATGGTGGTGGCAGCATCATGCTTTGGGCTGTTTTTCTTCAGCTGGAACTGGGGCCTTAGTTAAGATAGAGGGAATTATGGACAGTTCCAAATACCAGTCAATATTGGCACAAAACCTTCAGGCTTCTGCTAGAAAGCTGAACATGAAGAGGAACTTCATCTTTCAGCATGACAACAACCCAAAGCATTACATCCAAATCAACAAAGGAATGGCTTCGCCAGAAGAAGATTAAAGTTTTGGAATGGCCCAGCCAGAGCCCAGTCCTGAATTCCGACTGAAAATCTGTGGGGTAATCTGAAGAGGGCTGTGCACAGGAGATGCCCTTGCAATCTGACAGATTTGGAGTGTTTTTGCAAAGAAGAGTGGGCAAATCTTGCCAAGTCAAAATGTGCCATGCTGATAGACTCATACCCAAAAAGACTGAGTGCTGTAATAAAATCAAAAGGTGCTTAAACAAAGTATTAGTTTAAGGGTGTGCATACTTATGCAACAATATTATTTTATTTTTATATTTTTTCTTCCCTCTACCTAAAACATTTCAGCTTGTTTTTCAATTGAGTTGTACAGTTTATATGTATACAGTCACATTAAAGGTGGAAAAAGTTCTGAAATGATTTATCTGTGTCTCTTTTTTTACAGCACAGAAACCTGACATTTTAACAGGGGTGTGTAGACTTTTTATACCCACTGTATATATATATATATGTATATATATATATATATATATATATATATATATATATATATATATATATAAATATTCCGTAATGATAAAGACCTTAAAATATATCACTTGCGAAAGCTATAACAGAACATTTTAATATATTAAGGGATTAGATATGTTCACTAGAGAAGTATTATTATCTAGATGATGAAGACTACTAAAACAAGAGATAAACACCTATGGTGGATAGTTCAGAGGAATTGTATTTATTGAAGTACACCATCCATAGGATTGTGGATCAGTAGCATAGCCTTCCAGTGAAAGTGATAAGGAAAACAAGGAAAAAAGTAATGGTTATGAAGAATGGCTAAGCCAGTTCGGAGAATCAAATTAGGCCTGATTTGTTTGGTAGACAGGAGAACTGACAGAGTAGAGGGTGTTTTTTCTTAAATACAGTCAAAATCAATATTTCTCAAACCACGTAAAGGAACGTTATAACACTATACCAAGTTACAGACTTTTAGCATAATTATGCCATTTTAGTACAATTATATAAATATATCAATTATTACTGTATTTTAATTTATCTATGCTCACCCACACGAGGCTGCCATGTTGATCTCTCTCCTTCCTCCCATCCATTGGAGTTTGTCACTATGTGTAGTGGATGTGATTCTTCATCCTGAATCTCTTAACACATACAAACACATCATGGCCAGCAGCATCCTAAAGTTTTCATGTCTTCCCGTGTTTTTAAAGTACAGTATTGTGTGTCTAATAGCTGCTAAAGCTTTAATAAGTGTTTGAAAAATGCCCTTTTGAGTCCTATTTAATACTTGTAATATTTTTGATAGAAACTTGATACTTTTTTCAGTTGCGGGTCAGACCTTATTTGTGAGCTAGAGCTACTGGTCTAATAGAATATTGATTTTGTGTAACTTTAATTACTTAGAGCTCGTAATATTCTAACTGTGCTAAAACCAATGGAGTTCTAAGGCCAAATTTGCATCTTTTGCTGGCCCATAGTGATTGTGGGCGGGGAACTCGTAATCAGATTGAGAGTAGATAAAAGAATATGTGGCAATATTTAGAGTGATTTTAAGTGTGTATAAATTTATGAATTGGGCAATAGAATTGGACCCATTGTTTGCAAGTATAACTTCATATACATGGGTTAAAGATGGCTTTCAATTTGCAGGATGCAGTTTATAATTTTAAAAGGTCGTGATATGTTTTACTACTACAGCTTACCTTTAATTTTGATGTTGCTGAAGTACTGTTGTTGATATATGCAATAAGAACTTGCTTCTAAGAATTATGCAATTATACAGCTACAATATGTCTCAAAATACTGGATTGATGACTCTCCGTGAAGAAATTGGCTTAGCTTCATAGAGGCTGCAAGGCTGTGATGGCTCTTTTCCACAGGTTCAGTGAACCACTTTGCAGTCCCAGCAAACCATGGAAAATGTTGGCCATAGTTCAGTGTGGCAGGACAATATGCTGCTAAATTTGGCATGGAACCTACATACTTTTCTAGAGTAAATATAAAAGAGCTGTTTAAAAAGTGAGTTTTTAAACATTCCAAAAGCTATTCTTTTGCATAAAAGAGTTCTGCTAAGGTAAAAAAAAAATGTTTTGGAAATACAGCTTTGCAGTACTGCCAATGGTGCCTTCTGTAGCCTTTCACAACATGGCTGATGCTGTGCCCTGACACATACTAATTTAGAGTCTGAGGGAACAAAGTTTTAACATAGATACAAATGCAGACAGCTGAAGGATTAACACTTAGATTAAAAACAAGAATTGCAAAGGAGAAGGAATTTAAGTAAAATCGTTTGTGGCATTGAAAGCCTGCGCTTTCAAAGGTATGCAAATGAGTTCCATTAATGCATCTAGAACTCGAAGTTGCCATAGTTCAGCCATACTGGGTAGCTTTTTCTGGCGCTATACACAAGAGTAGTACAATGGACACATGGGAGTTATGACAAACATAACATACTGTGAAAAAACTGATACAGAAGAGGTTCATTTCTCTGATCATAAAAGCCTAGCTCTCAGTCAGGAGTTGCATTGGTGCTTCAGGCACTGAGCCTGACTTAAGTTTGCCAAACAGTGAATTTATAGCTTTTTGGCGTCGTGAGATGCCAAGAACAGTTATGTAGTTATGTTACCACCTGTGTTTACTCTCAATCATTAGTTGTGTACTCAGCAGATCAGAGTACTGCCAAGTTGCATCTGATAGGGGTGCAAGGTCTATTGAGGTCCCTCTCACACATCTCCATTCCTCACACCATAACATATGCAATTGTAATATGCCGCAATCATGTATTTTTTTTTTTAAATCCAGTGATTCATTATGTTTATTATCCAAATGTAGACCACATTTAAATGCAAAAAAATGTAAACGACATGTTTCTGTAACTGTCAGCTTGTTACGGCATTTAAACGGTGCACATTTATCTTTCAATGTGTCCCATTGGGCCAGTAACTCTTTTCAATCTTCTTGCAGCAACATGCGCAGCTGCTTGGCACTCTGCTTGCACAGCATTCACTAGTCTGCTCTCACCAGTTCATTTTCATTAGTTCAATAGGTGACAGGCAGATTCAGAGACAGGGAAGGTCACTCCTTGCATTTTAACACCTTCATCTAGGCAATGTATTTCTGCACCCACATAGAAAGAGATGGCGGTGAGGGCTTGACGTATTTCAATAATCTGAAAGACATCTAAGCCCATGTGTACCCAAGCTGAATGTGTGGGTAAAATTCACATTGTGTTCTCAAGGTCAAAACAAAGAAACAATGAGGTTTATTGGTCTCAGAAGGCAGCAGACAGACTGTGTTGTTTTTTCACTTGTATTCACTGTTAGCTTGCCTTGATTTTAAGCAGAGCATATACTACAGATATTTTTTATTGTTTATATACTTTACACTAAGATGTTTTTATCAGTCTACCACTAGTATTATGAAAATGAAAGCTCGGATGCAAAACAAAAAAATATAGAACTGACAGCAGATCTGCGGCACCCTGTGATACTTAGTCAAAATACAGTCATCCTCGGGTTACGGACGAGATACGTTCCTGAGAATGCCTTTAGGTCGGATTTGTATGTAACTCGGATCCATAATGAATAATAGTAATAATAATAATAATATTATAATGGCTCATATGTGGCAATAATAATACAGAGTAATATTGTAATAATAATAATACCTCTGTACTGTAATAATAATTGACAGAAACTATGCTGCTCTTTCTTTTAATTCAAACAAACAGAAAATAAAAACAAACTCCTACAAAAAGCCTTGGGAGCCCATTCTTAAGTATGGGTCGTCTGTAAGTGGGGTCGTCTGTAAGTCGGGTCGTCTGTAACCGCGGACCTCTTATACTCTGGGCCTTATTCAAATGCTACGTTTTTGGCATAAGTAGCCGTAAGGGGAGGCCGCAAGCTATTTAGCTATTTGGGTTTGCTCAATTACAGCTTACTTCCGTCTAAGCCTTTGATCTTGCTCGGCAGCAAGAAATCCCAATTCGCTTTTCAGTTGATAAAAATCACCCTTCCGTCAAGCCCATAAATCGCTAAAATTGAACCACAGCTTAGTTCCACCAAAGAGGTCCCGCAAGGGTCTTACTTACAAAACGTAGCACTAATTAAGCGATATAAAAAAGCCATCCTGTACTTTTATTAGAAGTGAAAGTGATTTTAGGTCTTAGAATTTATAGCACAACATTCCCCTACTCTCAAATCGGCAAATAAAAATAGTTTATTTCATGTTAAATTTTCATCATTAAGTCCAACGGGCTTCAACCTCCAAGTCCCTAGGACTTTTGAATGCAACCTCTGGGCTCGGAGATTGAAGCCCGTAGGATGCTATGAAGGAAATTTAACATGAAATAAAGTAGTTATTTATGCCGATTTGAGAAATTGTGAATGTCGTGCTGTTATATCTAAGATCTAACATCACTTTCTCTTTTAATAAAAGTACAGGATGGTTTTTTTATTTGCTTATAAAGTGCTACGATTTGAAAGTAAGACCTTTGCTGTCCTATGGGCTTGAATGACCTTGAATCCCATAACTCGTTATTAAAACCGTGACTTGTGGTTCAAGCACGCAAACTCGGAGCACTGGAAATGCAAATATAAATTCAAGACAGCACTGTAATGCTCTGTAAATGATGGGGAACACAATGGGTGACATGAGGAGTAAATGCACAACATTCTCAAGCTTGCACATCACCAAAATATAATACATTATTTCATGTTTAATTTCCGTCCAAAGTCCTACGGGCTTGAATGACCTCCAAGCCTGTAAACTGTTATTATTCAAGCCCGTAGGACTTCAATGAAATTTGGAGGTTGGAGCACGAAGCCCGTAGGACTTTGGACAAAAAATAAACATGAAATAAAGTATTTTTTGGGGGCGATGTGCGAGCTTGAGAATGTTGTGCTTTTAATTCTAATGTCACCCATTGTGTTCTCCATCATTTACAGTCCTCAATAGTTTTTATATTTGCTTTTAAAGTGCTCCGATTTGTCAGCAAGCCCTTTGTGAGACCTCCTTGGTCCCGGAAACCTGTGGTTTGATTTTTGCCATTTGCGGGCTTGACGGAGGGGAATTCTGAGCAATTGAATATCGATTTGTGATATTAGCAGCCGCAACTCTTGCGGCTGTGAAAGATCAAAGGCTTAGATGGAAATAATGTGCGATTTTAGGAATCACAATGGATCGCAGCTCGCAGCAAGTAACCCGATCGGAGCCCGCAAACGGAAGGCAATTGAATAGCAAAGTAACTTGCAACCTCCATTTGCGAGCCCAGATCTCAAAATCGTAGCAATTGAATGAGGCTGAAGGTCCCTGTGCAATCCTATTGAATGGACACCACATTGTTGCAGAAAATTTAAATGAAAAAGAAGTGCAACTCCCAGTAGAATTCTCCCCCCCCCCCCCCCCATAGTTCTCAGCCTGAAAGCGGTGTTATAGAAATCTGATATGAAAGTAAGCATTGTTTACTAAAATTACATTTTTCTCTAATAATGTTTTTATGCTTGCAGATTGTATATATATTGTTAGTTTGTTACATATGTCTCAGACATGTAAAGATTTTTTCCTAAATTTAAGTTGACAACCAAGAAAAAGTTTATTTTAGCATAACTTGTAATAGATCTCATAATTGACAGCAAATCTGTGGCGCTTGTTGGTTTTTTAATGTGCATTAATATTATAATAATTCATTTTTTTTCATGCCATTCATTACAGGGTCAGTCAACAAGTGATGAATTCTGATACATTCTCAGAGAAAGCTTAGGAAACTTGTAAGTGAGCCTGATATTGTTTCATTTTTAATAAATATTGACACACAGTATTTTGTGGAAATGTACGCCTTGTTCTCTGCAGTGCACCTAAGCAAAACATTTTTATTAAAGATATTAATAATAAATACATTTTATGTAATATTGAGATTTTCACTGATATACATTTATGTTAGATGACCTAATGCAAGCAAAGAAAATAATACAAAAAAATGCATTTTTTTAACATGCAACAATACTTTTCATAATTTTAAATTCAACATGTTTCGTCCAAGTAGCAGATTTCTTCAGAAAATGAAAAGTACTTTAATGTGGACAAACTATCTAAATTGCTGTGGTGGTCCATTCTTTTTTCTTTAAAAAAAAATTAATATAAGAATCTGCACATATCTTATATGCATACATAAAGTCTTTGAGGAAGTAGTTAATTGCAAAATGGCCATCATGCTTCATGTAGGGGAAAGATATGCTTTGTATACTTAGTTGTTACTGGGAAATTGATAAACTTGTGAGGTTCCTGAAAGGGCATTAGGAAACGTAATAGTCGTTCCTTAATGTTAAAGCCTGCAAGAAAGTCACTTATTTATATGATATAAGATATATGTAGATTATTTTATTGATTTTGTTTCTAAGAAAAAAGAATGGACTTCAAAATCTAGACATCTACAGTTTTTCTGTTTCTCTCTATCTACAATTTAGCCAGCTACTAATAGAGAGCCTTCCAGGCAGGAGGATCCACCTAGATCATAAGGCGAATATTCTATGCTATCCCTTGCCAGAACTTTCTTTCTCTGTATTTGGATATCTATTTGCACAATTTGGGTCCACAAATGTAGGACTTTTAAGTTAAGTAAGTTTGCAAAGTTTTCAATCGTATGTCCATGTCTTGGAAACAAGCACTATGTACATTTGATTATATGCTCAAAAACAGGGCCCTCCCTTCTTTATAAGGTGTTAAGTTTGTTTTTTGCCATGTACTAAACCCCTGTACAGCGCTATGTGGCGCGATATGTTGGCGCGATATAAATAAAGATAATAATAATAATAATAATAAGTAATGTTTATTATGCGGCGTTGTTCAAACCGAATAAAGGTGACAATTTTAGGTTTCAATAAATCTTGTCCAGATTAAAGTGCATGTTTAAGTTGGTGTTAAGCACCTTAAAATATTGAGAGTATCAAAGAATGAAAAGTATAAGCTTTTTTTACTATCAATTTTACTTAAAATGGAAATGGAAAACTTAAACCAGCATTCGGTTAATTTGCAATATTCTGTAACAAAACGAAAAGGTGAATTTTTCACTTCTGTTGAAAATGGAACCCCCCATATAAGTAAAATGTTTTCCAAAATAAGGGGAAACATTAGCTTTACATTAATAATATGATTTTGATTGGATATCAAATTCCCCTTAAAATATTGTCCTCTTGTTCTACTTCCCTCCTGCACTCCCTCCATTACTAAATCCTTATACTATATTTGAAGGTTTCATATCACTCCTCTCAATAGTTACTATTTGTAAGATTTTAGGCAAATATAAAACAGCTTCTACGCAATTCTTAATAAAATAAAGTAACTCAAGTTTAATAGATACATAGGTATATTATATTCCTAGTGAAACCTAAAAGCCGTCCATAGCCCTTTAATAGGTGAAAGGCTTTACACTAACAAATCATTTATACAGCATAGTTATATATTTATTGAAACCTTCATAATCTCCATAGCTCAGTTCTTGGGTTCTGTATGCCATCTATAAAATAATATAGACCTAACTAATTCAAATGGAACTTTTGGTGCTCACCGTCATAAAATGGTTTCAAATTTAGAATGGTGTTGTTAACAGAGAAGGATTTCCATCTTTAAACTGACTTGAAAGAGAACTACTGAGATAAATCATAGCTGTTAAAATACCTTTCTTTGCAGCTGGTACAGGTATGTAGTATAAAATAATGTCCATTTTTATTTCTATGAAAAGAAGGGATTATGGTGTATTTACAACTTGTCAGATCCGTTATGCTGTCATAAAAGTAACATGTATATGTAATATCACAGAAGATGAGGAAGGCAGGCTGACAGTTAAATTGAATTTCTACAAGATTTTTCATATGAAGAAACAATAGCTTGACCTTAGGGTGTTGATGTACGGATCAGATTTTACATCTGGGCTATTTGAGTAGAAATCAATTCCCAATGAGGGCGTAAAAAGGTGGTATATTAGTTATATTTTCCATCACACACTTTTTCTTTTTATACAGTAGTAGCATAAATGCATATGCGTGATGAGTACAACGCTGCCCTCAAGGACTACCCATGTGGCTGCCATCTTTATCTAGTAAGTGGGAAATCATGCCAGTCAGCAGTACAAAGTCCCTTTCGCTGCCTAAAATTGTCATATCGCTCTCTTTTACCTTATGAAAAAAATTATGTATTGTGTATCCCTTTTGAGAACTTTGTGACCTTTAATTATGTTGCCTATAAGGAGTATATACAACCCATCTTAATCCACTATAATAGTTTTCAGCTTGGGAGTATTGTCTGCAAGATGCATTCTGTGCAGGTGTTACTTACAAGCTACTACCCCTAAAGATAGGAAAATTGCCCATGCGTGACAAAGTTGCACATGTGTTGGCGTTGTAACAACTGCGCATGCATGACCAAGCCAGGCAAGAGCAGTTGCTTTGTTTTTGCGCAGTAACAAGAGACCCTCTGTCTGAAGGAGATAGAGGGAGGGATAGAGAGGGAGGAAGACAGAGAGAGAGGGAGAGAGAAAATGGGAGGGAGAGAGAGAGACAGAGAGCATGCATAGCACAGAGATAGAGCATATAGAGAGTCAGAGGGCACAGACAGAGAGGGCACAGAGAGAGAGAGCACACACTCAAAGAGTGGCCGCACAGAAAAAATGAGGTTGCCCAGATAGAGAGACGGCACTCAGAGAGAGACAGTGCAGAGAAAGAGAGACGGGCACAGAGAGAGAGACAGCACAGAGAAAGAGGGCACACCAAGAGACAAAGGGGGCAAAGAGAGAGGGCGCACATAGAGTGAAAACAGCGAGAGATCTCAGAGATAGAGAGAGGGTGCACAGAGAGACAAAGGGCGCACAGAGAGAGAGGGTGCATGTGGAGGGCGCACAGAGAGAGGGTGCAAACAAAGAGGGAGAGGGCACACAGAGAGAGACGGAACAGACAATTGAACATAACATATAATACAGTCATTTATTATGGCCAAGTTACTAGTTTATTTAATAATATACAAAAAATGTACAAGATGGTTAATGAGAATAAAATGTAAAAGGGTAAATGGCTCTAGAAAGTTGGGGGGGGGGGAGAAATAACCAATATCTATGCAGTGCCTTGCAAAATAATTCACCCCCCTTGACTTTTTACCTATTTTGTTACATTACAGCTTTAAGTTCAATGTTTTGTTAATCTGAATTTCATGTGATAGATCAGAACACAATAGTCTAAGTTGGTGAAGTGATATGAGAAAAATATATACATAAAACTATTTTTTAGAAATAGAAAACAGAAAATTGGCATGTGCGTATGTATTCACCCCCTTTCTTATGAAACCCATAAAAAGCTCTGGTGCAACCAATTACCTTCAGAAGTCACATAATTAGAGAAATGATGTCCACCTGTGTGCAATCTATGTGTCACATGATCTGTCATTACATATACACACCATTTTTTAAAGGCCCCGGATGCTGCAACACCTAAGCAAGAGGCACCACTATCCAAACACTGCCACAAAGACCAAGGAACTCTCCAAACAAGTAAGGGACAATGTTGTTGAGAAGTGGAAAGAAATGGAAAGAACATGGCACAACAGCAAACCTGCCAAGAGACAGCCACCTACCAAAACTCATGGACCGGGCAAAGAGAGCATCAATCAGAGAGGTAGCACAGAGACCTAAGGTAACCCTGGAGGAGCTGCAGAGTTCCACAGCAGAGACTGGAGTATCTGTGCTTAGGACGACAATAAGCCGTATGCTCCATAAAGTAATTTCAGACTTTCAGCAAAAAACTAAATGGCAAATTTTGAGTTTGCGAAAAGGCATGTGGGAGACTCCCAAGATGTATGGAGAAAGGTGCTCTGGTCTGATGAGACTAAAACTGAATTTTTCAGCCATCAAAGAAAAAGCTATGTCTGGCGCAAACCCAACACATCACATCACCCAAAGAACACCATCCCCACAGTGAAACACGGTGGTGGCTGCATCATGCTGTGGGGATGTTTTTCAGCAGCCGGGACTGGGAAACTGGTCAGAGTTGAGGGAAAGATGGATGGTGCTAAATACACGGATATTCTTGAGCAAAACCTGTACCACTCTGTGTGTGATTTGAGGCTAGGATGGAGGTTCACCTTCCAGCAGAACAATGACCCCAAACTCACTGCTAAAGCAACACTTGAGTGGTTTAAGGGGAAACACGTAAATGTGTTGGAATGGCCTAGTCAAAGCCCAGACCTCAATCCAATAGAAAATCTGTAGTCAGACTTAAAGATTGCTGTTCACAAGCGCAAACCATCCAACTTGAAGGAGCTGGAGCAGTTTTGCAAGGAGGAATGGGCAAAAATCCCAGTGGTAAGATGTGGCAAGCTCATAGAGACTTATCCAAAGTGACTTGGAGCTGTGATTGCCGCAAAAGGTGGCCCTACGAAGTATTGACTTTAGGGGGGTGAATAGTTATGCACATTGACCTTTTCTGTTATTTTGTCCTATTTAATGTTTGCTTCACAATAAAAAAAAAAAACTTTTTCAAAGTTGTGGGCATGTTCTGTAAATTAAATGATGCAAATCCTCGAACAGTCCATGTTAATTCCAGGTTGTAAGGCAACAAAACACGAAAAATGCCAAGGGGGGTGAATACTTTTGCAAGGCACTGTAAATTCTTTTCATGGAAAGTAGCAACTACTACTGTAAAATGGCAATTTACTGTAGAATTAATAACAAATTAATTGAAAAATGATATATATATATATATATATATATATATATATATATATATATATATATATATACTGTATGTAAGCAATCAAGACAAATAATCATAATATTGCAGTACATGGTGATACCTTTTTTTCACATATATAGTTGTGAGCATACGAGCCATTGCTCACGCTTGCGGGCTCGCACAGCGTGCCTGCGACACTCGCAAAATTTACGTCGTAACGCAAACAAAATACGAGACACGTTACAACCCATTACGATCTCGCAAAAAATGTCCGCAACACTCGCACATCAAAACATGAAAAATACAACAAATACACACAACAAATACATAAAAAGCTTACTTACAGGAAGAGGGAGCATCCAGGACCTCGAAAACTAAAGTTACACCTCAATTTAAGTCAAATTAAAAGAGTTTAGACACTAAACAATTCTCTAAGCGAGAGAAAAAATGGGCGCCGAAAAAAATAAAAACGAGGCTACAGTA
This sequence comes from Discoglossus pictus, assembly GCA_027410445.1. Taxonomy (NCBI): domain Eukaryota; kingdom Metazoa; phylum Chordata; class Amphibia; order Anura; family Alytidae; genus Discoglossus; species Discoglossus pictus. The sequence continues at coordinate 180,956,850 of CM050167.1, forward strand.
GTCTAAAGAAGCAAAACACCACCAAACACCTACGTATTTGCCGAAAAACACCTACGAGATTAGAAAACAAGGACGCAACCCACGCAACCCCAAAAAAATTACAAACACAACAAAAACAAACACATAAAAAGGTTACTCACAGCAAGGGGGGGCACCGAGGACCTCTGCAAGTGAACTTACACCTCGATTTTAGAGACCCGAAAATCACCTAAGCGAGAGAAAAAATGGCCGCCGAACAAAACGAAACCGAGGCTAAAGGTCCCTAAACACGCAAAACACTACCATAAACATGCAAAACACCACCAAATAGCTACGGATATTCCGAAAAAGCCCACCAAACAGCTACGGATATTCAGAAAAACTCGCACGACATAGAAAACGAACGACGCTACATCAGCCACATTATATACACCAAACACCCTTAGCTCACTTACAATTTCATTGCCGTCATTTTTTGACGGACAATTCGCTAGTATCTATATAGTTTGAATTTCTGGTTTGAGCACTATCTATATGTATGTATTGGATTAAAAAGTGAAAATGCATTGTGGACTCATTTGCAAACCCTAGCCCAGTGTCACAGAGTGCAGTGCAATAATAGTATTTATGTGAATTCTGAGCAGAAAATATGTTTTTTACCTTATCTGTAAACATCCAAAGGTGAACACAAATGCACTATTTATTTACTGTACTTTGTACGGTGGGGGGCTTCTATCACTCTTTTTCCACAGTAAACTAAATGATGTTGTGGATAATAGCCTTCCCACAAAATCTTAAACATGAGATAGTTACCAGCCCCACACTGATGAGATCCATTTAAGATTAACAGCTGTCTGTGTGTAGGTTACCTAACTTATGTATGATCCATCCAATGTTATGCTTCAAAACTGTGATATACAGCAGGCATAAAAATTGAGGGCTAAAAGAGACACTCACAGCCCTATTAAATTTGATGGCCGTAAGTTTGGGCGAGTTACAGAGCTATTAAATTCAAGCAGGGTTCGAGCTACAGGCTTGAGACGCAAACCCGTAAACCATTTGTTGAACTTTGGATGTGCAGCCATGAACGTGATCAATTAGTCAAACTCGTAGTTACAGGTTTAGATGGAGCCAATGGCAACAGAGATCATCAGAATTACGTCACTGAAAAATGTAGGTGGGATTTCAAAGTCTTACGGGTTTCAATTACGGGTTACCATCGGACCCACGTTCCAGAAATAATGCAATATTGATAAAGCTGTAAATATGATATTCTATTACATGCGAATTCCGTTATATGTATTAACACATTGATTGCCGGGATCGATATAACTCGAAAATTAAACTGAAATAAATTATTTTATATTGCCGATTTGCGAGCTTGAAAATTTGGGGCTATTAATTCTAAAACCTAACATCACTTTCCCTTGTATTATATGTACAGTAGTGTGTGTATATTTGAATTGAAAGTGCCATGGATTGGACTTTATCCCCCTTGCAGGTCTTCTCTGGTACCCGTTTGCTTCTTGGCTACATCTGCGGGTTGAACGCCAGTGAATTCATTGCAATTTAATAGCTAAATTGGAAAATAGGCTTGATAGAACAAATGAGTTCCACATTCCACGTCCCGTAGGCTTTTTTTGCTCCAAATCCGCAAATCGGCAGCGGCTTGCTTTAGGAGGGCAATTTAATAAAAATAAAGTCTTATGGGCTACACTACATGCTACGGTTTTACACGTTAGGAGAATTTAATAGGGCTGTAAAACACAAAACCATATTACAGAACCTTACTGATAATAGATTGATCCACAGTATCAGATACAAGTATCAACCAAGAAAGTTACTCAGATCAACCAACAGCACAAAGTGAATATAATGTATGCACCTGAGAAATAATTTCTCAAATTGCATACAAATGAATAGAAAATGGCAAAAAGTTCCCATATGAGTGAACAGAGCACTTTGTAGATACAGTCCCAAGTCTTAGCCATTATAGACCACTATTACTAAATTTCGTAATGCAATAATACATTCTGAAATATTGATTTGGATAGATTTTAAAATATAATTTGGTTTAGTACAAAAAGAATCTAGGTAATATATATAAATATACACATTCCGAGCATAAGTGGTGTTAAAATAAAATTGTAGACAGCATTGCAACACATTGCACAGTGTGCAAGTCAATATAATCACAGATTTGTCACATGACATCTAAAAGGCGACAGTGATGGTTTTATCTCTTGCCATCCTTGTGCATTCTTGACTTGGCAACCCAATAAGAAGTTCTCAGATAACACAGAGGAGGAGCTTTGAAGTGCTTCAATAGCTGTGTTATCTCCAAGATATGAGCCCAGTGGACATTTCAGCAGCTTTTGCATCTCACCTGATGAGGATGATAACTGACGGCGTCTGTGCCATTGCTCCGATCATGCTGCAGACGCACATCACGCACAGGAATGTGAGAAAGGCCTCTTGACAACCAGGGCTGGGACATTTTCCAGGAACCACAGTGGCATTCTCCACAGGGACAGAAGTGAGACAAGCGCAGCCAGACAGATTCTAAATGAAAATCACAGTGCAGAGGTTATGCAACGGCATTTTCCCTATGTGCTATTTATGGGCAATTTATCAAGGGCAGCTGCCAAATAGTAATTAAGAAGAGCACAGTAATCTACCAATTAACCCATGTATAATATATATCCAGCCTCACTTCAAACATTTTGTGGAAAACACATTATATTTATCATGTTATGTATCAAGTGACTGAGGGCTCAGTAATAAGTGGAGTTATCAGGTTTCCTTGCACATTAATAAGAATAACAAGTGTGAAATATTGTATTTTTCACTTATAAGCGGGTCATTATCATGGTGCACGTGCAATGTTCAGTATTAACGGTTTAGTAAGAATATGAAATGTATTTAACCATGTTGCATTGCGGTAGGATAGTCCTTGCAGATCTGTGTTGATATTTAAAAATCACTTATTCAAATAAGCTTTTCTATCTCTGTGTTTTTTGTTTTTCTCACCCGAGAAGCATACTATGGCTAATGCAACCTGAACTTATTTAGGTTTTATGCTGTCCTAGGCACACTCAGATTTGACACCCCCATGCCCCTTTAAATACTCCTCCATTCCCCTTGCCACACCTTTATGTTAGGATTACAGCATATATAATATATACTGTATATATATATATATATATATATATATATATATATATATATATAGTAAGAGTGGTTAAACTGTGGATTTCTCTACCAATGGAGGTGGTGACAGCAGATTTAATAGATAACTTTAAAAAGGGATTGGATATATTTTTTTTATAAAAAGGGCATTTATGGTTACCTGGGTAACTACAGAAGGAGTATTGATCCAGAGAGGAAGACGATTGCCAGTATCTGGGGTCAGCAAGGAATTAATTATTTTTCCCCTTTTGAGACAATTGGCAATGTTTCAATAGGGATTTTATTCTGTTTGCCTTTGTCTGTGTTAACAGTTAACAATTCATCTGCATATAACATAGATCAGAGATCTAAAAAAGTTGCACTTCATGGAATAAATGTATTTTTTCAACCTCAATATATATATATATATATATATATATATATATATATATATATATATATATATATATACAATACCTCACAAAAGTGAGTACACCCCTCACATTTTTGTAAATATTTTATTATATCTTTTCAAGTGAAAACACTGAAGAAATTACACTCTGCTACAATGTAATGTAGTAAGTGTACAGTCTGTATAACAGTGTAAATTTGCTGTCCCCTCAAAATAACTCAACACAGAGCCATTAATGTCTAAACCATTGGCAACAAAAGTGAGTACACCCCTAAGTGGAAATGTTCAAATTGGGCCCAATTAGCCATTTTCCCTCCCCTGTGTCATGTGACTCATTAGTGTTACAAGGTCTCAGGTGTTAATGGGGAGCAGGTGTGTTAAATTTGGTGTTATTGCTCTCACACTCTCTCATACTGGTCATTTGAAGTTCAACATGGCATTTCATTGCAAAGAACTCTCTGAGGATCTGAAAAAAGGAATTTTTGCTCAACATAAAGATGGCCTAGGCTATAAGAAGATTGCCAAGACCCTGAAACTGAGCTGCAGCACGATGGGCAAGACCATACAGCGGTTTCACAGGACAAGTTCTACTCAGAACAGGCCTCGCCATGGTCGACCAAAGAAGTTGAGTGCACGTGTTCAGCGTCATATCCAGAGGTTGTCTTCGGGAAATAGATGTATGAGTGTTGCCAGCATTGCTGCAAAGGTTTAGGAGGTGGGGGTTCAGCATGTCAGTTCTCAAACCATACGCCGCACACTGCATCAAATTGGCCCCACAAGGAAGCCTCTTCTAAAGATGATGCACAAGAAAGCCTGTTGCTGAAGACAAGCAGACTAAGGAAATGGATTACTGGAACCATGTCCTGTGGTCCGATGAGACCAAGATAAACTTATTTGGTTCAGATGGAGTCAAGCATGTGTGGCGGCAACCAGGTGAGAAGTACAAAGACAATTGTATCTTGCCTACAGTCAAGCATGGTGGTGGGAGTATCATAGTCTGGGCCTGCATAACTGCTGTTGGCACTGGGGAGCTACAGTTCATTGAGGGAACCATGAATACCAACATGTACTGTGACATACTGAAGCAGAGCATGATTCTCTCCCTTCGGAGACTGGGCCGCAGGGCAGTATTCAAACATGATAACGACCCCAAACACACCTCCAAGACGACCACTGCCTTGCTAAAGAAGCTGAAGGTAAAGGTGTCTCCAGACCTAAACCCTATTGAGCATCTGTGGGGCGTCCTCAAACGGAAGGTGGGGGAGTGCAAGGTCTCTAACTTCCACCAGCTCTGTGATGTCATCATGGAGGAGTGGAAGAGGACTCCAGTGGCAACCTGTGAAGCTCTGGTGAACTCCATGCTCATGAGGGTTAAAGCAGAGCTGGAAAATAATGGTGGCCACACAAAATATTGACACTTTGGGCTCAATTTGGACATTTCCACTTAGTGGTGTACTCAATTTGTTGCCAACGGTTTAGACATTAATGGCTGTGTGTTGAGTTATTTTGAAGGGACAGCAAATGCATATATTTATACTGGCTGTTACTACTTAACATTGTAGCAGAGTGTCATTTATGTATATATATATATATATATATATATATATACTGTATATATATTATTTAAAGTTTGGGGTGTGATTCCCAGGACCACTGGGGTCTCTGGGGGTTGATTAAACCAGCCTGTACCCTGGGAGGGCATGGGGTACATGGTACAAGGAGCCCCTTCCGGGGCAAACATTGGACAGATTGCATGGATATGTGGACTGTATCTGGACTGTTATTTCCCTGTGAGCAGGGTGGTCATAATTGTGGTACCCCCTGGATGTATGGATTATGGTTGCCCTGCTATTTAATAATTATTGTTGCGTTGATGGCATGTGTAGTTTAATATTGCATGTAGTAGTTTAATATTGTCTGTGGAATAAGTATAATATAGATGACTTATATTTTTACTGTTAAGTATGAGAATCCCCATATCATGTTTGGCATCAAACTGACCGGATTTCCCCAAGGAATGTAATAAAGCATGACACCTGAATCATTGGAGAATAGGGTAAGAATTATGTGGTAACATGCTGTGAGGGTTTGGGAAGACTTTAGAAGTCAGACTTGGAGGAGTGAGAAAATTTAATTCAGGGAAAGGTGAGGAAGATCTAATTAGCCATTATAGTCTGTGGACAGCTAGCTTCATGGCAGGGGAAACTTAGCATAAACTAAAGTGTAAATCCCCTACACAGTACAGATGGTGCCATTAAACTAATCAGCCGGTTAGGCTCCAGCACCACAGGGGGCGGTTTGAAATGCAGACATCAAATGATTTCACAGGCAGGCCACATGGCGTGTGCATTGGATAAGGGGACTGTCACTAAGGGGTGGTACTTGGTGATCAGGGGCGACTAAAATGTATATAATGTTGAATGGATGACAAATATAGTGTGTCAGGTGGTCATACATAATTAAGTGTGTGCTCATTACTTAGGGAATGGATAACCCTGATCATAGGGGTTAATAATTCTGCATCTGCCTTAGGAAAGTTACAACCAGTAATTCTGTTACTCTAACTGGTTATTCTGGAGTTCTTATTTCTGGGGGTCCATTACTGGTCTGATTATATCTCTGAAGTAGCGGTTGTGATATGTAGTCTTTTATATACATAAAATATATTAATGCCTGCTACATATATATTCAAAATGCCACTGTAAAAAGACATTTGTGTGCATATGAACACACTTCTCCATCAACCTGTATCAGCAATTTGAGAAAGGCTGCTAGCCCCCTGAAAATGGGCAGCTCTAGGCCTGGGCCTCATAGGCTTGGGCAAAAACACACCACTGTTTAACATGAAGATTGGCTATTGGAGCAAAGTAAGGTGAAGGGGGAAAATGTGTGTGTGTGTAGACTGGCTGTACCGGGTCCCAAAACTTCTTATGGAGGCTTTTATTATAGACAACAAACTGGTGTCAAAAATGACTTTGCACTAGGTTTAGCAGTGAATTCTGAAATAATTATGAAGAAAGCTGATACTTTTTGCATAAGACAGACCAGTGTCATCACAGCACAATCTTCTATGCGCTTTTCAATTTTGCTGTTAGTACAGTAATGGGAAATCACTAAATTCTACCTCCATTAGCTCTGTGAGCAATGTTTGTGCCACAAAGGCAAATAATCTGTTGATAAATTAGGAACCCTTAATGAATAGGAAATGAAAGTATTATCAATGAATCAGCATGCATTTTATTCTCAGACTGTAATTGTCTCAATAATACAGAAACATGTGTAGTAGGAAATTGCTTCCTGGGGCTAATGCTGTGTTTAAAATGAGATATCTGTACTGAAGCACTTATCTTCCAGCTTCCATTTATACATGATCAAATTAGTGAGTAAACCCCAACAATTCCCATTATAAGAGCTATTACTTATAAATAAGTTTAAAAAAAAAAGTTGGGTTTAAAGTACTATTATATGATAAATGTGTTTCATGAAGTAAAACAGACATATCTATAAATAAACCATAGTAAATATAGTGAGACATCACTGCATTTAAAGGGATGATGATGTCACACATTTCCTTTCATGCAGATTGTAAACATTACAGACATTTTTGTTTGCATAAAACATGAGTGCTGCAAAGGTTAAACATTTACAACTGTCTTTAAGGTGTGTCAGAGCACTGCACCAGCAGGAGTTGGAAGCATTTTTACACCTTACTGTACCCATTTTCCATGCAGAAAAAATGGTAATATATATTTTTTAAATACATTGCAAATTTGGAAATGTGAACAACACCATGCAGAAAGGATGCTATCTCCACATACTGTATAAACAGAAAATACCAGTAATATAAATGAACTTACAGCTTTAGTGCAGCCAGCAAAGCAGGCGGACAGGTATGTGATTCCATCAGCACCACACACAGGAGTGAAAGAGTCAGTTTGACAATCACAGTTATTATTGCAGGATGAATATCTGTCCAACGAGGAACCAGGAGAGGAGCTGGTAAAAATAAAAATTCAAACAGTTTACATGGACATACAGAATCAAAGCAATTCAGAACCTAGGGAGAAGTTAGTATGTCTAGTTGGCTTATCCTGTTTATTCTTTTGGCCCTCTGATTTTGTTATTCTGCCCTAATTTTCCTAGTTAAGTTTATTAATAAACCAAATACTATTTTAGCTACCAACGTGAAAAATTCACCCCAATGTAACTCAAATTCAAACAAATCAATTTATTCTATATAAAATAAATAGTTTTCAACTTTTACCTCATTTACTTATTTTATTCACGAATAATAGTCATTTATGTTGTAAAAAAAATCATCATATTTCTTCTCTTAATACTGATTTAAAATGATTTACCAATATACTCAGTAACAGACAAATATTTTTTACCTTCCTTAATTCATAATGATCAGATTTATCTAAGATAGGATTTATCTAAGACAAACTCCTGATAATATCAGAAGAATATTACATTTAATTACACTTGCTGAATATGCCAAAATTGCAACTTGACATAGAAAAAATATTTGATAGCATTGATTGGTCGTATTTATTTTTAACTTTTAAAATATTTGATTTTTAGATTTCTTTTTAAAAACATTAAAAGTTATTTACAATTACCTGTCAACACAAGTTAAACAAATGAGAACATTGTCTACAACTTTTGCTATCCACAAAGGAACTAGACAAGGTTGTCCTATATCTCTTTTATTTGCACTAACCATGGAACCCTGAGCAGCATAAATTCAACAAAATAAGAATATTCAGGAATAACAATAGGAAAAATAGATTATAAATGTTTATTTACAGATAATTTAATTTTATCTATAACAAAACCACATATATATCTTCCAAATGTATATAATACCATATTAATATGTAATAAAATGTTCTGGTTTATTAAATAATAATGATAAGCATGAAGTCTTTAAACATTTGCAATCCTCCATCTGAACAAAACATTTTTAAACTCAAATTTAACTTTCAATGGAAAGAAGATAAATTAAAATATTTAGGAATACAACCTGCAAAACCTAATAATAATTATAAACTTAATTTCCAATGATTATTAAAAATAAAATACATTTTTTTTGAGTCTTGGTACAAATACAATATGTCTTGGCTGGGTTACATATTTTATTAAGATGGCAGCTTTACCTCAAATACTATATTATTTAGATATTAATTATTTACTAATTTAATTTTTTAGATTTAAATGGAACAATAAACAGTCGGGAAATTTAAAAAATGGAATGTATAAACATAAAACTATGAGTGGCCTTTTTACCTCTTATTTACACAAATATTATAAAACTGTACAAACTGTATCAACCATGTTGGATACAAATGGAAAATTACCTTATCTCACATCTTGATATACAATATCTAATGTGGGGAAAAATCTATTGAGAATCCCTGTTTAAATCTTTTTAGGGACAATCACTCTTATTCCCCTTATTCCAGGATAAGACAAAAAATATTTTCAAAAAATTGTATTATAACAAACGAATAGATTGTGGTGATTTATCTACAAATGAAACATTTTTTTAATCTTAATATTTTGTTTAATACAATTTGAAAAAAAGTATATTTTCTGCTATTAGACAGGGAAACAGAAGAAAAATGTAATGCTTAATTAAATTGTCAAAAAGATTTAAGAAAAACTATAGTAACTGATGGCTGGAAAAACTTTTTTTTCCTAATAAAGGTAGTAAATATATTTATTTAGCAGAAACTTCCTTAACATACTTACATACAACTTATATGGCTCATTCTAAATTCAATAAAATGTTTCCATCCATCTCTGATAAATGTTTTAGAGAATGTGAGCAAAAAGGTAAATTTTTTGTACTGTTTGCGATTGTCCAAAAGTCTTAAAGTTAAATTATCTCTAATATTCTAAGTTTCTAAATTAAACCAGATAAAATCCATTGTTATTGTTTTGCATATAATCTCCCTTCTTATCCTTCAAAAATTGTATTACAATTTATTTTTGCTGCAACATATTTTTGTTACTTCTAGATTGATACTCCCAAATATACCTTTTTCTATGTTAATACAAAAAATTGATCGCATTCTTATAATGGAGAAATGACCTAGTAATTTAGAGACAGTGAAACAATTTAAAAATATTTGGTACACATTGGGCCTCATTCAATTGCTACGTTTTTGAGGTCCGGGCTCACAAATACTGATCACAAGCTACGTTGCTATTTAATTGCCTTCCGTTTCCTTCCTGCAATCAGGTTACGTGCTGCGTGCTACTTTCCATTGCGATTCTGCTAATCGCAAGTTACTTCCCTCAAAGCCATTGATCTTTCACGACCGCAAAAAAATCCCTAATCGCTATTCAATTGCTCCGATTCACCCTTCTGTCAAGCCCGTAAATGGCTAAACGCAAACCACAGGTTACTTGTACCAAGGAGGTGTCGCAAAGTGCTTACTTACAAATCGTAGCACTTATAATTCAAATGAAAAAGCAATCCTGTACTTTTATTAAAGGTGAAAGTGATTTTAAGTCTTAGAATTAATAGCACAACATTCCACATGTTCAATTTTTTTCCAACCTCCAAGCACGTAGGACTTTGATATCCATCCTCCATATTTAATTGACGTCCTACGGGCTTGAATATTGCGTTACGGGCTTGGAGATCACTCACGCCCGTAGGACTTTGAACGGAAATTAAACGTGAAATAAAGTATTGTATTTTGGTGATGTGCAAGCTTGAGAATGTTGTGCCTTTAATCCTAATGGCACCCTTTGTGTTCACCATAATTTACAGTGCTTTACAGTGCTGTCTTAAATTTATATTTGCATTTACAGTGCTCCAAGTTTGCGGGCTTGAGTTAAGGCTTTGCGGCCACGATCCTGTTCAAGCACGCAAATGCTTACTGCCAATAGTATGGTTTGTGAATAGCGGGAAGGGGGACTGATTTGGGGTGCCAGCCAATTGAATAGCGTCATAAATGTAGAGCTACACGAGGACGTAACTAAATAACAGGAAATCGGTGATTTGCGATTGAGTTATGTCCCGCAATTAAATGAGCCTTATGGTTAAATTAAAATGATGATCACTTAATTTCTTCTCTTAATTATTCTTGAAAATTACAATATAGTAATAATTAACTTATTTATTTTTCTTAAAAAATGTGTTTTACTTTATTATTATTTATGTACTGTTTTACTAACTTTGATTTATGTTATCGTTTTTTAAATGTATTCATTCATATTCTGATTAATTCATATTTATTTGTTATATAAGTCATGTAAACTATATTTTATTTTCTTTATCTACAACAAAATAAAACTTAATGTAGCTAAATACATCATTGTTATATAACCAAGAGCCCGATTCAATTGAAAGCCTGCATCTCACGGGATAGAGGCCATATGTCTGTGAGTGTGCTGTGGGCTCCTGTTCGTCTCGGAATCCGGAGCTATTTAATTGATCAAACCCGCAAGTTACGAGCCCAAAGCCAACTCCATAAACCATGCATTGGTTCGTAGCAGTTCAGGGCGGGAATATAATCAATGAAGTAATACCCTAACCTCCCATTTTAAACAGTCAATAGAAAATGAGACCGTCATTATTATGGAAGTAAAACATGGAGGTTACATGTCAATCAATTAGGTTCGGGGATCCGAGACACGATCAGACTAGCAAAACCGCAAAATACAGAATTATGAAAATGAATGCCAATTCTGTTCTAGTCCATATGGGTGGCCTGATATATATTAACTCATTGATTCCCGATATCGGTTTAAACCCGAAATGGAACATGAAAATAAATGTTATTTGCTGCCGATTTGCAAGCTTGAGACTGTTGTGCAATTAATTCTAATGTCTTTCGTCGCTTTCCCCGTTATTTAAAGTGCAGTATTGATTTTTTATTTTAATTTACAGTGCTACGAACAGGGGTTTAACCCCCTTGCGGGTCCTCTCTAGTACTCGTAGGATTTTGTCCTACATTTGCTGTTTATGGGTGGGAAAATATTTGCGGCCTTGTGGAATTGGAGCAGTTGAACAGCGATTTGCGATTTTAGCGATCGTATCTCGTGCGGAATTGAAGATCAAAGGCTTCGGGTGGCTGTAAGTTTTGGGTTTAACCAATGCAAAGTTTTCAAGGCCATAACACATAACCTGTTTGGAGCCCGCAAAAAGACGCTAATTGAATAGCAAATTAACTTGCGGCCTCACTTATGGTCTACAGTAACATGCAATCGATCAATTGAATCTGGCTCCTAGTCTTTACTTGGGCGTTGTAATGTTAAAACATATGGCTACTGGCAGCTAGTTAGGGAAACATATACAGTAAGTGATCATTTGATAAGAATAAGGAAGCAGTTTGTCTTATCTCCATAGCATCACTGAGTAGGCCAACAAAGTTCTGTGAATTAAATTATCCAGAAATGAATTTCCATTGACAATAATGGTTTCTAAGCGTTGAGTAAAAATGTGAAGCTAGCAACTGGTAATTCTGAGAAAACCTCAAAAGGAACCAATGGGTTAACTGAGCTAAAGGTACCAATGCTGCAGATATGACACATTACTTAAAGATGTTTTTCTTACGCTGGATTAACAGATACTAATTGACCACTAGGTTTAAAATAGGTCACTGCCAACAATGCAATACTGAGAGTCAGAGACACTCACCAGCCAACAATTACACAAGAAATGTTTATTGGTAATGAAATGCTGAGCACAAATGCATCCTATTAACACTGATTGTATAAGACTAAATGCTGATGTGTGCGTCCTGTTAAAACTTTTTTTTTAAGTGAAACATTTATATTTTTCTCAGTGTTTCAGAATTTGCAGGTGACCTGATAAAAATTCTGCACAACTTCAGACATCTAATCAAAGTGTGTGTCCTTAAGGCAGACAGAGATATCAGGATTCTGATGTAGTCGTCTAAATTAGTGGAATGATCATGTCACTTTCAACTTTGCTCTTTGAAAGAGAATGTCCTATAAAATATTGGCTGAGTGCATAAAACAGCTTTTACTGCTCAAGCTGAGTTAAACAGTCATAGAGCTATAAAACCAATTAGAGGCATCTGCTTCACCCTCTAATTGCTTGAAATTGACCTTAGAGGTGGCACAGAATTGTAGAACTGCAGTGTTGTCTCAGTTCACTTAGTCTTATAGGGGCACATCATACTTTGCCAGACTTACTTGTTTCCATAGGGAACAGTAACGCCAGCCACCGGACCTGTGTCACAGCCCAGGAAGAGGAAGGATACATAGCATGCAGTAGACACCAGGTTTACCATCATAGCCATCCTGATGGCACCCAAAGCAGATAGACTTAACTTCTTTACAAGGAGTCCGCCAAGGAAAATGCCCAAACAAGCGCATGGTATTGCTGTCATTCCTAGGAGAAAACATGACAAGGTTAGTGTTATGAGCACCCTCACCATACTTAAAGTAAGGAACTATGGGGTAATCCAAAATCAATAACTATTACTGTTCAGTATTAATATATAATTATATCCAAACCATTTGATAATGGGAAAAATATAAGTATAAAGTGAAAAGACAGCCTTTTATTTATGTATTAAAGGTTTAGTATAGAGTTGTGCTCAAAAGTTTGCATTCCCTAGCAGAAATTGTGAAATTTTGGCATTTATTTTGAAAATATGACTGATCAGGCAAAAAAATAAAAGTCTTATATTGAAGGATTATGATCATATGAAGCCATTTATCACATAATTGTTTGGCTCCTTTTTAAATCATAAAAAGTTGACATACCCTTGAATGTTTGGTCTTGTTACACACAAGATGACACACACAGGTTAAAATGGCAATTAAAGGTTAATTTCCCACACCTGTGGCTTTTTTTTCTCACGTGGATGCACTGTGCAGGCTAGATATTGAGCCAGGGGGAGCAGAAAAAGAACTGTCAAAAGACCTGTGTAAGGTAATGGAACTTCATAAAGATGGAAAAGGATATAAAATGATATCAAAATCCTTGAAAATGCCAGTCAGTACTGTTCAACCACTTATTAAGAAGTGGAAAATTCGGAGATCTCTTGATACCAAGCCAAGGTCAGGAAGACCAAGAAAGATTTCAGCCAAAACTGCCAGAAGAATTGTTTGGAATACAAAGAAAAACCCACAGGTAACCTCAGGGGAAATGCAAGCTGTTCTGGAAAAAGACGGTGTGGTTGTTTCAAGGAGCACAATATGACGATACTTGAACAATAATGAGTTGCATGGTCGAGATGCTAGAAAGAAGAAAGAAGCCTTTACTGCGCCAATGCCACAAAAAAGGCCAGTTACAATATGCCCGACAACACCTTGACACGCCTCACAGCTTCCGGCACACTGTAATTTGGAGTGACGAGATCAAAATAAAGCTTTATGGTCTCAACTATAAGCGCTATGTTTAGATAGGGTTCAACAAGGCCTATAGTGAAAAGAAAACCATCACCACTGTGAAGCATGGTGGTGGATCACTGATGTTTTTTTTTTTTTTGGGGGGGGTGAGCTTTAAAGGCACGGGAAAACTTGTGAAAATTGATGGCAAGATGAATGCAGCATGTTATCAGAAAATACTGGCAGACAATTTGCATTCTTCTGCATGAAGGCTACGCATGGGATGCCCTTGGACTTTCCAGCATGACAATGACACTAAGCACAAGGCCAAGTTGACCCTCCAGTGGTTACAGCAGAAAAAGGAGAAGGTTCTGGAGTGGCCATCACAGTCTTCTGACTTTAATATCATTTAGCCAATCTGGGGAGATGTGAAACGTGTGGTTCATGCAAGAGGACTAAAGACTTTGCATGACCTGGAGGCATTTTGGCAAGACAAATGGGCAGTTATGCCATCTGCAAGTATTAGGGGCCTCATAGACAACTAATACAAAAAGACTGCACTCTGTCATTGATGCTAAAGGGGGCAGTACCCACTATTAAGAACTAAGGGTGTGTAAGGGTATTGATCAGGGTCATTTGGGTGATTTCTGTTATCATTATGATTTAAAAAGAAGCCAAACAACTATGCGATAATAAATGGCTTCATATGATCACTATCCTTCAAAAACATTATTTTTTTGCATGATCAGTCCTATTTTTAAAATAAATGCCAACATTCCACAATTTCAGCCAGGGTATGCAAACTTATAAGCAGAACTGTAAATATAATTTTTGTATATTGTCATTTAAATAACTAAACTTGTGAAAAATATTTTTAGAACATATTTAACTTTACTTTACTGAGCTGTTTCTTATAAAGGAATAAGAGTCATTTAGCTCCACTGAAACCATTGGCTACCACCTTTCCATTGTAGCAGATGGAAGCTTCATCTTCATTCAAAGTCTCCTCTCGATCAACAGAAACCAAGATTGTAGATCCTACTACCGCATATTTGTATATAGTACATAATAAATTAATAGCTGCTACCGTTATATGCAATTATCATTTACTGTGGGTGATCACTACTGCATTTGCTTTTTAGATTTGATGATGATGCAAGATGCACTGTTTATGGATTTGTTTAAACCTTTGGTAGATCCTTGTCGCAGTCCATCCAATAGATGTTATCTGCATCCAAAGTCCAGTTCAGGCGACAAATCAGGTTAACAATAAAAGCAAGAAGTATTTTTTTGTAAAACATTTGTTCTTTATCAAGTTGTTCATCAAGATTATGTTATAAAAAAATTGACTTCAGTGATCTTTTACGTGGTAAGCTGAACACATACAATGGTATCTGTCAACGCCTTAGCTTTTGGCTATAACAGTAAAATCTCAAATCTCCAGCAATTGTATAATGGATGACACCTTAAGCTCAACATGTCAAAGGCTGAGCTGCTCATCATAACACCTAGCTCTTCTCTAATGAGTCCTTGTCCTACACACACAATAAAACCCTAATCCATACACTTCCTCTGTGACATTGTTTAGTCTGAATAATTGACTCTGCACTTCTATTTTCCGAGCACATTCACACCGCTTTCTTTTCTTTGTATCTTGCTAAAATTGAAGCACGTTCTTCTATATTACTTATTATAATGCCAGTGCTTGCTTTCATCTCTACTACGGTAACCTCTTGCTCACAGGTCTCTCTACCTTGCCCTTTTCTACCCTTCAATCTATTAAAAAAGCTCCTGCGAGGATAATATCACTAACACCTCCATCACTCTTTGTTCCCCTGCTCATGCAATCTCTGCTGGCTTCCTATTACATTGCACATTTACTTCTGAAATATTCCTTACCAGGCAAATTCACAAAAATACGGTGAAGGTAGAAAATTCAGTATATATTGGTACATTTGGTTGTTTTGTAATGATTCAGTGTGTCAAATATTCTCTTTAATTCACATATACAATTTGTATTATTTTATTGCACTCAATTACTTGCTTTTATAAAGGGATACTGTTATATTCCAATATATTACAGTAAACTGTAATCAACAGTAAGATAAAAGACCTTGAAAATAATTTGTTTTTGAAATATGCAGATTTCTATCATTATTGCCCCTTCTGGATCACTACCTTGTCATGTGAAGGGGCTTGTGTACCTCAGTAAAGCTGTGAGGTATACCATGTAGGATCACCCAAGATGGGCAGGTCATAGCAGAGAGGCCAGACAAACCGCAGCCAATGGCAACCCACTCCAGTATCTTTGCCAAGAAAATCTTATTCATGAGCTCATCCAGAGACAGTATAGATGGTGAAGAGTCGGACTCAACTGAACAAGTGAACTACAACAAATCATTATTGCCACAGTGTGGTAACCTTTCTAAGGGTGTATTAGCTGTGACTGAATGGGCATTTTATCAACAATTTTGTAATGTGTCTTGTCTGACGCCTGAGCAGACATCACAGACAGGTTGTTAAATACAGTCAGGTCCATAAATATTGGGACATCGACATAATTCTAATCTTTTTGGCTCTATACACCACCACAATGGATTTGAAATGAAACAAACAAGATGTGCTTTACTTGCAGACTTTCAGCTTTAATTTGAGGGTATTTACATCCAAATCAGGTGAACGGTGTAGGAATTACAACAATTTGTATATGTGCCTCCCAATTTTTAAGGGACCAAAAGTAATGGGACAATTGGCTACTCAGCTGTTCCATGGCCAGGTGTGTGTTATTCCCTCATTATCCCATTTACAAAGAGCATATACAAGCTCCAGTGTTCATTTCAAGTGTGCTATTTGCATTTGTTGCTGTTAACTCTCAATATGAGATCCAAAGAGCTGAAAAAACAAAACAAACCCATCAGAGAGATAGCAAAAACATTAGGTGTGGCCAAATCAACTGTTTGGAACATACTTAAAAAGAAAAAACGCACCGGTGAGCTCAGCAACACCAAAAGACCCGGAAGACCACGGAAAACAACTGTGGTGGATGACCGAAGAATTATTTCCCTGGTGAAGAAAACACCCTTCACAACAGTTGGCCAGATCAAGAACACTCTCCAGGAGGTAGGTGTATGTGTGTCAAAGTCAACAATCAAGAGAAGACTTCACCAGAGTAAATACAGAGGGTTCACCACAAGATATAAACCATTGGTGAGCCTCAAAAACAGGAAGGCCAGATTAGAGTTTTCCAAACAACACCTAAAAAAGCCTTCACAGTTCTGGAACAACATCCTATGGACAGATGAGACTAAGATCAACATCGACCAGAGTGATGGGAAGAGAAGAGTATGGAGACGGAAAGGAACTGCTCATGATCCAAAGCATACCACCTCATCAGTGAAGCATGGTGGTGGTAGTGTCATTGCGTGGGCATGTATGGCTGCCAATGGAACTGGTTCTCTTGTATTTATTGATGATGTGACTGCTGACAAAAGCAGCAGGATGAATTCTGAAGTGTTTTGGGCAATATTATCTGCTCATATTCAGCCAAATGCTTCAGAACTCATTGGACGGCGCTTCACAGAGCAGATGGACAAGCATACTGCAAAAGCAACCAAAGAGTTTTTTAAGGGAAAGAAGTGGAATGTTATGCAATGGCCAAGTCAATCACCTGATCTGAATCCGATTGAGCATGCATTTCACTTGATGAAGACAAAACTGAAGGGAAAATGCCCCAAGAACAAGCAGGAACTGAAGACAGTTGCAATAGAGGTCTGGCAGAGCATCACCAGGGATGAAACCCAGCGCCTGGTGATGTCTATGCGTTCCAGACTTCAGGCTGTAATTGACTGTAAAGGATTTGCAACCAGGTATTAAAAAGTGAAAGTTTGTTTTATGACTGTTAATCTGTCCCATTACTTTTGGTCCCTTAAAAAGTGGGAGGCACATATACAAACTGTTGTACTTCCTACACCGTTCACCTGATTTGGATGTAAATACCCACAAATTAAAGCTGAAAGTCTGCAGTTAAAGCACATCTTGTTCGTTTCATTTCAAATCCATTGTGGTGGTGTATACAGCCAAAAAGATTAGAATTATGTCGATGTCCCAATATTTATGGACCTGACTGTATATTATAGGTTATTTATGTTTTTTATTCCTTAGATTTGTATTCTATACAATTTAAGTCAGAAAAATCTGGTAGATACACGTGTAAAAAGAATCTTTCTGTAAATGCATGCTATAACACAGCCACTCCAATTGAATATAATTTAATTAGTCTAGCTTCCATCTCTATTGGATACCCTGAAATGAACATTTTTGCAGCTTGATTCAAGAGGTTTCCTGGCATGAATGTTCAAATAAATGCAAATTAAGCCATATTGGAACACTGTAGTTTTTAATGTACAACAAAGGGTTATCATTTTATTATCTACACTAACATATTTGACCTTCATTAAAATAATTGGTGAAAGGAGTATGTGTTAGCAGTGTATTATGAATGTTGTAAAGTATTATTCTCTATAGCCCTGTAATAATCAATGGTAGTGCATGCACATGCATGATTTGAATATTGAGCAGTTAATGAACTAAATTATGTTAATAAATACTATGGGCATATGTATGAGACATAAATGTACATGGATAATTAAAAAGATTCTATGAAAATAGTTGAAGGGGAAGTTCGGTAGAGTGATAAAATAACCAAAAATGAGGGCTTTTGAAAATTTAAGAGGATATGAGTATATAAGTTGCAAATTACATTTTTGCTTAAAGGTATATCTAATTTTTCCTTATTTTAATCTAACACATACTTTGTATATCAGAAACACACATTACATTAATTCATTCTTTACACAGAAAGATTTTTTTTTTTTTTTTTTTAAATGGTTTACAACCCCCCAGAGGTGCTTGCATTGGCATATGGTATCTACCAATAGAAACACTGTATTCAGGTATGGTTTTTAACCCTATACTAACCTTTAAACCAACAGCAATATAATGCAGAAATCGACAATGCCTGAGCAATGTCTGAGCTTCTCCTTCCATCCTTTTGGAGGGAAAAAAGACTATATATCCCATAATGCTTTGCTGCACAGACTGACTACCCAGACATTGAAACAGTGGTATAGCTGCCTATGATTGGATAAAATTAATTATGAATTTTATGCTAGATTAGCTAAGGTTTTCAAAAGGTTTTCAAAATGTTTTCATACACTACTAATACTCCTCTATCAGATGCATTCATAATCCATGAAACTTAACTATGCCTTTAATAAAGAAAAGAAAATAGAAAAAATAAAATAATATTTGCTTAATAAGATAAAAAAGGAAATGAATGATATTCAATTTAAGATTATACAATGTAAACCTTGCATAATATAACTTTATACATAATTTAAACATAATATCTATATAATTCATACAAATTATTTGTTTGTATAAAGTTATGTTCTTCCAATAAAAATATATTCAGAAAAATATATTCCAGAAAAAGAGAAATTCCACCTAAACATAAATTGTTCTTATACAAAGGAGTAAACTTGTAGAAGATCAAATACATGTTTAAAGCTTTGCCATCATTGCAGCAGAGACATTTCGGATGCTGAGTGTGAGAGTGAAGTGCCCCTATGTCTGCTCTCACACTAGATATTGGGTTGTGAGACCCCTCACTGTAAAGAGGAGTGTCTGATGAAACCATAAAAATGATGATCCCCAGAAAAAAACTGAGTAGAGGGCTGATTAAGAGCCCATATCTCCCCTTCATGGATAATACAAATACTATGAGACCCTGCTTTTAAAAGAGGGGGATCAGTTCTTTGTAAAGAGTAGTTTCATACATAAATATGAGAAAAGTGATTACCATAAATATGGCAACCACTTGCTCACATCTATTGAATAGATATTTGTCCATTCAAATTTGTATTAGAAGTGAAACAGATAACATTCATTGATATTTTAGAGCATCTACTTTTTCAGTAGTTATCTTACCATCTTACCAACAACATTATGTTGAACATATGAATGAATATGCCAGCCAAAGGGAATACTTTCCTTACTGGACAGTGGGATTGTCGCTTCTGTGTATACTGAGTATGGCGTACTGTACTCTAGGGTCTGTCTATTGAGATCTACCTTTTGGGTGGAACTTGCTTAAATCTTTCATTGATTGATAACAGTCTTGCTATTACAGCAATGGCTTAATATGCCTCTAAACAAATAGATATTTAATGTTACTTTATAGTGTAATTTTCCTTGGGTGAATTCTCTCATATATCCAGTAATATAAAGAAATGGCACACTAAAGAAAATGCAACTAAGATTTTTTAAACTTTCTCTAATGGTACCCAACAAGACATGTTCACATACTACATCTACCTGTTGTAAGTTCCCTTTACAATGACAGCACTATGCTGGTTTCTCAGCCAGTCACAGATCATATCCCAGGATTTTTTGTTCAAAAAACCCCTTGTGATTAGCTGAGAAATGTAAAAATGTGGACCATACTTTCTTGTTATTTGACATGATGAATATACAACATCTTATTAACATTTTATTTGTTTTAGCACACAGAATCCTCTACTTTTAACAGAATTCCTTGAGTGAAATCTGCTTTTTTGGGGCACTGGATTTCCAATTACAAGTTTTGAGATTCCTAGTCAGAGAAATATATATTTTAGAGTTTTAGCAGGGTAATTGTCTATGGAAGGGTGTAGGTAACATGTGTTGAATGACTGGCAGGACTATTGTGATTTTTTGCAACCCTTTGTATTACAATATTATCTCTTAACAAATGTCATCTATTTTTTCTACTTCAAAACCCAGACTACTAATTGAACATGATGTATTTGAAGAACTGCCATATGAAAATAACATTAAAATGTCAGTATGGGTGTGGATTCTTCTCACCTAGCAGCTGATTGGCAGATGATGTTGTCAGATTGAATTGTTGCTCTAAGTACTTTCCTAGGAATGCGGCAAATCCAGCGACCACAGCAATCTCCATGCAGGCAGCCAGCACGATGCAGGTGAACACAGGGTTTGACAGCAGGTGCTTTGTCACTTTCGGGATCACTAAAAGAAAGCAGATAGACCAATCAAATGCTCATATCATATGTATTCTTAACACCACAAAACATAATGTAGTTCTCACAATCGACTTGTTAAATATCAATTAACAGTGCTAAGCTCAATTTTATCCAAGTTGGGATAACCTATGACTCACGTTTTATATTTAGAGCACCAGCAGATTCTGTAGCCTTACTTTTTAACCTTATTTGTTGAATCTTTGAGGGTATTTAAAAATGTGGCACATTGAATATTCTTTTCTTTTTAAAAAACAAAAACTCCAGTGCGTAATAAATGGCTTTATAATTGCACATGTGACATGTTCCTGTCAATCAATGAGGAGTAATTGCACTTTATAAGTACCTATTCTGTGGAACTCCCTGCCTCGCTCCAGATTATCTTCCTGCATCAAAACCTTCAAAACGTCACTGTCTACATCTGTTTAATGAAGCTTCACAACTGCACATTCACAGCATAATATTACTCACACACCTACCATTTAACACACCTCCACTTGCATTAGGCTGCTGCCTTAATCACTGACATCTTGTATCTGTTACTCTCCTGTGTCACACCCGACCCTTACCTTCTAGATTGTAAGCTCTTTTCAGTAGGACCCTCAACTCTGTTGTACCCAGCTGTCTACTGACCCATTTGTATTGTATCTATATTGCACCGTATCTGTAACTGTATTTCTACTTACCTTAATTTGTCTATACCATTGTAATACCATTGTCTATACCGTTGTGATTTGCTAATACTTTATTCTACTTTGTTAATAGAGCTAAGGAAAATGCTGGTGCTATATTAATAAAGTGTAATAATAATAATCAGCTTCAGCCAATGAGAATATACAGTGGTTTAATCTGTTCATTAATCTGTTTTAATGTATTTTCATGCAGAAAAAAAACTTCTGTAATCTATAAAACATGCTCTACTAAATGCAGATTTTCATTAGAGAGGAACTATAATATCGGCCTCTCATAGGACTCACTCACACTTGTGCTTATAAACCCAATAAGAGAGAGCAATGTCTATAGACTTCAGTAGACATTCCTGCCCCATTCTCCATAGTCATTGTTTGGGAGTCAATCCAGACCACAAATTCAGGATATCATGTGAACATGTGGTTTGATTCGTGGAATTACTTGTGCAAACACAGACATGGGTGTAGGAAATGCAGTGTGGGGACACAAACACACAAATATATCCTCGGATTACTCTTTTCAATTCTGTATGTATATATATAGAGAGAATCTGTTGTGCGGTCTTTGTATATAATAAACTGTATCCCCCACCCATGAGGATAATAATGAAATGTTTTTTGAAGACCATAGACATTTCAATTAGGTAAATTAGTAAATTGAGAGGGATAGTCCAAAATATCTAGTATTCTCTTCCAGAGTTATTCCTTGCTTCTGTATTCTTAACTCTTTTAAAATCATAGAACCTAACCGTGCACATAAATTCTGAAGTGATTACTCTGAAAGGGAAATTTGGTTAATGGATCAGATATCAAATTTTCTACATCGGTAAACATCTTAATTATTTTAATGATAACACAGC
Source organism: Discoglossus pictus (assembly GCA_027410445.1). Lineage (NCBI taxonomy): Eukaryota > Metazoa > Chordata > Amphibia > Anura > Alytidae > Discoglossus > Discoglossus pictus. Next base: position 180,979,360 of record CM050167.1, read on the forward strand.
TTGAACTAGGAAGGAACTTAATGTATGCCAGCTCTCCTTTGTCTTAATAAGAAGTGACTAATTTTGCACAGAATTAAATGTGATAATCTATCTGTTTAACATTTATCTGAGTGAAGTGACAGTGATGCCTTTGTGGCACTAGTGCTGCATATTAAGAAGTTAGATTTAATAGATTTCTTCAATGGTGGTATTGCATAATTCATTCAAATTAAGAACAGATGTATCACTGCACAATGGAGAACAAACTCAGGGTCATGAGATGAAGGAATATTTGCTCAAGAGGTGCAGCCAATCAGTCCTTTTCTAAATTATCAATTATTTTTTAAGCACAAATGGGGAACTGAAAATATGCACTTTAATGTCAAACCATCTACATAGAATTGAACCCGTTAATTTATAGAGACGCAAAGATTAAAAAACAGAAATTTAAAATGCATTACAAAGGCAAGCGCTTCAGGCACACACATAATTATAAGGGAATAATTGTACCTGAGATTGAACTGCTCACCCAGACACTGTGAATATAAAATGTTCCATGGCCCACATGCTGCTCTGACTATATACACACACACAGGCAGGTAATGCTGTTTGCCACAGAGAGTAAGGCCCTCATTCTATTATCGGCCGTAAATCGGCCGCAAAGCTGCGATTCCTTGCAGGGCTCCCGTTACCTTGCAATTCAATTATACGGCGCCGCAAGGATATCCCTTTACGGCCGGCCGCATATCTTGCAACCGGCCGTAAGCTCAGAAATCTTTAAAAGCAAAAATAAATTCAAGATGGCACTGTAAAGCTCTGTAAATGCTCAAGCTTGCACATCAGCCCAAATCCGAGATTTAATTAACTGTTTATTTTCCGGCCGCAGCGTGGGCGGGTCTGAGGTGCTCCAAGCCCTCTGGACTTTTTCCACAGATATTTGACATAAATTAAAATAAAATTTATTTACGGATTTTAGTGTAGGGGAATGTTGTGCTATTAATGCTAACACCTACAATCACTTTATAGTCTCCTCAGAGTGCAGGATGGCTTTATTATGGCTTTGTTATGTGCTTAATTGTGTGCCTGCGGGACCTTTTTGCTGCAAGTAAGCTGCGGCTCGGTTTTAGCCTTGCAGAGAGGGTTCCCGGAGCAATTGAATAGCAACCAGGATTTTCTTGCGGCCGAAACTCTTGCAGCCGTTTTAAGATCAAAGGCTTTCCTCCGGCGCGTGCGGCCGCAAGGGATAACAAGGCACCGGCCGCAATCCTGCCGGAGTCCCCGGCCGGAAGGGAATAGAATAGGCAAATAGCTTGCGGCCGGTCCTTGCGGCCCCGCATCTCCTACGGCCGATAATAGAATGAGGCCCTAAGTGTTTTGGTGCTCTGAGATCCTTGTGCGCTCATTGTGAGGTTGGCGTTGAGCGCCTTTGGTGCTCATTGCGAGCCTCTGGGTTGGTGTATTTGTTGTTATCATATGCGATTTTGCGATTATTGTCGGGTCCGCAGTGATCTCGTTTTGTCGCTTATTGCAAGGCTCTCCCTGGTGTAGTTTGTGTCCTATGAGCAGCGTTGGCGCTCCTTGTGGGTGGCGCGGTGAATGTGTCTGTGGTTGTAAAAAAATTTTTGTTTTGTGTCTATATTTTTTTATGCTAATTAATTAATTAATGCAATGATAAATTAATATACTTAACTCTTTGTAATTATTATATGCAGGAAGGAATGTGCTGAAGAGCAAACAATCTGTTTTGATGTTCTTGCAGCAAATAATGTAGATTGTTGAGCTGAGGTGTAAGTGTCAGCAATGTGTGCAGTGTGTAGTATAAATAGGCTGCGTGTGCAAGGGAAAGCCGTTTGTGTAGCGGGGTACTTCCGCATTCTGTAAGTTAGTGTTGTAAAATGGCAGCGAATGTGTATGTGGTAGGAGGATTTGTATGATTTAGCGTCCTTGCTAATGGTGTATGTTGTAGGTCGAACAGGTTTTTGTAAAAGCCGTATTAGCTTTGCTGTATTTTGCAGCTTTAGGGGTCGTGTAGCCTCATTTTCGTTTTTGTGTCGCCCATTTTTTCTCTTGCTTAGGGGATTTTCGAGTGTGTCTAAACTTTGTAAATTTGACAAAAATCGAGGTTTAACTTGTGTTGCAGAGGTCCTGAGTGTCACCCCTTGCTGCGGGTAATATTTTTATTTTATTTTTGTGTTTTTTAATGTTTGCCGCTGTTCGCGGGTTGTCCGTTAAGGTTATATTTTTGCAAGTCCTTATTTTTTTTGTGTAAGTCCGTAGTTAGTCATTGCGTGTTTGTTGTTTTTTTTTCAAAGTGCCGCTTGTGTGTGAGTGAGGCGCCGTAGAGCCTCCACCTCCACAAATGCGGCCCCGGCCTGCGGCTCATTGCAGCCGACGTAGGAAAACAAATATTCCAATGTTTTACTAATATACGGGCTTGCCTGTCAGTCAGTAATATGGATATATGAGTCATGCTTGTCTGCCAATAAAACCTACAGACACATGTATACTCTGTGCAGTTCCTGTTATTTTCAATGAGGTTTAAACAGATTTTACTTAGTATTTTTCCATGCAAAACACAACTTTGGCAATGCTTATAAAAGTATTATGCTCCATGTCCCTATAATGGATGGTTTTAAGTTCATGAGTATGTGAAACAGAAATACAGGAAGACGTTTCTCTGATTCTACTGACTGGTTTCATTACTGCTGTGGAAATTTAAAGGACCACAAGTTATATGTGCTCTGCACTATTTGATAGAGGATAAAAAAGCATGTGGAAAATTTTTTGAAAATTGATGCTGAATTTATGGTGTTATGATTAATTGAATTCAAGCTATTTCATTGTGTTGCCTCTGCCTGAGTAATGAGATCTGTACCTTGTGGAACATTGAATAATCACATAAATAGTTGTCGTAATTGTGATGTTGTCACGCAATGTTAATTTTTGCGACCTTGCGCATGCGCAATGAGCGCCGAAGGTGCTCATCACGATGCCCATAAGTGGCGGGCTTGATGGGGCTGCAATGAGCGCCGAAGGCGCTCATCGCAAGACCAGTAGCCGGAGCACCAAGCTGGCTAGTTAGATGCAGCTTTGTATGTGACTGCAAGCTGGGCTCCGAGGACGGGCTGCAGGGGCCAAGGATCAGACAAATGAGCAGCACAGGGGGTCCGCTACCCGTCACTCAGCCACTCCAGCCCGCTGCCTCCCGCTGACACAAGGACTTGGAGATGGGAGGTAGGAAGTGGGGTGGAAAGAGACACTGGAGTGAAAGTGGGGAGAAAGAGACACTGTGGAGGAAGTGGGGGGAAAGAGACACTGGGGAGGACGTGGGGAGAAAGAGACACTGGGAGGGAGTGGGGAGAAAGAGACACTGGGGAGGGAGTGGGAGGAAAGAGACACTGGGGAGGGAGTGGGGAGAAAGAGACACTGGGGACGGAGTGGGTAGAGAGAGGCACTGGGGAGGAAGAAAATGGGGAGAAGGGCTTAAAGTAGAGGGGGAGGGTGGAAAAGGCACTCATGAAGGCCCGTAAAGTGGAGGGGGGTAGAGGCTTGGGGGGGGGGAGGCTCGCAATGATTGTCTAAGGCGCTCATCGCAAGGCACATCATCGCGAGCACCGTAAAGTAAAGGGGGAAAGGCTCAAATGAGCGCCAAAGGTCCTCATCTCGAGGACCATAAAGTAGCGGGGGGGGAGGCTCGCATTGAGCGATGAAGTAGAGGGGGGTAGAGGCTTGGGGGAGAGAGGCTCGCAATTAGCGCCAAACATGAGGTCTGTCATTGCGAAGGCTGTGATGAGGGCCGAAGGCGCTCATTGCAAGACCTGTAAAGTGTGGGGGGGGGGAAGGCTCGCAATGAGCGCCAGAGGGCTGTAAAGTGGGGGGGGGGGGGGGGGAGAGGCTCTGCCCCTGCGATGAGTGCCTTTGGCCTGCAAGTTACAGGGGGGGAGTGCCTTGCTTTGTGTGGCAAACAGCATTGGGAGCCTTCAAATTTTCATGGGCAAGTCGCTAGTTAATTAGATTCATGTGTTATATTCTAACAGCTGAGCCAGCTAGTGTTTCTGTATTTGGTAGAGATGTTACTGGGTTCAATTTCACACCAAGAATTATTATTTTTTCTTTACCATTTAAAAAATCAGAAATGTTTTATAGTTTATATAATAAAGCCTCATATTTTAATATGAGGCAACTGTCTTGTTTTTTGTTTATTTATTTTTTTGACGGGCAAGTTTCATAGATAATTCAAATCATGTGTTATATTCTAACAGCAGAGCCAGGTGCACACATCTAGGGCCTCATTCAATTGCGATTTGGCCAATTGAATAGGGCTCTATATAAGAACAGAGCATATGTTTTTTACAGAAGTTTTTAGTTAGTGAAGACCTTGCTTTTGGATAGAAGTTCACTAACTAAAAACTTCTGTAAAAAATATATGCTATGTGCTTATATAGAGCCCTACTCAATTGGCCAAATCACAATTGAATGAGGCCCCTAGTGTTTAATAAATAAGTACATTTTTAATAAAAAATAAACAAGTGGAAGGAAGGGGAATCAAACCTGTGACTTGCCAATGAAGAAAATCTTTAAAACAGATTATTTACCACTGCACCACCAGTAGCCTGCCTATAAACTGAGTATAAATCCATAATACAATTTATAACCGTTACAGGCTCCAGTCCCATTATTTATGCAGATTCTTGTGGGATGGCTTTAAAGGCTAAACTAAAATGACAATATCTAAGTCAATTCTTGATCAATTTAAAAAATCTAAACACATTTTCCACATGTGGCAACTTTTTTTTCTTTTTTTATTTGTTAGTGGTCTTTTATACCGTTTAAAAAAATTAATAGTCTAGCAATAGGTATGGATATTTAATAGGGCAAACTAATGCACAAAAAAAAGTTGACGTTTATTTTATATAGAAATTCAAATTATTTGGGGTTGGTGGAGGTGTGTGTTTCATTATTTCTGAGTACCATGGCAGCTACTGACATATCTACACAATATGTTACATGCTTTGCCTATGGCTGAAAACTCCAAAAGCTTAGAACAATTGTAACAATCAATTTGGGTTGAGTGAACTAGCTGAGTACATTTGTACCCTCTGCACATCCCCTGCTCAGTAGTAGAGTTACTGCTTGTGCAGCAGGTGCAAAGCACTGGAGCCAACAACAAGGTAGTGGCCCCTGCTCCTGTAATAGCATGACGTAAAGAGTGACTACATTTTTTGGGAAGATGGGCAGATAATTATTTTATAGAAAGGTGACCTGATCATCCTAGGAGTGATCTCACCACCTACAAATATTTGTTGGCTTTTTTATTGACCTATAGGGGCACCTATGTATTATAGCACACCAATTTATCTTGCACCAGGGCCCTCCATTCTCAATCTCCGCCACTACTCCTGCTGAGCTGCCGAGCACAAGAATATGATTGTACATACATGTATATGATCAATTTGGTCATGCAACTTATTGGGTTTAAGATATTATTGTATTTCTACTTTACAGGTTTGTTTAATGAGGTATTGTTTTCTCCTATATAGAATTTAATTTACAAATAACATTGTGGGCATTGTAATCCTCTCCGTCACTGCTGTACATTCAGTTTTGAATAAAGACATTGATTCAATTGTAATTTGCTAATTGTAACCACTGTATTTGAAGCAGCACCTAAATATTATGCATATTAAGCAGATTTCTGATTGGTCTTTTGAAAAACTAACCTTCATAACAAGTAAAATAGAACCCCCCCCCCCCCCCCCAAATACATTTTTCATTAATATTTTTTACTATGTGTGCTCCTATTTTCTCTTCTCATCTGATCCTGTCTGCAACTTTTTTTTCAGGAGTGTGACCTTGTAAATTAAAGAGCCTTTCATTAGTCTTATTGAAACTGGTGGCAGTTGTCGATGCCACATTCCCATTGTGTGGTCTGAGGGTTCTTTCTCTCTTACTACCTAAATAAGTTAATAAGCAGAAACCAGACTGGTAGATTCCATTGCAGGATAATTGCACAAAAATTAGAGGTCGTATCATTTTCTTTTTATTAAAAAACAAACAAAAACCCTGTTTTCAAGTTTAGTTCTTTAATATAGCACTATCCTAGTTCTTTTAGACCGACGAAACAGAAAGCAAAATATAATAAGCCTGATAAAACTACCATTTTGCTAACTGAAAAAAGAATATTGAGAATCTTAATTGCATTGTTGGACTGCATGTTGAGAATGTAGCAGAAAATAAAATACTAATAGCCCTTGATCCGGTATCTTACAAGGTTGCTTCAGGACTGTGCTGTGACCGGTACAAACGCACTGAAATATTTCATCTTTTTGCACCTAATATTCCTTCCCTGATCCTTGGGGTGTTCTTATAATGAGGATACAAACAATTTTCTACTGTGGTCAGGAAGATGAAGAAAACATTAAAATACATGGCTGGCCAGTCCCTCATTAGCCCCAGCGACAACCTGCTGGCTACCAATGTCATTTGGTGACCTCCCGCTGATTGCCCTTCAAAATCCACCAGCTTTTTCATATCATACAAAAGCTTCTCTGAATATTAAAACGGAAATTAATAGAAAGATATGAAAAGCCATTTTAATGTGCCACAGAAGGACAGCTTCATTTATACTTTTTTGTAGCAGTATTATGAGATAGTAACCCTCTTTTGCCAGAGGTTTGTTCTATGGGAAAACATTCTACTCTTATGAGGGCTTCGGCCTATTTGTATCGGAAACAAAATATTCTCTCTAAGGCACTAAAACCTCATGTTGAAAACAAAATAAAATTGGCTTGACTTGTTTTTTTATTGAAAAAAAAAATACAGATTCTTTAAAACAAAAATATGTGGAAAGTTTTTCTATATCATCTCAGGAATAATTCATGTCTGCCTTGTTAAAAAAGACACATATTACTATTAATGATATATATAGCTATAAAACATAGAACAGTATGAATCTGGCACAAGGCGTACACTTCAGATTTCTCCTTTTGTATTATTTATTTGTTTTATTATTCTCCAGGGATTTCGGCCTTACTAGGTCCTTTGTGCATTCATGCTGCAAAGTTTAAATCTCATTGGGAGTTAAACATATATTGCAGGGCTGCAGATAAAGAGCGGAGAGACGAACAGAGACGTGAACTCTATAGAATATAATCCCTCAGTCTTACAATGTAGCTGCCTTCAACCAAAAAAGAAATGAGAATATAAATAAAACATAATGTATGGGGGGAATGTTCCAGCCAAATATTTGACTTCTAACAATCGACTGTGAAAAGCTACAGACATCCAAACAGTATACAGGCGTCTGCTTTTCGTGTGTCATTATATACAGAAACAAAAATGCTTTTCTATAAGGCTCATAATATCACTGTTGTTTTTACATCTACGTGATATATATGACAACATCCATTTAATAATGGATCTCAATAGCTTTACAGACGGAAAAATATGTTTAAAAACAGAATAGCTGAGTACATGGACCTTATCGAAGTATATAAAGACAATAATATTTATTAACACATAACCATTATATTGACAAAGCAAATTAATTAAAAAACATTCAATACTGTTTTCTTGAATAGAATAACTGAATAAAGTCTTGGAAAAGGATGATGTAAGGTAATGGTATTGAAAGTGTTTGTTAATGCAGATGAAATATATTAAACGTAATAATAGGTAATTTGTGTAGAAATGATGCAATATCTTTGAATGCATTTAACCTCTTTAAGAGATTTCATTAGTGAATCTATTATCGTGTCCTTTCCTATTCTTTAGTTGTCTATGCTAGAAAACTGAACACAAAGACAACAGGGCAATGCAAAGGGTGCTTCACACAGAGAGGAACACTTTCAGTGGGACTTATAATTCACAATATCTACATCGGGGTGCTCATTTAAGAAGAACTGGGTTTGTTGTAATGTATTATTAATATATTTATTTAATAAGTAACACTATTATTAACTGCTACATTGTTGTGGTGAAGGGGTTTGTGTAATTCGTTCAAGCTGTGAGCGAAACCAAGATGGGCAGGTCATGACAGAGAGGTCAGACAAATCGCAGTCCACTGGAGAAGGAAACTGCAATCCACACCAGTAACTTTGCTAATAAAAACTTCATGCACTGGCACAACTAGAGACATAACAATATGGCACGAAAGATGAGCCCCTTAGGTCAGAAGGTGCCTACCACATAACTGAGGAAGAGTACAGGGCAAATACTAGTAGTACCAGATCTAATGAAGTGATTGGGACACCCAGCTGTGGATGTGTCTGGAGGGGAAAAGAAAGTCCAATGCTGCAAAGAACACTTCAACATAGGAACTTGGAATGTTAGAACAAAGGCAAACTAGATGTGGCCAAGAATGAGATGACAAGGGTAAACATTGATATTCTGGGAATTAGCGAACTTAAATGGTCTGGAATGGAACATTTCCCATCAGACAGAATCCTGCAGAAGAAATGGAGCAGCCCTATCAATAAAAGAGTGGCAAAAGCAGCGCTCGGTTACAACCCAATAAATGACAGAATGATTTCAATTCAAATTCATAGATGCAGAAGAGGCAGAAGTTGTCCAGTTCTATGGCGATATTCAACATGTCATAGATATAACATCAAGAAAAGATGTTACTATCATCATAGGAGATTTGAATGCTAATGTAAGGAACTAGAAGACATCTGGAATAACTGGCAGAATTCTGTCAAGATAACTCTTTGGTTGTAGCAAACATCCTCTTCCAACATCCTCCGAGACGACTCTACACATGGACATCACCAGCTGACTTCGGCTCAGACCATGAGCTTCTTATTGCAAGTGTTGCTTGCCTTATGCCAATACATTTGGAAAACGCAACAATGGCCAATAGACTGGAAAAGGTCAGTCTACATCCCAGTCCCCCAAAAAGGCAATGCCACATGCCAGCAAGGTAATGCTTAAAGGGATATCTAAGTGAGCTGTACTAATACATTTCTGTACTCTATAGGCAAAAAGAAGCCGACCTGAATATAAGCCGAGGCACCTATTTTACCACAAAATACTGGGTAAAATGTCTCGAGTATAAGCTGAGGGTGGGAAATGTGCTGCCTCCTGTGTCCCTCTTGTGCCCTCTGTGTCCCTCTCTTGTGTGCCTTTTCTTGTGTCTCCCCCTCTCTCTCGTGTCTCTTCTCTCCTCTCCCTTCCCTGTGTCTCTTTCCCCCTCTCCCTTCCCTGTGTCTCTTCCCCCTCTCCCTTCCTTGTGTCTCTTCCCCCCCTCTCCCTTCCCTGTGTCTCCTCCCCCCTCCCTTATAACCCTCCTCAACCCCCTCCTCATTCTCAACCTCCCTCCTCATCCTCCCTCCTCATCCTCAACCCCTTCCTCCTCAACCCCCTCATCCTCAACCCCCCTCCTCAACCCCCCCTCCCCAACCTCCCTCCTCAACCCCCCCTCCTCAACCTCAACCGCCCTCCAAATCCTCAACCCCCCTACTCAACCTCCCTCCTCAACCTCCCTCCTCATCCTCAACCTCCTTCTCATCCTCAAACCCCTCCTCAACCTCAACCCCCTCCTCAACTTCCCTCCTCAACCTCAAACCCCCATCCTCAACCCCCCTCCTCATCCTCCCTCCTCATCCTCAACCTCCCTCCTCATCCTCAACCTCCCTCCTCAACCTCAACCCCCCTCCTCAACCTCCCTCCTCATCCTCATCCTCAACCCCCCTCCTCATTCTAAACCCCCCTCCTCATTCTACCCCTCTAAATACCTCCCCCTCTCCCTTTCCCCTCACTTACCTGCATCTGAAGCTTCTGCATCTGAGGGTGGGAAATGTGCTGCCTCCTGTGTCCCTCTTGTGCCCTCTGTGTCCCCCTCGTGTGTGCCTTTTCTTGTGTCCCCCCCTCTCTCTCGTGTCTCTTCTCTCCTCTCCCTTCCCTGTGTCTCTTTCCCCCTCTCCCTTCCCTGTGTCTCTTCCCCCCTCTCCCTTCCTTGTGTCTCTTCCCCCCTCTCCCTTCCCTGTGTCTCCTCCCCCCCTCCCTTATCACCCTCCTCAACCCCCTCCTCATTCTCAACCTCCCTCCTCATCCTCCCTCCTCATCCTCAACCCCTTCCTCCTAAAATCCCTCATCCTCAACCCCCCTCCTCAACCCCCCTCCCCAACCTCCCTCCTCAACCACCCCCTCCTCAACCTCAACCGCCCTCCAAATCCTCAACCCCCCTACTCAACCTCCCTCCTCAACCTCCCTCCTCATCCTCAACCTCCTTCTCATCCTCAACCCCCTCCTCAACCTCAACCCCCTCCTCAACTTCCCTCCTCAACCTCAAACCCCCATCGTCAACCCCCCTCCTCATCCTCCCTCCTCATCCTCAACCTCCCTCCTCATCCTCAACCTCCCTCCTCAACCTCAACCTCCCTCCTCAACCTCAACCCCCCTCCTCAACCTCCCTCCTCATCCTCAACCCCCCTCCTCATTCTAAACCCCCCTCCTCATTCTACCCCTCTAAATACCTCCCCCTCTCCCTTTCCCCTCACTTACCTGCATCTGAAGCTTCTGCTCCGGCCTCCGCTCCTTCCGGCGTCTTGACCCGGCTAATGCTAATGACGTGGCGCGCATGTGACGTCACGGCATTAGCATATACCGGGTGCCGGCAGCCGGCCAATGATAATGACGTGGCGCGCATGTGACACCACGTCATTAGCATATACCGGGTGCCGGCACCCGGCCAATGCTAATCACGTCATTAGCATATACCGAGTGCCGGAGCAGAAGCTTCAGATGCAGGTAAGTGAGGGGAAAGGGAGAGAGGGAGGTATTTAGAGGGGTAGAATGAGGAGGGGGGGTTTAGAATGAGGAGGTGGGGTTGAGGATGAGGAGGGGGGAGGGAAAGAGACACGGGGGGGTTAGAGAGACACGGGGGGGAGAGAGACACGGGGGGGAGAGAGACACGTAGGGGGGGGGGGAGAGTGACTTGAGTATAAGCCGAGGGGGCCCTTTTTAGCCTTAAAAAAAGGGCTGAAAAACTCAGCTTATACTCGAGTATATACGGTATGTGCAGAGTACATCATGCGTAAGGCCCGACTGGATGAATCCAAAGCCGTAATCAATATTGCTGGAAGAAATATCAACAACCTCAGATACGCCGATGGTACTACTTTAATAGCTGAAAGTTAGGAGGAACCAAAAGCCCTTTTAATGAGGGTAAAAGATGAGAGTGCAAAAGTTGGCCTGTTGCTCAACATTAAAAAGACAAAGATCATGGCAAACATCAATCTCACTTCCTGGCAAATAGATGGGGAAGAAGTGGAGGCAGTGACAGATTATATTTTCCTGTGATCCAATATCTATACAGATGGTCACTGTATACATGAAATTAAAAGACATTTGCTTCTGGGGTGGCAAGCTTGGACAAGCTAGTAAAAAGTAAAGATATTAAACTATCAACAAAGGTCTGCATATTTAGAACTATGGAATTCCCAGTAGTAACATACGTATTTGAGAGCTTTTTTTTTATTTATTTTTGTGAATATCTGTAATGTTTGTATAAAAAATAGAAACTAATAAACTATATATTTTAAAAAAAAACGCATGTGAGAACTGGACCACAAAGATGTCTGCGCACCGTAGAATTGACGCCTTTGAATTGTGGTGTTGGAGTCCCTTGGACTGCAAGAAGATCCAATAAATCAGTAGTTTAGGAAATCAAGAAACACTGATCACTAGAAGGTATGATCATGAGGCTGAAGTTTAAATATTTTGGCCATATCATGAGATGGCAGGGTTCCCTATAGAATACTCTGCTGGGAAAGATTGAGGGCACAGGAAGAAGGGGACGACAGAGGCAGAGGTGGATAGATGAGGTCAATAAAGCAATGAGCATGAACTTTATTAAGATCAGAGGGGCAGTGACTGACAGTTGTACCTGGCATGCAGCAGTCAATAGAGTCACGAAGAGTAGGGTTTGTCTGACCAACTAAACAACAGCAACAGCAACAACAGTACAAGAGACTAGAGAAATACAACTTCCTCTCTTTCAAAACTGTATAAAAATGCTTAACTCAGAACTCCTATATATCTATGGAACATGATTGGAAGAGATTGATTATTATTGAGAGTCATTATTAATATAACAAGGGATTTAAAGTATAACATTATAACCTGAGCTACAATTATAGTATATAGTATTAGTAAATAAGATGCATGAAAGGTGGGCATGAAAGGGACATGTTCTACAAAATTAGCACAAAGCTTAAATGCAAGTATCTATATAAACAGAGAGTTGCAAAATGTATTGTGCATAAAACATTTAACATTAATTTAATTTCATACTTTTAACTAAAATGACGATCTCATCAAACATGACAATTCCTAATTACATCCACAGGTAAACAGTATTCTTGAAGAAAAGTGCTGTATTTTTTTCCTCAAAGGTTTATCTCAATGTGGGATGTGTGTGCCCAGAGCACTGCAACCAACTACATTTCCACAGCAATGGCAAATCAATTATATAACAAGCTGATACATATATATTTGGTAAGAATTCCCCAAAACATGTGATATGTCAACATCAGAGAATGCCATGGAAAACATAAAATAATGAATACGGTAGTTTGAAAAAAAGAGAAAAAGCAAGAGAAAAGCAGAAGCAGACCCCAGGTAGTAGAATAATTACTTGTAAATAAATACATGGGCCCTCATTCAATTGCAATTTAGCCAATTGAATAGGGCTCTAAATAAGCACATAACATATATTTTTAAAATAAGTTTTTAGTTAATAAGTATCTATCCAAAAGCAAGGTTTTCACTAACTAAAAACTTCTTTAAAAAACATATGCTATGTGCTTATTTAGAGCCCTATTCAATTGGCCAAATCACAATTGAATGAGGCCTATGGTATATGTCAATAAGCCACAAATTGTCATCATGATCACAGAACACAGGTCTTGTACTAGGGATATTGAGTGTTTACCTTTAAGCTGCTGGAAGCAGGACATACTGTCACTAGTGTCCGTGGAATGTCTCATGACACCATTACTTGGTTTAGGCCTCTCATAGTCAGGTAGCATGGTTTGTTCACTCTCCTCAGCACAGTCCATGCGTGTAGAGAGGGACTGTGGAAAGCCAAACATCAGGAGGGATGAGAAGAAGAGTAAAGCACCACAGAGCAAAAATCCAGCCCACCAGGCTCCAATCCAACGTGGGTCCTCAGGAGTGATGTCCAACTTACCTAAGATACAAAACAGGAAGAAATGCTCACTAGCTGTCTATCCTTCCATATGTATATATGCTATTTAAAGGATAATTTCTCCAAAAGATCCCAAAAGCATCCATCAGAAGAGCCAATATTTTGAAGAATAGATGGCATGCTACCTCTTAAAAACTAGTTATGCATACAAGAGCTAGTTTACAATATACATACTAATCTCACTTTAATGGTTTAATCTTATAACCATAAAATGTTGCAGATATTACAGAATTTTAATTTTAGCACCTGGGATTACACAGAGTGATAAAATTGCAATCCTGTTCCGTCTACATCAGAAACCAGCAAATATAGCATTTCAGACACTCAGAGAAGCAGATATAGGATATTTTTATAGCCAACCCAGGCAATGATATTTGGGAGAGGTATTCCATGTGTTTGATCTTATGGTTAGTAATAGTTTTCATTTGACATATCCTTCTATTTCTTACTTATAAAGAAAAGGCTTTTATCTGGTGCATTAACGCACATATGGTAGGAATGCACACCTCTTTAGAAATATATCAAGTCTTATAAGTGATATTACTGACTTTGACCTACTCCTACTTTCTTGCTAGTCTAAAGTTCAAACTTTTTCAGTAAAAATTGGTGTAAATTAAATCCTGTCAGATATTTTCTATAAAATCCATTTGATTGTATCACCAGCTCTTTAAGTACAATCTACTGTATAAACACAATTCATGTGTAAAATATAATAAATGAGAACTAAATAAGAATAGATTCATTTAATGAATAAATTGGTGAATAAACACCCCAAATTCATGAAATATTACACTACACATGAAGGATTTTAGACATAGGTATAGATGGAATCTTCATCTGTGATTTTTTGACTATTAGATGTAACTTACTCAATATACCTTAAAGGAAAATAAGACGCACCAAATCTAGTGAAATAATGTATTATCAAATAATTTGCAGGATTAAAGTCTCCCACAAAGAGGCCACTCAAATGGACAAGTACTTCACAAAGCTCTAAATAAGGTAGCACTGTGTGAATTAAAGGTACACGTTAATTGTCAGAGGACTTTTTCATGACGGGACATACATATGCCGTGTATATGCATGTACTGTATACCTATGTCCTATCTTGAAAAGGCACTAAATTTGGGGAAGAAAACACTGGAAGCCAGTGAATCAGTGGAATGCTACAGACTACAAACAGAGCCACCTACTGAGAAACCATGGGTGAGAGCAGGGGAGTCTGGAGTAAGCGAGTGCATAAAACAGTTGGAGCTATCCAGAGTCAGTGAAGGGCCCAGTGATATCTACTATACTTCATGTATAAGTGTAATATTTGATAACTTAGGGGTGTTCATTCAACAATTTATCACTTTTTTTATTTAGTTCTCATTTATTATATATTACACAAGAATGGTGTTTATAAAATAGATTGTACTTATAGGACAAGCTAATATGTTTTTTTGTTTGTTTTAAATAGTCTAATAAAAACAGAAGGCAGCTTAAAATAAATAAATGTTAACAGTTTTTCTTACATTTTAAGTTGTCAGTTTTGCCCTCCAGCAGAGCTGTGTATCTCCTCCTACCTGTGTCTATCAGGGGATGTTGCCAGCTCTGCCTGTGTGCTGGACTAAAATAGAGCTTAGAAACAGGCTGAGAGGTAACAGCTCTATTGTAATACGCTGCAGCTGCATTAGAATTTGCCCAGTGACAGTCCATGAGCCCTCACAGCCTTACCCCTTTACCGATCATGCTCAGTCTGAAGCAGAATCTATACTGGTAAGACAATATTTTTAGTCCAGCACACCGATAGAACTGGCCACACACTCAAATATTCACAGGTAGGAGGAGATACACAGCTCTGCTTGATGAGAAAACACAGTTTAAAAGCTACAAATTTTTGTTTTCACTTTTATTTATTTTAAACTGCCCATTGTTTTAATAGTCTATTCACAGCAAAGAAATGTATGAGTTTTACCTGTATATGCAGAACAGTTTTCCTTTAAAGGGCTTTTAAAGTGGATTTTGTTTTGTTTTCAAAAGTGGTGGGATTTTTGATTCACTTAGCTGCTAGATTGAACAAGATATCCTTTGGTTGCCATCCATTTAATAATTAGTTTTACATCTTCTAAGCTCCACTTAACAATGTTGCATTGAACAGATGTTACAATATAATGAAATAAGTCATTGTTGCATCCAGTTAACCTGTTTATAACACTTATCTCAAATAATGCCAATGTCACTACTGTTATGGATGATGACCTAAACAATTTGGAATTTGTTACCTTCATGTTTTAAAGGACCACAGGACCATGGGAAAATGCTGTCACATATTGTGAAGCATATAATATGTAAGCATTTTGGAAAACATATGTGATATCTTGGATTGCTTCTTGTTGTGAAGATCGACAAGATGTTTCATCCTTGTCTTTATTGCTCTTATGTTTACATACACAATTATTCATAGTGGTAGACCAACAATGCAACTGAATGGACATGTTACCTGTAAACAAGTTCTCATTTGTTACTGTAACGAATTCTGTCAAGAACAATAGAAAATGCCTCTGTCCAGTAAATTAAAACTGAATTAGTTAAAAATAGTTACAATTTAAAAGTTATATCTTTTCTAAAATAATTCTGCCCATTATCAAGCAGCGTTCTTCAGAAGCGCACACTATAAATGACCAGAATTTATCTTTAATTTCTTCTGCTTTGACTATTTATATTTCAGTTTATTCCACAATATTACTCTAATATTTTTCTTCTTTTTTTTTTTAAATGAAACTCTGGTTCAATGTTTTAGGCTTGGTTCAAGTGTATTATAAAGAAAATGTAAGAATCGCTATCTTTCACATTTTATCAGCAACTACTGTTGCTGTTGTCTGTGCAAATGTCTCATATTCCCCTTAAGAATCCGCTTTTTAGTGCGGTGAAACGGTCGTTAGGCAACCTCTACCTGGACTATACACATCATCAGAGGAGTTGAACACTTGCATTCAGGTTTTTAATAATATAGTGTACCCAGCTATTGCAACTTTTGTTCCGTTAGTAGGGTGGAGATAGTTAGAGAGGTCCAAATGTGTGGGATCTTTCAACATTGTTTTTCACTGAGGGATATTATATTGTTGTTCAGTTTGGCCCTGTTATCTTTAGCTGGGTACTTTAGTAATATCCTATACTCCGTCTATGTTGTCATTACTGTGTATTTTTGTACTGTGATTACTCAATTAATAGGTTACTATCTCATGTTTGGCAATATTGTTCTTATCTTTTGCCATCACACATTTGTGTACCTTCCACTAACAGCACAGTTGATCCTAGTAGTTTTATCATTACTGAAGTTTTGATCATTTTTTAATTGGCTACATTAAAAGTTATTTTTTAGGGCTCATTGAGTGTTCATTATCATTTCAAATAGAGTACTTGGGAGTTCTGGGTAACCTTGTTTGTGCAAATGTCTGATTAATTTTTCTCTGTATTTAACCGAACATTAAAACACATTACTAATAATACAAGCTACAATTTGTTTTCTCTACTAGACCCTGACACATCCATGACAGTACAGATAATGGTACATGGCTGAGAGTGGCGTTTACACTTTCGCAGGAGGAAGACTTGCAGTTTGTTTTGTGACTGTCTGTGTTACTGACATGTTCACATGTGAAGCTTTTTTTCCCCATTACAGTAGTCCTTTAAAGGGCACATCAATAGAAACAAAAACTTTAATCCAATTTATTATAGGTCAAGGATGTGTTTTTCTAACTGGCATTTTAGCTGGTCTAAAAGTCAAGGTCAGATTGAAGGTTTATGATGAACATTAGAGAATATAATGATGCTCCTCCATCTATTGTAAAGTCCATTTACATATATATATATATATATATATATATAGCAGCTGGCTCTGTTCACTTTGAGGAAGAGTAGGTGTAGCCATATTTTTTAGATATTGGATCTTCTTTTACAGTAGTAATCATAAAAAGATTATCCACCATAACAACTCAAATTCACATTTAAAATAGCTGCTCAACATATATATTTATTTATCTTTCCTACCAAAATAACAGTAAAAGATTAACAGCCAGCGTGGAAGAAGGTTTCTCAGCACAGTTTGATACAATGACCACTGTAATACTCTAACAACAGGAATTAGATGTTTTATTTGGATAACAAAGATTTGTATTCAAAAGTTTAAAAATATCAATAATCAATATGAAACTTACTTACAAAGAACACATTCAGTTGCTTCTGGTCTCCATTGACTGATTGCCATTCAGTGCTAAACTGTCAAGCACATGGTTGTGGCAAAGACTGCTTATCATTGGCTGACTATGAGACTGACTATGTAGTTTTACATTATGCACATGCTGCCTCCTAGCCAGAGCTTGTTACAAGGGTTAAAGTAACAAGCTCTGGCTGGGAGATGACCGATTAATTATTTTCTTGACTCAAGTTGGCCTGTACCTATTCAGTTTTTGTTAGGTCACCCCTTGATGACCTTATCACGATGGAGCCCAACAGCACAACTGGAGGATGATACACTTTAATTTTTGAAAGTGAGCTTAGTATTAAAAATTGGTTTTAATAATCATTTTAATTGTGTCTTTCTTAATGATCAATAACTAATTAAAACAACTAGCTCCTCTTGTTAAAGTATTACAGCTGTTATTTAAATGTCCACATAGATTGAACATGGCATGCCGTCTGTCACTCTGGGATCTACCTGTGACGTCTTGGATATTGTCTGGTAGATGTAAACATTTTAGGGGTCCCCAGGCTGCATCCTATTGATTTGGCTACGTTTATACACAAGTCACCCACAAATAATCCACATATGGTACATTACAGCTGTGAAGTCAGTTGATAAATGTATTCAGTATAATAGAATTTAGCTGTTAATGTGCTGTTATGTGAGCCGCCTGGATACTAATCAGTATATTACAAGCTATGAGACAAGACTACTTTGGGTCATTGTCACTGGATTCCCACACTGGACAACATATTCATTTGTATATACAATATCATTATTTGATAAGTAAAAAATATAAACTTACTGGTGTCAATAAAAACAGCATCCACATAAATTTTGGTACAGAATGAACCCAAGATAAACCCACACGCGGGTCCAAATACCAGCATGGTGAACAGGATACCTGTAAATAGAGAAAAAACACTATGAAATAACAAAATAAGTTGTAATCATACGGTTACATTATTTTAAGTCTCTGAGTTACAGGCAATGATGGCTATGGATGTCTAGAGAGGCATCTGAAATGTTGCAGTATAGACTGCAAAACTATTATATAAATAAATGTAAAAGTTTCACAGCGAAACTAAACATAATACATTAATACAGTATTTACCTACCACTATCTACGCAGTATTGATTCAGTGCCTCAATATGTACCACTATACTTATTAAACATACCACTATTTATGTCTGTTTCTGATTTCTTCTCCAATTTGAGATAGAAATAAAGAAGCAAAAATAATTTAAGTAACATATTGGGTGACACAGCATCTGTAGATACAATAAAATAAGGAGAATTGTGCTTCTATTTTTCCTATCTTTTCAGGAACGGAGGAAGAGGGAGGGAGAAATTGTATGATTTAGATAAGCATGTTTACATTTGATCACTGCCCACACACACACATAGAAGCAGACAGTAGCAAGTAATTTTGCAAACCTGTTTGCCTAACTCTGCACCTGCCCCTTCATGCACTGAACAGAAATGATTACTGTTCTGCCAGCCTTCATGTAGAATCTGTTTAAATTAGGATTCTCTTAAAAAATCACGTTCATGACAACAGCTGGTAATATTGGTTACATACTTTACAAATGTCCCTTTAAAGGGACATGAAGGCTTCCCTATTTTTAATAATACGATAAACTAGCTAAGTGTTTATTTGCATATTTAAACAGCATTTTATTAACAATTGCTTAAAAGCTCTGTTGTTACTGACTGAAAATGTCCAAACAGTCCCTACAAAGGTTTGTAGCTCATGCATACAGTGTATATATAGTACTAGAAGTACTAGCCATCTACAGACTGTCTCAGCAGAAATTCAGCAGCATGCTGCTGAGACAGTCTCTCATTGGCTAGTACATCTAGTACAATAGAAATACTGTGTGCATGAATTACAGGGAGGCAACATTTGCAAGGTCTGTATGGGAAGTTTCAGAGATTTACACGTACAGCCCTATTAAATTAGCTCAAAGTGTAAAACCGTAGCCCGTAACATAGCCCTCAAGACTTACGGCTATTAAATTGGCCTCGTAAAGCAACCAGCTAATGACTTGCGGGTTAAGGGCGAGAAAAGGCTATGGGATGTGTAAATTTGAACTGTGCGCCCGTAAATGCTTTGATCTGTCAAGCCTGTAACTGTTACGTTTCCTTTTAAAAAATTGCAATGAATTCACTGGCGTTCAAGCCCCTAACCCGCAAATGGAGCCAAGAAGCCAACGGGTACCAACCCATAGCACTGTAAATGCAAATATACACACACTACTGTACTTATATTAAAAGGGAAAGTGATGGTAGGTATTGAAATAAATAGCACAACATTCTGAAGCTCGCAAATTGGCAATCTAAAATAATTATTTTTATGTTTAAATTCTGTGTTGTATCGATACCAGGAATCAATGTGTTAATACATATAATGTACTCGCATGGGCTAGAATATCATATTTACTGATTTATTAATATTGCATTATATCTGGAATGCGGGTCCGATCACAACTCGTAATTGAAGCCCGTAAGACTTTGAAATCCAAGCTCTATTTTTTTGTGACGTAATGATGACAATCTCTGTTGCCATTGGCTCCATCTAAACCCGTAACTATGGGTTTGACTAATTGATGCCGCGTATCTAAGCCTGTAACTCGCGGTATGTTCTAATTTAATAGTTCTGTAACTTGGCAAACGATGCCGATACAGGCTTTGAATTTAATAGGGCGGTTACGGTAGTTTGTTTTAAAAATAGATATATTCCCGTTTGTGTATTTCTATCATATGGTCAGGTTTCAGTCACCAATAACCATGCTCTTAATGTGCAAATTATTTGCATTTACTTGTGGACCAGGTACATGGCTTATCCAATACAGTGTGACCAACATTAAATAGTATGTGAAATGTATAATCTTAACATATTGGTGCAGCAAAGTCTACTCTCCAATGTTTAGTAAAAAGGGAGCTGGATTATAAAAAGATTTTTTTCTGAATGTAGCACCATCCATTATACTTGAAGTCTATATAGTAGCTATATGCAAAACCAGACTAAGGTCAGTGCAATCTTGGTTAATGTCACAGTGAGCTTGGAGGAACAAATGACGACAAAAAAACTATTACATTCCATACTGGGATCTTTGCTGCCATCTACTGCTTACATTTATATATTAATACATATATATACATAAAGGGGTGAAATCACATAATGTGACATCAGAATATGCCTGACCTAAGTTTGCTCAGTGTGTACATCATCATTTTCACCCAATGTTGTTCATTTTCTATTTATTATAGTAATTGAACAATAACTAGGAACAATTGAATAATGATACTATACTGTCTCCAATAATGCCTACCACAATCCTCTACGTACTATAAACAAAATGGACCTCAGTGCTGAATCAGGAGATGGAGATTAAGGTAAACCACACAATTCTAACTGACCCTTCATAAATATCCCTGTATTGTCATCTTGTAAGGAGGACACTTCTTTGCCACCTTATTCCTTTCTCCCTTTCCTTTTCTCTTTTTTCTTTTCATATTTCCCTTTATAATTTACTATTTGAATTCACACTGTGTAATTACTCAGCAATATCCCCCCCTCATGTATTAATATAAAGGGTGGCCTAGGCCTGACTGAATTCATCGATTAGATAAAAACGTACAATCTCTAATCTGATCTACCCTTGCTTATGTCAGGCGAATTTGAAATAGGCAGCAGACTGTATAACTTAAGAACATAATTAAATAGTAATAAAAGAGTGGGGAAATTAATAAGTTAATCAAGTTGATAATTGTTTTTTTTGTAAATTCATATGTTTAAAAAAAAAAAAGACAAACATTTTGTTCCTGATATAATAATACCTTTATTTCTCTTTCCTTAAGCAATCAGGAAAATGTATACAATCGGCATCAAATATATGTAATGTATGGCTTAACATGTGATACAAACTGCTGTAATAATAGTACAAAATTGTCTTTGAAGCTATGAACTATATCATGTAGGGTCATCCAAGATGGGCAGGTCATAGCAGAGAGGTCAGACAAATTGCAGTCCACTGGGGAAGGAAATGGCAACCCACCCCAGTATCTTTGCCATAAAAACATTATGGATGAGCACAGCCATAGGGTCACGGAGAGTTGGACACGACTAAACATCGACAACAGCATGTAATATGCATGCAGCAATAACACATAACATTTGAAGTCAGCTCAGGATGAATTTGCCCAAGTAGTCTAAACATTATGGGTTTAATAAAAAATATTTTTTTAATTTATTAATTATTAGAAGTTGGGTTTGGTACTGCCATTGTTTTTCTTTGTTTTATTGTTTTGCTTCTGTTTTTGCAAGTGGGGATGAATACAGCTGTTGTGAAACGTAACCTTCCTTAGTGCCAGTGTTTTAAATGTGCTAATGGAAACCCCAACAGCGTATATGTTTCATTCCTTTTGTGAAAGCAGATAAACAGACAGTTCAGACTAAATGCATACAATAAAAACTGTTTTTATTTATTTTTTTAACTTCTTAAAACATTTGTAGCGTTTTTAATAATACTGTAAATATGAGATCACAAGATTATAGGAATAAGAGGAATTTGTGCAAAGCATTTTATAAGACTGAAAGACTCGCAAATGTACACATTAGGGGAATGGTAGAAACAGGAGTTTATGGAAGAGATGTAAGTAATCGGAGGAGGAGTAAGGTTATGAATGTGTGGGATAGAGAGATGAAACTGATGGGGATGATGAGACAATAGGTTTATGTGTTAGATGGGTTGGAGCATGTGCCAAGAGGGACGTTGTTTTATGCATTGTGAGCTCACAGGGCCCTAACAGCCTTCCATATTGTTTAGCTGATCTCTTTAAACTGTATTGTGTTGCATAAAATGGTAGTGCTTTATTATCAGTGATAATAATAATATATCCACTAGGCAGTGAGTGTAGAGATCTGCATGTGTGTATTTACACATTAAAATGAGGTTGATCTCCACCTTGTGGACAGATAATGTAGTCTGCAGATGAATGCAGAGTACAATGAAAAAATATATACTGTATGTGTGAACGCTGACTAAAACATAATTTAGAAGGAAAAAAAGTCATAAAGCTAGTAGCTAACTAGACAAAAATACAATGTTATGCCTCTATCCATGATTCGTAGGTAGAAGTTATGTGTGAGAGGGCCGCTCGTATTTCCGGAGACCTGTGGTTGCATATACTGATGCAACCTCCTGCTTTTGTGCTACTTAGGGTGAAGGGTTGTAGTGTCAATTTCAACAGTATCTAATAAGCTCAACAATGTGTAACAGACTCTTTCAGCATCTTGTTTCACTTATGTTGCATTCAGGTACCTGAGCACAGCATTTTTTTCTTCAACTGCTTGCGATTTTGAAAAATTAAAACCCGGGCTATTTTGCAGGTCTTATCTGCCTGTAGCTTGACGTTCAAAGTCAGGCTCTCCTACTGCAGCAGCACCGTCCTGCACAGCCTGCGTCAGCTCCTAGCTGTGATGACTTCTGCTGCTACAGGCTATCCAACCAGTGGTAGCTCCCTGTCTATCTTGACTCCTGCGGTAGCTCCCTGTTGTCAAGACTAATTCAGGAGCACCCTCCTGTACAGGCTCTTGTGATAACTCTGGCAGTTCCCAGCTATTCTTACTACTGTGGTTTTTGCAGCTCCCATCAGTCTACTAGTTACACGTGCTTCACACCTTGAGTTGGTTGTAGCATTTCAAGCAATAAGCTCTATTCCCTCCATGGAGAGCCAAAACACACATCCTTATGATCAAGCTCTGAGGAATTGATGTAACAAGCACAGATTTGATTTCTACACTATCAAGCAGAATCTTTAAAATTCATTTTTTCCTAAAAATTGTATTATATTACACAGCTATTAATAAGGGGGCTTTTTATCTAGAGGCCATGATTTAGGCTTAGCACTGTGTGAATACACATGAGGCAATTAGACAGAGGAGTCATGGCCTGCTGAATACTACTTACCTCACCTGTGATCACAGCATTAGTCCTAACTCACGGTACTTGGGACAGAGTTGAGAATTGCTGCAGTTAGTGATTATTAGGAACTAGCGACAAAATTTGAAGACTGTCAATGCTGTTTGCCACACAATGCAAGGCTCTTCCCACTGTAACTTGTGGGTCTTGCGATGAGCGCCTTCAGCGCTCATTACAAGTCTTTCCCCCCTCTATTTTACGTCATCATCGTCAGCCCTGCAATGAGCGCCTTCGTAGCTCATCGCAAGCTCCGCAATGAGCACCCTTGGCGCTCATTGCGAGCCTCTCCTCCCCTCTACTTTACAGGGCTCGCGATGAGCGTCTTTGGCGCTCATTGCGAGCCCAGTGATGAGCGCCTTTGGAGCTCATGACAAATCTCTCCCCACTGTCTGACCCCTGTGTTTTTCCCCCTCTCTCCCTTCACCCTCCCCTGTCTTTTTTTTCTTCTCTCTGTCTATGCTTAAATCTTGTGTGCCTTGTGCTGAGTGTCGTTGGTTTTATTTTGCAAGGTTTGCGTTTTTCATGAGCGAAGTTGCTTGTCTGGGGATGTTCGGTTAGGTGTTACGGGCTTTGGCCTCAATTTGATCCTGTTTGAAAGCATTTGCATTTTTACTGCCTTCATTTTCTTTCTCACTTAGTCGATTTTCGATCTCAGAAAATCGGCAATTAAGACTCAAATTAGCTTTCAACCTCACTCACAGGCTCCCTGGCTGCGCCCCTGAGCTGTGTGTGTGGTTTTTAATTTCTTTTTGAACCTATTTCTTTTTTTGGCTGTGTTTCGAGTAGAGTGCTTGATAAAATATCGTCCATTAATTCCGTAATTTTTTCCTGTTACGTGCTTCGCGTTCAGCGGCAAAGTGCTACGTACGTCGCTGATCACGATACTATGGGCGCCTTCACTATTGCGGGGGCTGCAATGAGCGCCTCTGGCTCTCATTGCAGCAAAGTCCCGTTTTTCCCAAAGTGTTGCATGCTTCGCGTTCAGTGGCAAAGTACTACGTCCTTCGTTGCTTGCAGCAAAATTGTGCTAGCGTGACGACAACTCGGAGTACGACAACTATTATATGTGATTGACATTGGGTGACCTTTAGGGCTACCTATGAGATTTGGCAGATGTATATGACATCTATAACTCAATAAATAAAGACTAATTGGGGAAGGGAGAGAGGCATGAAGGGAGGGAAGTAATATAACTGGGCTGCATAATTCGCTATATAAAGGTACTCTATTAGACAAGTACATTTAATACATTTGCATTTGATTGATTCAATGTTCCCTCCCCATCTCCCTGTTTTTTATTAGAGTCTATTATGCCAGCCATAGATACTTCATTGCATTACTATTATACAAAACATATTATAGCAGTGATTGCTAGGTTTGAAAATTATACAGTTGCGAGTTGTTGAAATTGCAATTGAGAATCCACTGAAACCTGTAAATAAAATGTTTCTTTTTGTCTGGTTTTACCGGCAGGGCTGACTTTACTAATTCGCCTCTTCTTTGATTATTAAGCTCTATTTGACAGTCACAATTGCGATTTTTAACCGAAAGAATGCATTGATTCTTCATCCAATTTACTATAAATTGATTTGAATGAGCATGAAGTATACAGGCAATTAGGAACAGGATTACCCTTCTCAGTGCTGACATGATCAGTATCAGAAACTTGATAACAACATCATCAACATAATATATTTAAATTAAAACAAGAAAAAAGTGTAAACTATTTACCATTGTTACTACTGGCTGGGTATATATTACCGAATAAAGAAAATAACAGCTTTAACACTTTAAATTAAAATGCAGTAGTATAGGACATAGATGTGGGGTCTTTTATACATCCAATACATTTTAAAGAACCTCTCTTTTGAAGAACTGCACTTGATAATAAGGCAATATTATTTTAGAAAGTTTTTAAAAAATACCACCTGCATTTTAAATAAATTATATTAAATGTTGCTTTTCCAGAGGAAGACATTTGCTTTTCTTTCTAACAGGATATGGATTCTGCTATATTCAGTTCTGCTGTGTATTGTATATACAGTCATAACATTTTTATTCGACAGTTGCCTTCATATCGGCCGTTAGTCTGTGAGCTTGAAAATTGCAACAGTAAAATATTGATTCGACTGAAGAAGCCCGCAACTACCTGGCCGAAAGCCTAAACCGTAAACCATGCACCCGTAAGTAGCATTTCAGGCCATGATCATGATTAATTAAGCAAGGCCGTAACTACCGATTTAGAAACAGCCAATAGTAAATGAGACTGTCATCATGACGTCAGTAAAACATGGAGGTTAAACGTCAATCGATTAGCGATCTGACTGGCAATCCGGCAATGTACAAAATAATAAAAATGAATGACGATACTGTTCTAGTCCATGTGGGTGGCCTGATGTATATTAACTCCTTGATTACCAAGAAATAACACGGAAATAAAACATAAAAAAACAAACTTTCTATTGCAAATTTGCGAGCCTGAGACTGTTGTGCAATTAATTCTGTATTTTGTCGCTTTCCTCGTCTTTTAAAGCGCAGTATTGATTTTTTATTTACATTTGCAGTACTACGAACAGGTGTTTAACCCCCTTGCAAGTCCTATCTGGTACTCATAGTATTTTCATCTACATTTGCCATTTACAGGTGTGAAAACATTTGCGGGCTTGGGGAATTGTAGCACCCAAATAGTGATTTGCAATTGTAACACTACTGTCTCTCTCCTTGCACAGTATAACACTATGTTACACACTACTATCACTCTCCTAGCACAACATACCCCTTTGGTACACACTACTGTCACTCTCCTTGCACAGTATAACCCTCTGGTACACACTACTATCACTCTCCTAGCACAACATACCCCTTTGGTACACACTACTGTCACTCTCCTTGCACAGTATAACCCTCTGGTACACACTACTATTACTCTCCTTGCACAGTATAACCCTATGGTACACACTACTATTTCTCTCCTTGCACAGTATAACCCTATGGTACACACTACTATCACTCTCCATGCACAATATGCCCCATGGGTAATCACTGCTATCTGTCTCTATGCAAAATTTCCATTCCCCAGAGAATGGTACAGCTGGCTTTATAATACAGGTGAGAAGCCAAACACCCAAGGTTGAAGCCAGTTTGTCCAAAAACAATTACATGACCAAATGATCAAACTTGTTAAGCTATCACTTTGTATGCTGCTTTTCCTGTTCAAATCTATTCAGTTGATTAATTAACTTCTTGAATTCACATCAGCACCCATGGTGCCTCCCAAGATAATGTTTGTGTCGGCTGGTATTCTGGAGTTTTGTTATCCCTGACCTGTGTTCCATCTCTAAAATGAACAAAGATCACTTCCAAAATAGGCTTTTGGATAGATAATATGAAAAAGACTTCACAGGACAATGAGTAAAGAAACAAAGACATGACTTAGTATTGTACAAAATGCATTTCAGGCAGATGGACGGCAAGTGATTCCAACAGTCAGGGAGCCTGGTGATAGTGGATTAAAACATGCACTCTGTATGCATATGTTCTTGGGTGATTGAATGGGTGTCTCTGCAAGCGATGAGATTCCAGAATTTGTACAAGAAGTATGTTGACTCTCAAGTTATTATTTTCAACAGTACTAATGCAAAGCTAATTAGAAGACACACTCTTATGAGACACAATATGCTTGGAAACAAAAATGGTAAATGTAGGAATGAATGATATAAAGGTAAAACATATAAAGGCTGTGTTAATTGTATTTACTTATAGAAAAAATGGCAATACTAGTTATTTCACATGTAAAATACTTTATGAATGGGTATGTCTTCCCTCTTCTGAGCACACCGATTGCATTGTACTGGGATATCTCTTGATAATGGCTTGATACTGACCTCTGTAGGTGATTTATTTTTTAGAATAGACCAGTGGATCTCAATCTTTTGATGGGGGGATGGGCTGGTTACCTGCCGATGCTAAAAATGACAACATTTGAGATTTATTTATAACAGGGTGATAATACATGTAACACAAAATTTGTATCTAGTTGTGCACTGATTTGAATTTAGTACATTTTAACTGGTGATAAGTTCCTGGATAATCTATCTCTATCTAACAATAACTAATGATAGTGGTATTTATAATGTTAGGCTCTCTTCATTCCTTCTTTATCACTAAGGACCAGCAGACAAGATCTTAAGGATGGGCACTGTCCGAGGACTAGTTATTGGGAGACACTGGTATAGACCAGTGATTTTCAACAGCTGGTCCCTGAGACCTTGTCTGCAGGTCCTCATCATTGAGGAGAGCCTAACACTTTATACATACCATCATGATTAATAACAGTTAGAAACAGATTATAGTGGAAGTTGTACACGGTTAAAATGTTCTATTCAAATCAGTGCAAGGCTGGATACAAATTCAGTATCCCCATATGAAAGATGTTCTAGATTCCACAGATGGTCCTCATGAGCACTGGATAGCGATCCGCTGGTCCCAAGTTCAGAAAAGTTAAGATCTACTAGTATAGACAATCACAATATAAGGGCTCCAGGTTTAAATATTTATTAAATTGACAGTATTCTATTCTATCAAGATTAATAACTGTAACATAGGAATCAGACAGTTCTCACATCATAATACTGCACCACTACAATGATCCTGGAAGACAAACAATTTCCTTAAGGCTCACATCAACCATGTACAGCACATAGACGTGTTCATACTGAAAAACAGCTTGTCACGCAAACTGAAACTGTATCTAGCAAGTAAAATGCTGCTAATTAAATACAGCATCAAAATTAAAATTGGACCCTGAATTACATCTAAGTGCCCCATATACAGTGAGAGTGAAAGGTTCATTAGGAATCTCATCAAGTGCCTGCTTAAAATGCAAGATTCTTTGTGAGTCACAGCCTTTCTTCAGCATCATTACAATATCATAAAAACTAAGCTCTTTTGATTTAATTCCATACATATTCATAACTGTAAAAGGCTGTGTTAACACTGCAGTTGCCTGGAGCATTCTGAGTCTAAAACACAATAATGAGTACAGATGCATGTGGAAGCCACAGTGACACCATCTATCACTCACATCCTCACATATATATAGTAATTAGTGACAGTACTCGAGCAGTGTATGGAGATATAGTGCAGCACAAGGGCCCATAAATCGGTAACAAGAATAGATAGCTATGTACATGCTTTCATTTGGCAACAATCAGTTTATAATTGCTACCAGTTGTATTACTTATATCAGCCCTTTCCAACTCCAGTACTCGGTAACTATACACTGGTCTCATTTTGGAGGCACCTAGTAGTCACTAAAATGCTGGAAAACTTGGAAATGTATTATTAATATCCACTAGTTATTCTTTACAATACAGTTAATAGACTGGTAAATGTAAGAATTCACATTAAATGCCTTTTGTTTTCAGTGTAATATTCTGCTCACAGTATGTGGCTTCTTGATTTGCTCATAAAAATCCCATAACCTATTTCTTGAAGTGTCAATTAAATTCTAGGAGCGCCTTGTTAAATTGGACTTTTATGAGATGTCAAGACAAACTTTAAATGCACTGAAGAGGTTAATTAATTATCTGAAGTTTATGTGGCATATTTTAGATTTATAGAACATAAAAAATGCAAATGGCAATACAGAAGGCAGATTAGAACAATATAATATCTATAAGAAAGTATCTTGTTAAACTCATAACATTTATTAAATTAAAGGGAGGCTTGTATATCAAAACGTTCTGCGTTATGTAGAAGATGAAATCAATGGCATTGAGGTAGTTATAGAATAGTTACATAGTTACCTAGTAATTGAGATTGAAAAAGTAAGTTTAGTCCATCAAGTTCAACCGTTTTATATCTCCTCTCCTATTTGTAATATGCAGATTAATTGTTAATTGATAAATGATGCAAAGGAAGGCAAACCGGAAAAAAGCTCATTGAAACATTGGCAATTATCTCAAAGGGGAAAAAAATCCTTCCAGACCCCAGATACTGGCGATCGGATTCCTCGCTGGATCAATACTCCCTCTCTAGTTATTCAGGATAACCCTTAATGCCCTTTTTATTCAAAATATATATTCACTCCCTTTTTAAAGTTATCTATCGAATCTCCCTTTGGTAGATAATTCCACAGATTAACCACCCTTACTGTGAAGAACGCTTTTCTTTCTTTAACGTAGAATGTGTTTTATTAACCTCCAGAGATGTCCTCTTGTGAGTAGAAAACCTCTTGGCACTGAAAAAGTTCACATGACAAAGCCTTGTATTGGTCCTGGATGTATTTATATAAGGTAATCATATCCCCTCTTAGACCCCTTTTTTCTACATAGGGTTTCATTTAGTAACTGTTTAGCAATACAATCAGTATTTTGTGAAAATGACTTCAATGTAGCTTTCAAAACATAGATTTGAGGATTAGTAATGAAAACTCTAGCAGATCTGCATCTCTGCACCACCTTCTACAATTCCAGGGTGTGGGAGCGTATCTGCTCTGGAGATTGTCTTAAATGTATTCTAGTATTGTCTAGCTTTGCCTGCAGTTGCCATTACATGAAAAGAGGCAGAATTGTATTATTTATACTCTTTATTTATAAAGAATTCTATCAGGCAGATCCACCCCCCACCATGTGGACACCTTAAAGGTGAGAGAAACATTTCTAGTGAAGTCTGAAGCACTAAAGTAAGTTTAAGTTTTAAATACTATTTTTTTTTTATAAATAACCAAATTAAACTTTATTTATGAGTACGACATTGGTGAATTAACCTGCTTCTCACACATACTGCAGCAAAGATAACATCGTGAACTGATTGATATAGGCTCTGCAAAAACATCTCGACCCACTCCTGGAAATAATATATTTATATGATATTTCTTTTTATATTTATAATCTATAGCTGAGCTAAAAACTATTTTAGAAAGTATTTTCCCTATACAGTTATCTAAAGATAATATTTAAAAATATGAAGACTGTTCCGTATAGAGATTAAGATGCTTGCAGAAGATTGATAACTTAGTTGTCTTGTCTCATGGTTCCCCTCCTGCTCGCTAATCACACTGTTCGCTCAGTCAAAGTTGAGAGTGGATCACCTAATGGAGCAAGATAGTGACATCAGATGCGGTCATAGGGGTGAGCAGATCCCAACCCTGTGCTGTCATGTGCATGGGGTGCAGGGATACCCATCATTTTTTACTTATTTCCAATTAACGTTTTTTTGGGGGGGGGTTTTGTATTTTTTTGTAGTAAATAATAATAATTACGGGCAGGTGAGTGCTTCCCTGTGGGCGTCTGCCTCCTAATTCCTCTCCATCCTTCTTCTTTTTCACTCCCTTTTCTCCCCTCCACTATCTCTCTCTTCCCACTCAGTTTCCCTCCTCCAATGTCTCTTCCCCTTTTCTAGCCTTCTCCACCTCTCCTCCTCTCCTTTCTCCATCTCCACAGCTCCCCCTCCTCCTCACTCCTCTGACTCTGGTCCCTTCTATCTTCCCTATTCTGCATGTGCTTATATTTTGATTACCTGAGAAATTAAGTAAAGTGTATATATTAGTAGTGAACTGCGACCCTTTAACTATAATAATGTATTTTGTACAAAAGGGCACTTGGCAACCCTACCCATAAACATGTTATTTTAAGGACCTGGGGTGTGTTAGGTAGATGACTCCAGAACAAGTGAATGTGTCCACTAGATAATAAGGGTCCAAAATGCTACTTCACTACCAAAAATCCTAGAACTGGCCCTCAGTGGCATCATGGGAAAAAACCTCTCAGGATATTTTCCCTTAATCGCTGTCTAGCTGATAATGTGATTTGGTTGGTAAGATTATTCTAAAAATAAGTTATCATGACTTTTAAAGTATTTTTTCTCTAATAAATACAATAATCTTTCAATGTGTTCCTTTAATTTGTTTATAACAAAGGACTTAAAGGTATATGGAAGTTCCCTGTTTTTATCTTTTCCTAATATAACACACACTGCTTGTATCAGAAACACACATTACATTGATCCATTCTATTTACATACAGGTTTATTTTATTGTTTTTTTAAATGTGGTTTTCTCTCCCCCCCCCCCCCCCCCCCACCCCAGAGGTGCTTACATAGGTACCTGGTACTAGCCAATACACACACTGCATTCAAGCATGGTTTTTAACCCTATACTAATCTTTAAGCCAAAGAACAATGCAGAAATCCACACAGCAATGTCTGAGCTCCCCTTGCTTTCTTGTGGTGTAACTACATATCCCATGCTTTTAAATTTTATAGCTGCCTGTGGTTCTGTGGTTGTCCAAAATGAATTATAGATTTTATGCTAATTTAGCATCGATGTTCGGGGGCATTCCTTGTCAAAATCCACTGCCAAAAATTTGCAAACACTAGGGTAAATTTATAAAGGATTATTTTGGTATTTTTTGTGATTTTTTTTTCATACACTACTGATTCTCTTCTATCAGATGCATTCATAATACATGAAACTTAAATATGCCTTGAAGTCAATAACTCAAAATGATGAAAAACAGATGTCATTAAACTATCATACATAGGTAATAGACTGTTGCATATACTGTATTTCAATCCCGTATATGCAAGTCTTCATATTTTTAAATATTATCTTTAGACTAGTCAATTGTCCTTCATAAATGAAGGGATAATATTTGATATTTCTCTCCCTCCCCTGTGTCTCTTTCCCCCTCTCCCTCCCCTGTGTCTTCCCCCTTCTTCCTGCCCTGTGTCCCTTTCCCACTTCTCTGTCCCCTGTATCTCTTCCCCCCTCTCCCTCCCCTGTGTGGCTTTCCTGCCCTCTTCCTCCCTCCTCTCCTGTGTCTCTCCCCTGTGTCTCTCCCCTCCTCTCCCTCCCCAGTTTCTCTTCCCCCTCTCCCTCCTCAGTGTCTCTTCCCCCTCTCCCTCCCCTGCGTCTCTTTCCCCATGTCCCTCCCCTCTCCCCCCTACGTCTCTCCCCCCTCTCCTTTGTCTTTTCCCCCTCTTCCTCCTTTGTGTCTCTTTCCCCCTGTGTCTCTCCCACTTCTGTGTATATCCCACTCCCCCTCCCAGCACGCAATCTCTCTCTCCTTTCCTCCTGTGTCCTATCCCTCCTCCCATCTCCTCTCTCCTTCCCTCTCCTCTGCGAGCCTCGCAATCAGAGCCTTTGGCGCTTAGTGCGAGCCTTGACATGCGCTATGCTCAACTAGCAAATTTCGCCACTCATTGCGAGCCTCAGCATGCGCTATGAGCAACTTGCAAGTTTCAGTGCTTATTGCGAGCCTTGGCATTTGCAATGCGAATGCGCAACTCGCAACATTCGGCGGCCATTGTAGGCCTCACAATGAGTGGCTTTGCTGCTTATTGCGAGCCTCTGCATGCGCTATGCGCATGCACAACCCACAGCTTTGCGAGCGTTACACAAACCTCACAGTACGACAACTATATTAGTGATAACTGTATAGGAAAAATGATTTCTAAAATTGATTTTAGCTCACTTAAAGATTATAAATATACTAGCGAATTGCCCGTCAAAAAATGACGGCAATGAAATTGTAAGTGAGCTAAGGGTGTTTGGTGTATATAATGTGGCTGATGTAGCGTCATTTGTTTTCTATGTCGTGCGCGTTTTTCGGAATATTTGTTTTCTATGTCGTGCGAGTTTTTCGGAATATCCGTAGCTGTTTGGTGGGCTTTTTCGGAATATCCATAGCTGTTTGGTGGTGTTTTGCATGTTTATGGTAGTGTTTTGCGTGTTTAGGGAATTATAGCCTTGTTTTCGTTTTGTTCGGCGGCCATTTTTTCTCTCGCTTAGGTGATTTTCGGGTCTCTAAACTCCGAAATTTGTGGTTAAATGGAGGTATAACTTCACTTGCGGAGGTCCTCGGTGCCCCCCCTTGCTGTGAGTAACCTTTTTATGTGTTTCTTGTTTGTATTTGTTGTGTTTGTAATGTTTTTGGGGTTGCGCGGGTTGCGTCCTTGTTTTCTAATCTCGTAGGTGTTTTTCGGCAAATACGTAGATGTTTGGTGGTGTTTTGCGTCTTTAGACTGCTGTAGCCTCGTTTTCGTTTTTTTCGGCAGCCATTTTTTCTCTCGCTTAGAGAATTTTTTAGTTTCTAAACTATTTTAATTTGACTTAAATTGAGGTGTAACTTTAGTTTTCGAGGTCCTGGATTCTCCCTCTTCCTGTAAGTAAGCTTTTTCTGTATTTGTTGTGTGTATTTGTTGTATTTTTCATGTTTTGATGTGCGCGTGTTGCAGGCGATTTTTGCGAGGTCGTAATGGGTCGTAACGTGTCTCGTATTTTGTTTGCGTTACGACGTAAATGTTGCGAGGATCGCAGTTGCTGGCAAGGAGTGCCTTCGGCTCACAAAAAACTCACATCATTATAGACTTTGATAAATTAACTTTAAGAATGATGCCCTTTCAACATGAATGTCACATGCAATTATGTGTTTAAAAGAGTGTGTGCTCAACATTACTAACATAGTTTTACCTTTTCAAATAATATGGTCACATTGGGCCTCATTCAAATGTGATTCAGCCAATTGAATAGGGCTCTATATAAGCACACAGCATATTTCTATTTACCAAAGTTTTTATGGCCTTATTCAATTGCGATTTTTTTACAGAAGTTTTTAGTTAGTGAACTTCTATCCAAAAGCAAGGTCTTCACTAACTAAAAACTTCTGTAAAAAATATAATATGCTCTGTGCTTATATAGAGCCCTATTCAATCGGCCAAATGGTATTTGAATGAGGCCCATTGTATGGGTCACTTTATAGACTTCCCTAAAGCACAATGCAATTCCTGCTGTGCTTGGCGAGTCCCCCACAAATTGTTTACATAAGGATGAGGCAGGTATAGCTCCTTACAGTCATACAAAGACAAACTGATGTGTCATATTTCTCTCTGTTTATTTAAATTATGTTAAAAAAGACATCCAATTTTTCCCTCTAATTGAATTTATTTGCAGAGCATAGCATGGATAGAGCAGCTGCTCTCCGTTCAGTCCTTTGGCACAGTTTAAACCTTATTCTCTGTGTTTTTCTGCATTATGTTATTTCAGTGTAATATGTAACTCCATTGAACTGAATATAATGGAGATAAGAAGATATATATGTTAAGAAAAGTACAAAACATGAACAGTAATTAACCCAACTGTATAAAACACATAGTAGTAGTTTATTTAAAATACATTTGTTTAAACAAACGAGTAGTAGCAGCTTGCACGATATTCTTTAAAAGAGATTTAAATTATATCTGTGGTATATCTTTTAAGGTATATCTGTGGGCCTTTAACATTGATGCACACAATATGCTTTATTCCAAACTGTATACTGGATTATAACATACATTCTCATTTACTATTATTTCATTTGGCCACTAGAGGGTGCTCAAAGACAAGCCTTTATTTATAAGACTAAAAAGCTACATTTAATTTGATGCACCTTAAACCTATTCTGTTTCAGAATTGATTTTAATAAGAGCAATTATTTTTTGGATGCATTCCCATTTAATCACAGAATTTTCTACAGGTGAAACAAAATTGTACTTAGTGATGCATTTTATAAAGCATCCTTGTCTCCTCTCAGAATCTGCCTTTGAAGTCGTCCCATTTATGAGGCTATATTCAAGGAACTTCCAAACAGATAAGTGTCGCCTTGTGTCATATTGAAAATCAATGTATAATCTAAAAGTACAACTTTTCAGAACTGAGGCCATTTCATTCTCACTCGACAGAAACTAATTTAAAGTCAAGTTTTAGCCCAATAGAAAAACAAAAATAAGAGATAAAGAAATATTGGGTGAGTATATAATAAATTGGGACCAAGACAAGAGCTCACATATTTGAAGGAGCATAAGGAAGCTTGCAGCTCCAGTGTAGATAATCTTAAAGCCCTGCTTGTCCCACATTTCTTGCTACTGTAGTTGCTGAAGGGTTGTATTTGTGTGTCTCGGTGGAAGGATTACAATGATATGCTTAACAAGTGCTGTGGCCTGTGGTTCTTTATGTGTAATTGTGATGCTGATAGGAAATCATCCGACTTAAGATAATTCAATTACCAACCAGTCCTTTTAGAGGGTCACTCTAGTCCTATATGTGAAATATGGTCTCATGAATAACCACACTTAATTGTGCTTTTAGAATGTAAAAATATCTAATACAACCTCTATTTTATATGAACTAGCGACTTGTCCGTCAAAAATGACGGGGCAATACATTTTGAAGCCATGGGAATGCTGTTTGCGACACAATGTAAAGATTTTTGTACTCTGAGGACCTCCGGCGCCTATTGCGAGCCTCTATCCTCGTGTACTTTAGCTCCTCTGAGCACCTTCGGCGCTCATCACAAAGACAGATATGTATTTATCTATATTTTGTTAAGTAATAATGAATTAATTAGTTACTTAATAAATTAATATACTTTACCTATTTGTAAGTAATATAGCCAGCAATCAATAGCCTGAAGAGCTAACAATCTCTTTTTATTTGTGTCATCAGTGTCCCAACTGTGCATTAGAAATATGCTGCGTGCGCAAGGGCAAATCGTTGGTTTAGTTGTGTAAAGCGCCACTGTAGGTTCGTAATGTTGTTAGTTGCAAGTTAGGATTGTAAAGTGGCGTTGTTTGTCTATATGTTACGCGGTTTGCAAGTATTTTCCATCATTTGTAATAGTGTATTTTGTACCTCCTACATTCCTGTTTGAAAGTGGTACGTGGTTGGCGGTGTTTTGCACAGTCCGGGGTAGTTTTCATTGTTTTTTATCTCTCTTAGGCGATTTTTGAGTGTCGAGACTCATCCAAATCGACTTAAATTCCTGTTCCACCTCACTCCCAAACATCCTGGCTGTTCCCCCGTGCTGTGTGTAATATTTTGTTTTGTGTGTGTTTTTTGGTTTTCACAGTTTGGACGTTAATTTCGTATTTTTCGTATCTCGTATTTTTTTTGTCCCTGTGTAATAGTGCATTTTGTACCTCGTACGTTCCTGTGTGAAAGTGGTACGAGGTTGGCAGTGTCTTGCGCGGTCCGGGGTCGTGTAGCCTCGTTTTCATTTTGTTTGCTGGCCATTTTTTTCTCGCTTAGGCAATTTTCGAGTGCCAAAACCCGGGCAAATTCTCGTTCCACCTTACTCCCAAACGTCATGCCTGTTCCCCCTTGCTGTGTGTGATGTTTTTGTTGTATTTTGTTTGTATGTTATGGTTTTTTTTGTTTTTGCTTTGCGCAGTTCTGCCGTTAACTTCTTCTAACTTGATGCAACCTGCCTATGAGTTCAAACCTAAACATGGTGATGGTATAAATCCTCCACACATTGCAAAAGACCAAAATGTTGTATATTTTAGTTGAATGTAATAGTATAATATTGTAACACATTGAAAGTGTTGAGGAATGAAGAGAGGAAACATATCAAGGGATGAAGAGGAGAAACATATCAAGGGATGAATAGGAGAAACATATCAAGGGATGAAGAGGGGAAACATATAAAGGGATGAAGAGGGGAAACATATCGAGGAATGGAGAGGAGAAACATATCGAGGGATGAAGTGGGGAAACATATCAAGGAATAAAGAGGAGAAACATATTGAGGGATGAAGAGGAGAAACATATCAAGGAATGAAGAGGGGAAACATATCGAGGGATGAAGAGGGGAAACATATCAAGGAATGAGGAGGGGGACCATATCGAGGGATAAGGAGGGGGACCATATCGAGGGATGAAGAGTGGAAACATATTGAGGAATGAAGAGGGGGAACATATCGAAGGACGAAGAGGGGAAACATATCGAGGGACGGAGAGGGGAAACATATCGAGGGACGGAGAGGGGAAACATATTGAGGGATGGAGAGGGGAAACATATGGAGGGACGAAGAGGGGAAACATATGGAGGGACGAAGAGGGGAAACATATCAAGGGATGGAGAGGGGAAACCTATCGAGGGATGAGAAGGGGAAACATATCGAGGGACAAAGAGGGAAAACATATGGAGGGACAAAGAGGGGAAACATATCAAGGGATGGAGAGGGGAAACCTATCGAGGGATGAAGAGGGGAAACATATCGAGGGGCGAAGAGGGGAAACATATCGTGGGACAGAGGGGGGAAACATATGGAGGGATGAAGAGGGGAAACATATCAAGGGATGAATAGGGCATCAGAAAGACACAGCTTTCAGCCAGTAGCTTTGATTGGCATCCTGGTTCCTAAACTTTACAATATTTGACAAAAAGTTTCTAGAAATAGTAAAAATGCAATTACACACCTTTTAGGGACACATGGGGCCTCATTCAATTTGGGGCTGTTACTTGCAAGTAACTTTCCAATTTGCTACTTTTGGCCTACTTGCTCCAGTAGCTCTACTTTAACTTACCTAATCAATTGGCCGGGCGTTCAAGTTAGTCCCGATAGCAAACCATGCTATCGGCAGTAAGCATTTGCGTGCTTGAACATGATCGCAGGCCTAACTTGTGTTTCAAGCCAGCAAACTCAGAGCACTGTAGATACAAATGTAAATTCAATACAGCACTGTCAAGTAATGATGGGGAACACAATGGGTTACATTAGGATTAAAAGCACAACATTCTCAAGCTTGCACATCGCTAAAATCGAATACTTTATTTCATGTTTAATTTCCGTCCAAAGTCCTACCACCAAGCCCGCAACTTGTTATTCAAGCCCGTAATGAAATGTAGAGGTTAATTCCAAAGTCCTACGGGCTTGTAGGTAGAAGCCGGTAGAACTTGATGACAAAAATGTAACTTGAAATAAAGTATTTATTTTTGCCAATTTGCGAGCTTGAGAATGTTGTGCTATTAATTCTAAGACCTAACATCACTCTCACTTCTAATAAAAGTACAGGATTGTTTTTTTATTTGCTTTTAGAGTTCTACAATTTGTAAGTAAGCCCTTTGCGAGACCTCCTTGGTACCAGTAACCTGTTGTTCATGTTTAGCCGTTTACAGGCTTGACGGAAGGGTAAATCGGAGCAATTGAATAGCGATTTGTTTTTTTTGCGGCCGCAACTCATGCAGCCATTAAAGATCAAAGGCTTTGATTGAAGTAACTTGCGATTGTGAGTGAAGAAAGGGATAGTAGCGCGCAGCAAGTAACCCGATCGGAGCCTGCAAGTAGCAGGCAATTGAATAGGGAATTGTGATCTCAACTTACTACTACTTTTTGTAGTAAGTAGCAATTTAATGAGGCCCATGGAATGTAGATTAGAAATATTATTTCTTTATATTTCTTAAAATAGCCTGAAAAGAATGAGATGAACCATAGAAAAGACAACAAAAGTCCTTACAATTAAAAATAGCATCAAGAAAACAAAGAGAGTGGCAGCATCCCAATTGCTCCTCAAAGCTTAGTATATTAAAACATTTAGTTTAATTTCAGCATCAAAACACACTACAGATGCCCAGTTTTTTCAAATGGTGGATCTGAAATCTACAAGTCTCTGAGTTTACTCCTGCATACTTCTGAAGATGCTCATTTTGTCTGTCCTGTGGCATCTTGTCCCAGAGTGATGATGTCACATCTAGGGTGCTGATGTCCCTCAGAGTCTTCTAAAGCTGCAAAGGATATACATAGGAGCACCTACCCTTGCATGGCTACAATATTTGCGCACAAAAGAGAAAAAAAAGGAAACTTTGGTATTATACACATCTTAGGCTTCCCAGTACAACAGTGGCACGGTACTGTGCATAGAGTACAGTTTAGTCAAAAGTTCTTAATTCAACATGGAATTTTAAAAGCTTAAGAAGTTCCTGGCAATACCTGGATACCTCAGCTTCAGGCTCACTCCTTAAAGGGACATGGAATGCAAATGTTTATATTAAGTATTTAAAACAGCGTGATTTAAACATAATAAAAGTTTATTTGTTAATTTTTTTTAAACTTTGTAAAAAATATTGTAAACTAACAAGTGAGTGGAGACTATGCACGACTCTAGAGCTCATTGACAGACATTATGACTCATACAGCTGTGTTGCTGCACATGAAATATGTTCAGTAGCCCTTTAAGAGTCCAACTCTAGAAGGCTACCTCTTTCGATGACCTACCTAAATAGAAGTATGTAGGTCATTCTCACTGAAGTGCTTCCCTAAATTGTCAACGTCTTGTTGGCCTCCCATGTGTATTAAATAAAATCTCCCCGAAAGCTCATGCTATCTGGATTTCTCACAGCTAATAGACATATTACAATCCACCAAACCACTGCTACGCAGAAGTACAGTGTGCCAATTTTGGTGAAAAGCATGGGCAAACATAAAATGCATTAGGTTGTATTGTGCCCAAGGTCCTTAAGTGGACAAGTCTATATTAATGGAATGAACTTAAAGGGAGATGAAATTCATACATTTGTCTAGCATTCATTTAAAGGAGCAGGCTTTAACTCCTTCAGTGCCAAGCACCTAATATTAAGATTGGTGAAAGGCTATGCTTTAGAGTTCAAGCATGTTAATTCAATATTGTCCTA
This sequence comes from Discoglossus pictus, assembly GCA_027410445.1. Taxonomy (NCBI): domain Eukaryota; kingdom Metazoa; phylum Chordata; class Amphibia; order Anura; family Alytidae; genus Discoglossus; species Discoglossus pictus. Next base: position 181,019,213 of record CM050167.1, read on the forward strand.
CAAAAATGGTATACAGATATTGGGCTTTAAAACCTTGCAATCTGCAATATTTTAGGAATTAGTCTGGGTCAGACCAGGAATTAGCATACATTGGTTGAATTAGCATATATATGGAAAAAATTATACACAACCTTGACTTTTGACATTCATAGGTCTGTTCTTTCTGAAAATACTTTTATTGGTTTATTTTGATGTATGGAGTTGTTAAAACAGCAGGAGTGTAGAACTGTACTACTAGTAAATATTTGTTTCTAGACTGATTTTTCTTGAGGAATTTATTGTCTACTTGCTTCTTTTAATACATCTTAAAAAATAGCAGCCTTATTAAATTGCAATTTGGGCAATTGAATAGGGCTCTATTTAAGCACATAGCATATTTTTTTTTACAGAAGTTTTTAGTTAGTGAACTTCTATCTAAAAGCAAGGTCTTCACTAACTAAAACTTCTGTAAAAAAAATATGCTATGTGCTTAAATAGAGCCCTGTTCAATTGGCCAAATCGTAATTTAATAAGGCTGTAAAACTCCATCACTTTATCATTTTGCTTATATGTATATTTAAAAAAATAAAATTCTTCATATTTAAAAAAAACATACTTTTGATTAAAAAGTATTTGTTTCTATGTATAAATATCTACGTGTTGAGCATAAACTGGTTAAATCCCACTGTAGGTATTCAGTTTGAATTGTGAGAGGGCAGTGTTGCAACAGTTTTAAATGCTAGCATTAAAGAGATTTCATCATTATGGAGCTGTAGATTTGTTAGTACATTAATACATATTTACACCTTCTACTAGGTGGCATGATATTACAGATGGTTGGGAGTAGTCCTCTGATTATTCATACAGCACCAGGAGAGTACTAGAGGAAAATGCCCTATTTCCCATCTCTGGGCCACCATGACGCACTGACGACACATCACTTTTTTTCATAGAGAGCACGCCCTGACCCAGGTGTAGTGAAAGCTCTGTCTCACATTGATTTTTTTTCTGCTTCTTCAGTGAAATCACTGAGGCAAAGGGAATGTTAAAACTATCCTGACAGATGTTTCAAAGTGCCTGCAGCTGTTAATTAATGAGGAGCAATATTGGAACGATTCACTTTAATGTTCAATGTTTTTTCTGACGGGATTAGTTATTCCAGACATCTAGATGCTTGAACCATGGAAAAGGTTTTTGTGTAGCTATCCATATGTGCAATAACTATAGTATATAATGTATTATTTCCCAAGTAATAATTTTGTTTATTCATTTCTATTTACTGTACCTTTGTACCAGTGTGCATATTAATTAAATGGCAGTGGATAAACTGATGCCGGTTGCTTGAGAATTTCTGTTTGCTGGGGGTTTAGGTACTAAAAAAAAAAAAGAAAGGCACAATTGGTTTTGAGAAATGTTTTATAATGGGGTTAAACCAACAAAAAGCATGAGCATGGCTATATTTATAAGCAAAAGTATTCACCCCCCTGGAATTAACATGGATTCTTTGAGGATTTGCATCATTTAATTTACAGAACATGCCCACACCTTTTACTGCAATCACAGCTCCAAGTCGCTTTGGATAAGTCTCTATGAGCTTGCCACATCTTACCACTGGGATTTTTGCCCATTCCTCCTTGCAAAACTGTTCCAGCTCCATCAAGCTGGATGGTTTGTGCTTGTGAACAGCAAACTTTAAGTCTGACCACAGATTTTGGATTGAGGTCTGGGCTTTGACTAGGCCATTCCAGCACATTTACATGTCTCCCCTTAAACCACTCAAGTGCTGCTTTAGCAGTGTGTTTGGGGTCATTGTCCTGCCTCAAATCACGCACAGAGTGGTACAGGTTTTGCTCAAGAATATCCCTGTATTTAGCACCATGCACCTTTCCCTCAACTCTGACCAGTTTCCCATTACCGACTGCTGATGGTGTTCTTTGGGTGATGTGATGTGTTGGATTTGTGCCAGACATAGCAATTTCTTTGATGGCCGAAAAGTTCTATTTTAGTCTCATCAGACCAGAGCACCTTCCTCCATAAATTTTGGGAGTCTCCCAAACGCCTTTTTGCAAACTCAAAACATGCCATTTTGTTTTTTGCTGAAAGTAATGGCATTCTTCTGGTCAAACTGCCATAAAGCCCAACTCTATGGAGCGTACGGCTTATTGTCCTATGTACAGATACTCCAGTCTCTGCTGTGGAACTCTGCAGCTCCTCCAGGGTTACCTTGGGTCTCTGTGCTGCGTCTCTGATTAATGCCCTCCTTGCCTGGTCTGTGAGTTTTTGTGGGCGGCTATCTCTTGGTAGGTTTGCTGTTGTGCCATGTTCTTTCCATTTGGTTATGATAGATTTGATGGTGCTCCTGGGGATCATAAAAATTTGGATATTTTTTTATAACCTAACCCTGACTTGTACTTTTCAACAACATTGTCCCTTACTTGTTTGGAGAGTTCCTTGATCTTCATGGCAGTGTTTGGTTAGTGGTGCCTCTTGCTTAGGTGTTGCAGCCTCTGGGGCCTTTCAAAAAAGGTGTGTATATGTAATGACAGATCTTGTGACACTTAGATTGCACACAGGTGGTCATCATTTCACTAATTATGTGACTTCTGAAGGTAATTGTTTGCACCAAAGCTTTTTATGGGCTTCATAACAAAGGGGGTGAATAGATACGCACATGCCAATTTTATGTTTTCTATTTCTAAAAAATAGTTTTATGTATAGATATTTCTAATTTCACTTCACCAACTTAGACTATTGTGTTCTGATCCATCACATGAAATTCAGATTAACAAAACATTGAATTTAAGGCTGTAATGTAACAAAATAGGTAAAAAGTCAAGGGGGGTGAATACTTTTGCAAGGCACTGTATATATTATTTGCCTAATTTTCAGTTCAAATTACTAATATATGTATATGCATACTGATATGGGTTAAATAGTGAAAATACTTAATTGCTCAATATAATCCCTAATAAAAATGATTTGTTTTAGTAGCCTATGTAGGCTTCTATTTCCCCTTTTGTGCAGTTGTACCGCATCACAGCATATTTGGGCAGTACTCAATTATTCTCTCCCATTATTGTTTCCTCCTGTCACCTGCGCAAACAGCTTTTTCCCAGTGAGTAACCTATGTTGGGTACTGTAATACGTTCTGCATCCATCCACTGAAGCCATATGTGAGTGTTGGCAGTGCATCAATTCTAGTAGTAATTCATTGCTGCTTATTTTAATGCTTTTCAAATGAAGATAGAGATTAATCTTTACAATCTATTCACATTGTTGTATTAATGTGTAAATAACAATGACTCGGTTATCTGCTGCGCTGAGTAATTTCAAAACAGATCGCTAAAATATGGAGCCAATGAATCAAAGATTTATTCTGGTTTAGCATTTTAATTGATTACAGTGCTTTTTGTACTTTCAGTTTTATTGCTGATGCATAACACCTATGAATTTGCTTCCAGGATGTATAGAAATATATTTTAAATATAAACATAAAAACCCTTAAAATATATTTGTAAATGCTACAAATAAACAATGATAATAATAATTTAAGGTGTCATTTTTAATTCTTAACAATTTTAAAGCTTTATTTAAAATGCAAATCCTGTAGTTTTCTTCATCAATATTAGGACTAACATACGCTTTAAGTGTCAAGAACTACATCTCTCCTCATGCATATGTCAATGAGGGAGATGACTAAGAAACAGATTCAATTGAGCAATCGTAAGTTATTGTAGCCCGTAAGTGAGGCCGTAAATTTGCTATTCAATTGGTGTTTTTTTGCGGACTCTGAACGGGTTACGAGCTTGAAATCCTTGCGGTTGTTAAACCCGGAACTTACAGCCCATTGGAGCCTTTGGTCTTTCCCACCATCAAGAGTTACGATGGCTAAAATCGCAAATCACTATTCAATTGCTATAATTCCCCAAGCCTGCAAATGTTTTCACACTTATAAACGGCAAATGTAGGAGAAAATCCTATGAGTACCAGATAGGACTCGCCAGGGGGTTTAACCCCGGTCTGCAGCACTGTAAATACAAATAAAAAATCAATACTGCTCTGTAAATGACGGGGAAAGCGATGAAAGACATTAGAATTAATTGCACAACAGTCTCAAGCTCGCAAATCAATAAATCATATAAATAAAAAATCATATATAACCTCCATGTTTTACTGCCGTAATGATGGTGGGCTCATTTTACATTGGCTGTTTTGAAATAAGTGGTTACAGCCTTGCTTAATTGATCATGTTCCCGCCCTGAACTGCTCTGCATGAGTGCATGGTTTACGGCTTTCTGCGTTCGGCCCTTAACTTGCGGCCTTGTTCAATTATTATTATTTTTGTTTATTTATAACTCGCCAACATATTCTGTAGCGCTGTACATAAGATTATTTCCAGGCAAAGGTAAATACAAATCAACACATAGCAAAGCAGGGAGGGCCCTGTCTTTGAGCCTCAAATCCAGTGTCCATGGTGCTTTCCCCAAAGCACCTCCTAAAGGTATTGTATGTGGTAAAGGAGGGAGAGGTGATGAGCGTGTTAGGGTTGAAGGTGATACAAAGAGATGCGTTTTTAGTGAGGTTTTGAATGTTTTGAGGCAGGAGGATTGTTCAATTGAATAGCACCAGAATCAGAGACAAATGGGAGCCCGCAGCACACCCACATGCATACGGCCTGTATCCCGCGAGATGCAGGCTTGCAATTGAATCGGGCTCTAAGTATCTCAATTGCTGCTAAATGATATAGCACTGTGTTCTCACCAAAATTCCCTGCCACCTTGGTGGCATGAAGGAGCAGCCAGATGGGCACACAGCTCCACAATGAGCGTCCGCATGTCAGTTGCCTCTTAATTTGGGTGGTGTCTCAAACTAGGAAGGCAGAGCATCCCCCTAAAGTGGGGCTGGGGCGTACAATGTAGCACTATAACCCAAATTAATATATTTACCCAACAGGGTCAAAACGGGGATGAGGGTTAATAACATAAAGTCACTATCTACACTTCCTTATTTTCCTATAGAGCCTATTTATGAAATACACTATTTTAGTACTGTGTGCCAAAAGTAAATAAATATAAATATATAAATTTATAGGAACTCTGAGCTGAAAGCAGGTTTTTATTGTACATGGATAGGATTCTCGGCTTGTGTAAAATCCAACCTTGGCTTGCATTAAAGCTGTATAAAAGCTGCATTAAAGCTATATATATATATATATATATATATATATATATATATATATATATATATATATATACAAAATAGGAGCCAGAACAGGCTGTGTCTGGCAACCTGGAAGGAGGCCCTAGATGATGACATATGTATCATTCAGCACTCTTGAATAGCTTTAATATATAACCAGATAATTATTTAAGCAACAATGTAAACATTTTTTCAATGTTATTAATTTTTTTAATACTGTTGATTTAGCCATTGTTAATAACTTGTTAATATCTATAACCTGATGATATTCACAGTTCAATTAATCAACTTCTAAAGCATTGAAATATTGCATCCTAATTTAATCATATCGGTACTGATGTTTTAGAAGTTTTAAAATTATCTTGCTGTAATCAAAAACCTATATGGTATCCCTGGGGTAGCAGCTGGAGTAGGAAAATAGGATGGATAGGAAGAGGAAATAGTTCAGCAGTGAATGAATCAAATCATTTTTATATGGATTGTGCATTTGCTAAATGAGCAAAGCACAAGAGCGGAAACTGCACATGATCAATGGCCAGAGACAATTTATGAGCAGGTGATCTGTGTGTGTGACTGTACTTCTCTTTTATGTTAGACAAAGCTTCTTCTAAATAAAATGAAATGAAAATACCTCAATCCCTCGACCTCAAAAGAAAACAACAGGGCAACTAGACAGGGCAAACATTTATTTTGTAATTAAAGTGCAATACAGTATGGTGCCCCAACTGAATACTGTTATTCAAAGCTTTACCTCACAGTCAGGTCTGGATTTACTTATCTGGAGCCCCTAGGCACAAACTCTTTAGCCTTCCCTAGGTGGACGGGCATGTGCATCCCTGTTCTCCTGCCACTGTATTGTTCAACCAGCAGCTTTAGGTCTAGCAAGTCAGTTGAGCTGCATTATTTCAAATATGTTATACTATATACGGTAATAATAAAGCGCTAAGGAAAATGCTGTTGATTTATAAATAAAGAGAAATAACCTTGAAACAATGCTTTCTGTGGGTAGGTTTCCAGGCTTGTTCATAACCCATCATGGGCTTTGCTTAAAGCTGTGTAATACAGCAGGTATATGCTTAAAAGGAGCCATGTTTGAAATGGTATTTGGATTAAAGAGAGAAAGTCTTTGTGGGAACATTTGCATGTCCCTGCCCAGGTTCCCAGAATGCAATGCAATAACTGTATTTCTTGGAGTTCTGAGCAGGAAACACATTTTTAGATATTCAAATGTGAACATAAATGTACTATTTATTATATATATATATATATATATATATATATATATATATATATATATATATATATACACTTTGGAATAGATCAGACTGCTTATTAATATGGGGTAACCTAACATTTATGTAAACATATATATATATGTGAGTTTGTTTATACATAAAATAAATGTATACAGAAAGTGTTACATTATCTATATACAGGAGACTGTTACTAATATATTAATTTATTTTTAATTAACATTTCAGTGTAATTATAAGTATAATCTCATTGTTGTGGCTAGAGTAACAGGTAGCATGGAATTGAAACAAGCATATTTTGTTCTATGAATTATATTATTTCCTTTTTAAGAGCTTTATTCATTCCTTAAAATAATATTTTTTTACAAAATATAATTTGTTGATTTAAGGGAAGTAGTGTAATAGACTTAAGTACAGGTGCATGTGGAAAGAACATATGGTAAGAACTATATAAAAGTACCATTTCTCTGACAGAAAAAGAAAGTGTGCTAGAAAAGGGAGAATGGGATATTCAAGAAGATGCAGGTACAAAGCATCATAACATATAAAAACCTTAGACTTGCTTATCCAGTTCACAGTATAAAGCATAATTCAGCATAAAGGTAAGAGCAAAAAACACTATATTCATCTTGTCTTGTTTGGTTTACTATGGTGCAGCACACTGCAAGCTGCCACTTCACAACCTCCTCCCCCACAAAAACAACTGCTCCTGACACCTGGCTACAGAAGACAGGGTTTATGTGAGAAACATAAACAAACTAAAACTTAAATGTATTGTTATGCAACTGAGGCACCCCTGCCAGGAAGACTCCCCTAGGCAGCTGCTTTATTTGTCTATATATGATTGTTCTTTATCACTAATTACTCCCTAGTGATCTCCATGCATAGTTTTCAATGTAAAAACATTGATAGAAATAATCTATGTATATGCAAACCCCAACAAATGATTAGCTTAAATAAACCTTCTCCATGGGTTCTCTAGAACAAAGCTTATAACAGGATTGGCCTTGGATCATGACAGGTAATTTATAATTAAAAGTATAAACTTCACTAAAAGCAACAGTTTAATAACTGATAAACAATTGATGAAATACTTCTTATTACATATGGTTTTAAGGTATTTTAACCTCTGTTGTATCCCTTTAATTCTGCCTAGTACAACTGATATGTGTCACTGATCCATTAGTCACACTGATTGCGGTCCTTGTCCTTGTTTTATTTACTGAATACATTTAGTTGAAAACAGTATATTATTATTATTTTTTTTTTTCAAAGACAAAGGCCCTCATTCAATTGCAATTTGGCCAATTGAATAAGGCTCTAAATAAGCACATAACACATTTTTTTAAAGATGTTTTTAGTTAGTAAACATCTATCCAAAAGCAAAATTTTCACGAACTAAACAATTCTTTAAAAAAAATATGCTATGTGCTTATTTAGAGCCCAATTCAATTGGCCAAATCACAATTGAATGAGGGCCATAATCTTTATCTTTAGAATGCCAGGCAGGCTCTGATGATAAGTCATAGTTTGATCGTATGTTATCATTTGTTTACAAAGTGTCATATATTTAATTGCCAAAAAAAATATTGTTTTCAGAGAGACTGGGTCACTTTGTAGCATCCATTCAAACACCCGTCTTTAATTTGATAGTTTCAAATGCCTTTTCTAAAGCAAATTTGACATTTACATTTTTGAGTCTGTAGTTTCTTGAGCAGTGGCATGCAGGTTGAATCATTTTCTAGCGAGCCATAGTAACAGTCTGGGTTTACTTATTGGTAGGTCTTGGTTTTGTTATTGTGTCTTTCCTGCAGTACAAGAATAGTAGATAGATAAGTAAGTCCTCCAGTGGAAGTGGCAGGGTCAAGAACAGTAAAATGTATAGGATTATTAAGCACACATTTTGTTTTTTAAATAGTTAGCATAGGCATAGCATAGCATATAAAACATGGGTTTACTGGTCCTACTCTACTATCAAATGTTAGTTTAAAGGACTGCTGAAGATTATTAAGCAAACGTTTTTTTTTTCAGGTAGTTTGCACAGACAGGCTACATGGGCCTATTGGCTCTAGTCAAATGTTAGTCAGAACTGCTGAAGTATCATATTTATTTAAAGGTTTAATATAATTAAATGCAACCTACAGTGTGTACCTGTTCTATTTATTTATGTTCCCAACACCTTGGAGAAATGTGAGGATAGACTTTCATTTAGATTTGTTGAAGGAATGCTACTATGATGTTACACTTGACAGTAGGACTAACCCTCACGCTCAGACTCCATAATACAATCAGAGTCTGCTATAATTAGTAATGTGTGTAAAAATGCCTTAATGCTTATAGCTTACACAGCTTCTAGGGCTGTTAGTCTGGTAAATTCTTCACAAACAAGTGAGCTTAGGTGCTCTTTTTATAATTACCCATTAGCATTTCAGCTTTCCTATAAAGTCTCAATATCTGGCATCTTAATAAGAAAACCCATCCCCACACACTGGACTAAAGAATGTTGTTTTCTTCTTCAAGATGAAACTAAGTAGGTCCCTGTCACTACGACATTAAGTTGCTGCTGTTTTAGCTTTTCATAAAGAATATTAAAAACTGGCTATATATTGCACTAGTAATTTTCGTTTAAAGTGACTATTTTTTAGATATATACACCACTGTCTATATGGCTCTAGCATGCGCTTATGCTAATGCATTGCTCTAATATACTAATTTATAACATGGTGTCCTTATTAGTTTCTGTGACGGTAAAATAATCTTACCCAATGTTATGTAATGTTAAATCATTTTGATGCCTCTTCTCAACCATGGTACTTTGATGGATGTTACATGTATAAAAGGACTGATTACATTTGTCCACAAGATGGACTTGTAGTTATTGTTGCAAGCTGATGAAACCAGACAAGATGGAATATTCTACAACCATTCTTCAATAATTATGATTTTCTTTAAAAATGTCTTCATGTTTATAGTTTACACAGCTGCTAATTTTGTTTGTGTTACACTGGTCCTTTAAACAAGGGGCTCATCTTCTGTATGACACAGCAAGATACAATTTTAAACTTGAAATAATTATGACAGAATCATAACAAGTTACGCACTCTCTAGCAAACCATAAACACTGGACAAAGACATCCATCCATCATTATAGACTTTTCCTTACTTATTAAAGGGCCACTTAATTAAGCACAATTTGGACCACATCACAGTAAAGATCTTTTTGAATTTTTGAAATACGTGATTTTTTTTGCTGAGATAGCAACTTAAATCTGTGTTTACATGTTTAATTGACTGCCCACTTGCATTTGCATTATTGCAGCCAATCAGGTTGCAGGGGTGTGTATCCCATTGAAGTCAATGATAAGACTGCATTCATTTCCAATTTGAAGGGTACAGACTTTGTAATATCTTACAGCAGACAATTCAGATGTTCGCTCTATGGCCTTTTTGGAATTTGAACACTGCAGAGCAATTTAAGTGGGTTAGACCACTTAAGAAAAGTATCTGTGCAGGCATGTAATGTTCCACTCACATAAACAGGTCAGCTATGGTTTAACTGGTCAATACAGTGTAAAATGATTCCAGGAAAAAGCTGTTATCAATCACTGGCTTCCCCACAGCACGGGCAGGACCTGTGGGACTTTGTTATCATTCATGCAAGATTCAGTAGGCAGGGTACACTTTGTATGTAGACATAGACTTCGATGTTAGATTATGTATCTGTGATTAATGTAATTAAAATATGGAATCTTGTGCTCTTTCACACCATGAAGAGCAATTACAGTGAGGTAAATGGCCCTTTAATTGTTAAGTAAAGGATAACAAAATATTGTGTCAGATTTGGCGTGTTTCGGAGAAATAATAAGGAACACAAGTTGGCAGTGTAAAACCAAGATACACTGAACTGGAGAGAAGTATAAATCATGTGTAAGGGGGAATGTAATACAGTAACAATAATGTGCATGTTGTAGTTCTATTAAAAGATCTTGTATGTCAATTTGAATGAGATTGTTTACCATGGCATAATGAACCATATGGTATTCCCTCAGTCCATTGTTTCCTGTCAGAACAATGCTCCAGGTGATGTAGTGTGTGTATAGCACTGTTACACAAAGCAGGCTTTTCTCTCTCATGGAGAGGCCTTGTGAAAAAGTATTATATCCCTGGCCTTGTTTGTCAAAGAGAGTAAACAGAATAGACACAATAGGGGTAATGTTCCCTGCTGTATTTATTCATTTATTTGAGGAACTTCTTTCCAGCTTCCACTTCTGTGGGTGCCCTAAATAGAGCAAGCGACGCATACATTGGTAGGTATGGAGTAGACGTGTTACTATGTGCATTTCAACTAACAGGCCCATTATGTTATTAAAAGAAAACACATTTACATGGAATATTGTGACACTATTTGAATACTCAGATACCCTAATCCTATCCTATATTCTGAAGGTTACCTACGAATTAGGAGCAAGAGGCACAAGGTCACCCCTTGTTTGCATATCACTACCCAGAATCCTTAGATGCAGTGGATACACTATCCACTGAGTAATTATGTGGGGAAACAGGTGTCCTTGCCTGCTTAGGGCATGTAGATGTACTCCGAATGACACTTTCTTTCAGTGCACAGGTATATAATTCATAGGTGCAGTGTTGTACGTAATACAAAATTTGATACACTGTTAATTTATAACCACAAAGACGTACAGTGAATAATGATATACTTTGGGATAAAATCTACATTGTGATGCTTAGTGAATCTACCATATTGTGAGGAATATGGAATCAAATAAAAACACTACAAGTATATTTAGACTTGAGCAATATAATTATCTGCCACTTTTAAGATGGATTTGTACAATATCTGTGATATGCACACACAATCACCAAGCTCTACAAGGCACTATCTCAGCATTATCTTATTCTGATTTCCTTAGAAACAGTTTAACCCATTAATCAGTAACCCACGACATTTGCTAGGTTTGTGAGTCTGTTGGACATCTAGGAGATCCTATGGCAGAATGCTTAAATATTGTTTCACATTACACATAAGCATTATGGATGTACCTTATTTGGTGGAGCAGTCTCAAATAAGTTTTATCTCAACACATAAAGGAATCTCATGGACATACGTAGTTAAGGTAACGGGGGTTTGACCGGGCTAGTAATAGGATGGGACGTTTTGGTTGTCTGTCTATTGGTTATGTAAGGGGTTATTTGTTAAGGGGTTAATATAAGATATTGGTGTTAAAGGGGGAAGGATGGTTATGTAGCAGCTTTATTTAGCAGTTACTCTTTTCTTCTTAAGTCGGTTTTATCACCTTCACATCTTCCCTCCCTGCCTTCCCTATTCAACCCTGGTACATAAGCAGAATATCCAGTATTGCGGCCTTGTCACCGCTGGTCGGCGGAGGGTGATTGCCCACAGTGAGGTGTGGGCATCAGGGTTTGCTCATGAGGTATCAGTACTACTGGGGCATGTGGCCGGCCGACTTGAATTTATGTGTGGGCAAGCACTTCTCATTATTTGTTCTTTTTACTTGTTAGATAATTCACTAATAAAAGAGCTGCGTCCTTTAAAATCCCAATATATGTGTGTGTATTAATTATTAGTTATTACTGTTTGAGAATCCGTATTTATTATGCCACGGTCAAATTCCTGTAGAGTATCGGTCAGACCAAGACCACACTCCTGCCCTGATACCCCAGTCATTTTCTCCCTGCATGGAAAAAAGCATATGGGTCTTGTCAAGGATTTCCATTGGTCTCCCAAAGATCAAGGAGCATGTGCCTGCAAAAAAAACCATAACCCAAAAAGACCAATGTAATTTGGGAACACAATTCACACATTTGTGAAGTATGTAACAAACTAATACCATTAACAGCTGTGTATGCCATTGGCATAAAAGCATTTTTAGAAAAAATATTTACATCAGCAGACTCTACTAGTAGAGAAGAGCAAGCAAGGCTTGTAAATTTACTTGTGAATGCCTTCTACCGAGCATGTGAGGCAGTGTTGGCACTACTATGGCAAAAACTTGTCTTAATCTTTCAATATGTCAATTAATACCTCCCCTCCACCTCCAATAACTGCTGAACACATAATAAAATGATCACAACAAGCCTTAAAGAAGTGTGAAAAAGGCAAAAATGTATTCCCTTGGGCACAAACCACCTGATGAAATAAAGACTTTCTTTTTAAATTATGTTATGCTCAAGATGTACGTGTTGTTAGTTTGTTACATACTTGACAAGATTAGCATTCACTTGTTCCCCAATCTACAGTGGTCCTTTAATCCTGTTTAAATTCCACTAAACTACAAACGAACAATGTGTAGTGCAGTGGTGACAGACCAGTTAGTAAGAACTAAAGTTGATAAATCAAAAATATTGTGAATTATTGAAATACATATCTCTTACTACCTTGTTACTCCAGTATATCTGCCATGAATACCAAGTAGAATTATTAAAAAACATAACCAAATCAAGCTCTCTTCCTTCACCCAAATACAGTGGGTTTCTGTATTATCTTGGCGTGTCTGTCTTGATGGCAAAGAGTGAGCCAATTGGAAGCATCCGGTAATCTACTACATTGGGCTAATTCATCCATCTAGAACAGATTACACTGGTTATTTTCAACTTAAAAGTAAGTCAAGATTCACATATTGGTGATAAATTACAAAATTATTGAATTTGCCTCTGTCTGAAATAAGATAATAGCTTATATATGAAATGCCTACAGTCTACTGTATAAAATATGACTTCGCAAAATATGTAATCTGCATTGTGGTGGCCTGGAATTTGACTTTTTTTAGCAAAAATTAGTACTTGGCTGTCATAACAATGTTCCCATCTGGAGAACCAAGGCGTTATTATCAACCCAACCTACCACATTGTGTGGTATGTTTCATTCTGAAATTTTAAATGTTTTGGCAAGATACAGTTTGTGTGAATGTCACCTGGTTTGCAAACATGTTAAGCAGCTGATCAGTAAAAAAAACATATATTTCTCATGGCAGAGATACGGTCAATTTGAATATTAATGTGCAGAAAATGCCTAGCTTCTGAAAGTTGAATTTTAAACACTACTATAAATAGAATTCTGAGCTATAAAGGTTCATACAAAATTGCCTGCTTATGTGCTCCTCATTCTAAAGTAAAACCATGCAGCAAAAAACTGTATTATAAAAAAAAACATGTCATCCATGCATCCACTGGAACAAAAAAATAGGTATAAGCAAATAATAGTATAATCCTATATATAGTTGTGGTAATTGTGAAACTCACAAAAGTTGGGAGATCCGCGCATGAGCATACACAATACGCAGCATTAGGTGCGCGGGCGCATGCACATAGCGCAGATTTAGCCGAGCGGGCGCGCACGGCCAGGCACCCGCATGCAACCCAAGCCAGGGGAGAGGATGGGGGAGAGACACAGAGGGAGGGAACACGCACAGAAAGCGCGCACACACACAGGAGGGTGCCACGGGAGGGAGAGGAGAGGGAAGACACACAGGGGAGGGAGATGGGGGGGAAGGACACACAACAGAGGGACAGTGGGGAAAGAGACACAGGGGAGGGAGGTGGGGGAAGAGACACAGGGGAGGGAGAAGGGGAAGAGACACAGGGGAGGGAGATGGGGAAGAGACACAGGGGAGGAAGATCGGGTGAAGAGACACAGGGGAGGGAGATCAGGGGAAGAAGACACAAGGGAGGGAGGGCGAAGATACACATGGGAGGGAGAGGTAGAGAGGCACAGGGAGGGAGAGGGGGGAAGAGAAACAGGGGGGAGAGAGGGGGAGAGAGACACAGGGGATGGAGAGGGGGTGAAAGAGACACAGGGGAGGGAGAGGGGGAGAAACAGAGGAGGGACAGAGGGAAAGAGACACAGGGGAGGGAAAGGAAGTAGAGGAGAGGGAGAGGCTCACAATGAGCACCAAAGGCATTCATCTGAAAGGCCAGTAAAGTAGAGGGTGGTAGAGGCTCACAATGAGTGCCTCCCATCTAATAGAGGGGGGGAGAGGTAGGAGGGGAGAGGCTCATAATGACCGCCAGTAAAGTAGAGGCAGGTTAGAGGGGGGAAGAGCCTCGCAATATGTGGCAAACACCGTTGCCAGGCTTCAAATTTTATTGCCGTCATTTTTGAGGGGCAAGTCGCTAGTAATACCAATAATAGTACAATAATTTGGCTTTATATATGACATTGATCTTGGTGATAAAACAGTGACTAAAGCAATTTTAAATTTCAATAGTGACAGTGAAATCTTTTTCTGTTTGCTGTAAAGAAATATGAATATTAGATATGTAGGCACATCTGGATTGCTACCTTTTTGTGGTGAATGGGCTAGTGAACTTTAATGAAGCTGTGAGTTATACCTCACCCAAGATGAGCAGGTCATAGCAGAGAGGTCAGACAAATTGCAGTCCACTGGAGAAGGAACTGGCACCCTATTCCAGTTTCTCTGCCATATGGATAAGCACAACCAGAGACACGGATAGATGTGTCCGGGTGCTGCGTCCATATGGTCACTAAGAGTTGGATACGACTGAAGGACTGAACAACAACAATAAGAGATACATCTAACTGCTCTGAGAAGCAAAGTTGCTGGTTCCGCCATTGGGATACAGACTATCACTTCCTTGCTGTATAAACAGCATCATAAGTACTGATCACCAAAGGAAAAATATTTTCACAATGGAAAACAATCACTAACAGATAAAAGTGATTGTTTTTAAGTTTATCAATACTACATTTCAAGGAACTAAAGCTATTTAACAATTCTCTCTGTCAGAACATCTCTTATAATGAGCAAACTCATGCAAATACAAGCATTGCAGGTCACTAAAAATCTAAATTCAACACAGAACTCATCAGAGCTATTAAAGAACAATGGTAAACTGCCACTTTCAAGTTTTCTACACAAGATGACATTTTAAAACTGCAGAATATAGTGAATTATCTTTCAATCATAAGATCTCTTGGGTTCTGCTACTCTCCCACTTCATGTTACTTTATAGAAAAGGAGATTGATGGAGTCTTAACTTACACAGATATAAAAAGAGATTGCACGTTGCTACAAAAACAGTGTACTGTAAATGTCAGGCAATCTAAGTTCCAAGAATACAGCATGTTTGAATATAATAGAATCAAGCTGTGTAGCTTACTTAGGACTTCAACGGGAAGGAAAGGAATCTAGATGAATGTGTTCCATTATGAATGTATAAAGTTCCAAAGTGAAGCTAATTAACCCACATGTCCAGAGCTGCTGTATTATAATAACACACACAATAGAGGACATGCAGAGCAGCCTTGACATGTGCTACTGAAATATCTAAACACAATAGAGCAAGCACCATGACAAAACAGTGCGGGTGGATATGCATTTACTGCTAAGACACACTCTACACAATTTACAAGCATTAGACTGTGAATAGTGCAGACTTTCTGGGAGAAAAAGACAAACTTCTATGAAGATGATTAGATTCCTAACAAATGCCTCCATTTAAGTGGCCACTGAACAAGAGCTGGCTGCTCTGCAAGAAATTTTGAGCTAATAAACTTAGGGCCATATTCAATTTGAAGCCTGCAACTCAATCGCAGACAGACGAATATCTGCAAGTGTGTTGCGGGCTCCCGTTCATCTCTGATTGCGATGCTATTCAATTGCTCAAGCCCGGAAGTTAATGGCTCAAAGCCAAAACCGTAAACCATGCCACTGGGTCCTAGCAGTTCAGGGGAGGAACATGATCAAGATCAGACTTGCAAAACCTTAAAAATAAAGAATTATGAAAATGAATGCCTATACTGTTATGGTCCATATGGGTGGCCTGATATATATTAACTCATTGGTACCTGAGATTAATTTAACCCCGAAATGACACTTGCGAGCTGGAGACTGTTGTGCAATGAATTCTATCATCGCTTTCCTGATTATTTACAGTGCAGTATTAATTTTTTATTTGCATATACAGTTCTACGAATAGGTGTTTAACCCCCTTGCGGGTCCTTTCTAGCGCTCGTTGGATTTTCTCCTTCATTTGCCATTTACGGGTGTGAAAACCTTTGCGAGTTTGGGGAAATTGAGCAATTGAATAGCGATTTGTGATTTTAGCCCTGCGAAAGTGAGAGATCAAAGGATTCTGGAGGCTGTAAGTTACAAGTTTAACCATCGCCATTTTTACAAGCCTATCCGAGCCCCCAAAAAGACGCCAATTAGAGAGCAAATTAGCTTGCAACCTCACTTACGGGCTCCCTGATCTCCCAAAACCTCAAATGAATGGGGGCCATACTAATTCAAGTTCTGAATTGACCAGAAATTACAAGTACCTTGTAAATGACACATTTGTTTCTGCTGAGATAAAGAAAATCGATTTTATCCTTCTGAGATGAGAATGTCTAAAGAACACAAAGGATTATGCTGAAATATTTTGGTTACAGCAAAAAGAGTTTTAATGACATTTGCAGTATATTTGTGATTTTGTGGTCCTTGCACAACCTAAAGACCTCATCCCTGCAGACAGGCAGTTGAATGAATAACAAGGCTATTTAAATCAATGATGTATTTATACATTTTAAAAATTCAAAAACTTTTTCACTAAATGTTTGTACGTTTGGATAAATGAAAAACAATTAGTGGGTGATAGCATTTCCCAGGCACTGATATGCGAGAAAGAGAAACAATTGCATGCTGATATGACAAAAGACAAACCTACAGCAAGTGGTGAGAGCTGTGAAGAATTTAAAGGCAGTAACAGTTGGATTGAGAAATTCAGAAAGAGAACTGGCATTCACAGCATGGTGAGCCATGGAGAGGCAGCCAGTGCAGACAAAGAAGATGCTGTGTTTCTGGGCAAGTTCATGGGCCTGGAGGTGACTAATGGAGACATTGAAGAGCTAGTGGAGGAGCACAGCGAAGAGCTCAGCACTGAGTAGCTACAGGAACTTCAGAAAGAGCAGCAAGAGGGAGTGGCTGATGAACTTTCTTCTGCAGGTGAAGAGGAAGGAAGGGAAGAAGCACCTACTGCACTCATCAAAAAAATGTGTGCAAAATTACAAAATTTTGTTGAACACTTTCACACTGACAAAGCTCATGCAAGCTGGTTTGTGGACTTGTTTAATGATAAAGCAATGTCTCACAAAACTGTACAGTTAAAGTGAAGTTACATTTTAAGTTATTTGATAAAATTATTGTTATTTAGTAATGCCTGTTAAGTTTTAAGGTTTTGTTCAAAAAAAAATGTGAGAAAATGTGAAAGATCAGATTATATCAATGTACATTAATTTCTATGAGAAATGCTACCTCGGTTTAATTCGTTTTCAGTTTACATAGTGCCGTCCGGAACGAATTAAAGACTTAAACCGAGGTACCATTGTACATTAAATAATTTTGCCACTGATTTATTTCATGTGTGGAGATACAACAAGGTTTAAGTATTTTTCATTTTACCAAATTACCAAAAATGTCAGATTACCAAATTAATGTAGGTACAGTCATGTGTGAATGTACGATGAACTAAATAAGATGACGTTTTAGAACTAGCAGACCAGAGATACATAAACAATTTTGAGTGATTGATAAAAATGATCAGACGTATGCACCTGGCTGTCATGCAGCAGAAAAAACAGAATCGAATAACATATTTACTTTCATCTCTGTAGACACAGGGACATTCAGCTTCAGAGCAGTGTTCAGGCTTAAAACATAACTGCAAGCAGATTATTTTTTTTAATTTAAAATATAATAAGGTATATTTATCAAATTTTGTTAATTTGGGGGTGAGTGGGATATTGTCTCCGCTTTCTATTGACCCATTTTAGCAAATGGGGTAAAAGTTTAACCCCACTAGATAAATAGGTTCCATAGAAAATATTTTTCTTAATCTCACTTATCCCTATTTCTATTAACCCAGACTGTTACAAATAACTCAGTGCTTTAAATATGAAATCAGAACTTGTGGACTTTCTTACCTCCACTGAGCTCCAGGTGCAAAACTGCAAGTGGCCGACAGATGGCGCTGTTGCAAGTCTGTGTGCACTTAAGGTGGATAACTGAAGTTATCTTTATAACAATGATATAGAAGCAGAAAGAGTGTTATAGGAGATCATAATGGGGGACCTGGGGGGGCTTACTAATAGTTTAATGGGATAGTGGGGGACCTGGGGGCTTACTAATAGTTTAATGGGATAGTTTATCCTAAAGAGCTTACAATCTGATACTATAATTGGAGGCTCTGTGCACATGAACTTTCAATGTAGTAGTGTAATGAGAGACCTACGTCCATGCAACTTAACATTTAGTGGTATAATAGGACTCTCTCCCCCAATAAGTGTAAAATGTAGTAAAATAAATGACAATTGCAAGCTCTTGAGGTTGATGAGAAAGCAGAAGTTGTGTTTGTGCAGCCACAGCAAAGCAGCTAAGATACCTGAGGGTGACTGTGAAGCAATGGATACCTGTGGGGGCCTTAGAGGCTAGGTGCATCAAGAAGAGCTTGTGCAAGGCTCAGATTAGGTGAAGGGGTCTGTGGAATATAGTATATGGGTAGGGGTGTTCAGGTGTTGATAATACATGAAGAAATCAGCAGGGCAGGAAATGTAACTGTGGTCAGGAGAGCAGCATGTACTTGATTGGTTGTACTTTATTAATATAGAAGCAGAAAGAGTGTTATAGGAGATCTTAATGGGGGAGCTGGGGGGGCTTTGGGTGGTCCTGGGGTTGTAGGAGATCATAATGGGGGATCTGGGGTTTGGGTGGCCCTGGGGATGAAGGAGATCATAAAGGGGGTGTGGGGAGGGGTTTTGTGGGGGCTGTGGGGCTGGGTGTGTAGGAGATCATAAAGGGGGAGCGGGGGGTCCGATTTTTGGTATTAGGACTGTGGAATGGAACTTTTTGTTACAATTAATTAATAAAATATAATAAATTAGCTTAATGATTTCATATTCAATACACTGGGTTATTTCTAACAGCCTGGGTTAATAAAAATAGGGATAAGTGACATTAGGAAAAATATTTTTTATGGAACCCCCACGGCACCCCAAAACCCTCCCCCCCACACCCTTTATGGTCTCCTACACCCCCATACCCCAGGGCCACCCAAACCCCCCTCTCCCCCCAGCTCCCCCATTATGATCTCCTACACCCCCAGGACCACCCAACCCCCCTAG
Source organism: Discoglossus pictus (assembly GCA_027410445.1). Taxonomy (NCBI): domain Eukaryota; kingdom Metazoa; phylum Chordata; class Amphibia; order Anura; family Alytidae; genus Discoglossus; species Discoglossus pictus. The sequence continues at coordinate 181,038,803 of CM050167.1, forward strand.
CACCACCATTATGATCTCCTACACCCCCAGGGCCACCCAAACCCCCCAGGTCCACCATCATGATCTCCTATAACACTCTTTCTGCTTCTATATTACTGCCCTGCACAACCAATCAAGTACATGCTGCTCTCTTGACCACAGTTACATTTACTGCCCTGCTGATTTCTTCATGTATCATCAACACCTGAACACCCCTTCCCATGTACCATATTCCACAGACCCCTTCACCTAACCCAAGCCTTATATATAATAATATTAAGCCACAAATCATTCCTATTTGCAACATACAGTGGGGAAAACAATATTTTATACCCTGCTGATTTTTAACGTTTCTGCACTGACAAAGAAATGATCAGTATATAGTTTTAATGATAGGTGTATTTTAACACTGACAGACAGAATAACAAGACAACAAGCAAAACGCATGTCAAAAAAGTTATAAATTGATTTGCAGGTCAATGAGGGAAATAAGTATTTTACCCCTTCATCTTAGTACTTGGTGGCAAAACCCCTGTTGGCAATCACAGAGGTCAGACGTTTCTTGTAGTTGGCCACCAGGTTTGCACACATCTCAGGAGGGATTTTGTCCCACACCTCTTTGTAGATACTCTCCAAGTCATTAAGGTTTCGAGGCTGATGTTTGGCAACTCAAATCTTCATCTCCCTCCACAGATTTTCTATGGGATTAATGTCTGGAGACTGGCTAGGCCACGCCAGGACCTTAATGTTCTTCTTCTTGAGCCACTCCTTTATTGCCTTTGTGTGTTTTGGGTCATTGTCATGCTGGGATACCCATCCACGACCCATTTTCAATGCCCTGGCTGAGGGAAGGAGGTTCTCACCCAAGATTTGACATGGCCCCGTTCATCGCCCCTTTAATGCGGTGCAGTTATCCTGTCCCCTTAGCAGAAAGACACCCCCAACGCATAATGTTTCCACCTCCATGCTTGATGGTGGGGATGGTGTTCTTGGGGTCATAGGCAGCATTCCTCCTCCTCGAAAAACAGTGAGTTGATGCCAAAGAGCTTGATTTTGGTCTCATCTGACCACAGCACTTTCACCCAGTTCTCCTCTGAATCATTCAGATGTTCATTGGCAAACTTCAGACAGGCCTGTACATCTGCTTTCTTGAGCTGGGGGACCTTGCGGGCACTGCAGGATTTCAGTCCTTTATTATTTTTATCTTTATTTATATCGCGCCAACATATTCCGTAGCACTGTACAGGAGTTTAGTACATGGCAAAAAACAAACTTAACACCTTATAAAGAATGGAGGGCCTTGTTTTGAGCTTATAATCAAATGTACATAGTGCTTGTTTCCAAGGCACGGACACAAGATTGAAAACTCGCAAACTTTGCAGCGTTGTGTGTTACCAATTGTTTTCTTGGTGACCATGGTCCCAGCTGCCTTGAGATCATTAGCAAGATCCTCCCATGTTGTTCTGGGCTAATTCCTCACCGTTCTCATGATCATTGAAACTCCACAAGGTGAGATCTTGCATGGAGCATCAGACCAAGGGAGACTGGCAGTTATTTTGTGTTTCTTCCATTCGCGAATAATCGCACCAACTGTTGTCACCTTCTCACCAAGCTGCTTGGCGATGGTCTTGTAGCCCATTCCAGCCTTGTGTAGGTCTACAATCTTGTCCCTGACATCCTTGGACAACTCTTTGGTCTTGGCCATGGTGAAGAGTTTGGAATCTGATTGATTGATTGATTCTGTGGATAGGTGTCTTTTAGACAGGTAACAAGCTGAGATTAGGATCACTCCCTTTAAGAAAGTGCTCCTAATCTCAGCTTGTTACCAGTATAAAAGACACCTGGGAGCCAGAAATCTTGCTGATTGATAGGGAATCAATCAGCTTATTTCACTCACTGATCTGCAAATCAATTTATAACTTTTTTGACATGCGTTTCTCTTGTTTTGTTTTAATTTTATTCTGTCTCTCACTGTTAAAATACACCTACCATTAAAATTATAGACTGATCCTTCCTTTGTCAATGGTTCAAAATCAGGAGGGGATTGAATACTTTTTTCCCCCCACTGTATAAAGGACTTTTAGTGACAGGTTCCTTTTAGATATATGATATAGAGTTGACAGATAGATGCTATATTCAAAACTAAGAGAATGTTTAGAGACAGATCCATTCTGTATGTGAAATTTACTATGTAGTATATTTTTGAGGTTTCTCCTGCAGTCAAAATAGTGACAGCTTTTGTTATAAGTCCTATTTGTTTTTAATCACTGCCTGATTACTAATTTGTTAAGTAGTGGGCAGTTACTTGAGATAATTATGAATAGGCATTCATGAAAAAGAGTGTTCACGTCTCTTTTCCATTAAATACACAAAAGATCAAGCTCAAATATGCATTATATTAATATATATTTCCAATAACACTATTTTTTTTGGGGGGGGTTTAAGAGGTTAAGTGGTACAAGCTTTCATTTTACTCGGAACTTCATGGCTTGAATCACTGCCAGCCCAGTGAGTACCATTGAGAAGATGATTTATAGACATATATAAATATACTCTTTGTGGTTGCCTTGAGGGATTTTGTAAGAGTGCTTTGAGCCAGTTCTGCTTTGAGGCAGTTATTGTTATCTCTAACTTTGCAGATTCACTGTAGGCCAGACTGGCAGCAGCAGCATTCACTAATAATGCCTAGTTATTATGAGACATTTCATCCTCTTCTCATCCACCGTGGAGCTTAATGAGTCTGGCACTAATAATGCATAGTTATTATGAGACATTTCATCCTCTTCTCATCCACTGTGGAGCTTAATGAGTCTGGCACAATAAGCCAAATGTAAGGAATGTTTAGTCAAAAACATATCCTTTATACATAAACTATATAGCCATTTAGTCACAGATACACAGAACCAGTCATAGATATGTACATTCTATATATTAAATAAAGCAGATAAGTCATTGTATAAATACAGTAAACTAATGTTTATTGACAGATATATGTTATATGTACAATGTAAAGAATATCTAGGCACAGATAGAATCCCTTTCATTTTACTTTCAGAGTATAAGTGACAGATACCCCACATATGTAAAATATATGGGAAGCTAAATGACATATGTCATATAAATGAAACATAAAAAAATATTAATCAAATATACATCTCTAAAGATTTAGATTTTAACTGACAGACAGATCATTTACGTAAAATACTGAGAATATTAATTTACATATACAGAGGTATATATAGGTTTTAAGCTGCCATAATTCTATTCATCTCCCACATTTACTACTAATCCAGTATATTTGTGTTTAGCTATATATAGTTACATAGTTACATAGGCCCTCATTCAATTGTGATTTGGCCAATTGAATAGTGCTCTAAATAAGCACATAACATATTTTTTTCAAATAAGTTTTTAGTTAGTGAAAACCTTGCTTTTGGATAGATCTTTACTAACTAAAAACTTCTTTCAAAAAAATATGTTATGTGCTTATTTAGACCACTATTCAATTGGGCAAATTGCAATTGAATGAGGGCCATAGTAATTAAGGTTGAAAAAAGACTTTCAGTCCATCAAGTTCAACCTTTTAAGATCTCCTCTGATCTGCAATATGCGGATTAACTATTAATTAATTAGTTGTTAATTCATTATTAATCAATTATTTAAAAATTATTATTATTTATTTTAATTATTAATTAATCCAGAGGAAGGCACACAGAAAAAAAAAAACAAGTGAGACTTAGCCAATCGTCTCAAAGAAATAAAAAAAAATCAATTCCTTCCTGATCCCAGACACCGGCGACCGGATTTCTCCCTGGATCAATACTGTCTCTCTAATTATCCATGATAACCCTGAATTCCCTTTTTAATTAGAAATAAATCCAGTCCCCTTTTAAAGTTATCTATCGAATCTGCTGTAACCACCTCCTCTGGTAGAGAATTCCACAGATTAACCACCCTTACTGTGAAGAAGAACCCTTTTCTTTCTTTAAAGTGTAATCTTTTTACTTCTAACCTCAAGGGATGTCCTCTTGTCAGTTGAAAACCTCTTGGCACAAAAAGCTCCCTTGACAAATCTTTATACTGACCCTGGATGTATTTATATAAGGTAATCATATCTCCTCTTAGACATCTTTTTTCTAGAGAAAATAAGTTTAATATGGTTAGTCTTTCTTATAAATAACTTAGCCCCTCCATTCCCCTTATTAATTTTGTTGCCCTCCTTTGTGCCATACAGTGAGTCACATATTGTAATTTACACTAACAGAAATATCACTGCATTCAAATATCTGTGCATATGCACACACTTTTATTACTATATTTTATTTTTAGAGCATCAGATGACTCTGTAGCGCTAGGTGTACCATAACACATGCATAACATGCGAGCATACATTTGAAGTTCATAATGGAGTTTAGTAGCTATATTATAAACTTCCTTCCTGTGCCATGTAGAATGCCATTATATTAAAATAATTGCATGCCTATTGAAATAATCTAGATTTTGGAGCTACATTTATTTTTTTCAGGCGATAGTGTGAGATGCACTGGAAATTCCCTCCAGCTCTGCAACGTGATGTACCAGTAGGACATAGAAAGAAGCTGCCCTAGGCCTCTGCCTTATTGGCCTATGCAGAAACCACCACTGGACTAAGAGATGTATATGTATAATTTAGAGAATGTTTAGGGACCGATATATACTATATATAAATATAGAGAACTTTCACTGAGACAAAGTACTGGAGTTGTAGCCATCTTCTAAATATGTCAAGAATATCATTATAAATTAAATTTCTCCTACAGTTACAGGGTATAAAATATTACTTTAACAATATAAAAGAAATATCTATCAGGGGAATAGCACCTGTGCGTTTGGTGGCTGGATTCCAATAGAAGGTTATGCTGACAATTCAGATCCGCAGAGTCCCGTTAGGAGCCATTTGCACTTAGAATTCATGTGGGAATACAGCAGCAGAATAAGTACAAAGTGCAAAGAGGTTCATTAAATTCTTAAATTGGTTAGCGGGGAAAGAAGTTTCCTGAACATTGTTATAGCAATGATATTCTCCCTCAGTCTGCACTCATTTGTCAAAACCCTATGGCTGTGAATTAAAGCAGTTACTTATCTCTGTCAAATTTTACTACCTTCAGTAACACTAAATTCTCACTGTGAAGCAGATAAACCCTACTGTATTCTGCTTTTTAAGCAGTGTGCTCTTACATATATATTGTAAGTTAAAACATTACAAAACACTGATGCAATAAAACTGTTTATAATGTATATCTTGAAGTATGTTCTCTGCCAAATATATAATACAAATATTAATTATATTTCATTAAAGGGCATGTGCAGGTTCCAGAAAAATGGCTATGACATCTAGTCCATTGCTTGTTAATTTAAGAAATGTGTGTATATAAATTCAATAATTCAGCCAAATGCAATTAAAATGGTTTTAAGATGAATCTTACCTGCCTGATGCGCAAGGTTTGTTTCCACCTCCTTCCTTTTACATGGCTCATATTGTTGGGAGCCATGAGACTGGCATTTCTTTCATCTGGTAGCTGTTTAATTATTCATGAGTTGTTTCTTATCTCCCTTTATGCCAGTGCTGCAAATATGTTGGGAAATACATCTAGGTTGTGTAATTAGTGATGTCAGTGTTTTTGTTGCACAATTTTTCAAACGATGGTAAAACCTACCAGATAAAAGGGATGCCAAGGTCATGGCTTCCAGATAAACAATGTAAGTCATGTGAAGGGAGGGATGTGGAGATAGACCCATTGTCACATTTAGGTATTATTAATTTTATATCCATTTTATTATTTATAAATGGTTTTAATGCTATAAGCACACATTGCTTAACAAGTGGTGGACTACATACTCACACCCTTTACCTGGCACTTACACTGGCCCTTTAATAATATGTTGTTTAATAATACTGAGCATGTAGCTTATTGAATGATGCTAAACGCATTTTACAGTATCATCAATTTTAGGATAATAATAACATGCCACATGTCTTTACTACAGCATATTCCATCTGAAATATGACACAGCTTTATAGTTATGTGGAAACTGGAGACAAATCCATTAAAGGCATGGGAAGAAGAAAGTATTTATAATATTAACAAACTGTATAAATATTATGGCAGATCTATTTAGAGTAGCATGATATAATGCCAACTTTGTGGTGAAGTGGGAAAGACTTCACATGCACGGTAAGATGTTAAAAGCACATTATCTTAAAGAAGCATAAACAGATCTTCCTGTTGTTTCAGTAATTTAGATTACAAGTCTAAAGAAGAACATTTACAATGTACTTCATCAAACAAACAAGTAAACCTAATGATGGAAATCTTACAATAAAAAGCACATTTTCTTAGGCATAATCAACCTCACATATCCTCCCTCCACAACCCATCTCTTATTAGTAATGTGTCAATTAAAAGATAATGGGGAAAGTGGGGTCATACAGAAATTGCTGCTGAATAAGAGCTTGACCAAGGAAGAAGGATCATTGGATCTAATTTTAAGGCTCTGCTTTTGCAATGTTATCATTTAGAGTAGTGTTGGGCACATGTGGCCCCCAGACGCATTCCATGCTACTAGCAGTGGGTTCTCTGGAGACGGATAGCATGTCCCACCTCAAGAGCACACCATCCATTGTAGCTCTCCACAACTAGCATATGGCTCTCTCTCACACTGTATAATTTCTCCATAGTCTGTTAGCAAATAATACACCCTACATCACCCCCACAGTGGTTTTAACAATTTTGCTACATGTACAAAAAAAAGAACAGATTTTCCATCACTAGGGATCAAAATGGAGCAGACGAGACACAAAGTTAAGAGGCAGCAGTATGGATGAAGTGTCTAGATCAGTCGTTCCCCAACCTCTAATCAAGACCCACCAGACAGGCCATGATTTAGATGAAACACTATGTGAACAAATGTGAGGCATCTAGTATTCAACAGATGGTGGAGGCTCAAATTGCTTCATCTGTGTATTCACACAGTGTTTCACCTAAATCATAGCCTATCTGGTGGGACTTGAGGAGGAGTTTAGGAACCACTGGTCTAGATAATACTGAATAGAATGGCTTTTTATTCCATTATTGCTATATTTATAATAGGGGTCATTACATACGTATATATTATATTGAAGGAACATCAAACATAATACTTAGGTGAGCTTGGTTGCTTTAAAGGTGTAAATGTGACAAGAAAAATTGCGTAGGTCTTTTTGTAGTAAGTGTTGGCTTGGAGAGAGTATAATAAGGCCAGAAGCTGTATGTGGACCGAGGACCTATTACTGCTACCCAACACTGATCTACATCAATGAAAATTAATTTTGGTTATCTTTACCAATTTAGCTACAATTATAACAATATTAGAGGGATAAATCATGAACTTAATAGAGAAGGATTTAAAAAATAACTATAGGTTTTTGCATTAAAAAGTAAAGCAGCAAAGGCTCTTGACTCTCACTGACTTCATAATTTATGAATGTGAGTACAGATATTCAGCATTTAGTCACTGCAGTGCGAATGCTTCATGCAGAAATCCTCATTCAAATATGAATTTGCTCTCTTAAGTACATTTTAGACAAATATGTTAATTGTATGTCCGTTTGCACCTTGTGAATCCATAGAGACCAGAAATGCAGAAATACAAACACTAAAATCCTATATATATATATATATATATATATATATATATAATTATATACTGTTCATCATTGGCCATATTGTGGAAGATAATAAAATACAATTGCAGTATAGTAAAAAGAAGAACATAAAATTGTAGAAAAATTGTAGATAGAAAAAAACCTGAAATTGTTGATAGCAAAATACAAAGTAATTCTTTACACCACCAATCACAATCAGGAATTGAATTTCAGCACCATGGTCAGAGGCCTATAATTTTAGGCTTTAAAAAGCAATCTTGTTGGAAATTCTAAAGATCAATATTTTGATTACTGTGTCTCTTAACTTGGTGGTGATCAGATAGAATAAGATTGATTTCTATGGGTCCCATTCCTGCCAAAGATGCTTCAGGACATTGCTCCATAAAAAGATTCATACCATATGTTAAATAGGACTTCATTGACCATTATATCTATGATAAATTATTGGTTTTAAAAATATAATATTTTACAAATGTCTCTGATTTGCTTCCAAACAATTAGTTTTTTTATATACATATATGTGTGTTCTCAAATAATAAACAAGAAACTTGAGTTTTTATTGTTTATGTACATATTTATATTTTTCAAAAATGTGGTGATTTTGTTCCTATCAGTATCATGGGTTCCTAATAATATTAATGGAAGTTAACTTTTTTCTTTAAAAATATTGCATATTTCATTCACTACATAGTATAACACATTTAAAGCCCGTACACCTAAAACAATTTGTAATTGATATATTTCCTCTTTGTAGTTCTGAAATATAAGTAATGTATTAAAATGCAATAATGTGGATTAATTGTAAACTTTCTTTATACATGTATAAATGTAAATAACTAAATTCATAATTGTGAAGTGTTTCTAAATATATATATATATATATATATATATATATATATATATATATATATAAATAAATATAAATATATATATATATATATATATATATATATATATATTCTAGCAATGATGTATTTGCAATATTATTTTAATAGAAAAAGTAATATTAGGAGTAAACGTAATGTTTTTTTTTTCATATTTTTTATTGATTCTACCATGTGGCAAATTTTCTATAGATATATGTCTTGAAATATTGAGTAATCATAAGATATTAAAAATATTATACAAAAATTGCGCTGGGAACTAAATCTACAAAACCGATCTAAAGCTGAGATTTGTTGAGAACTCTCTAATCCCTCAGATTCTTCCTTGAGGTGGAAAACTGTTACAGATATAGAGCTTTACTAAACCAATTGTCCAACTTTCAACCATTTTGACACAGAATAAAAATATTTTGGAGAAAGTGCACAATTGCAATAGATGTCCTTTAGCTGAGTCGGACGCCTTTCGCCCAAGGCTTTCCAAAGTGCCAATATTCTTCCCCTGGCTCACACAGACGATGATCTGCTCTATTTTATGGAGAGCATTGCCATATATTTTTTATCCAGGTTCATTAGTGGACCATGCATTAATGAGCCAGAGTTCAACATGCAGGAGATGAGTCAATTCTAGTTAGCATTTTGTGACAGGATATGAGTCCTGGGATCTCAATCAAACCCCTTCATTACAGCTAATGCTGCAGAAAATCATGGGGCGATGAATCAAGCAGGGAGAATTAAAACAACCCAGTGTGTCAGGAACTTACTATTTTATCTTTTAGCACCAAAGATAAATCTAAGGTATGTCACTGTCAGTCTTGATAAATTGATGCCAGTGTCTTAGCTTCACAACTGATCAGAACTGTCACTTTAACTGATGCAGCAAAAGAGCAAAACATGATGGTGAGGCATCAGAAATGAATATATATTCTAAGTAGTATTATAGTAATTACAGTTCATTTCCATGTACATTGCCTGCAATTGACAGGAACAATACTTAATTATCATCTGATTAACAAGTGCAGAGATATATTCTAAAAATAGCTTTTTGAGTAAGATCTAGTAAACAGTTATTCAGATTGCCTGCACTGTAGTACTGTTGGTATATAATAATAACTTATTCTGAGTTAACTCCATGCTAATAATAAATTAATTTTATGCTATGCTGAATGGCCTTAAATAATTTCTATTATGAAATATTCACTGTAATTTTGTAATAATTAAGGTTTTTACACTTTTTTTTAAAAATCAGTTGAATGAAAGAGCAAGTGAATTTCCCCCCGGGGAATAGCGCCTACCCTTGGTAGGGAGTTTACCTGTCCTAACAAGTACTCACCCCTTTAACGGCCATTTTAAATCAGTTATATACTGAGTTGAAGGAATACACTTTTTAACATTTGCAGTTGAGATTGTAAATGTGCTGGCATACTAATGTCATTTCTATAATGTAGACTCATACCTGATTTCCTGTTAAAACGTACTTGTAAATGTGACTGGGGACAATATTGCAGTTTGGTCTGTTCCCAGGACAATGTTGCTAGACACAATGCTACAATCTGCTTTATATTCACCCTCTCCGATTGACATATTTATTGATCCATCAAAACGAATACATCTTTATAAAGGAAGCTAATATAGGCAGACAGACCTTTGTTTAACCAGCTTGCACACTGGTTTTATTATATATATTTATATGCATAAGTGTGTCATCCCAGCATATAGGCCTTTTCTTTATATGTGATATATAATTGGAGCATTATATATTTTCTAAGATCAATTCAATAAGTTATTCTTTTGTAACTATACAGTATGAAGTCATCAACAGTAATGCACCCTCTTATATCTCTGCTCTTGTCTCAAAATACTCCCCGACTTCTTCGCTCTGCTAATGACCTTCTGCTCTACTCCTCTCGTATCACCTCCTCTCACTCCTACCTTCAGGACATTTCTTGTGCTGCCCCTATTCTTTGAAACTCCTTGCCTCTCTCCACTAGACTATATTCCTGCCTCAAAACCTTCATAAACTCACAAAAAATGCATCTGTTTAAATAAGCGTAGCACCCTCAGCCTTTATATGTGCAGTATATCTATCACCCTCCTGTATCACCCCCAAACCCTTTAGATTGTAAAGTTGCAATATTGTAAGGTGCTTTAGGGAAAGCACTGTGTATGTTTGATTTTAAGTTCAATAACAGGGCCCTCCATTCTATTGCAATGTGTTAAACCTGTCTTGATTTGTACTAAACCCCTTTATAGCGCTGTGGAATATGCTGACGCATTACAAATAAAGCATAGTGATAATAATAAAAATAGTATTTCTGATTTTGGCATATGCATTCCAGCCCAGCTTTACCATATTAATATATACTTATGTATGGTATTTTATTTTAATACATGCTTTTTAAAATTGTATGGATAATAATATGTGGCAGAGCTAACTTCATCAGTCAGTCATCATTCTGAAAAAAAGATTGTCCACTATTTTTATGAATATATATATATACTAGCGAATTGCCCGTCAAAAAATGACATGAAATTGTAAGCCAGGGAATATATATATACATTGCGAGGCTTGCACTAAGCGACTTCGGCGCTCATCACATGTCTCGCAATGAGCGCCTTTGGCGCTCATTGCGCAGCTGTTAGATGGTTTTTTTGTTGTTATTACAGGGGCTTTTGCTGCCATTGTAAGTCTTAGCGCTTATTGCAAGGCTGTCCCCTGGGGCATTTTGTGTGGTATGAGCAGCGTTGGCATTGGTTGTGAGGTGCGTGGTGAATGTCTTTTGTGTTTATTGCAATCATTTTTTTTTTTTGTGTATTTGTATTCTTTTATGCCAATGAAAAAAGGAATACATTAATAAATTAATATACTTTACCTATTTCTAAGTAATATATGCAGGAAGCATTGTGCTGAAGAGCTAACAATCTGTTTCTATGTTCCTGCAGCATATAATGTAGGTTTGCAGTGTTGTGGAGCTGAGTCAGCAATGTGTGCAGTGTGTAGTGTAAATAGGCTGCGTGCGCGAGGGGAAGCCGTTAATGTAGCTGTGTACTTCAGAATTGTGTAATTTAGTGTTGTAAAATGGCAGCGAATGTGTATGTGGTACGCGGGTGTGTATGATTTAGCCTCCTTACTAAAAGTGTATCTTTACCTCGTACGGCTTTTTTGAAAATCCGTCTGTTCTTGGTGGTGTTTTGCAGCTTTAGGGTCGTGTAGCCTTGTTTTGTTTTTTTCCTTCGGCCATTTTATCTCTCGCTTGGGGGATTTTCATGTGTCTAAACTCGTGAATTTGGACTTAAATTGAAGTGTAACTTACCTTGCAGAGTTCCTTTTTATGTATTTTTTGTGTGTATGTAAAATGGCGGTGAATGTGTATGTGGTACGCGGCTGTGGATGATGTTGCGTCCTTGGCAAGAGTGTATCTTGTACCTCGTATGGCTTTTTTGAAAAGCCGTATGTGCTTGGTGGTGTTTTGCGTCTTTAGGGTCCTGTAGCTTCGTTTTAGTTTTTGTTCGGCTTGTGTGGGTGTTTGTAACCGCGTGTGAGGTACAGCAGAGCCTCCACCTCCGCAAATGCAGCCCCTAGCTTTGCGAGGGTCGACATTTGCGGCCTGCAATGAGCCTTCGGCCTCCACCTCTGCAAATGCGGCCCCTCACATTGCGAGGGGCCGCATTTGCAGCCTGCTATGAGCCTTTGGCTCATTTCAGCCGACGTTGGAGCCTCCACCTTCTCGCTTTGTGAGGGACGCAGTTCTTGGGAGCTCGCAGCGTGACGACGATCGTAGTTTCACAACTATTATTTGTGATATATATATTGATATATACTACTTCTAACTATGGTTCATACAGATATTGATATATTCTGCTTCTAACCAAGGGATAGATAGATAGATAGATAGATAGATAGATAGATAGATAGATAGATACATGCCTTTACATGTGTAACCGCATAATACAGCAGAAATCATAAGCAATGCAAGGATTTGCCATAATTGGCAGAAAACAATACACTGCTGACAGAAGAAATTCTTTCACTGGGATATGTTGAACGTATTGACAGCTCTCAGCAGGCTCTCTTGCATTTACAAAATGTTGGTCAATACCAACCATTAATTTACATTGCTCAAAACTCCTCTGGAGATTTCTGTGCTACCAACTGCTTCCAATTAAACTCTAATACTTACAGGTTCAATACAGAGACCTTTTACGTCTACGCAAGGTTGTGGACTATGGTGCAAGCATGGTTCATCAAAATACATTGTGTATTTCTACAAGAGCTGATTGCATTTGACATTGTTTAAATGTTTAAATCATTTATTATCAATTATTTGAATTAAAATGAGTCACTCTATGCATTTTTATGTTCCCCCATCTATGGAACCCACAGGGCTCCTGTGTGCTTGTAATAATTGAAGACACTAAACTCTGAATAAATATTGATTTTTTCACAAAGCTCTTTTCATGGTTTATGGGTACGAGCTTGAAAGAAATCCTTTATCTGTCTTTAAATGCCTATGTTGTTTTTTATAAGAGTAATGGTTGTTTGTAAAGTTAAAGGCAATAAATGTTCTTGTTTTAAATAGAGATAAAAGCTTTAGGTTAAACATGTGCAAAGGTAACAGAACCAGAATTGGTGACCAACAGTGCCTAACTAATTCCATGCCAATCCATATTTTACACAAAGCACATGTTATTTTGAATCCAATATTCCCTTGTGCTTTTTAAAGGGTCATTTACCTCACTGTAAGTGCTCTTCATGGTGAGAAAGAGTACAAGATTGTATGTTAAAATGATCTAATTTTTTTAATTGAACTGAAAAAATCGAAAGTTTTAAGCCTCTGTTTACATACAAAGTGTAGCCCACCTCTTTGCTGCTGCGTGAGTAATAACAGATAGGCAAGCTTGTGGTGAACATAGTAATCGATAACAGTTTTCCTTGGACTCAGGAATACACTAACCAGTTAACCCATAACTGACCTTTGTACGCAAATCAAACATTATATGCCTGCACAGTTAGATTTGTTAATGTTTTTTTTATTTTTTTTATTGTGATCTCTTCATGGACAGCACAGGAGCAGATCACTGATCTGCATTGTTCAAATTCCAGAGAGGCAAGAGAGCAGATAACTGAATTACAAAAATTACGAGTTCTGTTCCCTTCTTACAATTGTCTTGATTAGGACCCACATCTCTGCAACCATATTGTGTCTATTACACGTGTAAACACATGTTTTTTTTTAATTTGATTTCTTAGTGAAAGATGCATGTATTTTAACATGATTTTAAGAGCTATTTATTGCAATGTGGACCAAATTAGGCTGAATTAAGTGGTCCTTTAAGTATAATATTGTAGATCCCATAAATCAGTACATCAGGAAATCAAGACAAACTGTTCACTAGAAGGTATGATACCCTAGGCAAGACTGATACTGGGAAAGATTGAAGGCACAAGAAGAAGGGTATGACAGAGGCGGAGATGGATAGATGAGGTCACTGAAGAAATGAACATGAACTTGATGGAGTTCAAAGGGGCAGTGACTGATAGATGTACCTGGCATGCTGCGGTCCATAGGGTCATGGATAGTCAGACGCAACTCAACAAATAAACAACAACAAACTTATCTTCATTTTAACTCAACATGTTTTAAAGAGACGATCAAGACCTACATTTCCTGTCATGGTTTAAATAAAATATTTTCTTGCATGAAAAGCATTTGCTTTAAGTTGTAAAATGTTTGTACTTTATCCTGACGCACAGCTTCAAAATCCCTCAGTTAAGGTTAGTTTCAACTATTCAGAATCCACAGATTTTGTCAAGTCAGTTAATATTCTGTATATACTAGTAGGTTTTGTATACTGAAAATGATGGTGGGTTTTAGGCACAAACATTATTGCTTCTCAGTCTCTCTCCTATCTATGCCTCTCTCTTTTTCTGTTTCTCTTTCTTTCTTATCTCTTACAGACTTTTAAACTCACACTAGCACTTTATTCTTCTCTTTTTTTTTTTACTCAAAAAATACACTTGGCACATTGGTCAAAATTTAGTAAGGTTTTCTGGCGTCACAAAGTGTTTCCTATTTCGTATTCCCATCATGAGCAATTTCTATCTGGTGTTTTAAGAGTGCCACTTCAGTGGCAAAGTAAGAGTGTGGGTGGAAAGTTAATCTGAGAATTATAAACCACAACATAATCTTGAATTCTGTAGAGAGGAATGCCAAAGATCTTGACCAGTCACAGTAGAATATTAATGAATCTTGCACAATATATGTTGCATATTGATATTTCAGAAAATTGACAATGTATCTTTTGAGAAATCTTCTTTAGGCATCATATATATAGTTGTCGTAATTGCAAGTTTAATATCGCCATTTATTTTTCAAGCGCGTAACTCGGAAGCCATTCGGAGGCCGCCAAAAGACACCAACTGAATAGCAAATTAGCTTGCAACCTGCAATGGGTGCAGGTTGGAATATCACAGCTCCCATTCAGTTACAATTACACTGGTGTTTATTGTAATGCCCGTTATGCCCCCTACTGGATTGCTACCTTGTCATGGTGAAGGGACTTGTGTACCTCAATGAAGCTGTGAGCTATACCAAGCAGAGTCATCCAAGATGAGCAGATACTAGCAGAGAGGTCAGACCAATCGCAGGAACTGACAACCCACTCCAGTATCTTTGCCAAGAAAACTTTATGGATTAGCACGATCAGATATAAGATGTGCCTGGAGTGCTGCGGTCCATAGGGTCAAGGAGAATTGGACACAACTGAACGATAAAACTCTATAGATGCAAGGAAATTCACTAAACCAATGGCTCAACAGAGCATTAAATCTAAGACTTGCTGCTTTATAGCCTTATTAAATTGTAATTTGTCCAATTGAAAAGGGCTCTATATAAGCACAGAGCATATTTTTTTACAGAAGTTTTTAGTTAGTGAAGACCTTGCTTTTGGATAGAGGTTCACTAACTAAAAACTTCTGTAAAAAAAAATTGATATGTGCTTATATAGAGCCCTGTTCAATTGGCCAAATCACAATTTAATAAGGCTGTTAATCTGCTCAGCCCTGATGTGTGAGGGTCACTGCACAGAAAGCTAACTTAGGCCGCAGAACTGTCACAATATCACTAGCAATAGCTGAAATCATTTTACACATCACACAGCTATAAAACACATCACACAGAGTGGTGGCAGCTGTTCTGTTGCCACTTTATAAGCCTACGGAATTCATCAATCTTATATTCAGTAGTCTACTATTTTTCCTGTATAAAAAAAATATTTTCAGTACATTTTTTCTATCTATCACAAGACATAAAAGACATTTTAATGTGCACTAAAGACTACAAGTTTGGAGACATACTCATGTCTCAGACAGTTATAGAAATTAAATGAGAAAGTAAATTGATGAAATATAGAAATGAAGGCTTCAGATAAATACAGCCTGTGATCGAGTATATGGAATTTAATATTAAGGCCCTAGTGAATACAAAGATTTGCAGCAATGTCCAAGGGTCTGATGTCAAGGAGACTGGACTTATGACTAACCGGTGGTATAAATATATCTGAGTGCTCCAATGAATGGCACATCCTACAATAGGAAATGTAAAACCTTGAATCTGACATGTACAGCAGAATAAAGAAAGTGAGTGGCCTGTCCAAACTCCAAGGGCCTCATTCAATTGTGATTTGGCCAATTGAATAGGGCTCTAAATAAGCACATAGCATACTTTTTTAAAGAAGTTATTAGTTAGTAAAGACCTTGCTTTTGGATAGAAGTTCACTAACTAAACACTTCTTTAAAAAAAAAAATGCTATGTGCTTATTTAGAGGCCTATTCAATTGGCAAAATCTAATTTGAATGAGGCCCCAAGGGTCTAAACAGCAGTCTGTGTCGCCCAGTATAGAGATAGGGTAAGCCTTTGCAGTCTTCTTAAAAACAGTAGTTGTCAAACTGGTCCTGAAAGCACACCAACAGGCCAGGCTTTGTGAATATCTCTACTTAAATATAGGTATATCAATCAACTAACTCTGTTACTGATCAGCACAACGGAGCTTAAATAGAGATATCTACAAAATCTGGCCAGTTAATGTGCCATGAGAACATGTTTGATAACCACTGATTTAATACTGAGTCTCCTATATCTGAGCAGTTATTAAATTGGCAAAACACACAATACTCCATCTTGCTGCAGCAGTATAAAGCATGACTGCCAAAGTGGCTAGATTTTAGTGATACAGTATGTGCGTTTTCAGTAACTAACATGAGTTACCATTCTACCAAAATCATGCAATTTGCCCCTCACTTTCCCATTCAAACACACTGCTCATAATAAATATGCTCCCACCACTCCATCTACCCCTATCCCATAGTTAATTAACGCTAATGTTCCTTTGGCACAATGATAGTTAAATCTCCATCAGGTTTTAAAATGTTTGCACCCTGTACATTGGGCACTATGAAATTGCTCCCCAGCTAATCTTGTTGGGATTTACACTATAGGCCCAGGCTTGGGTACAATTGATTGCTCAGTAGTCTACTTATAAATCAAGACCTACCATCTAGGAACCACTGATGCAGTATATGTGTGGGTTGAACCAGGATGCCTGCCTGTCTACAACATACTTGACTTTTACTGTATGGATGAACATCAAATAATGCAGTGTATGTAAAACTAATATTTTTTTTATAATAAGATCCTTTCAAAGAAGTAAATACGTCCTAATCAAATTATTAATCTGAATAGTATAAAACCAAAAAAAAGTTATACTAAAATGTATAAGAATGTTTGTTGCACTAAATTTTTGCACTAAGGAGTTAATACAAGATCAGTCACTGTTAAATAAAGCAGTTTTACCTTTAATATCAGGTATAGGCAAATTAAGCGACCAGGGACCCTTCAATTGAGCAATTATTGGTTACTGGAGCCCGTAATGTAGCCCATAAACTAATTTGCTATTCAATTGGCGTCTTTTAGCTACCCGCAAACGATCTGCTGGTTAAAGGCAGAAAATCCCTGCGGTTGTCAAGATCTTTCAAGCCCGTAAATGTTACAATTGTAAACCGCTATTCAATTGCTACAATTCCTCAAGCCTGCAATTGTTTTCACACCTGTAAATGGCAAATGTAGGAGAAAATCCTACGAGTGCTAGAGAGGACCCGCAAGGGGGTTAAACACCTATTTGTAGCACTGTAAATGCAAATAAATACCGTTTGGCCCAAATATAAGCCACACTTGAGACTGTTGCGCAATTAATGCTAATGTCATTCATCACTATCCGTGTATTTTACAGTGCAGCATTTGCCCATATTGTGCCCTGCACCTCTTGTCCCCATACATACCACCCTACACTTCTGTGCCATACATCTCCCACCCAGCACCTGGACCATCAAACCGGTCATTACATTAGTCAATTAGGACATTAGGTATTTTGGCAGTGTGTTTACTTAGAGCAGAGTGAGACACTCCTGAGGGCAACAGACCCAATAAGTAAACTCCAATGACCCACCTGGCCACTTATTAGTTCATCTGACATGTTATGACAGTGATACATACAATGTTCATCTCGCAAGCCTTTATGTTTCAGTATTGATATGTATTTCTACTTTCTGCTTTATCCACTTGTTTCTAATTCCATTATACAGGTGCAGCTTATATGCGGGTGTGGCTTATATTCGGGCCAATACGGTAATATTTTTTTTAATGTTTCATGTGATATCAATCTCGGTAATCAATGAGTTAATACATATCAGGCCATCCACATGGACTAGAACAGTATCGCCATTCATTTTTATTATTTTGTACATTGCCGGATTGGGAATCTGATCGCATATCTGACCTCTAAATGCTAATTGATTGACATGTAACCTCCATGTTTTAATGATGTCATGATGACGGTCTCATTTACTATTGGCTGTTTCCAAATTGGTAGTTACGGCCTTGCTTAATTGATCGTGATCACGCTTTGAAATGCTACTTAAAAATGCACAGTTTACGGTTTCGGCCCGTAAATTGCATGCTTGTACAATTGAATCGCTCTGTAATTGTAGCAAATTAGCCTGTATAAAGTAATCTGCGGGTTTGCAATTGAATAAGGCCCCAGGATTCTAGATTTTCCTGCTTTGGCACAGGTTGAATAATCACAATAAATGAGGTAGCTCAATCAGAAATATTCTTAAAATGTTAGATTGGATCTGATGCATCTTTCTGGCAGATCTATAAAGAGCATATCAACAATATACCAATTTATTGTTTTATACTTTAGAGAAAATGTGATGGAAACATCCTATTTCATGAGCTATGAATATACATGAAAGGGCCAGTATTGCTAACAAGGTACAGCCTTCAATTATTAGGAAGATTTAGACTGTAGGAGTATCAAAATCAAAGTGATTTATTGATAAGACTCTATCTGCTCCCTAGCTCTCATACAGACATTTTGCTTTTGCAGACCTGACTCATTTATATTGATAGTGGGATTGAAGTCTCACTGACAAAAACACTGATCGGGAATAATTAACATTGCTAATTTTATCCTGGCTAAACCTCGTTTGCTTTCAAGCTGTTTGGCTAATTGATTTGCTTTTATAAATGTGTAACTACAGTTTGTGTATGGATCTATCTATAATGTACTCTGTTCAAGCCATTAGTTTTTACTAGACTTAAATATTATAAAATTAGACAGTTTACTAAATAAGATAAAATATGACTTATAAAGAAAAATAACAGTGATATGAACTGAGAGAACGCAGCTCTTAATTTGGTATAAAGGAAAGATCTGGATTTATCTTGAAGTGTAAAGACAAAAATAATTACATGCAACACGTGAACATTTTCTCTTTAGGCCTATTTTGACATTTAGCTTTGGTGATAAAAGCTATAATCTAAATGTCAATTAATATAATTTTCAGGAATGCTACACCAATTGTAAGATGTGATAAGGAATGTACCAGGGTCTGACCGAGTATCTTTTTTTTTTTTTTAATGAAGATCCTAGAGCATAATTAACTACATTGTAAGTATAGTCATCACTGGGGGCTTATACCTATCAGCCAATGTGCAGGGATATAATTGTATGTGTAATCCATGTCTACCAATCAGATCCAAAGAAACAATTGTTCTCTAAGCACACAGAGGCCGACACAGAGGAGTATCACATATATAGTTGTGAGCGTACGAGTTGTTGCTAACGCTGCGGGCTCGCGCAGCGAGCCAAGGCCCTCGCGAAGCGAGGGCACTGGCCGAGGGTCTCAGTTGCTGGCATGGAGCGCCGTAGGCGCTCCATGCCAGCACCTGAGGACCTCGCAAAGCGAGGGCCGCAGTTGCTGGCATGGAGCGCCGAAGGCGCTCCATGCCAGCAACTGCGACCCTCGCAAACTTCACGTCGCAACCCAAACAGCACGACACACACATTACGACACTCGCAAACAACATACGACACACGTTCACACACATTACGGCCTCGCAACACTCGGACGCAACTCGCGAACATTACAAAATGTAAAACACAATACATACACACAGCACATACATAAAAACCTTACCTACACCAAGAGGGAGCACCCAGGACCTCAAAAATGCAACTTAGACCTCGATTTTACTCGAAATAAAAGAGTTTAGAGACAAAAAAAAAATCTAAGCGACAGAAAAAATGGCCGCCGAACAAAACGAAAACGAGGCTACAGCACTCTAAACTCGCAAAACACCACAAGAAACTCGCAAAACACCACAAACCACCTACGGATATTCATACCACACAGTGCACACATTCAGCATGCTTACACAGCAGCTCCACACCACTAATGCTGCAGCAACATCAACACAGATTGCCAGCTCTTCATCACAATGCTTCAAAATAGGTACAGTATATTCATTTAGTAATGTATTACATATTTCATTATTATACACCAAACAGCATTAGCTACCTTACAATTTCATTTCCGTCATTTTTTGACGGGCAATTCGCTAGTTTGATAATAAAAAACATTAAAAGTGTGTAAAACAATACAAATAAGATGTATAGTTGATAAAAATAAATACATTAAGTTATGAATATGTGAAATAAGAGGCATACAAGATAAACATAATAGGCATGTTAGATAATATCATTAAGATGTGAATTAGTAATTGCTGCTGATCAAACAATGTTGATGCCAAGTGCTTTTGAGGAATGGAATGTGAAATATTATCCTGGGTAAAGGATGATAGAAAGGACTGACAAAAAATAACCAGGTACACAAACGCAGAATATAATCCGGCCCATATATATGGCCACCATGTAACAGCTTTGCATCTGCTTTAGTTGGCATGTACACTTCAGTGTATTTGTCTTTATCAGATGGCTTGAGTGCAACTGGTAGTTCTCTGGTCCAGTGATCAATGGTGGTAAAACTATACCTACTATAGTGTGGTAAAAGAGCTTTATCTCTTAAAGGGCAAGTGTAAGCACTAGGTAAAGGGCTGCAAGTATCTAGTTTGTTAAGTGGCTTGTAATGTTGGGTCTGTCTGCCATATTCCCACTGTGAAGACACAAATTTCCTGTACTTTCATAGGGCTTCATTCTATTATCGGCCGTAAATCGGCCGCAAAGCTGCAATTCCTTGCGGGGCTCCCGTTACCTTGCAATTCAAATAGACGGCGCCGCAAGGATATCCCCTTACGGCCGGCCGTATATCTTGCAACCGGCCGTAAGCTCAGAAATCTTTAAAAGCAAATATAAATTCAAGATGGTACTGTAAAGCTCTGTAAATGCTAGGGATCATAATGGGGGACATGAGGATTAATAGCAACCCCCTCTCAAGCTTGCACATCAGCACTTTTTCCACGGATATTTGACATAAATTAAAATAAAAATTATTTACGGATTTGAGTGTAGGGGAATGTTGTGCTATTTTTGCTAACACCTACAATCACTTTATAGTCTCCTCAGAGTGCAGGATGGCTTTATTATGGCTTTATTATGTGCCTAATTGTGTGCTTGCGGGACCTTTTTGCTGCAAGTAAGCTGCGGCTCGGTTTTAGCCTTGCAGAGAGGGTTCCCGCAGCAATTGAATAGCAACCGGGATTTGTTTGCGGACGAAACTCTTGCGCCCGTTTAAGATCAAAGGCTTGCCTCCGGCGCGTGCGGCCGCAAGGGATAACAAGGCGCCGGCCGCAAGCCTGCCGGAGTCCCCGGCCGGAAGGGAATAGAATAGGCAAATAGCTTGCGGCCGGTCCTTGCGGCCCCGCATCTCCTACGGCCTATAATAGAATGAGGCCCCTAGTCTCTATCTACCTTCAGTAGAAATCTGATAAAAGCAATATGGCAGATTCCACAGCAGCATATATGCATAGAAAAGATAATAAATTATTATTAGCATATTGTTAAGTAAAATTCTTCCAAACAGTACAATTTAAAAATATGACCTCAGTGGTGCTTTAATCATGTTAATTAACCATTGTTGGGAAAATTAGGAAACAATAATCACATTCACATCGCTAATGACATCAGGCAGGGGTAAGGTAACACGTGAACACAGCTTAATGATAGGAGGAGATACTCAACTCAAGTGAATAATTAAACAGCTGCCAGGTGACTCCAATAGCTTCCAAACAAATAAGGTGGGTCTAGTGACAGGCGCAAGTTGGAGTGAGATCCCGCACACCCTGAAGATAACATTCATTCTAAAACCATTTTATTTACAGATGGCTTTATTTCTTGAAGTAACAAGTGGTGAACTAGATACAACCCTTTATCTGGAGTTCGCATTGGTGTTTTAAAGGAGCAGTTAGAAATCCCTACTCAAGTGCATATTATTATTATGCCTTATTTATAAACTGCCGACATTTTCTGTAGATCTATCTGACATAGACCTATATTCCATGAGACACACTAAAAGGGTAAGTGTTTTGTGAGGTCAGTTAGCCAAGGAAGGTTCACATACACATGGGAGTCCTCACTAATTGGTTGCCTTTTCACACACTAGCTATCAACAACGATGCCGTTAAAGCTTACAAGTAATAGCCTATGAATTCTATTCAGTGGGTCAGAATGAAAAAAAACATTAGTCTCCCATAACAACACCACTCATGATGAATGTCAGATACATTGAGTCTATATAGGCAAGTGATCCCTGCTCAAACTGACTGTGTCATGCCATAGGCCACCACACATACCACATCTCCTCACCACATACAACTCGCATCAAATTTATCTTAGATAAGCAGTCAATAATACACAAAATACAAAAATATTTTATTTACCTCACAATACATAATAAAAAAAATGTTATTCACACAAACGAGTGGTCTATGTGTTACTTAAAAAAAAACAAAAAAAACATATTATACCATTAAGAGAAGTTTATATTCCAGTGTATGAGCATATTTTTTTACAGAAGTTTTTAGTTAGTGGACTTCTATCCAAAAGCAAGGTCTTCACTAACTAAAAACGTCTGAAAAAATTATGTTCTGTGCTTATATAGAGCCCTATTCAATTGGCCGTATCGCAATTTAATAAGGCTGATAGGGTTTATAACACTATATTCATGGATAAAACAGCCTAGGTAAAAAGGTGAGTTATTAACTCAATTACCTGTTTTCTATGAGAATCGAAAACTATATACCCAATTTGATAAATAGGTGCCACAGAAAACCTAGTAAATGGGACTATTAACACATTTATACCACACTTTAGTGTCATATGAAGAATATACCCTGTAGAATGGAATAGGGATCATTAACCTGCGGCTATGGAGCCAAATGTACAGATCAATATCAACCCAAAATGCTGCAACTTGAATGTGACATACTATTAGCTGTGAACTCATATTAGTGTCAGATTGCTTCTTTGAATAATAAAGGGCAACGTTGGACCAGTTTCATAGCAGTTTGAACTGATTTCAGTGCTCATGTGAATACATTATACAGATGGGGTTACATGATAGCTGATTTTGCTTCCTTATTCTAAGGTTTGAATTATTTTGGCTCTCTAGTTGCAGAGTAATCTAAAAATATTCGTTATATATATATTTTTTTTAATTTTACTTAGTACTCCCTGATAAAAATAACCTATAAGTGTCTTGGGATAATTTTATCTGTACAACATGCAAAAGGATAACTAACAACTCCAGAATTAAGGATTTAAGTAATCTAAACGTGTACCGGTATTTCCTGTTATATATTATTGGGTGAAAAATATAAGCCTGCTGCATGCTGTGATTTATAATATGTAAATGGAAGCTGGCACTATTTCATGTATTTTGCAATTCTAAGCTGTAACTAAGAGCATTGCCTGTGTTACTGGAGCTGTCACAATATTGCTGTTTCAATAATTTCCCTTAAAGTCTAGCGATAAAAGCATTGCCTTCCACTTTCAGCCATCAGCAACCTGTAATTTCCAACACATAATATAAACAAGTGCAGCAAATGACAGGGCGCATAATCATTTATGGACCACGATTATGCACTGAATACGCAGCCCGTTATATTTTTGCATGGTTGCGGTTTTTAAGGCGATGTGTTAACAAGAGAATGGATGGCAGGTCCTAGCCTTTTTCGGTAAATAAAGCCATCGGTCCAGAAATGGTGTTGACTATAGAGAGCTGTGACAATTACTTTTAAATGTGCTCCATCTCGTGGCTGTAGCTTCACTAGAAGACTGTGCAGTGACCCAAATCATAATCTATATGACCAGGCAGAAAAGTCTGTTTAGCTGTTAAATGAAAGTCGTGACCGCCGTATAATACAAAGCTAATTGCGTCTATCCAATGCTTTTCTACTTCAGTAGCTTCCATAGTAAAGCTATGTAATATTCAATTGCTCAGCATAAGATGCTGCCAAGTTATCCCAGATCTATATATAATTTCAGTATTAGCCATGAAAGCTCTATGCTCTCATAAAGACCTATCAGCGATATTAATCGGATATTTTAAAATCTTTATAAATATAAAATAATAATGTAAGTTTTATTTGTGAGGATGTACTGTATATACACATTGTATTAAAGAAATTCATAATTTTCTAATTATTAATGAACCATTGTAATTTTAGGAAACAAAATATCTTTGCAACCAAATTAACAACCATAGCAGCTATCCTCAAATACTATACTATTAATAATTAATTAACAACTAATTAATTAATTAATAACTAATCTGCTTATTGCAGATCAGAGGAGATCTTAAAAGGTTGAACTTGATGGACTGAAAGTCTTTCTTCAACCTCAATTACTAGAATCTTTTTAGGAGTTTTTCGTTAAGGGCTCTTTCTGTGTCATAGGTGCTTCCATCGTTAATTGCTAGACTACTTCTAACCCAAGGAGGATGTTTATCCTACTGAGCATTGCTCTATTAATTGAATATATTAGCAAGAGGCTATTAAAAGTCTTAACAATTTAGCAGCTTTGTAAGTCATAAACATAACGTGTTCAAGAACTTCTTAAATGTAGCTCACTGCTTGTGTCATATTTGCTTTCACCTTGGGCTTGTAAGGCCATCTGTAGCCTGAGGAGGAGGGTTTTGCTATATGGGTTTGCTCTTCGATTTAGGTATATTGTCAAGTTGCTATTCATAGTAACAATCCTTCAGTAAAACTGAATAGAGATGTTATCAGAATCCAAGATTCCATCCATTATTCCCATGTGTCTAAAGTTAAAAATTAGACTGCATTTATTGATTTTAATCTATAAAATCATTTTGCTTGTTCTCAAATCAGGTTCTTCTTACTATATACTGTACAACAGTGATTTCTTTAAGGGAAAATATTTACTGTCTTAATATAAAACATTACATGCTTCTAATGTTGTTTGATTTTTAAAACTCTCCAGTGACCACTTAAAAAATGTGACTGATTAATAAGGTAGAGTAGGTTTGTTTAATGTGGTTCAAGAATAAACAATACTTATTTGGAGTACACTAATGGTATGTGGGAGAGAGGTGTGCTTGGAATACAATTATTTGTTTCATACATTTAAGAGTATGATTTAAACATTATCAAAGTTTTGCTTGAAATCTATTATGTAAAATATGTGTAAACATCATTGAAACAAACAGAAAGTGCACAGAACATATATATGTCTGCAGATTAAGGCCCACATTAAATTCCAAGCCAGTAACCCCAACGTGAAGCTCGTAACGTCTGCGGGCTTGAAATTTGGCCGAGTTACGGTGCTATTAATATTAAATTAGAAAGGCTATGAGCTACGAGCTGGAGACGCAAAACTGTAAACCATCTGACGGCCGGCAGCTTTGCGGGCTAGAACGTAATCAATTAAGCAAGCCTGTAGTTATGGGTTTAGATGGAGCCAATGGAAACAGAGATAGTCAGCATTGCGTCACTAGAAAATGGAGGATGGATTTCAAAGTCCTACGGGGTTCAATTATGATCTACGAGCAAACCCGCATTCCATTCAAAATGCAATATTAATTAAGCTGCAAATATGATATTCTATCTCATGCGAACAAGTCGCGTTTACGGGATTGACAGATCAAAGGATTTACTGGCACTAAGTTCAATGTAGCTAAACACGTAGGCTTTTTTTGGCGCTGCTGCATTTTATCCCGCATGTCGTCTGCTGCTTTACGGGTCCAATTTAATAGCAAATTTCTCTAAGATCTACGTTATGGCTACGTTTTAACATGTAGCTCGAATTTAATGTGGCTGTTAATTGGGAAACAAGCCGAATATATTTACACTACTGCTTATTGGATGACAGGGGCAAAGCCCCAGATCAGTTATATATATAACACACAGTGGCACATGATTAAAAGCCCTCTTTCACATGTAACATACAATAAAATGCTTTCAGTGCCCCTTGAATGCTTCACAGATATGTTTCAAATACACATGTTTAAAATGATGAATTACATTTTTGTAGCCCCAAATGTTTACTTAAAGGTATATGGAAATTACCCTGTTTTCCCCTTTTTCTAATCTAATACCTGTGCTTATATCAGAAACACACATTACATTCTGTAATTCTATTAACATACAGATTATTATTTTTTAAACTGGTTTCCACACCCCCAGAGCTGTTTACATAGGCACCTGGTACTAGCCAATACAAACACTTCAAGTATGTTGTTTAACCCTATACTAACCTTCAAGCCAAAAGCAGCACAGTGCAGAGATCCAGAGCAGCACTGCTTGCGCTACATCCTTGCTTCCTAGTGGTAGGAACAAAAGACTACACATCCCATGGTGCTTTGCTGGAGAAATTGAATCCACAGACATGTTGTAGCTGCCTCTGATTGGTTACAACAAATTGTTAATGCTTATTTAGATTAGATTTTCCTTCTCAAAATAATCTGCCAGAAAACTGAAGACATTTGCAAACTTTAGGGTAAGTTTATTAATGATTATTTGGGGATTTTTTCATGTATAAAAATGTTTGCATATACTACAGATTCTCCTATATCAGATGCATTCATAATCTATGAAACTGGTATGTACCATTAAAGTTTATGTATTAATGTCCAAGATATTTGAACTATTATAATTAAATTTAGACTTGGTGTTGCTCTAACCATATTGCATATTCTAACATTAAATGTAACCTCTTTAGAAATGATCTGTACAGATATATTTCAAATGCCACTAACATCAACATGAAGCAGTCAGAATGTTTATTCTTGCAAATTCCATTTGTATTGAATCAGAATTCAAGAATGATGAAACTGAAAAACTCTGTGTAACGAAATCCATAAGGAACTACAAGGCCCATAAAAAACAATGCAATTACCATAATGAGAGAACTGGAAATCTGGCCACAGGTACATATTAAATAGAATAGAGAGCACAACTCATACCCTGCACAAATTACTTGTGTTTAAATGATGTCCTCTGGGTATATCAGAGCTTATCATCTCCTGTAATGTGTACCATTTAACATTTGATTATTAGCTGCTTTGAGAATTAAAACAGTATTACATTTTCCAAAAAGCTACAAAGTAAAAGATCCCCTCTTGTATTGTATTGTTAATATATTGTCAATATAACATGTATGTTATATTATTGTGTGTATTATATTATTGTATGTATTATATTACATAAGAACCTCTTCCCGTAGCCTCCAGAATAAAATCCCAAATCATGATGCTAACATATAAAGCCCTCCACAATAATGCACCCCCTTATATCTCTGCTCTTGTCTCAAAGTACACTCCCATCCACCCTCTTCGCTCTGCTTATGACGTCTTCTTTCCTCTTCTCTTATCACCTCCTCTCACTCCCACCTTAGGACTTTTCGTGGGCTGCCCCAATTCTTTGGAACTCCTTGCCTCGCACCACTGGACTATGCTTCAAAACCTCATTAAAAATGCATTGGTTCAAATAAGCTTATCATCCTTAGCCTCTATACACACAATGCATCTATCACTCTCCTATACCTCACCCATGCCCTTTAGAATGTAAGTTTATGGGTTTTCAATATTGTGTCAGTGCTATAGGGAAAGCACTGTGTGTGTTTGATTGAAAGCTCAATAACAGGGTCTTCCATTACTTTGCATTGTGTTCAAATTGTTTTTGACTTATACTTAACCCCTGTATAGAGCTACGGAATAATATAAATAAAGGATAATAATAATGTATTGTTAATATAACATAAACGGAACACAAAAAGTATACATTATGAAGAAATAGACCATTCTATAGATGCTTCCTTATTGATACAGCAAATATCAAATATATATTAAAATGTATAGCTTGAAGTAAAGAATGTATTCAATATTCACTAATGTTCTGTGAGGCTGTGAAGGGAAACAGGAATCTCAATCTCTTCATGGCCTTCACAGCTATGATGCCCAAGAATTTTCACCCAATTATGAGCCATGTGACAATTTTAGGGATGTGTTTTGGGTGTGTTGTTGCCTATTGCAGCATTATTATCTTTATTTATATCGTGCCAACATATTCCGTAGCGCATAAAGTATTACCTTTCTTATTCATGTTTTCAAAAGCTTGACTATTAATATGTATTGCAATTTATATTATAACAAAATTTTTATATTGAGTAGACATGTTAGTCCAGTGATTCTGATGCAAAAGAAAAAAAACAAGTATTGCAGTATAAAGTTATACCTTTTTTATTAGTCTAACCATCCATATTAAGATACACATTTTGAAAATATGGATGATTAGTCCAAAAAAAGGGATAACTTTATACTGCAATACTCTGTTTTTTTGCACCTGCTTCACTGGACTAACACAGCAACTCTATACTAAATTTCTGATATAATATAAATTACTGAGTGCAATTGTGTATCATCTGATAGAGTAGAATTTACTGTGTTTTAAAATATATGTTCAGTAAATACATATTAATTTATGATGTTCCCTACTTGCTGCATTATATCATAAAATAAGTTGAAAGTTTAAACTATTTTATAATTTCTAACATAATGATAATAATAAAATCAGGTGGCAGATTTTATTATTATCAACATTTTGAAGCTAATAAAGTAATATGGTATTGATGAACATTTTTATTGGAATACAAAGTAAATATACAATTACAGGAATGAACACTCCTTCATATTTCAGATGATTGGATGGCTGATTTGAAAATAAACAAATATATGATGTAAAAATGTAATATTTTACATTGTTGCTCTTCAGTTGTATCTGACTCTTCGTGATCCTAGCAGTGGTTCTGGATATATCCCGTTGTGTATGCGCATGAAATCGCCAGCATTGACAGCTGCAGTGCCAGCAAGTATCCACTAGATGGCGCCCTCAGGTTTCAGGGAAAGCCTATAATTATTCCCCCCTCCAACATGGTGTAACTCGACGCCGCTGAGTCGACAGCGAAGCCATCGCTATGTTCGGCGCGGGCACTTGGCCCTCGAGGGCCTCGGGCGCACCTGTCATAGCTCAAGGCCTCTCCCTGCAACAGACAGCCAATACTCAGGTTGAGGAATCTATTCCAGGGCATCGTTATCACTGAGGAAGCCATTCAAAAACAACAAAATACGTTTGCTTTGTACACATTTGAATTGTACACACATTTTTTTTTAATAGTGCCAACGATAGCACCATACTTGATTTTATGTCGAGAAAATAAGTTTTTTTTCACCCAAAGGGTGGGCCTTTGGAAATTTGAACATTTGTATTTAATGAATAAAACATTTCTATACATCCACGTCTCCAAGCTCTTGTATTTTTTTGTATATTTTTTTGTATATTGGAGGACCAGCTACACCACCAATTAGAGGCTCTCATTTATTATTTCTCCTATACCAACACCATATTTGGCAAGACACACAAAGAAGCGATTTACTAATTGGACACTGTTCCATGGTCTTGTACTCTTATAATACTACACATACATTAGAGCCTACATTAGCAAACATATTGCTCCATTGGGGGTGTCCACCTGTCCCTCATTTATTTATTTTCAACACGAGAATGTGTGCTTTTTCCACTCCATAACCATGGCCTCTTCTGTCGACGCGCCTTATATGCAATGTGCAGTAGTATTCCCGAAAATCGTCAGCGCCATCTATCGGTTTGCGGCGGCACTGCAGCTGCCAATGTTTTGCGTAAGGGAAGAGGGAAAGGACCGTGGCCTAAACCCTCTCCTCAGAACCCCACAGACATGCCAAGAATTGGATTTAACAGTGTGTGAACACAGGTGAGGCAGTTAGAGGCTCCGTGGCCTGTTGAATACTAATTGCCTCATCTGTGTTCACACACTGGTAAGTCGAAATCCTGGCATGTCTGTGAGGTCCTGAGGAGAGGGTTGAGAACCACTGCCCTATAGACAGCAGCATGTCAGGCACATCTCGTGTCTGGTTGTGCTTATCCATAAGGTTTTCATGGCAGATACTGGAGTGGGTTGCCAGTTCCTTCTCTAGTGGACCACAATTTGTTTGGCCTCTTTGCTATGACCTGCCCATCTTGGGTGACCATCAATGCCTTTGCTGTATTGTATCCATTGGCAGGCCCTGCAAAGCAAAGTAAATCTAATCCCCTGTACCTATAAACTGTAGAAAGCCAACTGAATTTCAACAGGAAATCAGAGTAACAATGCAGGTAGAAACAAAATGATTATGTATCCTCAAACCATATTTCTATTGCACACTATAATGTGGGTCCCATCTGAACAGTTTGCTATAGTTAACACTAGTTAAACTGACTTGTTTCAGACCCTTGAGCAATGAAAATGTTCTGTTAAATTTTATGGTTATAACATTTAGCCATTTGCTATTCTAAACTATAAGCTGATTTATGCCTGTATTTTACATTTCCTTTTGATTCTACAAAAAAGTCAGGCCAAAAAATATATATCCAGGGACCTAGGATTATTTTAGTAATGTTCCCAAGAGGAAGATTTAAATGTGGGATTTTAAAGAATGCAAGAAAGAAAAAAATTGCTATGATCTGACTTGTTTGTGCTTCAGTTTTTGTTAAAAGGACACAGCATAGGTTCCAAAAATGGATGCATTAAAAATATAGATAATAACAGGTATTTTCTCAAATAAATGTTATTAAAAACTCTGCATTTTAGAACAGTATTGTGACACTAAACATTGTTCATTACTCCCTTGAGGTTTGCATGCATTGTGTTTCAGCTTATAAGCAACACCTATAGCATTATCAGATCCCAGGGATAATTAGCAATGATTAGCTGCGATTACACTAACCGTTGCAAATTAAACATTGTAATCTGCACATGAAGATAGCTTCCAACAGTCACTTTTAGATTTTATCACACACCATATTTGGACCCATTAATGTTTCACTTTAACAACAGCTACACAATAAATGGCACCTTCAGATTGCATCAAATAGCCATACTATGGGTTTCAAAACTGGGATGAATAAATGTTTTTAGAACTTTTATTTCATACGCCAGATTGCAAGTGGTAACTCTGAGGACAAACGGACCTGTTATCGGCCATTATCACTAAATGTATGCTGTAACCTAGTTATCAAATACAGCATTCTTCTGAATATTTTGTTTACACCCATAATGTCTAGGTAAGAATACCTGGTTTGTGGGAGGCCCTCTTTCTACGGTCGAACAGTCGGGGTAGCGATTGGAACCATTGCTCTCCAGCTATGTTTAGCCCTTTCAGGCAAGTGGAATAATGTAGCGAGAGGTAGCTGAGGTGTGGCGGGGGCTACCGGACATCTGACCTGCTTAGAGGGCCGAATGAGTCCTTGGACGAGGGCAAGGACAGATGATTTGGGCCATATCAGCAGCGACTACGAGAGGCTCCAAGAAAAGGAGAGTGTGATAGTGAAAGGCCAAACTAATCGACTAAAGCTTAGCGAAAGCTGATTCAGGACTTATGGTTAGCTGTCGGTTCGATGCGAAGTGATAGCTAAAACCTGAAAATGAAAGCCATGTAAGTGTGAGGGGGCGTGTGTGAGGGTGACAAGGGGTATGTCCTTGGACATGGACACCGAATGGCCAGAATGATGGGTGGAACCTACGAAGGCCTGATGTGTGACTGTTATTTAGTAGATTTGAGCCGAATCACACTGTATGGGCGCAAAAGTGGTACTTTGGAAATGGGCAAGGCAAGCTGTATAGTAGGTCAGTACCAAATCTGCTACTTACCCGTTTCTTCTGGAACCATGGCTCCTTCTCCAGCGATGTAAAGCCCTCGTGGCCATATTTGCAAGAGCTCAGACAATGGCAAGTGCTGAGAGACCTGAGAGCGACAAGAGCAAGTTTGGGAAGGAGAGGGCTGAGCGACAACCTCCAGGCACAAGCTCAGACAAAGACTGAGGAGAAAGGAAAACAGGAAGTGCTTAAGAAGACTGTAGAAGCCATGCCCAGGAAGAGGCAGGGGGAAGACAGGACATGTTTCTCGTGAAGCAGAGCCATAGAGAGGGAAACTACAAGAAGTGGAAGGGTTGAGCAGTTTCTCAGGCTGGGTATGTGTATCAGGAAAGACAGTGAGAGAGCAAGGACTGTAAAGTTACAGCAAAGTACAGCGGAATGGATCCTGTGAAGCAGAGCAAAGGAGATAGGGATGTATTCTTTATAACCTCACTTGGCTGCTCTTCCCCCCCCCCCCCCCCCCCCCCGCCCCAGTAGAGGAGAAAGTGGACAGTGCGCGTCTTGGAGTTGTGCTGAAGACACAGGAGCTTTGTGAAGGCATGAGGTAAGGGAAGGTAAACAAATATGGAAAGGGATCTTGAGGGAGGGTGAAATGATCTTGGGGAGAAGTTCTTTTATGGGAAGAAGTCTTGGGAAAGGGCACTGAGTGAATTGGTACTGTGCCCAGAACAAACAAAATTTTACAACCCCATTTTTTGGGGGGCGGGGGGGGGCAACATTGTTTTTGCATTAGGGTCCTCCATTCTTTAGCTCTGCCACTGCTTCATAAGCCATACCACGAAAACCAAGTTCTCTGAATTTACTAAACGCAGATATTCTGCATTGTATCTTTCATCCCCACAACACCAGTATATTTTACAATTAAATTAAATGATATTAGTAATATACAGCAATTTACTGTACATACAACATAAACAGATAAATTACTCAAACACAACTTACACTTATAGTAGTCTAAATTAATTACATTTATATATATATATATATATATATATATATATATATGCAACAAAGACAGCAGCTAGACGGCATGGTAGTGAGTCAATAAGATGCTGGAAGGTTGTCCAGGGTATCTGAAGCCATGCAGACTGCAGTGCATCTGACAACTGCTGGACAGACATCAGTTCATCTGACAGTGCTCATCAGATAAGTTAACCCAATTACAGTACTGTCATGCAAATTGAAGATGTTTCTGATGATGAACCCTCATCAACATGGGTGCAGTGGCCAGCTGTTTGCATCAGAGCCCCGTACGCAATAGTGTTCGCTGTACTGTCATTTTAGACACACGTCTGGAAGCCCACTGGTTCGTTTGGACGTTGAGTTGCTCAACTGTAGTGTGTCAGTTGGCCATCACACACCTTCACTGCCGACTTTCACCTCTGATATCAATGGCATGTGGTTACAGTTTCAATGCGGTTTATTCACAATGGTGCCGTTTGCACAGTCACGGTGCACTATAACCATAGCAGAACCCGAACAGTTCACAAATTGTGCTGTTTCAGAAATATTGCCACCTCTGTCCCGAAAGCCAATGATCATCCCCTTTTGAAAGTCGGATAAGTCACATGACAATGACAGTTGATATGTTTACAGAATGCCTTCATGTCACCTTATATACCTACGAAGCCAGCTCACGATATACAGCTGCAAGCAAAAGTATGTGAATCCTTTGGAATGATATGGATTTCTGCACAAATTGGTCAAAAAATGTGATCTGATCTTCATCTAAGTCACAACAATAGACAATCACAGTCTGCTTAAACAAATAACAAACAAAGTATTAAATGTTGCCATGTTTTTATTCAACACACCATGTAAACATTCACAGTGCAGGTGGAAAAAGTATGTGAACCCTTGGATTTAATAACTGGTTGAACCTCCTTTGGCAGCAATAACTACAACCAAACATTTCCTGTAGTTGCAGATCAGATGTGCACAACGGTCAGGAGTAATTCTTGACCATTTCTCTTTACAGAACTGTTTCAGTTCAGCAATATTCTTGGGATGTCTGGTGTGAATCGCTTTCTTGAGGTCATGCCACAACATCTCAATCGGGTTGAGGTCAGGACTCTGACTGGGCCACTTCAGAAGGCGTATTTTCTTCTGTTTAACCCATTCTGTTGTTGATTTACTTCTATGCTTTGGGTCGTTGTCCTGTTGTAACACCCATCTTCTGTTGAGCTTCAGCTGGTGGACAGATGGCCTTAAGTTCTCCTGCAAAATGTCTTCATAAACTTGGGAATTCATTTTTCCTTCGATGATAGCAATCTGTCCAGGCCCTGATGCAGCAAAGCAGCCCCAAACCATGATGCCCCCACCACCGTACTTCACAGTTGGGATGAGGTTTTGATGTTGGTGTGCTGTGCCTCTTTTTCTCCACACATAGTGTTGTGTGTTTCTTCCAAACAACTCAACTTTAGTTTCATCTGTCCACAGAATATTTTGCCAGTACTGCTGTGGAACATCCAGGTGCTTTTGTGCAAACTGTAAACGTGCAGCAATGTTTTGATTGGATAGCAGTGGCTTCCTCTGTGGTATCCTCCCATGAAATCCATTCTTGTTTAGTGTTTTACATATCGTAGATTCGCAAACAGGGATGTTAGCATATGCCAGAGACTTTTGTAAGTCTTTAGCTGACACTCTAGGATTCTTCTTCACCTCATTGAGCAGTCTGCGCTGTGCTCTTGCAGTCATCTTTACAGGACGGCCACTCCTAGGGAGAGTAGCAGCAGTGCTGAACTTTCTCCATTTATAGACAATTTGTCTTACCGTGGACTGATGAACAGCAAGGCTTTTGGAGATACTTTTATAACCCTTTCCGGCTTTATGCAAGTCAACAATTCTTAATCGTAGGTCTTCTGAGCGCTCTTTTGTGTGAGGCATCATTTACATCAGGCAATGCTTCTTGTGAAAAGCAAACCCAGAACTGGTGTGTGTTTTTTATAGGACAGGGCAGCTGTAACCAACACCTCCAATCTCATCTCATTGATTGGACTCCAGTTGGCTGACACCTCACTCCAATTAGCTTTTGGAGATGTCATTAGTCTAGGGGTTCACATACTTTTTCCACCTGCACTGTGAATGTTTACATGGTGTGTTCAATAACAACATGGTAACATTTAATTCTTTGTGTGTTATTATACTTTATTTATAACGCGCCAACATATTCCGCAGCGCAATACAGGGGTTAGGTACAAGTATAAACAATGCCCCACAATGAAAATAATGGAAGACCCTGTTATTGAGCTTTCAATCTGATATACACTGTGCTTTCCCTAAAGCACCTCACAAGATTAAAACTCGCAAACTTACATTCTAAAGGGTGTTATTAGTTTAAGCAGAGTGTGATTGTCTATTGTTGTGACTTAGATGAAGATCAGATCACATTTTATGACCAATTTGTGCAGAAATCCATATCATTCCAAAGGGTTCACATAATTTTGCTTGCAACTGTATATCTTTATATTTTATTTTCATTATACCAGTAATGACAAACACTGGATCTTTGCCAAACATTTTTGCCCCTCTGATGTTGCATGCACAGAATCCAAAAACACTTCTGTATTAGCATTGTTTTTTTTTTTTACAAGCAATGGCTTCTGCGCCGATGAAGAGTGCTGTTAAACTGTGCATGTCTGACCCCCCTAACAAGCATGTGCTACTCTATGATGTGTAAAGGTGAGGATACATAATGCTTCTTTGGGCATTAGCATGCCTCATTGTGCAGCTAATCATAATATCTGAGTATTAGTTAATCACATGTAAACCTGAATAGCACTAACGCACAATGTGCCACTGTAGATTGCAGTTTAATGTGTGTCCTCTTAGTAAATACCCTCCAGCTGTGTCGTACAACATTTTCTGGCATATTCTTTGAAAATGAAATCCATCCCTACCCTACAAAACATAGGAAACATTACAGTGCTATACGCAGCCTTCTTTACAACCTATCAGAAAAATATCTCACAAAATGACCAGATTTTATATAAAAACTAGCGAATTGCCCTTTAAAAAATGACGGCAATGAAATTGTAAGGTAGCTAATGGTGTTTTGTGTGTACTACTGAAATATATAATACAATTAATAAATGAATATACTTTTCCTATTTTGAAGCATTGTGTTGAAGTGCTGGCAATCTGTTTTGATGTTGCTGCAGCATTAGTGGTGTGGAGCTGCTGTGTAAGCGTGCTGAATGTGTGCAGTGTAATAGTGTGCGTGCCCAAGACCAAACCGTTAGCGTATTTGTGTACTTCCGCATTGTCGTAAAATGGCGGGTAATGTGTGGTATGCTTCTTAGCGGAATATCCATAGGTCTTTTGTGGTGTTTTGCGAGTTTCTTGCTGTGTTTTGCGTGTTTAGACTGCTGAGAGAATTTTTTAGTGTCTAAACTCTATTATTTTGAGTGAAATGAAGGTGTAAGTTGCTTTTTTGAGGTCCTGGATGCTTCCTCTTGCTGTAGGTAAGCTTTTTATGTATGTGTTGTGTGTATTTATTGTGTTTTTATTTTTTTCATGTTCGCGAGTTGCGGCCGATTTTTGCGAGGTTGTAATGAGTGTCTCGTATGTTGCGAGGTAAAGTTTGCGAGGGTCGCAGTTGGTGTGTAGTGTTGTTTGCGTTACAACGTAAAGTTTGCGAGGGTCGCAGTTGCTGGCAAGGAGCGCTGAAGGCGAGCCCGCAAGCGTGAGCAACGGCACTGGCTGGCTCGCCTGCTCACAACTATATATGTGATAGATTAATGTAATACTCAACAATCTTTTAATCTTTTCTTTCCTTTCCCCATCTTCCAGCTCACTTCTTAGCACATTTATTCTCAATAACAGTTTACAAATAACATCCGGAAATGTTTTAATCATATGTGTGTTATGCAATAATTTCAAAGGTAAAACAAATATATGTAAAAATAAACTCAAACTATAAAAAAAATTGCATAGTTCTCTTTAAATAATGTTTTTGTAATTTATTTTACTGTTGACTTGATGGCTAAAAAAAATCAATCTTTAGACTAGAGCCATTAATATATATATAGTTAGCTCTCAAGCATATCATATTATTGATCCAAAATAGGTAATCATCGACTATTTCATTGGCTCATCATGCCAAGTGTTCTCCCTTCCACTGCCTGATTGTGCTGATGGCTTTTAACCTTAATTGCTCCTGTCTTCTCTGAGCTGCAGAGTATAGTAACCTGCTGGGCGCAAAATATGTTATTATCCTTTTTTGGCAGCTTTGCCTTCTCACTGCGCAGTCTGCTAGAATTTTATGTGCCTGTAGATCCACTATGGAGAACAAGAACATTTACACTGACCCTGCACAGATGAAGAATACATTACTGTAGCTG
Organism: Discoglossus pictus; assembly: GCA_027410445.1. Lineage (NCBI taxonomy): Eukaryota > Metazoa > Chordata > Amphibia > Anura > Alytidae > Discoglossus > Discoglossus pictus. Next base: position 181,076,233 of record CM050167.1, read on the forward strand.
TTTCTGCACATTTTGGTGAAACAATGTTTTACTTTTTAATTCTGTTCGCATCATAGGTGTATATTTCTGAAATAAAGGGGCACATTTACAAGATGACAGGTTCAGAGATGGAGATTAATATCTAAACTTCCTATCGGTAGAGTCTATTATCAAAAAGGGTTTAAGTTCACCTCCAGACATCTTAAAGGGAAACTGTAGATGACATAATATAGGGGTTATTTTATTAACGTTGTAACTGATTAGCAAAAAAATAATTCCCTGAAGAATATACATCAATGCAGCTTTTAAAACTTTCTCTCCAACTTTATTAGAAGTTGAGTGCGTGGGAAAGGAACTGTCCTGAATTTGTGACTGGCCAAAATATAGCTACATTTACCACGACAGGGAAGGAGACAGATAAAGAGTCCTATCAGGACAGCTTCCTGGGCAGATCCTCTCCCACCCCCCAGACAACTGATAAAGGGGGGGCAGAAGCATGTCTTCTGATGTTCAAATGTCAGCTTACTTCATTTGTTTGATGTGGTTAGGTTCTTTATTATAAATAGCTGAAGACTTCCAGTGCATTGCCTACTAACATATTCTATGTTCCACCATGGTGTGTCATGCTGTTAGTTCTAGAGCTGTAACAAAGAAAATAGGTTCGAAACCACTGACCTATTACAATTGTAGCTTCTAAAGAAATGTTAGAAAATGTAGAAATGAAATTATGTGAGGAGCAATGTTTCAAAAATTGAATTTCCTTGCACAACATTGTGCTTATACTGTATGTACTGTATATCCATGTATATAGAAACATGTTAAACTATACTAAAAGGGATGTTATAGACATCTAATGGAGAGAAAGTGTTGAATGAATGTACTTCTAATTAAAAGGATTATGCAATGTTTAAAGCTCACAGTTAGTTGCCAGAAACCAAGCTGCCACAGTCCAGGCCAGCCCCCTGACAACTCCATTACATGTGAACAGAACAGTTGTTACAAGTCTAAAACCCAGTGTTATCCTCAGATGATGCATCAGCTGATTGGCTGACACTAGATATATATGATGTGAATGTGACTGTGAGTGACACTGCAGTTGTTATCAACTACAATGTATTTGAGATTTTTTACTAAAAATATAAACACATGCAGTGCTATTTATATTAAAGAAAAGCTTCCAATGAGCTAGCATTATGTGTTAGGCAGTTTAAGGCAGTTAGCTCTCCATTACATTTTCATTGTACTGAGCACTACTGAAAATAAGATTTAAAATCTGATGATATTATGCAAACCTTACCAAAACAGTCTAATCAATGTTATCACAATTGAAATCTTTCACTTTCTTTCAGTAGTGCATAAGATAATGAGAGGGTGGGGAGGGGCACATCTGTGGCCATTAATGAGGTAAACTGTGTTTTTAAATTATGTTTTCTGGTTTAAGATTTGCATTACTGCTGCTTGCACATGTACTTTAATTTTAATTACTGGTGAAGTAAAAAAAATGGTTTAATATGAACAGTGAGTACACTGGCCCTTTAAAAGAGCCACACAATGGCCCTCATTCAATTGCAATTTGGCCAATTGAATAGGGCTCTAAATAAGCACATAACATATTTTTTTTAAATAAGTTTTTAGTTAGTGAAAACCTTGTTTTTGAATAGATGTTTACTAACTAAAAACTTCTTTAAAAAAATATGTTATGTGCTTATTTAGACCCCTATTAAATTGGCCAAATTGCAATTGAATGAGGGCCAATATGCATTTAACAATGCTTATGTTATGCATAGCAAAATGTTATCTTCAATCTGAATGGGACTGAAGATAAATTTGGTGTCAGGCACCAGTTACAAGTTCAATAAGTCTATAGCAAAATGTTAATATCACTGTGAGATAGGAGGTAGAGGTGGATTAACTGGTAATACAGGAGATATATATAATACAATGTGTTCAGGAATACAATAGGGAATTATTGCTTTTTATGTAGAGACAGAATGAAGTGTGTACTGTTGAAAATGATATGATCTCCTGCTGAACAAGTTGGGGGCCACAATGGAAGTGTATGAGGGCTACATGTGGCCCCTTGGTCACCCTTTTGATCACCCCTGGTTTAGAGCATTATTCATATGAAAATTGGTATCATGTGCACTGTGTACTAATTAGTACAAAAAGACTAAGAACTTTAAAAATAAATCAAATAAACAATTGCTTGCCAAAATACACTGCTCTATTGCCTTTTCTTTTACATTGCCAAGGATATAAGACATTAACAGCCTTATTAAATTGCGGTTCGGTAAATTTAAAAGGGCTCTATATAAGCACACAGCATATTTTTTTTTACACAAGTTTTTAGTTACTGAAGACCTTGCTTTTGGATAGAAGTTCACTAACTAGAAACTTCTGTAAAAAAAATATGCTGTGTGCTTATATAGAGCCCTTTTAAATTTACTGAATCGCAATTTAATAAGGCTGTAAATATGCAAATAGTACAACATATCTTACAATTTAAACTTGCCTGAAGCACAGCAAAGTAAATGACTTACTGAACATGACAAGGAGAGGACACAGTTTAAAACTGATTAGCCTATATCCAAATCACATCACTTACATCATGCATCAGAATGTTACATGTAACAAGCTCTCAGAAAATGATTTGGAATACATATATATAAAGTACTGTGAACCAAATTATACGTAAATAATGGAAGTCATTGAAGAGTTCAGAGAGGATAAAGAGTTTGGAACTCAACAAAACCAATGTGCATCATCAGAGAATTGAACATCTGGATTATTTTATGCTTAGTGATTTTAGTCACTGTTTGTAGAACCATAGACACATTCCCATTAAATGCTGCATGGATAATGGAAAAAGAGAATGAACTTCATGTTGCCCACCAAGTGAACGGAGCTGGGTTGAGTAAGTTCCTATGTGGGACAAGCAGTTGTAGGATGCTAGTTCCATGGAAAACGATACTCATAGCTCTCTCTCAGTATGGGAATTTGTAGAATAATAGAAAAACAACTGGCATTATAAATCCTTTGCCAACTCTGCAGGGGAGTCTTTACTCAATATACTTTTTTTTAAAAACAAGAAAGAGCGACTTGATTTGAACCTAGGAACTCTTAAATGCAGGTAAATATTTTGTCACTGAGGTATCTCTCCATATGACTAAGAGTGAGTAAAAAGATCTATATACAGTAGTACCTTGGTTCACAACCTTCATCCGTTCCTTTCGGCAGGTTGAATATCAAAAAGGTTCAGTAACAAAGTCCCAAAAGAATGTAAATTGGTTTTAGCAAACACAATGAGTACCAAGGTAGTGTGATGATTACCAAGATTTTTTTGCTCATCCAGACTAGTTGAGAATCGACAATGTTGAGTTCCGAGGAGGTGGAGAACCAAGGAACCAGGAAAGTAGTTACAACTTTATCAATCAGCACCACACATTCTAATGCATTGGCTGGTATAGACTAAGGCCCCCATTTAATTCCACGCCCATAATTACCTTGATACTGAACATTTATCTGCGGGTTCTAAATTTTTAACATGTTTTTAATTGACTCAAGCCCATAATTACAGACTCACAACCCAAACACGCAAACCATGTACCCGTACGTAGCATGATCATAATCAATTAAGCAAGCCCGTAAGTTACAATTTAGACAGAGCCAATAGTAAATGAGACCGTCATCATGACGTCAGTAAAACATGGATTTTAAACTACAATCAGTTAGTGTTTCTGGATTGCAATTGTACTCACAATCCAGAAATGTAGAAATCAATAAAAATCAATAAATTAACAGTTTTAGTCCATGCAGGTTCATACCCAGGATTGATACAACACGTAAATAAAACTTTTAAAAAAAAGTATTTTTATTGGCAGATTTGCGAGTTTGAGATTTTTGTGCAATTAATTCTTATGCCTTTCATTGCTTTCACAGGCCCTCATTCAATTGCGATTTGGCCAATTGAATAGGGCTCTAAATAAGCACATAACATATTTTTTTTAAAGAAGTTTTTAGTTAGTGAAAACCTTGCTTTTGGATAGATGCTTACTAACTAAAAACGGATTTAAAAAATATATGTTATGTGCTTATTTAGAGCCCTATTCAATTGGCCAAAATGCAATTGAATGAGGGCCACAGTATTTAAAAGTACATTAGTGTGTGTTTATTTGTTGTTACACTTATACAAACAGGTTTTCAACCCACTTGTGAGTCCTATCTAGTACTTGTATAAGTTTTTGATACACTTGCCATTTACTGGTTTGAAGGCAATTGCGGGCTTGTTGAATTGTTGTAATTTAATATGGATTTTGCGTCTTTAGCACTGGTAACATTTCCGGGCTTGAAACATCAAAGGAGGAGTTAGGACAGAGTTATTTTGAACCTGTAACTTGCAATTGAAATGCGAGTAGGTAAAAGTAGCCAACTGAATATCAGTAACATTTACGGGCTGCATTACGTGCTCATGTAATTGCGATTTGAACAATTAAATAGGGGCCATATTCTGTAGAGCTACATATAATAATAATGCATCAATTACTGAACGCTTTAATTTTTTGAATGTTACATTTATTGCAATTATGCATTTTATCACAAATCTAGAGTACTTACTGCTATTTTTTCTTTAAATATTTGTACTATTAATTTTGGATTAACCCCCTCCATCCAAATATATATAATAAGGATACTACAGACCACTGAGGACTTATTCTTTCACCAATCCACATAAGGTCATGCTATCCTCCATTATACAACTCTATGCTATTACTCAGTTTCCAAAGAATGTGAAACTTGGAGGGCAACACGGTACATAGATGAATAGAAAGACATTTTTATAGAATATTATAAATTATAGTACACTGTGTATTATAGCACAATTCAGTAAATGGAAAGTGTGTGAACTCTGTAATCTGTAAAACATGTTCATATCACAGTGATTGGCAATGTGCAGTTCTCTTTTGTAGCAGAATGGATAAAAAGGCAACTTTCCAGGAACTGCTGTAATTGTCTGCCATCTATGTGGCCCTGTATGACAAAGCATGATCTGAACAGACAAGTGCCTGCGCCAAGGTTAGGGAAAGGGATAGAAAAGCAATGAGAGTTAAACTGAAATTAGACAGTGGATTAGGTGAGGATTATTATGCTTGACCTGGCTTTCTGCACAGCAGACAGATTACACAAGTGTACACTGGTAAATAAAACCAGCAGATCAATAATACAGCTTCTCTCCGGTTTATCTAGAGATGGAAGGCTTATTCTTGTACTTGGTAGATGTGTTTGTTTCTGGAATCATGCTCTGCTGTAAAGGTGGTTTGTGCAAAAAAAATACTCAAAGTGGCATAGTCATCACCATGTCTGCAGAGTTTGAGTGTACTAATAACTGTCTGATACAAGGGGTTGTTTGCCAAGCATCACAGGGGCTGCAATGTGCCTCAGTGTTTCCATTTGCTCTATTTCATGTTAGAAAAACTGCCAAAGCAGCACAGTGCATCCCATCTCAGCCCCTGTGATAGTTTAGTAAATAACCCCCATTATGTAATGTCATCTTCAGTATAGTTCTTGCAACATTGTAGCAGTGCTTAGCCCAGTGACTGTCAACCTAGTTCACTTCAATAGACACATGTTAGCCCTCAAAAGGGCTACATGATACAGTGAAAGGCCTATTAAAGTGAAGTGGGTTATGAATGCATCATGTAGAGGAGCATCATAACCCACCTAGCAAAAATGTTTGCATCAAAAAATTTAAACAATTTTTGCATTAAAAAAAACAACAACAACAGGTGCAGGCAATGTTTACACCCTCAGGATTGAACTATGCTTCTCAGGGTATGATTTTGTAAAAGTGTACCCAGTCCATGTGAGCATGCTCAGATATGCAGCCAATCAGCAATGCTGAATGCAGCCAGCATAGATGACTATTACACTGGGTCCTTAAAGTACCATAAGTCAATATTCAAGTAAAAATGCTTGAGCGGTTACACAGTTGTTCTTTAGACATACACCCTCTCCTTGATCAATTCTGACAAATTATAATTGTACTAAAACCAAACATTTCAGTTTCTTCTTCCTATTCTAATTTGTCTTTTGTGTATTTATGCTTGATTTATGATCTTGCAATGACCTGCAAAAGCCAGCCATGTTCTCTGTGCATGTGTCTCTCTGTGAGTGAGTGCATGCAATTTACTGGGGCTGGGTAGCTAATAGGGCAATTCACTGGGGGTGGGAGAGATCGCAGGAGCAATTCACTGTGGCTGGGGTGAGGTAATGGAGTAAATTACTGGGGCTGGGGGGGGGGGGGTGTACAGGAACAAATCACTGGGGCTTTGGGAAGTATCACCTGGGATGTACATAAAACATTCAGTGAATGAAGGGACACAAACTTTGTTCTGGGTATTACCAAAATCTAAAGGAAAGCTGCCAGCCCAATCCCCAGGCCAAAAAGATACAATGTATTAGTTATGCTAATTTTCCCTGGGAATTTTAGGGGGTGTCAACATTGATATATGCCTTTAACCCTTTCTTGTGCATGAATCTGATGGGAGAGAATAGTGAATTAAAACGGAATTCAGAAATATATATTCAGGGGCAGCATGTTGATGGACAAGAGAGAGAGAGAGATATGCTAGTTGCTGAGAATGAAAATTGGCTATATGCGTGGATGAGGGGCCTACTCTCATTAAAGAAATCAGGCTAGGGGCACATGGGAAGTCTCTGAGAGCAATACAAAAGGTCCCTGGGTTACTGACAACCCGACTTACAGACAACCTGTACTTAACAATGGGCTCCCAAGGCTTTTTGTATGAGTTTGTTTTTATGTTTTATTTGTTTGAATTAAAAGAGCAGAATTCTCTGTAACTTTTTATTACAGCGTAGGAGTATTATTATTATTATTATAGTATTACACAGTATAATTATTAACACATATGATCCAGTAGTATTGTTATTATTATTATTATTATTCATCAGGGATTCAAGTTACATACAAATTCAACCTAAAGACATTCTCAGGTATGTATCTCGTCAGTAACCCAGGGATTACCTGTATGCATTTCCTGGGATACAGGGTGACCATGGCTGGCTTACTGACACAATTATGGGGTGAATGTCCATTGGATGTTAGCTTTATCATTAGGGTTGCTACTCCTTACTACATCCTCCCTGTCCCATTTCAGTCTAGCCATGGTCCACATTTAGGAATGACAAAGTTATATATGATAACTATACAAACTTATGATGATCCGTGCTTTAATCAATATCATTTTCATATAGTGACTTTACCAACTGGCAGGTGTGTCTACTGGTTCTTGCAGCAAAAAGAGCTCTGTAAAATGCATCCCCCATCTCAAGTTGTATACCTGTTCCCAAACTCCTCTGCATGACAGCTGTTTGGTGAGGGGGAAGGTGCAGGGAATTAATACTTGTTTTGGGAAGCCCTGCAGAGCCCCAGAGAATGGAAAAATGTAAAAAGAGAATGATGTCTGTACATAATCACAATGAAAAGAAGTGTACTACTAACAATACAGACAAATAAAAGCAATGATTTCATTGGCGGCCAGGATACCATATTAACACCATGTTTCTTTTCAGGACGTTTCTTGAGCAATAAAATTGTTCTATAATATATAGTACATTGTAAAATGATAACCATTTGAAAACAATAAAACCGTATACTGTATGTAAGTGGCACTTCAGGTTATAGAAGTCTGCTTTATAAACTATTCACTGAAAAGGCTAAAAACGCCAGGGAAAACAGCCAGATGGTTGCAGATAAGACTTACAGCAAATACAAAAGCTGAAAAAATGTTTTCTGTGACTGTATTATTACCACATCATACCAATAACAATGCAGTCATATGTACAATATAGTGCTTTCTCTTAGTATAAAATATGGCACTCGCATAATTGAGAGGAAGTGAAGAACATGTCGGATCTACAATGAGAGGTTGCACACAAAAACACGGTCACAAAAACACTGTGTAGGGTCAAAATAAAAGGTTTTTTTTTCTTTGTAGTAATTTAAAGTTTTTATATAAAAATAGAAGGATTCCTATATTTATTTTGGAAACAAGCTTAGGAAAAGCCTGATAATTTACTTAACAGTTATCTTATACTGGGCCATAGATCTCCTGCTTTCTCCTCCTCAGCAATACCTTATTTTTATTCCTAATCATGCGGTCAAATAGTCAATCAAGGCAATCACAGAATGCATTTGTCATAATACCACTGTCTTTCTCCATCATGGGGAACTGTCTCACATGTGATTGTCTGAATAAGTTGTGTAATTAAGGAGGCCATGGAGAGGTTTACATTTATATGCAACAATCCTCCTACATGTAAATATACAGCCTTATTAAATTGCAATTCAGCAAATTCTAAAAGGCTCTATATAAGCACAGAGCATATTTTTTTACAGAAGTTTTTAGTTAGTGAACTTCTATCCAAAAGCAAGGTCTTCACTAACTAACAACTTCTGTAAAACAATATGCTCTGTGCTTATATAGAGCCTTTTAGAATTGGCCGAATCGCAATTTAATAAGGCTGATAATCTTTTAAAAGAAAAAGGGCTTTCCGGTATCCCTTTAATAACACATATCGTATAGGCAAGGTGATGTAAAAATGGTCCACAAATTTTAAATACTTAGGGCCTCATTCTATTAGCGTCCGCAGCCGTTGCGGGGCCGCAAGGACCGGCCGCAAGCTATTCGGCTATTCTATTCCCTTGCGGCCGGAGGCTCCGGCAGGCTTGCGGCCGGTGCCTTGCTATCTCTTGCGGCCGCTCGCGCCGGAGGAAAGCCTTTGATCTAAAACGGCCGCAAGAGTTTTGCAATTCAATTGCTCCGGGAACCCTCTCTGCAAGGCTAAAAGCGAGCCGCAGCTTACTTGCAGGAAAGAGGTCCCGCTAGCACAAATTAAGCACATAAAATAGCTCAAATAAAGCCATCCTGCACTTTGAGAAGACTATAAAGGGATTTTAGGTGTTAGAAAAAATAGCACATAATTATCCTATACTCAAATCCGTAAAATATTTTATTTTTAATATCCGTAAAATATCCATGTAAAAAGTCCAGAGTGCTTGGAGCACTTCAGACCCGCCCACGCCGCAGCCGTAAAATAAACAGTTAATTTGAACTCGGGTTTGGGCTGATGTGCAAGCTTGAGAATGGGTTTCTTTTAATCCTCATGTCCCCCAATATGATCCCTAGCATTTACAGAGCTGTACAGTGCTGTCTTGAATTTATTTTTGCGTTTTTACATTTCTGCGCTTACGGCCGGTTCCAAGATATGCGGCCGGCCGTAAGATGAGATCCTTGCGGGGCCGTATAATAGAATCGCGAGTTAACAGAACCCCCGCAAGGAATCGCAGCCTTACGGCCGATTTACAGCCGCTAATAGAATAAGGCCCTTAGTTCACACATTCATTATCACTCACATAAGTCAATACAGTGTCTATATGTGGATTATGTATACCCCCATATTATACAGTTTAGATAATCATGGCCAAAAATAATTACTTTACTATAAACTTGTAGTCATTTACAACAGAAAATACATAACATACTGCACTCAAATACATACAGTACAACCGTATAAATAATAAGGACACTGTTGCCTTGGGAAAAATAGCCTTGTTATCATGTGACTTGTAGCCACATCCCATCTTGTAATAAGTGCCCATAAAATGGTACCACGCAGCATACAGCTGTCAAGTACATTGTAAATAAAAAGGAGATGGCAGTCACCCACACGGACTAAGCACAATTTATTGAAAATGCTCACCCCTAACAACTGTGTGGGAGAAAGAAAAAACTGCCCTTTTCAATCAAATGCTAATAATTGCATCTATTCATCTGTCATATGCGTTGTTTATTACATGACCATGTCTCTTTAACACATCAATCCAATTTAAAGGGCCACTGTAGTAGCAGAAGTATATTATATGAAGTGCCAGAAATATAATATAGTACATTATAGATCTTGACTGTTAATTTGCAAAACTATTTATAGTTTAAAATAAATAATTACATCCATTTATTTTTAACTATTTTATACAGTTATGCTTTAATAAGGAAGGACATTTTGTCTTTGTTCTTTAAAACCTGGGAAGTTGCAATAAACAGTAGAAAGTCAATGGAAGAATAAGCCCTGGGGAATTGACACTTGAATCAGTCATCTAGAATTTTTCTATAAAATGCTTTTATGCTCTTATGTTACATACCTGCAAATACTTCTTTAAACGACCACTGCACAATGAAAAAAAAACAATATGCGGAACACTTTGAGTCTGCCTAAAAGCATAATTAAGCAAGATAAAAGTCACACAGCTAGTTTTTAGTTATATAAAAATACAAATGTTGATGCCTCTATAGGACTGTGGAGGCATCCATGATACATCTGTGGAAGTTGAGAGCTATAATTGAATCCTTTGCTACAACATCCTACTTCTGGGCTAGTGAGGGGGAAGGAGTGTGAAGTCAATTTCAATAGTACCGAGCTATCAAATAAAAGCTCTGGACTGCTGTATGTTCCCATGTCCCACCATCCCTCCTCAGATAGCTACAAATGCACATCCTCATCATCCAAACACAAAATGGATTCCTGTACTTATAAACAGAGTCTTACAAAATACAGATTTTACCCCAAATAGTATTTTTTCTTGTACTGCAGAAGTTCTTTAATAGGTAACTCAATTACGTTTTAAGATAGAGGTTTAAAAGAGGATAGTAGATCTATTAAAAGGTAACAATGTCTTTAAATTGGATTTAAACATATCCCTGGATTTTCCAAGGTATAGTATGATTCTGTTTCTCTGAGGGGACCTATTACTATAAATATCTGAACATTAAGCTGCATATTTATTGTGGTTAAATTTATTTGCAGGATTATTAAGAAGAAATATAATGAGAATATATGGGCTTGTTATAGATTCAGGTAATACTTACTGAGTTACAGTTGTATCACCTCCTGGAGGCTAGTGTTAGAGTATAGATCAGATTCTCTCTCCAGGATAAAAAAAACAATCTCTTGCTCTTTTTCATTATAAGCCTGCACAAGCCACTTTAGCCTTAGGGATATTTACTAACCCGTAGGAAAACTTCTGAAAGCAAATGTGGAAATAAATAAATGTGCTTCTATAGCTTCCTGTTGCTCAGGTATAATATCGCAAACCATCATCTACACCGTGCTGAGCAAACCTGATCCACATATTGACTCTGCTCCTTTCTCTTCACCCGCTTCATCTATTTTAGTTTTTCATAACCTATTATACCTTCTGCATTTTCCACTGTGTGAAAGAAGGAGAAATGAGCATATTATTAAAAAAACTAACTTACTGATTTAGAAAATGTTTTAATTGTATTTTATGTGACTCCATTTGCAGCTTTGTTCGAGCGCTATGTGTCCTCCCTTGCAGTTATGTCACTCTAAGATGCTTCTATGTAAATTGTAGGGTGTGTGAGCATGGCCAGAATACCCATGAGGCCAACTAGGCAGTCGCCCAGGGGCACTTCCCTGTGAGTGGTGCCACTTCTTAAAATAAATGGTTCCTGGCTTAAAAAAAATGATATGTTGCAGTTCATAGACTGGCTACTACGGGGTAACCGCCTAGAACAAGACCGTTGTTACTGGAAAGGTAAAAATGGGTCCATGGAGGGGCTCCTCCACTTCACTGCCTAAGGGCTCCAAAAAGGTAGATACGGCCCTGTGTGTGAGTCCATGCACATGCCCCCATAGTTTATGTGGAAGCCTCCTAGAGCATCTCAGCAGCAAAGAAGGGCATTATTGATCAAAGCTGAAAATGGAGTCACATGGGCAAAAAATAAAGCAATAAATATAATATATATATATATATATATATATATATATATATATATATACGGTATATATATATATATTTTTTTTAATAATATGACACAGGCAGTTTAGCTTTAAATAAAATAATAAAAACAATTTTATACAGTGATCCTTCATTTCATGCTTCCCATGAGACAGTTCTGTCTTTTAAATGCCCCTGTCCCTCCCAGGCCTCTACATACCCCTCTTTTGAAGGATCAGTCAAATGTGTCCATCTTTGTTTCTAGATGTTTTCTCTGAAAAAAAGAGTTCATGTGCATGTGCGTTCTGAAGTAGATATGTGTTCCAAAGTAGGGTGTACACATGAAAGGGTCCTTTACCTCACTCTAAGTGCTCTTCATGGTGTGAAAGAGCACAAGATTGTATGTTAAAATTATCTACTTTTTTAAATTAATAACATAAAATTGTATTATTTTTTATTTACATACAAATATATCATGCCACTAGCTGTTGTGGCATGAGTAATAAAAGACAGCTGAGCATGCATTGATGTAACAAGGCTATGATTGATAGGGCAGCTTTCCCCTGAACTGCACTGACCAGTTAACCCATAGCTCCCTGTTTAGGTAACTTCAGTATTTCATGCCAGAATATATAGATATGGTAAGGATTACCTTTTATTTGCAAGGAGCTACATAGTAGCTCCCACATAGCAAAGATCAAAGAGTTTTGAACCCCCACCTCCCTACATTGCTCAAATTCCAGAAAGACAAGAGAGCAGAAACCCAAATGTTCTGTATTGAAAATAGAACCTGTTCCCTTCAAACTTGAAATATAAACAATCTGACAAAGCCTTACCATTGACTTGAAATAGGGAAACACTCCTGCAACCTGGTTGGCTGTAGTAGTTCTGTTGAATGTGGGAGGTCAGTTACAAATGTAAACAGAGATATTATTTTATTTGATTTCCCAGTGAAGAATGCACATGATGATGTGACCCAAATTGTGCTGAATTAAGTGTCCCTTTAAGCTCATATGTAACAAACTCAAGTGACTTTCACTGTGTATGAATAGATATAGCACTAGTAAATACCATGTTTTTCCTTAAATGTATTTATCTCTCTTTGGTCATAAGAAATGTTAGGAAGTATGTCATTATGATGACTCTCTCTCTCATGTTTTTTTATATTGCCAGCCCAGATTAGTGACCTCCAATTATCTGAGCAAAATTACCAGGGCTCCCTTCATATCAAACCCGTTCCTTACCTTCATATAAAAACCTGTACAAAAATAGGTTGCACCTTTACATCAGATTTCCCACAACATTTAGCTTGATGAGTCTCATATACATTTGCATTATTTTAAACACATAAGAGAAACCAAAACAAATAAGTGATGTATAGCTTAAGTTTAACATTTTTAATATACAGTTTTTCAATGTATTAGAAATTATGTATTCCTTAATCTCTATCAATGTAGTATCTATTTATGGCATATACAAATCAAGATATGGATATGATGTGGATATATTTTTCTGATATATTAAAATATAAAATATATATTAGGTACAAATGTTTATTTACTATAGCTTGTCTGGGATATATATTCTGCATTTAAAGAAAATAAACTACTATGATAAGTCTTCTTATGGTCTTCTCATATCCCACTCCTCCAATGGTTGCTATTGGGATTTTCTGGACCTAATTAACAACTTTGGTCTCTGTTCTAAAGTTTTTAAAATGCCTTGTATGGTACAGACAAATATAAAAACACAAGATGGTCTCTCATAGGACAAAAAAAGCTTTTACCATTTATTTATAACATGTTAAAACAAGTGATCACTGACAATGAAATCTATATAGCTGGATGTCCAAGAACGGGTTAAGTAATGCTGTCATACATTACATACATTGTCAGCAAAACAGGAATGCAATAATATTTAAATTATGGTCCAGAGATAGACAATTGTCCATGATACAACCCATGTCATTGCCAGTATTCAGTAACACAGCGATGATGTGTGTTCTCCTGTAAAATTTTGAAACCAAGCCACACAGACAAGGGGAATCCCATTTATTGACAAGCAGGAGAACGCTTCATCCCCATGATTAATAGGAAAAGCTGTAATTCACTAATGGAGAAAAACCACAGCACTTTATTTGATGTTGCTCTACAATATTATTCTTCTGGGAAATGTTGGCCACAGATACAGACTGTTCTCTGACAGCTATTGCTGTATTGCTTGCAACTGACTCACTGCTGATAAAATAATGGGATACAACATGCCTGAAATGCATTTCCTAATCACATTACTGTTAGATATACTGAGGGGGAAAAAAATCTAATTTAATTCTGTACAGTTTTATTGGTTTGTGTCTTTGTATTTAAAAGGTTGTAATTTGTTTTATCAAATAGAAAATCTCATCTTTATTTTAATAATGGTTTTAAATTCTGCTAAATAAATAACAAGATTAAATCACATGTTAATTTGTCTATTTTTGTTTTCTGGGCAAATGGGGATTGGCATTATTTGTGCTGTTATACTGTATGATTCTTGTAATCTTGAAATTAATTAGTGAAGCAAAGGTGCAGTGTGTTGGATTACTGTTAAGAGGTTTCTATAAATAATATGTAGTTAATCTGATTAATGTGCTGTAAAAGGGGTAATGATGCACTGTAACACCATATTAATTGTCAAGCCAAGGATATGATTTCAAAATGGCCACATCCCAAATACACTATCAATATTTTGTTACACATCTGTTACACACTATCTGTGCATTCTGCCTTAAGGAAATATTAACTCATTCTAAAATGGCCACCTTTATTATTATTATTATTATTATTATTATTATTATTATTATTATTATTAATAATATTATTCCTTTATTTGTAACATGCCAACATATTCCATTGCAATATACAGGGGTAAGTTCAAGTAAAAAACAATATTAATACAATGCAAAAAAATGGAGGGCCCTGTCTTTGAGCTTTATATAAAACACTAGTCCTTTACCCTTCATAAATGATGGTATAATATTACCATGTCTCTTTTCCCCCCGTGTCTCTTTTCCGCCCTTTCCATTCCATGTCTCTCCCCACTCTCCCTCCTCTATGTCTCTTTCCCCCCTCTCCCTCCCCTTTGTCTCTGTCCCCCTTTCTGCCTCTGTCTGTTTCCTCCCCCCGTGTCCCTTCCCCCACTGTCTTTTTCCCCCTTTCCCCTGTGTCTCTTCCCCCCTCCTCCCTCCCCTCTGTCTTTTTCCCCCTCCCCTGTTTCTTTCCCCCTTTCCCTCTGTGTCTTTTTCCCCTTCTCCTCCCTCCCCTGTGTCCCTTTCCCCCTCTGTCTCTTTCCGCCCTCCCATATGTCTTTTCCCCCTCTGTCTCTTTCCCCCTTTCCCATGTGTCTCTTTCCCCCCTCCTCCCTCCCCTGTGTCCCTATCCCCCTGTCTCTTTCTACCTTTGCCCTGTGTCTCTTTCCCCCCTACTCTGTGTCTATTTGCCCCTTTCCCCCTCTCTGTCCCTTTCCCCCTCTCTGTCCCTTACAGAGTGCAGCTGGCGCTGCACATTGCGGCATGTACGGAAATCCGTACAAATAGTTTCTGGAGCATTAAACACGCTTTAGTAACTATATTAGTGATACATCCTGCTTTCCCTAAAGCACTTAGCAAGGTTGAAAATTTGCAAATGTACTAACTAAGGATATGGATGAAGTATAGAAGAATAATAGATGTGTTGTGTATATTAAGGCTGAAGGTAATAAGCTTCTTTATACAGATGTGTTTTTAGTGAGGTTTTGAGACAGGAGGATAGTCTAGTGGAGCGAGGCAAGGAGTTTCATAGAATAGGGGCCCAAGAAAAGTCCTGAAGGCAGAAATGAGAGGAGGTGATAACAGAGGTGAATAGAAGAAGGTCGTTAGCAGAGCGAGAGGCAGTTGGGAGAGTATTTAGAGAGGGCTTTATACATTACAATAACTGATTTTACATTTTATTCTGGAGGCTATGGGAGAGGTGCTGCAGACACTGAGCATTGAGTTTGGTAGATGAGTCTAGTAGATGCATTCATTATGGATTGGAGTGCAGAGACAATTCACAACATTATCAGATATGTGTTTATTGTAATATTAAAAAGGCCTGCAACTCACTCACATCAGGTATAGACTTGAAAATCATGTTGGAATGCTGTTTAACAGCCTTATTAAATTGCGATTCGGCCAATTGAATAGGGCTCTATATAAGCACAGAGCATATTTTGTTACAGAAGTTTTTAGTTAGTGAAGACCTTGCTTGAGGATCGAAGTTCACTAACTAAAAACTTCTGTAAAAAAAATATGCTCTGTGTTTATATAGGGCCCTATTCAATTGGCCAAATGGCAATTTAATAAGGCTGTAAATCTGTAAACCTGATCCAGAAATAGTTTTAGGCATTTTCAGTTACAGCTAAAATTGCACTTGAAGCTCTCCAACAAGCAGAATAAGTTGACGATTTTACCATATGGCCAACACTGTGCTCATTTGGCCAGTCAATGAAGTGAATGTCACTGGGCCGAGTCACTCAGCCCTCAGGAGCACAAAGTGGCTGCATGAGCTCTCATGAGCTACACCAAAAAGATGAAGCATAGATACTTTGGCAGCATTTAACCAGTGTCAGATCTGCAGGGAAGAAGAGTTCTGCAAGTGCTTGGGAGAGTGATTACTCTGAAGGTTTGTAAGAGAGGATAGAGTGACTGTTTATGTCAATGAGCAACATAGCCATAGTTTTTCATATACCCACCCTATAACCTTTGTCTGTTTTGTTGTTTGCTTTATTTAACACAGAGCCATCTATCCACATGATTAAGAATTAATAGCTATTCTGCCCTGCATATGCCACTGCCTTGGTTGGTGCAGCCTCATTATACATAAAGCAATTAACAAAGAGAGTCAAACACTCTGCAACCTCTGACTAAGATGTCCCTAACATAATCAATTCAACAGCAGTTTACAAAAGGGAATGCTTATTCCACATTCAATTCTCTATCTCATGGACTACAATTAATATATGATAACAAATATATGTCTCATTAAGAACACAATTAAGGAGGAAAAATGTCATAAAACTATTTTGTATGAGTTACAAATACATTTTGGTTCCTCTACTGGTCCCTGCAAGCATCCATGATACTCTGATAAAGGATGCATATGTGAAGGAGCATTTACATTTGTGCATGATCAGTGTTTGCAGTTTATCATGTAAGCTACCTGCTGCTGAGCATGTGCAGGGGAGGGGATAGGTGTCAGACCAGAGGGGATTTTCTATACATAAACAACATCTGAAAAATAAGATTTTCTCTAAAATGGTTTTATGCTCATGGCTTACACACATGCTTATGTTGTATGTTACTTCACAAATACAAGTTTTTTTCCTAACACATAATTTGCCTTCCTCCTACAAACACAGTTAGTGATAGTTTGCATACTGTATAAATATGTTCACTTGGTCTAAAATAATTTCAACTCTTATTATACATAAATGTGAACCAACTGCACACACAACTCTATCAATAAATGCACAGATATTGTTTGTCTTTTCAATGAGCCTTAGGGTGCTCCATTCACTCTATAATTAATCTGTACTGGAGATTGGTACACAATGTATCTTACAAGCAAGAATGCTCTGCTACAGTGCAGTATTAATGATACATACTATACCTGCAGCAAATTAGGTTATTTTTTATTTTACCTTCCCATAACAGGATGGCAAACTGTAATATCTAGAAGGCATAAATATCACATACTTTTGCAAGACAAAAAACAAATCAATAAATGACAACTGCAATTCTCTCCATTTTACTGAGCAATAATTACTAAATCACTTTTTTCAGGGCTGAACATACTCACTGTATTGATTGCCCAGGAAATATTTACTGTGCAAGAGGTACCGGTATAGAGCTAAAGTTACTGCATGGTGTTTTCCATCATTTAAACTAGACGTTAGACAAAGCTGGTATAACTGCCAAGGTCCTCTCTGTGATAGACTTAGTAAATACAGGGAATTAATGCAATATAGTTTGGGGACCCTCTTGCGTCTTATTTATTCAAGGTAGATGCATGTAGGAGTCAAAAAAGCTATATATAAATATATGTGGTGAGATCACAATTCCACAAAAATAATTATTAGCCCCATTCCCATAATAAGGTAACAGACCCCTTTAACTCCAGGTAGCAGATGACCTATAACACGTTGTGGGTCACGATGTGTTGCACCCGTTAGACTAGCAGTATGAGGCCAAAAAGCAACATTCACCATTATATTACACATATACTATTTATATCATAAGTCCAGAAAGTATGAGAGTATAGTATTAGAAACTGTACATAATAAGCATCCGTCTAGTTATGAGATTTACAATGTATAAATATATATTGGTGTACATTTTGACTGATGTCATCATTACCACTCTTAAAGGACACAGCAATTGCTTTAAATAGGGTATAATTTAAAAATATAAATAGTAACAAGTATCTTATTGATAAAAAGTTATGAAAAAAATGTTCTTGTAAACTAATAAGCTTCCCTGTAGTGCTGCTGAGAGCACTGGCGTTTGTTACTGCCACATTCTCATTGTGCAGGCACAGATATATTCTGCATTCAAGCCCCTCCAACCTCAGGGATCTGATCTACTGAAACTAAAATAGTAGATTCCATAGTATCTTAAATATTCATAGCATATTAGTGGCAATATATTAGAGGCTGTGTTTTTATTTTTATACTCCAAAACATGTGGCCTATTTCAGGAATAAAGTAGTTCTTCAGAAGAAGAGAGCAGTGGCCCTTTAATTTTCACAGAATTAAATGTGCAATTTTTTGTATTATTATTTAAATCATTTTGTATTGAACTGCAAGGAAAATATACACAATCTAATTATACATTGCACATTACAGTACATAGGTATAATACAATTCTCCATGTATCTTAAAATTTTTCATTCTTTTCCTTTTTTCATTCCTTTTTTCTTTCCTTATTGATTTTGATTAACCATAAAGGCTTAATATTACACAAACACAAAACAATAGTAATAAATGAAAAAAAAAAAGGGGGAGGTATGAAATAGGGGGAGGGATATGAAGTTTTGTGGATGCTCTCCATAATGCAGTTGATTTTTATCTTTCTCTTTTTTTAGTTTCAGCCTAATTTTAGAGTCCATATGTCCTAACAGGATGCCCATTTTTTATATTTTTCATCTAGTTCCACTGAAATTGTACTCATCGTGTATATGTATTCTAATATGGGGATATTTGTTTTTCAATTTTTTGCTATTTTACTTCTGGAGGCTAAGACAATCTGATTTGTTAGGAATTGTGATTCCTTTGGGGGTTTTAAAATAGGAATTTATAGTAATGCTTCCTCTGTTTTTTGGGAATATCAAATTCCCACAGTTTTTTTTTGGGGGGGGGGGGGGGGTAGAGTATGTTTATTCCCATAATGCATGTCTCAGCCTCAAACATTTACCATCTAGGAATAGATTTGAGATTTACAGTTTCGCTGGTGTGAGATACCATCTTAAAAGAGTTTTAAATGCATTTTCTCTTAGAACTATATTAAGAGGAGCTCAATGCAGAAATCTTACACTGCAATGTCTGACTCCTCCTGCTTCCTGTTCCCGGTTGAAAACAAGCCTATCCATCCCATGATTCTTTGGTGCATGAATTATGAATTTTATGCTAATTTTAGCAGGGATATCCAGTGGTGTAAATCACCTGATTGTAAACTCCAGAGATTTAGCAAACATCAGGGTGAGTTTATTAATGTTTATTTTGGTATGTTTTCATGCAAAAAAATATTTCATACACTGCTGATTCTCCTCTTTCAGATGCATTCATAATCCAGGAAACTTAAATATACCTTTAAGAGGTTTATATTCTGCTAGCTCCTAAGTCCTTAGCAAAACTGAATAATTTCATGGTGTTACTAGAAAAATGAAACTTTAAAAATAGGGATATATATATAACTCCTATTTAAAGTCATGCATATCTTTTAATAAGCCTATTCACCTCTATTAAAGGACCACTGCACAATGGAAAAAAATATTCATTTGAAAAGTCTGGGTCAGAGCATAATTAAGCAGGAAAAAGTTATAAATCTAAATCTTAATTAGAAAAAAAAATGTTTTGATACCACTGCAGGGCCCTGGAGAGATCCATGATACACTGATGGAAGTTGTGTGTGAGAGGGTGTTACAAGGGGTCTGCTTCTGGCAAAGTGAGAGGTAATGGCATTGTATCTAATTCAAGGGTGGTGTCTATTTCGAGTTTGGTCCTGAAGGGCCCCACATAAGCCTGGATTTGAGGATTTCCTTTTGTGCACATGTGAGTCAATCAGGATGACTAAAGAAATAGGTATACGCAGCATGGGTATCCTCAAATCCATCAATAAGTGTGGCCCTCCAGGACCAAACTTGATTCACCAATCTATATCAATCTTATACAATTATCTCTACGATGTCTCTCTGTTGCCTCCTTCCCCACCCCCTCTTCACATAGACAATACACACAACCTCATGATTCAGCTTTGAGGATGTAACACACACAAAATGGATTCCTGTACTCATAAACAGAGTCTTGAAAAGTTCAGATTTTTCCAATGATTAAGGCTTGTTGTTGTTTAGTCGTTCAGTTGCGTCCGAATCTCCATGCCGCTATGGACCATAGCACGCCAGGTGCATCTCTCAGTCACTGCCCCTCTGAGCTCCATCAAGTTCATGTTCATTGCTTCAGTGACCTCATCTATCTATCTCCGCCTCTATCGTCCCTTTCTTCTTGTGCCTTCAATCTTTCCCAGCATCAGAGTATTTTCTAGGGAATCCTGCTGTCGCATGATATGGCCTCATGTTCATACCTTCTAGTGAACAGTTTGTCTTGATTTCCTGAAGTATTAATTTATTGGATCTTCTTGCAGTCCAAGGGACTCTAAGCAGTCAGCCAGCATCGCAATTCAAAGGCATCAATTCTACGGCGCTCAGACTTTGTTATGGCCCAGCTCTCACATCCATATGTTACTACTGGGAATACCATAGTTCAAACTATGCAGACCTTTGTTTATAGTTTAATATCTTTACTTTTTACTAGCTTGTCCAAGCTTGCCATAGCTTTCCTACCCAGAAGAAAACGTCTTTTAATTACATGACTACAGTCACCATCTGCAGTGAGCTTGGATTCAAGGAAAACAAAATTAGTCACTGTCTCCACTTCTTCCCCATCTATTTGCCAGGAAGTGAGATTGCCGTTTGCCATGATCTTCGTCTTTTTAACGTTGCGCAGCAGGCCAACTTTTGCACTCTCTTCTTTTACCTTCATCAATAAGTCCTTTAGTTCCTCCTCACTTTCAGCCATCAGAGTAGTATCATCGGCGTATCTGAGGTTGTTGATATTCCTTCCAGCAATATTGATTCTGGCTTTGGATTCATCCAGTCCAGTCTTACGCATGATGTACTCTGCATATAAGTTGAATAAATAGGGCTACGACCAAATTCTACTAATCTCTGACCTACTTAAGTTTGTACTCCCAGGCCAAATGTTTCTCCATTATTCCAGGTGGCCTTGGGTTCCCTTCTTTAGCATTCCAATCTCCTATGATGATATTAACACCTTTTCTTGGTGCTATATCTATGACGTGTTGAATGTCTTTATAGAACTGGACAACTTCAGCCTCTTCAGCATCCGTGGTTGGGGCATGGGGCATACATTTGGATCACTGTGAGATTAAATGGCTTGCCTTGAATTCGAATTAAAATTATTATTACTATTATCATTTATTTATAACGCACCGACATATTCCGTAGTGCTGTACATAAGATAAGTTCCAGACAAAGATACATACAAATTAAACATAGCAAAGCAAGGAGGGCCCTGTCTTTGAGCCTCAAATCCATAGTGTCCATAGTGCTTTCCCTAAAGTACCTTGTGGGATTGAAACTCGCAGACTTACAACCTAAAGGTATTGTGTGAGGAAAAGGAGGGAGAGAGAGGTGAGAGTGTGTTAGGGTGGAAGGTGATATGCTTCTTTAAAGAGATGTGTTTTTAGAGAGGTTTTGAATGTTTTGAGGCAGGGGGATAATCTGGTGGAACAAGGCAAGGAGTTCCAGAGAATAGGGGCAGCACAAGAAAAGTCCTGAAGGCAAGAGTGAGAGGAGGTAACAAGAGTTGGCGGAAAGAAGAAGGTCCTTAGCAGATGAAGAGGGCAGGTGGGAGAATATTTGGAGATAAGACCAGAAATGTATAGGGGTGCGCTATTGTTGAAGGCTTTGAAAGTTATGGTCATGATTTAAATTTTATTCTGGAGGCTATGGGAAGCCAGTGGAGTGATTGACAGAGGGGTGATGCCGACACTGAACGTTGTGTACAGAAGATGAGTCTAGCAGAGGCATTCATAATGGATTGAAGTGGAGATAGTCGGGTGGTGGGTAGGCCTGCAAGAAGCGAGTTGCAGTAGTCTAGTCGAGAGATGACGAGAGAGTGTATAAGGATTTTAGTTGTGTCTTGTGTAAGATAGTGATGAATTCTGGAGATGTTTTTTAGATGGAGAAGACAAGATTTAGTTAGTGATTGTATGTGAGGGATGAAAGACAGAGCGGGCTCCAGTAGAACCCCAAGACGACGGGCTTGGGAGGTGGGTGTGATGATGTAATTGTTGACAGTGAGAGAGATGTGAGGAATTGATGCTGTGGGAGAGGGAGGAAAGATAAGGAGTTCAGTCTTGGACATCCAAGAGGATATGCTAGAGAGGCAGTTGGAGATATGTGTTAGAAGAGAGGGGGGTAGATTTGGTGCTGAGAGGTAGATCTGCATAGAGATGATACTGCAACCCAAAAGAGTTTATAAGGGTACCAAGTGAGGATGTGTAAATGGAGAAGAGGAGGGGGCCTAGGACTGATCCTTGGGGTACGCCAACAGACAGGGGGTAAGGAGAAGAAGAAGTGTCAGAGAAGGAGATACTGAATGATTGATTTTGTAGGTATGATGAGAACCACGATAGGGCAGTGTCTCGAATACCGAAGGAGGAGAGGATATGGAGTAGAAGTGGATGGTCAACTGTGTCAAAGGCAGCAGAGAGATCTTGAAGAAGGAGAATAGAAAAGTGACCTGTCCTTCTGTCATTTATTGGGTTGTAACTGAGCACTGCTTTGGCCTCTCTTTGATTGACTATGAGGGCTCCTCTATTTATTCCATAGTAGAAGATCTGGTGGTTGTCTGATGTGAAATGTCCTATTCCAATGCATTTAAGTTCACCAATTCCCAGAATATCGATGTTTAACCTTGTCATCTCATTCTTGACCACATCTAGTTTCTAACATTCCAGGTTCCTGTGCTGAATTGTTCTTTGCAGCAGCAGATCTTCCTTTCCCATCCAGACACATCCGCAGCTGGGTGTCCTTTTGGCTTTGACCCATCCACTTCATTAGATCTGGTGCTACTTGTACTTGTCCTCTGCTCTTCCTCAGTAATGTGGTAGGCACCGTCTGACCTGAGGGGGTTCGTCTTCCGGTGCCATATCGTTATGTCTCTGGTTGTGCCTGTCCATAAAGTTCCTTCTCCAGTCTATGGCTTACACAGCTGTTAATATTATTAGCTTAGTACATACTTGACAAACATGTATCTTTTTTTCTTGAACTGCAGTGGCTCTTTAAATATCCCTCCTAGAACAGCACTGAGCTAGATAGAAATATCAGGAACCATATATCCAGCACTATTTGACATAACCAATGTGGTATCATATTTATAGTATGCTCTTTTGAAGAAACTGACTCAGTAATTGGGATGTTTTAGAGAGAAAATCTTTCATTTAAACTAATACATAAAATGTTTCTTTAACATTGACAGATATTTGCTTTTTTTTCTTAACATGCAAAGCCACCTACTGAAAGACGGTCATTATGAAGCATCACTTCACAATAGGACTAAATGAGCAGATCACAGTAGGAAAACCTGGCCCAACTAGCAGTCTAATCTGTAAATGGCCATGGCATAAAATGTTTTAATGTATATGGCTTACACAACTACTGATATTCACAAATATGTGAACATGTCCTAATTACTGTGGCCTTTTATATTTCAGAACTAAAGGGGCACTTTCATTTTCAAATGCCCTATTTCAGATGTCCTTTGAAAAGGACCACTGTCCAATGTAAAAATATATATGCTTGAAATTGTCTGTGACCCAGAGCATAATTAAGCAGGAAAAAAGTCATATAGCTAGTTTTAATCAGAGAATAATAAATATGGATGGATCCATGATACATTAATGGAAGTTGTGTGTGTGAGAGGGGTATTTGCATGTCTGGAGAATTTCCTTCTTCTGTGCCAGTGAGGTGGGAAGGGGTGTGGTGTTCATTTCAGTATTATCTAATTATTAAACAAAGATTATCTGCTCCCTCACCACCGCTCCCTTCACTGACAGCCCAAAAATACACCCTTATCATGCAGCTCTCAGGTAGTGATGTAACAAACACAAAATGCACTTCTAAACAGTCTTCAAAACTTCAAAACTTTAAAAAAAAATGTATTTATGTCCATGGTTTACACAGCTGTTAATATTGTTAGTTTGGTAAAGAAGTGCATACTTGAACTATAGTGATCCTTTAAGCACCACAGTGCACGCATAAGACACTACATGCACCTTCAAATAATTCTCCATAGTATTGTGAAAATTACAAATTGGGCCATGCTGTATGTGGGGGAATTTACTAAACATCTCAAGTGCATCTTATGTTATCTCTTGA
Organism: Discoglossus pictus; assembly: GCA_027410445.1. Classification (NCBI taxonomy): domain Eukaryota; kingdom Metazoa; phylum Chordata; class Amphibia; order Anura; family Alytidae; genus Discoglossus; species Discoglossus pictus. The sequence continues at coordinate 181,100,761 of CM050167.1, forward strand.
TTTCCTTTACACTATTTCCCATGTGACAATAGCCCTTCTCGCTGCTTAGTAAACGCTTAGAAAATTCCATCCATTAACATCTCAGAGAGAATGAGAGATACAATATGTACCTCAATTTAAAAATGCTCTTCCAAAGGTGTAACCAAAACTGTTTTTTCCTGTGTCAATTTAAATGTTACTATCGCTAATGATACATTATAGTATCATTGTCTTATTTACCTACACATATCCCCCATGCACTGCAAATCACACATTTTGCAATTACCAGACATTATTATTAAAGCAAAAAAAAAAACGTATTTAAACAACATGGCCCTCATTCAATTGCAATTTGGCCAATTGAATAGGGCTCTAAATAAGCACATAGCATATTTTTTTTAAATAAGTTTTTAGTTAGTAAGCATCTATCTAAAAGCAAGGTTTTCACTAACTAAAAACTTCTTTAAAAAAAATATGCTATGTGCTTATATAGAGCTCTATTCAATTGGCCAAATTGCAATTGAATGAGGGCCCATGTATATAACACACAGGCCCTCATTCAATTGCAATTTGGCCAATTGAATAGGGGTCTAAATAAGCACATAACATATTTTTTTTAAAGAAGTTTTTAGTTAGGGAAAACCTTGCTTTTGGATAGATTTTTACTAACTAAAAACTTATTAAAAAAAAATATGTTATGTGCTTATTTAGACCCCTATTCAATTGGCCAAATTGCAATTGAATGAGGGCCACAGTAAATAAAAGGCTAGAGAGAGGATTGGCAATACTATGAGGAGGTAATGTGCACTTTGCAAAGATCATCTCTGGTGGTCAGACTTTTTAGCAAAATTAACATTTTCTATAGCTTGCATTGCTGTCTTTCAGCAGTCATAATATAAAACATAAAATATATATGTTTCCTTTGTCTTGGCTTTCATATAGACAGTTTTTCAGCTCATACTTCATCGACTCAAAGCCTTTTTTGGTAAAATAATCAAACTTCTACAAAGTAGGAGATTTAAACTCTTTATAAATTAGTTGGATAAAAGTTTCGATTGTTTTAGTAAGTGTCTATACATAAAAGAACATTATTATTATAATTATTATTATTATTGTTTATTTGTAACGCGCCAACATATTTCATAACGCTATACATAAGTTAAGTTACAGGCAATGACAAGTTCAAGATTCATACACTGCAATGAATGGAGGGCCCTGTCTTTGAGCTTGTAATCCGGTGTCCATAGCGCTTTCCCTAAAGCACCGAAGCAGGATTGAAACTCGAAGACTTACAATCTAAAGATGATGTACACATATAGATTTGTACTAGTGCACTCTCACTGATTGCTGTAGTCAATATCCTTCATGTGTGAATACACCTAAAGGTAATACCCCAGGCGCATGCTGCTAATCCTCTTAACACTTAACTTCAGTTGTGACGAAAACTTAGCTCTTAACACTTTCTATTATACAAACAGAAATTACAGCTTAAGTGGAAAAGAAAGTACTGGATATGCCAGCATGGGATAAGAAGAAAACTAGCTTTAGATGGGTATTAGTTTTACTAGATTAAGATCATGCCTAAATGGCCAGTTGATTAATAATGTAATAAGTGGAATCACATGATATTAAAAACATTATCTGGTTTATTGAGGGATACATGATTAAATGTCTTTACTACATCATAGACATTTCTCATGTGGCCTAATAAATGGCAAGGTCACATCTTTCTAGGGAATGGGTCTTCAAGCATTAGATTTAGACACACTTGGTTCAGCATGGGTTCTCCTGGAAATGTTGGAGCACGTCTGGCCAACAATAGAGCTGGAAAAGTGGTGTCTAAATGATAGACATATAATTTATACATTTATATTTAAGCTATGGATACATTTGATGTCAGTTTGCGTCATTCCTTCTGTGTTCTTTGCTTATCAATTGAACTGTCTTGTCTAAAGCAATGAGTTCTTGGAGGGATGGTAAGCAATATGTGCTGGTTCCATATTCTAAAGTCTCTAATTTGTTTCTGAGTAGACATAAATGACCCTATGTTTATATCCTATTTCGAGGTTTGATGTAGTTTGTCTCTATATTCTAATAGGGAGAATGTAGGAGACAAGGCGGCTTTGAGTATGCTCAGTAAAATGTGCCATTTAACGTTTATCGTATATGAAATATGAGCTTGTTCCAGTGAAGGGGCCATAACTTAGAAACCAAAAATAAGACTAGGCACAAGAATGGGACTGTGAGAGTTGTGATGAATCTATGGTATACGAAAACTGGATTAAAAAGTCAGCTGTGATATCAAAACTACACCAACACATGTTAGATAGAAGAGGAAAAAGATAGAATCTGGAAAACACTGTTGTCTAAGCATTGGATTTCAATTCCCTATATCAGGTTAAAGAAGGCAATCTAGTATATGACTATAATTAAATGACATAAATTGACATCATTTCATTCAAACATACGTTGAAAGAAAATAATTGACCAGACGGTTACAATCCAATAATATGCTATTGCTTTGCTATCTAAGTGCACCCTCAGTTTAACAGACTAATGGATGGAAGAGATTTAGTCCAGGTATTCATTAAAAAAACACTCTCATACTGAATTACCAATCATTATTACTAGTAGTAGTAGTAGTAGTTGTATCCTTTATTTGTAACACCACAGCTATACAGGGGTTAAGTACAATCAAAATAATACAATATTAAGACACTGCAAAAGAACGGAGGGCCCTGTTTTTGAGCTTAAAAATGTAATGTACATTGTTCTTTTTCCCAAAGCACCTTACAAGATTTTTGATGGGCAACTTCTTTTTTACTATTATTATTATCTTTTATTTTTAACATGCCACCATATTCCTTAGCGCTATGCATGGATTAAGTATAAGGCAAAAATAATTTTAACACTTCACTATAAGAACAAATTAAACAAACTCTTCTCGCCCCACCATCACACCACCTACTGGCCGCAGCAAATCACTGCTGGCAGGGAGGAAACAGGAAAGATCCTTATCTACAATTAAAAGCAAGACAACTGTGCATGATTTATTTTGCTCATTCTCCGAGAGTTAACACACAGGTAATTAATTCTATATATTGTATCACATAAGATGATACTATCTCACTCATGAAAAGGGTTTAAGTGGGTTTGTTACACACCATCAGCTAATGCTCTAATAATATCCCAACCAGTGAAAACGGGTTGAGGGAAATATTCTGTGGATTAAACTTTCATTACAAAACAGGTGGATTTGATGGGGGACGTGACCATTTTACTTGAGATTCCCATTTAGACTTGAGTCAGCACCTATTCACCTATACTTTTAGAACTAAAATTAGCATATTTTTATTGCTTTCCTGTTTTCCAATAGTAATGATTTCATAACTTCAGATTCTGCCATATTCACAAATATCTCTGTTTAATTCAACTTGTACACAGAAAAAAGTCACTAGGAGGTAGAAACAGTAGCTTATATGCAGCCCTATTAAATTGGGGCTACATGTTAAAACATAGCTCGTAACTTCGATTTTACATGTTCCGGGTATTAAATTAGCCCTGTAATGTTGCTCATGTGTTAACACGCAGGACAGCCGAGAATAGGCTACTTGGTGAGCAACGTTGAACTTTGCGCATATAAATCCTTTGATACGACGAGCCCGTAGCCGCTACTTGTTCAGTTGAGTTATTAAATTGCAACGTGGTCACTTGCAAGGAAGCAAGTAACACGCAAATGGAGCCCAAAGGCCAACATGTGCTCGAGAGCACCCGCAAGGGGGTTAAAGTACAATACGTAGCACTTGAAATGCAAATAACATCACTCTACTGTAAATTTATTATAAGGGAAAGTGATGTTAGGTCTTAGAATTAATAGCACAACATTCTTAAGTCCGCAAAATGGCCCCGAAACATACTTTATTTCATGATTATGTTTTGTTTTATATTGATCCCTGCAATCAATGTGTTAAGACATATACTGTAACTTGCATGTAATAGAATATCATATTTATGGCTTTATTAATATTGCATTATATCTGGCCTGCGGGTCCGATCGCAAACTGTACTTGAAGCACGTAGGACTTTGAAATCTACCCTCCCCTTTCTCAGTGACGTAACGCTAACAATCTCTTTTTCCATTGGCTCTATCTGAACCCGCAACTCCATGATTGCTTAATTGTCTGCGTTTGAGCACGCAATCACGACGCCCGCGAACTGGTTTACGAAATAGCCTCTTTCGCTTGTAGCTCGAAGCCCATTCTAATTTAACGTAAGTAGGGCAAATTTGAAGCACTCAGCCCTTATGTGCTACAAGTTGGACTTAAAAGGCTGAAATTTAATATGGCCCTAAAAAATTCTGTATACTTTATTTGAGTTGAAAAAAGAAACACAAGGATATATCTGCTTCTTGTTCTCTTACCTTTCTATAGCACTTAATTATTTGTGTACTAGCGAATTGCCCGTCAAAAAATGACGGCAATGAAATTGTAAGGTAGCTAATGCTGTTTGGTGTATAATAATGAAATATGTAATACATTACTAAATGAATATACTGTACCTATTTTGAAGCATTGTGATGAAGAGCTGGCAATCTGTGTTGATGTTGCTGCAGCATTAGTGGTGTGGAGCTGCTGTGTAAGCATGCTGAATGTGTGCACTGTGTGGTATGAATATCCGTAGGTCGTTTGTTGCGGTGTTTTGCGAGTTTGTTGTGGTGTTTTGCGAGTTTAGAGTGCTGTAGACTCGTTTTCGTTTTGTTCGGCGGCCATTTTTTCTCTCGCTTAGATTTTTTTTTAGTCTCTAAACTGTTTTATTTCGAGTAAAATCGAGGTGTAAGTTGTATTTTTGAGGTCCTGGGTGCTCCCTCTTGGTGTAGGTAAGGTTTTTATGTATGTGCTGTGTGTATGTATTGTGTTTTACATTTTGTAATGTTCGCGAGTTGCGTCCGAGTGTTGCGAGGCCGTAATGTGTGTGATCGTGTGTTGTATGTTGTTTGCGAGTGTCGTAATGTGTGTGTCGTGCTGTTTGGTTTGCGACGTGAAGTTTGCGAGGGTCGCAGTTGCTGGCATGGAGCGCCTTCGGCGCTCCATGCCAGCAACTGCGGCCCTCGCTTTGCGAGGTCCTCAGGTGCTGGCATGGAGCGCCTACGGCGCTCCATGCCAGCAACTGAGACCCTCGGCCACTGCCCTCGCTTTGCGAGGGCCGCGACTCGCGTAGCGAGCCCGCAGCGTTAGGAACAACTCGTACGCTCACAACTATATATGTGATTATGCATAATAACTGCAAAGCTTGTATTTTCTGCATAATGCCTTTCCTGCAAATTGTGCTTTCACACATTACCCTGAATCTTCCACCCTCCAACTACAAAGCATAACCTCTGTTTATTTGGGGGATACCTCAATCTTCAAATTTATTAAACCCTTTAATATATTTGAAGACTTCTATCATATCACTCTTAATCATATTACTCTTAATCATTGTTTTCTCTAATCTGTATGTATTAAAGGATACCTTTTTTCTATATGTTCTTTTAAATAATTAAACTTGATGAGAAAATATACATAGTGTTTACATTTTTCATTTGTTATGTGCATTTATTCTTCACTACAGGGCTCTATTTTCTTTACTGTACTAATGGCTTGCTGCTTTTTCAGGGCTGTGTCAACTAAATAGCATTGTATTAACCCCAGATCCTATCTTCCTGCATATTCAATCTCTCCCCTCACCTCAGGAAGTTGATTAGTAGATACCAAAATGGTAGGATCCACTGCAGTATAATCATCAAATGTAAAAATAAACAATAGAGGCTGGTCATCCTTTAAGATCACAAATGATTCCTCTGCCTTGTAGACCATCACCATCTGAATCAAACTTCTTTAAATTGATTTTAATGTGTTAATATCCTTTTCAAGATACAGTCTCTATAAATGGTGCTCTTCAACATCATCAGACTTAATTTAGTCTGTGTAAATTTAATTTTGCTGGCCTACTTTTCTTCTTTACAAAAAAAAGCTTTTTTTTATGTTTAAATGGGTTATTAAAGATTTTTTTAATTATCTAGTTATGCAAATATAATGGATAATAATTAGAGACTTCAAACAACTTTATTCAAAGATAAAAAAAAAATCTACAAGATTGGGAAAATAATATTAGGTCTTGGTCTGGACGTTTAGAGGCAGTAAAAATGGGCATTCTCCGAAAAATTACTTATTTGTTACGCAGTTTTCCGCTCTTGGTTCCAGCATATATTATCAATAAATTTCAAATTTGAATTGATAAATATATTCATAACTATAAAAGAATTAGGATAAAGAAAGTCTATATGATATGCGATTTTGAAAAGGAGGAGTTGGATATCCGTTGATTAAAAACTACCAACAAGCCATACAAATGTCTCAACTAATACTATGGACTCAGCCATCTGACCTATTTAATTGGTCTCAAATTGAGAACTTCGACTTAGAATTTGGGGATCTAAACCTTTTATTGTTTTCTACAGAGGGGGAGTTTAAGGATAGAAAAGTACGAGGAAGTCTTACATTAAAAAATCATAGGTGGTGGTGTAAATGTAACGCTCGCTTCTCCCTAATGCCCCTACCCAGTCCTATTACACCTTTGGCCTTACTGGCCAAATTATTTGATTCTAGCCTACTTAGGATGTTAGTGAGAAAGGGAGCCTTTTGTTTGAAAGATATATATGGGGATACAAAATTAATGGAGTTCCAAGAACTTATTAATAGTTATTAAATTTCCATAAATAATTGGCTAGAATATATTAAATTACAGAAACTACTGGTTTCATCCCCTTTCTATATGGAGGAAACGAGGAGGCTGACGGATTTTGAAATTTTAATCTCTTGTAAAGATAAAAAGCACCTTGTGTCTAAATGCTATCAAATTATTAAGAAACAATACCAACTTGAGAAACCTTTTAATTGGAGGTTATGGGGAAATGATATAGGTAATTCTTGGCCTGTGGAAAAATGGCATTCATCCTTTTTTTTAATGGCTAGATTTATAAAACATGTAACATATAGGGAAATTCAGTTTAAAATTATCAACAGATGGTATTTAACTCCAATTAAATTTGGACAGTTAAATAATTCAGAGGAACAAAAGAACTGTTGGAGAGGCTGTGGGCAGAGTTGTTCGCATTTCCATTTGTGGTGGAGTTGTCCGCTAATACAGAATTTTTTGTTTAAGAGTTTTAAACATTTATCAAAGATCTGTGAAAAGGTAATAACTCTGGCACCAGAATTGGTGATCTTAAATTTTTTCCCAGAAGGTCTTTCAACAATAGTTAAAGGAATGGCTTTGCTTTTCCTTATGGAATCAAAAAAACTTGTAGTCTCCAGTTGGAAAAATAAAGTATGCCCATCTTGGATGGAACTTTCAGAAAGATTGGAATATGTTCACCTTTTAGAATGTGTTTAAGTAATATTAAGATAGGCCCAAAGATAAGAGCTAAATGGGCCCTATGGGGAAAAAAATTCTCATCAATAACGAAGGTTTGAGTTCAGTAAGATGTCTCTCCTCTCTTCTCTCTTCGGAGTGCTTTCCTCATGCTGGAGGTATATGATTTGTCTATGTGATGTTTGTTTTATTTTGTCTCTAATGTTTTATAGACATTTGCTGACCTGTGTGTCAGACTTGGTATATGTGGAATATATGTTTTCTCTCGTTTAATGTAACAAAATGTATAAATAAATATTTAAAAAAAAGATACAATCTCTAAAAATGTTGCTCTTCAACATCATCCGACTCAATTTAGTCTGTGCAAATTTAATTTTGCTGACCTACTTTTCTTCTTTACAAAAAAAAGCTTTTTTATGTTTAAATGGGTTATTAAAGAGTTTTTTTAATTATCTAGTTATGCAAATATAATGGATAATAATTAGAGATTTTGTGTTTAACAATTCATGCTACTGACAGCTGGCAGTGCCGAATGCAAAACTGCTGTAGAATCTTTTTTTGACCTGTCTATGCAAGTGCTCAACACTAAACAAATTATGGGGGAAATTTGCTGAACGTCTCTAGGGGCTGAGATGAGGAGAGAAGGGCTGTGACCTCAATTTTTCCAGACAAGAAATAGTGAATAATAATAGTGAATAATAAATATAGTGATGCATATCTCAGTCACTTGAGATGTTTAGTCCATTCTCACACTGTTTTCTATTAAAGTCCTGCATTTTTAATGCAAATTTATTCAAACCTTATATGTATTATTAACATTACATGACGACTGTTAGTCGTCAGTATTCAATAAAATATATTATTCTGTTTATATATACCAATTGTTAACTTTGAGGATACATAAAAATGTATTTGTATTGTGAAAAGGCATTCATTGTTAATAGATATTTTTAGTAGAATTTTCTCTTACACTATCTACAACAATTTTCTTCCAATCAGTCATTAGTCCTGTATTCTACTCTGTAACTATGTTCACAATAATAATCTATTCTATGGGTGGCAAACAGGAAGTGCTCAGGCTGTTTATGGCCCCCATGTGTCCACATCCTGTTGTATTGAATAGGTAACAGTTTTACAGCATTGCCAAATGTATTCTCTTTTGGGGTTCAGTGAAATGCAAATCAATAAATATATTTCACAACTGTTCTCTGTCACCAAAACTTTGAAAACTTAAAATAGATTATATAACAAGATATGGGACAAACACCACATAGACTAATGTTAAGTTGAAAATAATTTAACTAACATGATTTAATCAATAATATCTCTATAAATTCTATAACATGTTGTACTGTTAATATATACATATAGTAGAAGATCAATGGGACTGAACTAACTGTGACATTGTATGATATATATTTTTGCTCAGATGGAGCCCAGAGGGGCAATGGCACCTTGGTCCATAAGGTCATGAAGAGTCAGTCCCGGCTGAATGACTAAACAACAACAACAACAAAGATCTGCTATTTAGTTAATGTCAATTTTATTAAGTCAATTTACTATTTCTTGTCCATTAAAGTGTGGCCCTTTTAAGATGTCAGAGGCTTATACTTAAAGGATTATGGATTATGATAGAGGAGAATCAGTAGTGTATGAAAACATTTTTTTGTATGAAAAAAATCGCAAAAGGAACATTTAAACACTTACCTTGAAGTTAGCAAAATGTTTTGTAATTTTTGAAAATTAGAGTTAACATCCTCTTGAAACTCAGGCAAAATTAGCATAAAACTCATCATTTGTTTTGGCCAATCAGGAGGAGGCTCAAGCAGCTGATATATTTTTATCAAGCTCTGGGGTTTCTGGCTGAGCTGTAAAGTCTCTCTACCAAAAAGATCAAACTCTGTACCTGACTGACTTTCTTGTGTGTACTTGGTTATACAAGCTCCCTGTTGGTGTGCAAAGCTGGATTTTAGTTTCCTGTCTATAACTTTGTAAGTACACCAAACTTATCCATAAAACACATATTTTGATAATCCCTGCCTGTTTCCTACCAAACATTTGAAACCCAGGAAACTTATATATTCCTTTAACCCATGCGTAGCGCTAAGGAATATGGTGGCACATTATAACTAAAAGACAATAAAAATAGTAAAAAAATAAGTGAACTTTTATTCCAGTGATTTTGGGGGGGAAAATAATTAACACAGAACAGTAAATAAACTAATGCAATCTCCGGCTCTAAAATCATTAGTGCCTCAGTAAAGATCATCACATGGATCTCTTATCCATCAGACCAAGATGCATGCAACCTGAGGAAAAAGTGGCTTTGCACAAACTAGAAAATCAGTAACGTTTTGAGTCTGTCTGAAAAAAGCTGTGAATTCAAATGAGTGTAAGTTTCCATAATTTTTTCTGCCCTCTTAGCACTTCATATTGGAGTAAAAATGGCACAATAGCCAAACACTTTGATTTTTATATACACTTTGAGCTTTTTAAACTGAGCTGTGTTTACATTAAATAAAATGTAGGGATACAACAAGCTAAATTAGAAGTCAGTCAACTGGAAGAAATCAGAAAAGGGACACAGAATATGTTAATGCTGATGTTTTAAACAGATCCTTAAATGTATCTGATAATGAATTTAGTATTAAAAAATATTCATTTTACAGTAAACTTATCCGGCACCCACAGGGATTGGTAGATGCCGGATAAATGTATTTTCTGGTTGCTTGAGAGTCACTAATAAAAGAGGCCTAGATTATCTCCACATAGGATGCTCTGCTAAGTATATTTGTCAGTGAGGGCTGTTGTAGCATCAGCAGCTTTCACTCCTCACTGACACAAAGGTACATTCGACTGGAGGGTGCAGTGCTGATCCTGGGGAAAGTAACGCCAACACTGCACTGGCTCAGTCACTCATGCCTGTCTGCTTCCAGGTAACATTGAATTGCAGAGACGCACAGTGGATGATATCTAGGTGCCTGTAAAGCATTTTGTGGCATGATAACCTGGCTCCTGGCATTTGTTTAGCCCTAAAAAAATCGTTTTTATTTAAAGTACAGTATTCAATTTTTTTTCTGGTTGTGTGAGAGTTTTGGTTACTTGAGTTCTGGTTAACCAAGAGTCTACAGTATTTTAGATACAGATACAAATAAGGACAACATCTGCCATATGCTGAGATTACAAGTGGCCTAAAAAACATATTAAATCCCTTTTATGACTGTGATTGTTACTTGCCACACAAATTCATGAGAATGAAGGTAAAGTTCCTTTTTGATAACAGATGCAAATATTTTTATATCTGTCATCATAATGCTTAGATGCTACTTTATATACATATACCAGGCATCTACTAATTTTTGCTTAACTTGAGTTAATTGGTGATTTTTACTTTACCTGCTGCACTGCAGTGAAACAAGTGTACAATTCTTACAATCGTTTCTTATATACCAAGGGCCTCATTCTATTAGCGGCCGTAGGCGCTGCGGGGCCGCAAGGACCGGCCGCAAGCTATTCTGCTATTCTATTCCCCTCCGGCCGGGGATTCCGGCAGGCTTGCGGCTGGCGCCTTGCTATCTCTTGCGGCCGCACACGCCGGAGGAAAGCCTTTGATCTAAAACGGCCGCAAGAGTTTCGGCCGCAAGAAAAGCCTGGTTGCTATTCAATTGCTCCGGGAAGCCTCTCTGCAAGGCTAAAAGCGAGCCGCAGCTTACTTGCAGGAAAAAGGTCCCTCTAGCACCAATTAAGCACATAATATAGCCCAAATAAAGCCATCCTGCACTTTGAGGAGACTATAAAGTGATTGTAGGTGTTAGCAAAAATAGCACAACATTCCCCTATACTCAAATCCGTAAAAAAATTATTTTATTATATATGTCAAATATGCATGTAAAAAGTCCAGAGTGCTTGGAGCACCTCAGACCTGGCCACGCTGCGGCCGTAAAATAAACAGTTAATGCAAGCTTGAGAGGGGGTTACTATTAATCCTCATGTCCCCCAATACGATCCCTAGCATTTACAGAGCTTTACAGTGCTGTCTTGAATTTATTTTTGACTCTAAAAATTTTTGAGCTTACGGCCGGTTCCAAGATATGCGGCCGGCCGTAAGGGGAGATCCTTGCGGGGCCGTATAATAGAATTGCGAGGTAACAGAACCCCCGCAAGGAATCGCAGCCTTACGGCCGATTTACGGCCGATAATAGAATGAGGCCCCAAGCATATTACGTTAAAGTTTGTTGAAGACCCTATATAACACTGCTGTTGGGGTCCAAGCTATTGTGCAAGGTTATAATTGCATAGTGAAAATTGCATTGCTTTTACCCACTTTTAACTACATGAAGTCATAGCCAAAGTCAAAAATGACATTACAATAACCACGATCTGTACGCAAATAACAAACTGGGGTATTTAGATTTTTAGAATCTCTACAATGTTATTGTATAGTATAATATTAGCATTACTATTATTAGCACTATTAATTTTTAATAATAGTAATAATGATAAAAATATAGAAAAACAAAAGAAATAAGACAGGGTTTAATCCTTGACCATACTATAAGCCGGTGTAATATCAAGCCATGCTATGTTGGGTCTACAGTGTATAAAAGCAGTCATGTCACAGTGAAACCACGTCAGGAATATAGGGTTAAACTTTTAGGGCACTCTGCCAAAGTATAAAAAAACAGGGGCTATATTCAATTGAGGTTTCGGGCGATCCGGGAGCCGCATAAGTGAGGTCGCAAGTTAATTTGCTATTCAATTGGCGTCTTTTTGCGGGCTCCGAACAGCTTCCGAGTTACGGCCTTGAAAAAGAAATGTTGTTTTCACACCGTAAATGGCAAAAGAAGGAGAAAATCCTACGAGTACTAGAGAGGACCCGCAAGGGGGATAAACACCTATTTGTAGCACTGTAAATTAATATAAAAAATCAATACTGAACTGTAAATAACGGGGAAAGCAATGAAATACATTATAATTATTGCACAACAGTCTCAAGCTCGGAAACTGGCAGGAAATTAAATTAAATTTGAATGCTTTATTTCGGGGCTAAATCAATCTCGGGTGTCAATGAGTTAATACATATCAGGTCACCCATATGGACTAGAACAGTATTGGCATTCATTTTCATAATTCTTTATTTTGAAGGTTTATGAGTCTGATCGCATATCGGACCCCCAAACCTAATTTATTGACATGCAACCTCCTTGTTTTACTGACAGTCTCATTTTCTATTGGCTGATTCGAAATGGACGATTACGGGCTTGCTTAATTGATCATGTTCCCGCCCTGAACTGCTACGAGCCAGTGCATGGCTTACAGTTTCAGCTTTGGGACAGTAACTTGCGGGCTTGAGCAATTGAATAGCATCATAATCGGAGACGAACGGGAGCCCGTAACTCACTCGCAGACATACGGCCGTCTGCGATCGAGTTCAAGGCTTGGAATTGAATGTGGCTCCTGATATTTAGAAGAAAATGCAGGGCTTAGCTACAGTAACATATGCATTAAAGCAGGGGTCACCAAACTTGGTCCTGGAGGGCCGACCCAGGCCTGGATTTGTGGATATCCTTGCTGCAAACAGGTGAGTCAATCAGGATGGCTGAAGAAACAAGATTCTCACCTGTTTGCAGCAAGGATATCCACAAATCCAGGCCTGGGTCGGCCCTCCAGGACCGAGTTTGGTGACCCCTGCATTAAAGGAACATAAAACGCAACTGGCTTTTTCAAGCATTTAAAAGAGCATTTTTTAAACATTACATTTGTTTTCTTGCATTACATTTTTTAAAGAAAATCTGTTTAAAGGAACAGTTAATACATAAAGCATAATTTGGTTTGTAAGTCTCATTTTCTGACAAGAAGGCAAGATCCTAAGACCAGTTAAACTGAAAGTTTGCTCTGAGACATTTATTTGATGCAACACATTATGAGATCCCCTCCTACTAATGCATCAAAAATAATTCCATGTCCCTTTAATAAAACATTAATAGCTACAATAACATACAGCAAGCAAACGTTTGATTTAAAATAAACTGTGTATTCATTGTTCCCTCTCCTTTAAGAGTTTAAAACACATATATATCATGGATATACAAATACAGACCATAACAGGGATAATACGTGCTTCTTATTAGTATGTATGTTAGCTTTCCCTGCTTTATTGCATGCTGTTTTATGATTGGTGAAAATTATAATTTTATGGAACAAACCATTTTATTTCTAATGGAAACACAGAAAAAAATAGAACAGCTTCTTAACTGAATGAAGATCTTTTGTACTAAAAATGTTTTCTTGCTGCAGATACAAATTTCTGGGAGCACTCAGCAGGTCTGGAGATGTGGGTAATTAGCACAGACATACGTCGATTAGATCATTTTTGGCACTGACTTCTACGCTTGTCTATTGAGATTGAGGCCTTTTTATTGAGATAGGGACGCGTGGAAAGCATCAAAACAACTCTCTTATCTTTGTAATGAAAACGGGTCAGATTTAACATTTTTCACACACGGGAACCATGCATGCATGGATGGAAATAGTGGAATATTTAGTAAGGCATGAATGTGGTGATTTTATCACTAAGAAAAATGGTTGCTAGCAAGAAAACAAATTATCAGCAAATTCAGAGATAATAATAATGCATATCTACATGTTTTAAATATCACTAGTGTTTTTGCAGGAAAGTCTATGTATTATTTACAACCTGCTCTGAGAAAATACATGCTCAAATTACTGCGAGTTCTGTGTCTTATTTATTTAAACAAAACTAGTCAAGTAATGATTAAAAATAAGGTTCTTCTACTCCAAACAAGATTGTTTTTTGGCAAATTAGTTTAGAATAAGATGGATGTAAAAAAGACTATATATATATATATATATATATATATATATATATATATATATATATATATATATATTGTATATGAATAATACATTTGTGTTCACATTTACATTTCTAAAATAAGATAGAAAACCTATTAACTGCTCAGAATTCCATGAACACAGGCCCCATTTAAATTGAAATTTTCAGCAGTTACAGAGTGATTCAATGGATCAAGCCCTGTAGCTACCTGGCCGAAAGCCTAAACCGTAAACTGTAATCGTAAGTAGCATTTCAGAGCATGATCATGATCAATTAAGCAAGGCCTTAACTACCAATTTAGAAACAGCCAATAGTAAATTAGACCGTGATCATTACGTCAGTAAAACATGGAGGTTAATCGTCAATCAATTAGGCCCTCATTCAATTGCGATTTGGCCAATTGAATAGGGCTCTAAATAAGCACATAACATATATTTTTTAAAGAAGTTGTTAGTTAGTGAAAACCTTGCTTTTGGATAGATGTTTACTAACTAAAAACTTATTTTAAAAAAATGTGTTATGTGCTTATTTAGAGCCCTATTCAATTGGCCAAATCGCAATTGAATGAGGGCCTTAGTGTTTAGAAGTCCGATGTAAGATCAGACTCGCAATCCAGCAATGTACAAAATAATAAAAATGAATGAAGGAAATGTTCTAGTCCATGTGGGTGGCCTGATATGTATTAAGTCCTTGATTACCAAGATTGTTATAACAAGGAAATAAAACATTAAAAAAAATAATTTTTAATTGCAGATTTGCGAGCTTGAGACTGTTGTGCAAATAATTCTAATGTCTTTCATCACTTTCCCCGTCTTTTAAAGTGCAGTATTGATTATTTATTTGTATTTACAGTTATACGATCAGGTGATTAACCCCTGTGCGGGACCTATCTGGTACTCATAGGATTTTCTTCTACATTTGCCATTTACGGGTGTGAAAACCTTTACAGGCTTGAGGAATTGTAGCAATTGATTAGCGATTTGCGATTGTAACATGTATGGGCTTCAAAGATCAAAGGCTTAGATGGGTTGGACTTTGACATTGCAGAGATTTTTTAGCCTGTAACCCGCAAATAGTTTGTGGGTAGCTAAAAGTCGCCAATTGAATAGCAAATTAGTTTACGGGCTACATTACAGGTTCCAGCAACTAACAATTGCTCAACTAAATAGGGGTCAAAGTGTTTGCACTGCATTCTAGGAACCTGTGCAGGGACATGCAAATGAGCCCACAAAGGCTTTGCTCTTTAATCCAAATACTATTATAAACATGGCTCCCTTTAAGCATTTGTCTGCTGTACTACACAGCTTTAAGCAAAGCCCAGGATGGATTATGCACTAACCAGGAGACCTACCGAGGTCACTGTTTCAAGGTTACTGCCTCTCATCAGTGTGAGGTTAATACCTGGCCCTTGCACTAGATTTTGTGGGGAGGTAGTTTACCACAACAATCATTTAACTTATGATGGGCAAAAGAAGCCCTCCACTGTACAGTAGTACAGTAAAGAAATAGTAAAATACTACATTTGTGTTCACATTTGAATGTCTAAAATAAATAAAAAAATGTATTACCTGCTCAGAATCTGAGAAATACACTATTGCACTGTATTCTGGGAATCTGTACAGGGACATGAAAATGAGCCCACAACATAATATAAATAGGTAAAGGGTAAACTACATACATATTTTATATTTTTAAACAAGCTTATTTATCAACATATGGTTTAAATGTTTAACATGCAGGTCCAACCCCTTATGTTCCACACTTTAGAAACTGCATTGGTTTGGTCATTGATAAAAATGCACTTTGAATATTCAGTCCTTTTCTACATGGACTGTGTGTTCCTGTATGATGAGCATGCACACAACAGAACAATCTCCTTGGCAAATAACCCAGTAAAAAAATATTTTAAAACTATGTGAAATCTACCCGCTATAAAAATGCATGAACCTGTTGCATATAACTATGTACTATGAAGTTGAAAAGCAGTTCTTACATAGCTATGGGAGTTCTTACAAGCAAACTTGTGGAGCTATTCTATGGCTCCTGCAAAACAAAATTCTGTAAGACTTACTGACTTGGCCCAGGGAATTTCACTTAGAGCTTTCTAGCTCTAATGTGTGCTCGCAGTCTGCCTAAAGTATACCCATAGGAGACTCCGAATCTGAACCTCAGCAGTCTCCATAAGAATGCTACAGAATGGTACCCACTAACATGAGCACACTAACATTCTCCATTTCCACATATATCTATCTATTTATCTATATATCCAAATCAGAATAGCAGAAAAAGTACATAAAGCCAGAGTGTTATCCAAAAGGCATTATTCAGTCAGGGAACCAATCAGAGAAGACGCTCCATTTGCTTAAGTAACTTTCTTTTCAGTTCTTTTTTTCATGGTTATGGTTAGAGGCCCCACAGAGGTCCATAGGGACCTCCATGGAGTGCTTTTGGGGCCCGATGACCCCCAGGTGTTGAGGGAGAGTCCGGGAGGCTCCTGGACTTATAAGGAATAGCAGATGTTTAGCAGGGTCACAGGGAATACACTGGCATATAGGTTGTAGTGGGTGATAGCGAAGGTGTCATAAACTCCCTGAGTTCATTTTTATTATTTAACTAGAGTATTGCCCGTCAAAAAATGACGGCAATGAAATTGTAAGGTAGCTAATGCTGTTTGGTGTATAATAATAAAATAAGTAATAGATTAATAAAGTAATATACTTTACCTATTTTGAAGCATTGTGTTGAAGAGCTGCAATCTGTTTTGATGTTGCTGCAGCATTAGTGGTGTGGAGCTGCTGTGTAAGCGTGATGAATGTGTGCAGTGTAATAGTGTGCGTGCGCGAGACAAAACTGTTAGCATAGCTGTGTACTTCCGCATTGTCTAAGTTATTGTTCTAAAATGAGTGGTATGCATCTGTGGCGCGATATCCGTAGCTGTTTTCTGGTGTTTTGCGTGAGTTAAATTGAAGTGTAACTTCATTTTTTGAGGTCCTGGATGCTCCCTTGCTGTAGGTAAGCTTTTTATGTATGTGTTGTGTATATTTATTGTGTTTTTCCTTTTTTCATGTCCGCGGGTTGCGGACGATTTTTGTGAGGTCGTAATTGGTCGTAACGTATCTCGTACTTTTTTGCAGTTGCTGGCAAGGAGCGCTACGCGAGCCTGCAAGCGTTAGCAACAACTCGCATGCTCACAACTATATATGTGATGCATTCCATAATGTGATTGTAGCAAGGAAGGATTAAGTGTTACTGCCTTGGGTTAAGTGTTAGTGGCTTGGGTTAAGTGTTACTGGCTTGGGTTAAGTGTTACTGGCTTTCGTTAAGTGTTACTGCTTAGGGATATTTTTTACGTCCTTCGCGCTCGTTTTTTGTCTATTTTGGGCTAGTTTTACGTCTTTGGGCCTCGTTTTCGTCGTTTTGAGTTTATTCCAAAATTCTTCTATTCTCTTAAAATAAATATCAATGAGGGACCTTTGCTGTTTCGTTCCCACCAGAAGTGGTATGCAGCAGCCAGTAGGTGGTGCAGTTTGTTCTTAGGATGAGTTTTAGATTTAGGGGCTAGGGGTTAGGGTTAGGACAGACGCAGATATACTTTATATAGTAAAATAGAAGCGCGCACATTGCGACACTACTTTACTATGTTAAGCTTATCATCTGCCACTACACTAACTCTAAACTCTGTAAATTTGCACTGTACATGCAAATAAATAATCATTACTACACTTTACAAGATGGGGAAAGCGAAGTAAGACATTAGAATTAATTGAATACAGTCTCAAGCTCGCAAATCTGCAATAAAAAAATATAATTTTTACATTTCATTTCTGTGATCTATGAATCTCAGGAATCAATGAGTTAATACATATCAGGCCACCCACATGGACTAGAACAGTATCACCATTCATTTCTATTATTTCGTACATTGACGGATTGCGAGTCCAATCGAATATCGGACTTCTAAACGCTAATTGATAACCTATCTATCATGATGATGGTCTCTTAATCGGTAGTTACGGCCTTGCTTAATTGATCATGATCATGGCCTGAAATGCTACTTATAGGTGAAATCTGCAACAGTTACAGATTGATATATTTGGCCGAAAGCCTAAACCGTAAACCATGCACCTATAAGTAGCATTTCAGGCCATGATCATGATCAATTAAGCAAGGCCGTAACTACCGATTAAGAAACAGCCAATAGAAAATAAGACCATCATCATGATAGACAGGTATTAAGAAACGTAGGACTTATGATCCAAACCCGTACATGCACTTTGCGCCTCGCAAAATTACGACTTTAACAGCCAAATAACAAAACTGACAAGACATGAAAAAAAATATATATTTGCCGTTTTTTAATGATCGAAAATCACCTAAGCGGAAAAAAAAATGGCTGCCGAAAAAACGCAAAACGACGAAAACGAGGCCCAAAGATGTAAAACTAGCCCAAATGGACAAAAAACTAGCACGAAGGACGTAAAAAATATCCCTAAGCAGTAACACTTAACGAAAGCCAGTAACACTTAACCCAAGCCACTAACACTTAACCCAAGGTTACAATCACATTATGGAATGGATCACATATATAGTTGTGAGCGTACGGGTCGTTGCTCACGCTTGCGGGCTCGCGTAGCGAGCCGCGGCCCTCGCGTAGCGAGCTGCGGCCCTCGCGTAGCGAGCCGCGGCCCTCGCGTAGCGAAGTCACTGGGCAAGGGCCTCAGTCATGCCAGCAACTGAGGCCCCTCGCAAAGCGAGGGCCTCAGTTGCTGGCGAGGTCACTGGGCACGGGCCTCAGTTGCTGGCGAGGTCACTGGGCACGGGCCTCAGTTGCTGGCGAGGTCACTGGGCAAGAGCCTCAGTTGCTGGCATGGAGCTCCGAAGGCGCTCCATGCCAGCAACTGAGGCCCCTCGCGAAGCGAGGGACTCAGTTGCTGGCGAGGTCACTGGGCAAGGGCCTCAAACCCTCGCAAACTTCACGTCGCTACTCAAAAAACACGACACACAAATTACGACAAATTTTACGAGGAACGCAAACAACCTACGAAACACGTTACCACACATTACGACCTCGCAAACATCGGACGCAACACGCCGCCATACAAACATTTAAAACACAATACATACACACAGCACATACATAAAAACCTTACCTACACCAAGAGGGAGCACCCAGGACCTCAAAAATGCAACTTACACCTCGATTTTACTCGAAATAAAAGAGTTTTGAGACTAAAAAAAAAATCTAAGCGACAGAAAAAATGTCCGCCGAACAAAACGAAAACGAGGCTACAGCACTCTAAACTCGCAAAACACCACAAGAAACTCGCAAAACACCACAAGAAACTCGCAAAACGCCACAAACCACCTACGGATATTCATACCACACAGTGCACACATTCAGCACGCTTACACAGCAGCTCCACACCACTAATGCTGCAGCAACATCAACACAGATTGCCAGCTCTTCATCACAATGCTTCAAAATAGGTACAGTATATTCATTTAGTAATGTATTACATATTTCATTATTAGACACCAAACAGCATTAGCTACCTTACAATTTCATTGCCGTCATTTTTTGACGGGCAATTCGCTAGTCAGATATATAGTTGTGAGCATGCGAGTTGTTGCTAACGCTTGCAGGCTCGCGTAGCGCTCCTTGCCAGCAACTGCGGCCCTCGCAAAAAAGTACGAGATACGTTACGACCAATTACGACCTCGCAAAAATCGGCCGCAACCCGCGGACATGAAAAAATGAAAAACACAATAAATATACACAACACATACATAAAAAGCTTACCTACAGCAAGGGAGCATCCAGGACCTCAAAAAATGAAGTTACACCGCAATTTAACTCACGCAAAACACCACAAAACAGCTACGGATATTGCGCCACAGACGCATACCACACATAGTCGCCATTTTAGAACAATAACTTATACAATGCGGAAGTACACAACTACGCTAACGGTTTGGTCTCGCGCACGCACACTGTTACACTGCACACATTCACCACGCTTACACAGAATCTCCACACCACTAATGCTGCAGCAACATCAAAACACATTGACAGCTCTTCAACACAATACTTCCTGCATATATTACTTCAAAATAGGTAAAGTATATTAATTTATTATTTATTTGATTATTATACACCAAACAGCATTAGCTCACTTACAATTTCATTGCCGTCATTTTTTGACGGGCAATACTCTAGTTAAATAATAAAAATGAACTCAGGGAGTTTATGACACCTTCGCTATCACCCACTACAACCTATATGCCAGTGTATTCCCTGTGACCCTGCTAAACATCTGCTATTCCTTATAAGTCCAGGTGCCTCCCAGACTCTCCCTCAACACCTGGGGGTCATCAGGCCCCCAACGCACTCCATGGAGGTCCCTATGGACCTCTGTGGGGCCTCTAACCATAACCATGAAAAAAAGAACTGAAAAGAAAGTTACTTAAGCAAATGGAGCGCCTTCTCTGATTGGTTCCCTGCCTGAATAATGCCTTTTGGATAACACTCTGGCTTTATGTACTTTTTCTGCTATTCTGATTTGGATAGATAGATAAATAGATAGATAGATTCATAGGTATATGGGGAAATGGAGAATGTTAGTGTGCTCATGTTAGTGGGTACCATTCTGTAGCATTCTTATGGAGACTGCTGAGGTTCAGATTCGGAGTCTCCTATGGGTATACTTTAGGCAGACTGCGAGCACACATTAGAGCTAGAAAGCTCTAAGTGAAATTCCCTGGGCCAAGTCAGTAAGTCTTACAGAATTTTGTTTTGCAGGAGCCATAGAATAGCTCCACAAGTTTGCTTGTAAGAACTCCCATAGCTATGTAAGAACTGCTTTTCAACTTCATAGTACATAGTTATATGCAACAGGTTCATGCATTTTTATAGCGGGTAGATTTCACATAGTTTTAAAATATTTTTTTACTGGGTTATTTGCCAAGGAGATTGTTCTGTTGTGTGCATGCTCATACAGGAACACACAGTCCATGTAGAAAAGGACTGAATATTGAAAGTGCAGTTTGGTGCATGGTTTACGGTTTAGGCTTTCGGCCAAATATATCAATCTGTAACTGTTGCAGATTTCAAGCCCACAGACTTACAGCTGGTATGAAGGTAACTGCAGGCTGCAATTGAATAGGGCCGCGAGGGACATATTCTATTAGCTACTTGCAAATGCCTTGAACTCATACAATTCGTTTCAGTGTTTTTTTAATAAATGTTTATATGCATTCTATTGACTTAAGAATTCATTAGTGCCAATAAGTAATATTTGCCAAATATGTAGCAATATTAAGAGTGATTTTAAGTGTGTATAAATGTACGAATTGGGCAATAGAATAGGGCCCATACTCAGTATTCCATGTGAGGGTTTTATGCTGCCCTAGGCCATTCAATTTGTGCTTCCCCCACCCCACTTGCAGCTATTCCTTTCCTCTTTGTATATATAGCGGTTTGTCAGAACGTATCTGGTACACTCTGGGCCTCATTCAATTGCGATTTGGCCAATTGAATAAGGCTCTATATAAACAGTTAGGGCCTCATTCAATTGCGATTTGGCCAATTGAATAGGGGTCTAAATAAGCACATAACATATTTTTTTAAATAAGTTTTTAGTTAGTAAACATCTATCCAAAAACAAGGTTTTCACTAACTAAAAACGGCTTAAAAAAAATATGCTATGTGCTTATTTAGAGCCCTATTCAATTGGCCAAATTGCAATTGAATGAGGGCCATAGCATATTTTTTTACAAAAGTTTTTAGTTAGTGAACTTCTATCCAAAAGCAAGGTCTTCACTAACTAAAACATTCTGTAAAAAAATATGCTATGTGCTTATATAGAGCCCTATTCAGTTGGCCAAATCACAATACAATGAGGCCCTTATACAAAGAAATATCACTGCTGATAGACATTTCTGTGCATATACAAAATAATTTAAATGTACTGCAAGATGTCCTAGGTATGTGTGTTGTGGGACTAGGCAAAAACACATTCTGGCATATCAGTGAACAAAAGTGTAATGAATAACATAGGCAACAGATCATTCCTGTTATCTTCCCACCACTACCTTAATCCTAACAACAAAGTATTGGGCAGATAACAGGAAACATCCTAGGCACCAGAAGTGAAGTAGAATCTAGCAGAAATTGGCTCTCCACTGAATTTGTTAAAATAAAAGAGCACACGGTTTCAGAGAGGTTTAACAACTAAAACAAGACTTTTTACATGTTGTCAATTAATAATTAATTGCAAGTATAGTAACAGCTACCTTACTGAACTCATGTATGACAGGCATCTGTAGTAAGATCAGCTGTGGATTCTTTTGGGGGACTTCCACCTTTTGATCTGTCAACACTCCTTTAAACTCCCACTAAGGTTCCATAAAAAGCTTTAATTGAAGTGCACTTTTCCCATTATAGCTATGCTGTGATGTGTAAAGGTCACGCACTTACATCAACACTGCTGGCAAAGCTGGCAACCTATTCAGGCCAACACTACACAGTGTGACACAGCAGAGCCAGGTAATCCATGCAGCCTAACTGGACTTATATAAACTAAAATAAAATGTTCACAAGTAAAATGTTCACAAGTGAAAAATATACAGACTAAATGGTCAATATCTATCTATCTATGAATCTATCTATCTATCTATCTATCTATCTATCTATCTATCTATCTATCTATCTATGTATCTATATATCTATCTATCTATCTATCTATCTATCTATCTATCTATCTATCTATCTATCTATCTATGAATAACTGAACAGGAAAACTACATAATACTTATAAAGATTTATAAGGGTAAGTGATAGATAGATAGATAGATAGATAGATAGATAGATAGACAGACAGACAGACAGATAGATAGATAGATAGATAGATAGATAGATAGATAGATAGATAGATAGATAGATAGATAGATAGATAGATAGATTGATAGACAGACAGACAGACAGAAAGACAGACAGACAGACAGATAGATAGATAGATAGATAGATAGATAGATAGACAGACAGACAGACAGACAGACAGATAGATAGATAGATAGATAGATAGATAGATAGATAGATTGATAGACAGATAGATAGATAGATAGATAGATAGATAGATAGATAGATAGGACTTCATTGAATTGCAATTTGGCCAATTGAATAGGGCTCTATATAAGCCCAGAGCATATATTTTTTACATACGTTTTTGGTTAGTGAAGACCTTGCTTTTGGATAGAAGTTCACTGATGGTCAATATCTATCTATCTATCTATCTATCTATCTATCTATCTATCTATCTATCTATGAAAAACTGAACAGGAAAACTACTTACGGTAATACTTATAAAGATTTATAAGAGTAAGTGATAGATAGATATTTATAATATCCCAAAATCCAAAAAGCAATTAAAAGTTAAGTCCAAGTTTATTATAAATTCAGAAAATGAAAATACTAATTTAGGACTTTCTCTTTTCAACGTTAGTTTTTCACTGCTTGCCCACAGAAAACAGAGGATATATTAATTTGCATTGAAAATGTTTCAGCAATTCCATATGGACAATGCACAGTGCCTGGTGATGTGCAGCAGCTAAAAATAAGAAATTACTAACAAGCCCTCAAAAACAATAAAACAGAATGTGCAAACCTTTAAACAGCCTCATTATTATACAGTATCACTGCATCAGTCAGTGTGATGTCCTTCATGTTTGTTTTTTATTTCCATCTTCATAGGAAGAAGCCACAGGAGGTAACAAGTAACTCGCATTATCATTGCACAGTTTTAGATGGTGTCTCCTAATCTTATACGTTTGCAGGCCCCTGAGGGGTAAATGGCTTTTTTTTATATATATTTCCTGATTAAGGTCAGCAAATTATAGGATCTGAATGTGTAAATTTATGTTTATCTGCTTTGCAGCTGGGTGGATGGTGAAATGTATCACAGTGCCAATGCTTTATGGCACCCCCCTCTACTAAAGTATGTGCGTTATCATCAATTCACTAGCACACAACAGGAAAAAGCAGTATTTGCGACGACGGCCTTTGCAACGGCACCATATCAAGCACATAGCATTACATAGACAGGGTCCCTGGTGGCTATCTTTCTCCTAATACATATGTCGTTCTCACGCTTATGATATGTACAGCAATTTTCATGATGAAAAGCAAAATAAGATACTACAATTCCATTTAGCCTCATGTTCTACTCTGCATAAATCCCTTGGGCCATTAAGCAATGCTTTTTCTCATCTGTAATGCACAGACACCAAGGTGAAGCTGCAACACACTTCAATTAACCACCTTCCAAGATAATTACTTTTAAACGAACACGATACTCTGTGTGACCTTGGCCGGTGAATATTTTCTTCCTGCTTATCACCTGTAGTAGATATTAACGATATTACTCATTTTCTCATTTTGCAGTCTGTCAGTTTGCTGCTGGGATTCAGTCCCGCTAGGTTGCTGAAATAATTCCACAAAAATATTCTTCATGCAAAGTGCCATAAAAACCACTGGCACGTTTTATTATTTGACTGCCCCCAAACTAATTTCAGAGCACAATGTAATATATTGCTGGGTGATTATTAAACTAGGTTAATTATAGAGAGCCTGAAGCTCCGGATGCGTTTGCTTGGACATACTGGTAATTTGTAGATCAAATGGGAAATTATACAGCCTGGAATGTCAGGAACAAGATATGGCCGTAATAATTTGGAATTACGGGAAAGCTGACCAATTCGGCCTTGTATCAGTTGGGTTTTGTTGTGGGTCCCGTGTGTTGCAATTGTTTCTGAATGGCTGAGACTGATTAGATAGTTCAACTCTTCTTAATATCAATTGCAATATCTGGGTCTTCTCATACTGATTTTTTTCAAATACTAATAAATAAGAAAATGATCAATGAGGGTATGAAAAACAGGTTAGAAAATTTAGAGTTAGAATTAAATATACAATACACAATACAATATAATATACATATACAACATACATATTATTTAATAGAGGTAGATTTAATTATAGAAATGCAGTTTACATTATAGCAACTATGGTTGTAGAAACTGGGGGGATTGGGGGCACAGATTGTCTGACTAGAAGTGTATATATATATATATATATATATATATATATTATCATTCGGTCACTTATGGATATTTTCCGCCCTCGATTGCAGCAAATGGAGCCTTTTCCTGAGCGTCTAGAATAGTGAAGCCACAGTGCTTTTATAAACATGCAGGACACACGCAGATCTTTTACTCTAGTTCCATAATTGGCGCTCTCAAGTCCTTGGCTCCCAGCCTGTTCTCTGGAGTGGAAGCGCGTGTCCTTTTTTAACAGCTTACAGTCCATATTCTCACTCCACAAATAACACACCACTATGTTCCACAAAAAAAAAAAAAAAAACACCTTCCTTCACTATTCCTCTATTTTCATTCAATTCCTCTCACTCTTTCAGAATGATTGTACAATTGTTTCTATGTATACAATGACATATTCAAACATAATGTGCTGGCGTTATGATGACTTGGGGGCTATTTAAGCGTTCCCATCACTGCTTCGGTACGGGAGCACAAAGAGAAACCTTTTCACACAGAGAAACAATAACATAAAAACAGGGTAATGATAGGTAATGACAAATACTTTATTATTTGAATGAATATTGATCAGGCAAAAAAATACTTAGGATCTGGGCATGTTCAGTCTCTTTATTTCACTGTGGCTTGAAAACAATACACAAAGGGACTCATTCAATTGCAATTTGGCCAATTGAATAGGGCTCTATATAAGCACATAGCATATTTTTTTTAAATACATTTTTAGTTAGTGAAAACCTTGCTTTTGGATAGATGTTTACTAACTAAAAACTTCTTTAAAAAAAATATGTTATGTGCTTATTTAGAGCCCTATTCAATTGGACAAATCGCAATTGAATGAGGCCCTCAGAGCCCAGAGGGTAACTGGTGATTATTGGCTCATTAAGAATGGATATCACTCATCAGTCATTGGTGCGTTGATTATAAAGGTCGATTAACTGGTAAAAATTCAAACTTCAATGCATAGTTTAAATAATACTATATTCAGGGGCAGATCTACCACTGGTGCAGTTGGTGCAATGCACCAGGGCCCTTCTATTTGTTTTTCTTATACAAAAGCATATAAATGAACTGGTATATGTGTGTATATCTGTGAAGTCATGTATATGTGTATATATATATATATATATATATATATATATATATATATATATATATATATACACACACACACAGTACACACACAGAGTACAGAAAATGAATATACTGTACGTTTGTAATTCCATATGAATGTCTAAAAATAAGTTTAAAAAAACAACAACTTATTTACCATTAGCTGTATGCTGTGGCCCACTAGAGAAGGAACTGGCAACCCACCCCAGTATCTCTGCCATGAATACCAAGTGTATTAGGTCCATGAGTCAGACACAACTGAGCAACACAAACACATCTTCTCTTAGTGCTTACTGCACCTTGACCTTATTAAAACACACCTCAATCTATTCTGAGGAGATCGATGATCATTTACAAAGACAATAATGTGCTAAATATCTCTATATAGGTTTAACTACCTTGTAATATTATATTGATTCTCAACTTTTTTTTTATTTGATTCAAAATATGTTAGAGGATAACAAATATAAAAGTATATTTAAAAATGCAGCAAACCAGAACCTATTACAAAGCTGAACTTTGGTGAAGCATGCATTTGGTTAATATTTTTTTTTCATTTGTGTTGCTTTTTATGTACTAACATTGAGGGGGTTTATGATGGAGGGAAGGTGAAAACCTGAATAATATAATTCCTTTTATTGGATTATATTTTCAAATGTAATATTCAATTTTGCAGTTATCCTCCTTTACACATTATCTGTTTTCTCTTTGATCACCTAAAATCACCAAGGGATATTCACTTAGGTATTGTAGAGGCTACAAAGGTAAGTAGAGACCTGCAATGCCAATTTCCCCCATAGGGAACATAGCACAACGCAGTACTGCCAAACACACTGCAGCTCCCGTGATGCTTTGTGAATGCTTCCCATAATACCTTACAGATATCGCTCCCTCACCCTGATCACCTACCTGTTGTAGATTCTCCCATTTAGCATCCAAACTGCATCTGAAACACTAACATAAAATGAATGGAAATTCATCTGCTCAGTACATGTAAGGAAACGAGTTGTAGCAGATGATAACTTTTTTTTTTTTTGCGTTGTGCAGTTGTTTCCGGCTCTCCATGACCTCATAGACCGGAACACACCATGTACATTTTATTTCCATGGTCACTCTGATCCACTTGGTTTTCATGGCAGAGATCCTGGAGTGGGTTGCCAGTTCCTTCTCCAGTGAGCCCCAGCATACAGGTCCTGGTATTCATAGGTGGTCTCCCATCCACATACTGATCAGGCCCAACCCTGCATGGCTTCATTGTGGTGTAACCTCTTGGTTCACAAAATGGAATCGAACCAAGGTTGCAGCGATGAAAGCATCGAATCATAACCACTGGACCACAAGGGAACCCTTGTTAACTTTTAGCTTGTTTTAATTATTGAAGAATAAACCTTGTATATAAATATAATAAATAAATAATATAAATATAATATTTAGCTTTTCCCCTAGATTATTATGGCAAACTGTATATATATTATTTTCCGATGCAAAAGTCATATTGATAATAAAAGAAATGGCCTATCTTATATTGTAAATAGACAACTGGATTGTATCTTATAAGATATACGTGAATATTATATTCTAGTGGATCTTATATGCCACAGAAAACAGTAAGATATTTTTGTTATACATTCAGATTTGATACAAAATACTTTAATATTAGGTGTATATTTCATATACTATGTAAATCATGAAAATATACAATAATATATACAATTTACTGAAAAAGAGTAACAGAAATGGAGATAAAAAACAAACATATTTAAAGGGACATGGAAAGATTTTTTTCTTTGTTGCACTAAAAAAAGGGTATTTGATAATTTATCACAGTGTGTTTTCTTTTTTCAAATAAAGGTCTGAAGAGCACAAAATACTATTCAGAAGTTTAACTGCTCTTGGTGGTTACTTTCTGCCAGCCAGTGAGATACGCAGACTCAAGTCTGGTCCCTGCTTTTCCTTTTATTTTCAATGCAGTTTAAACAACATTTTTTTTCATGCAACTTTTCTTTTTCATACAACTTTTGTAGTACATGGTACCTCAGGCCCCATCAGCTCCGGTTTTCGTCATTTCCGGGACTCAATGTGCCTCATAGGGAGAAAAATTGCTTGGAACTCGATGGTTGCTCATTACTTGATGCGTGACTGATCTGATCAATTGCTCGGAACTCAACACCCCGCATCCTGTCTGTGCAAGAGCCCAAGTGCATCCTGTCTGTGCCTGTAATTGCTGATCTGCAGCCTGTAAGAGCCAATCTGCAGCCTGTGCCTGTAAGAGCTAATGTGCATTCTGTGTCTGTAAGTGCCAATCTGCAGCCTGTGCCTGTAAGTGCCAATCTGCAGCCTGTGCCTATAAGAGCTAATGTGCATCCTGTGTCTGTAAGTGCCAATCTGCAGCCTGTGCCTGTAAGTGCCAATGTGCATCCTGTGCCTCTAAGAGCCCAAGTTCCAAGCACTAACCTCTCTCCCTCTTCTCCTCATCTACATCCCCACTATCCCATTGGGCCCTCAAGTCCTTGAGTACAGTTAACGTGAAGTTAAATTCAAATGTTATCTGATGTAATTATTGTTCTTTATTTATGTCTGTTTAGTTTTAAGGATTTGTATCAAGAAACAACACCATCAGTTCAAAATAAAATGTGAAAAATCTGGGGTCCGGAATGGATTATTTCAATTTACACTGATTTCTGTGGGAAATGTCTGTTTGGAACTCAACCTGCTGCCCGAAAAGGAGGAGAACAGAGGTACCACTGTATATAAAATGTGCTCTTTTAAACACTTGAAAAAACAGTTGTTTTTCATGACTCTATATATATTTATGTGTCATAATTTCATATATTCCTATATCCAGAAAATATTGTTAATTTAAACATAAATATCTGTCCAATTCCCCCCCCAAAAAAAATGTTTACTATTATATTATTATAGTAAATTGATTGCTGAATCACATGTAAGAAAATTATTTCTACCTCAGGCAAAGTGCTCCATACTTTTTATAACAATGGGCTAGATTCACTAAGGTTTGCAAATGTATGCCTTCTGTGGAAAAGTAAGCATTTATTTATCAGCTTTCCAAGGAGCATTATGGAAACTTGTCAGACTCTGGCAACCTAGAGGACATTGCCCAAATATATAAGTTGTAGTGCAAGGAAGTGATCTTAAAATTGTTTATTCAGAGGACTAGAGGCAAAACTTCATAAATGGAAAAGATCACTAAGGGTCTCAAAGGCTGCAAACGCTAATTTAGATGCAAAGGTGAACCAGGCCTAGTATGTATTCTTTATTGACATAAATCCTATTTCTTTGCAAAATAAAAAAATATGACTTCATAATCATTAGCACTCTGAACATATTTACAAGTTAAACATGTACTAACAAGCACATAATTATATTACTTTAATATGCAAGTGTTCATTTTACAGCTTGATTAATTTGAGGATAATTTCCTAACATTATAAAATCTTTGGTTTTTGCTTTTCCAGCAGTGTTTATTATGTTTTCTTTCTACATCTTAAATTTCAGTGTAAAGAAAACAGATGAACCTTGCAGGAAAGTGAATGATCTGAGCAATCTGCAGAATGATTAAGATTCTGCTTTAAATTCTGTTTTCCTAATTTACCAAGTAATAGCTGGGAAAAAAAAAGCACATCACAAAACTGGTTATTACTTTGTGTTCAGCAGCTTGCTGCATTACAAGAGGCATATCCATTTATATTAATTGTTTTGTTCTATAGGGAGCTATTCTTATTAATAATTCCAAATGATAGAAATTACTCTGATTACACACTTAGCTAGAAAAAAAGTAGCATACAATATAAATACAAATGTTATGAAGGGATAAATCATTGGAAATAATGTATTTCTAAAGTCTCAGTGATCTTGTTACTCCTTTCCAATAAGTGACTCATCAACAGGGTCTGGCTCTTCTAGAATACATTATTGGCAGTTGAAAATCACTGCAGCAAATACAGGTATTTTGGTGTTTGGGGTTTCATACTTAATTTAATTTAATTGCTCTTATTTTTACAGATTGAAAATGTTATAGATGTCCAATGCAAGAACATATGTAGGATCTTTCCTGTTGGGTGGCCTGAAGCAGTGTTGGTAGCAGTGCGGTGAGGGGCCGCTAGATGGCGCTGTGGACATTTTATACAATGTAAACTGTTACCCTTACCCTTATCCTAACCCTAACACTATGAAATTTTGTGAAATCGCCAGTAAAATCTCAACAGCGCCATCCACTGGCCGCTCGCCGCCACTGCTAGCAGCCATCCAACAGGAAAGTTCCCATATGTGACTGCTTATTCTAATCATGTAACTCCGAAAAAAATGGCAAGCACCTCAGTCTAAACAACTAACTACTATTCCTTTTATAAATAATGGCATCTACATAAACCTCCCAACTGCTCTGGAGGGAAAGTCCCTCTTTTAAGAGAAAATACATCTTTTCCCTATTTTTAATGTATAGTCCAACATTTAATATATACCCTTTTGAAGAGCTAAAAATAGGCCAAATCTTTTTTAGAATGTAAATATACAACCTTTAATGTATTAGTTTTTATATGCAATATTGTTGGAGTGGAATATATCAATCTGGTTTCTATTGACCCACTTCCTTTGAATGCAATGAGAATGTGGTAGCTATAATATGCTTTTAATAGGACAAAATGTAAAGATAAATTGTTCATAAGAGCACACCTCCTGCGAAATTAGCAGAAAGAATCAGTTAAGGAGAGAAAATGGAACCACACAGTAAAGAATAATTGCATATAAAAGTTAAAAATGTAAAAGTTGTATTTATTTTTTCTTTCTAAAAAGATTCTGCCCATTATTAAGTTTAGTAATGCAAAGACCAAAAAGAACAAATGCGGCCAATGCATTTCTTAAAGGTCAATTGTGTCCCCTTATCCTTTTTATGATATATCTCTGATTCATTTCTGGTGAACTAAATTATGTATATATGTCACTCAAGCCATTGCCACAGGTAGTGAGTGAGTTGTCGTTCTCCTAACATAGGGCCTCATTCTATTATCGACCGTAAAATGGCCGCAAGGCTGCGATTCCTTGCGGGGGTTCCGTTACCTCGCAATTCTATTAAACGGCCACGCAAGGATCTCCTCTTACGCCGGCCGTATATCTTGCAACCAGCCGTAAGCTCAGAAATCTTTAAAGTCAAAAATAAATTCAAGCCTGCACTGTACAGCTCTGTAAATGCTAGGGATCATATTGGGGGACATGAGGATTAATAGTAACCCACTCTCAAGCTTGCACATCAGCCCAAATCCGAGTTTACATTAACTGTTTATTTTCCGGCCGCAGCGTGGGCGGGTCTGAGATGCTCCAAGCACTCTGGACTTTTTACATGGATTTTTGACATAAATTAAAAAATATGTTTTTTACAGATTTGAGTGTAGGGGAATGTTGTGCTATTTTTGCTAACACCTACAATAACTTTTTAGTCTCCTCAGAGTGCAGGATGGCTTTATTTTGGCTTTATAATGTGCTTAGTTGGTGCTAGCGGGACCTTTTTTCCTGCAAGTAAGCTGCGGCTCGCTTTTAGCCTTGCAGAGATGGTTCCCGGAGCAATAGAATAGCAACCGGGCTTTTCGTGCGGCCGAA
Organism: Discoglossus pictus; assembly: GCA_027410445.1. Lineage (NCBI taxonomy): Eukaryota > Metazoa > Chordata > Amphibia > Anura > Alytidae > Discoglossus > Discoglossus pictus. Next base: position 181,132,841 of record CM050167.1, read on the forward strand.
ACTCTTGTGGCCGTTTTAGATGAAAGGCTTTCCTGCGGCGCGTGCGGCCGCAAGGGATAGCAAGGCGTCGGCCGCAAGCCTGCCGGAATCCCCGGCCGGAGGGGAATAGAATAGCTTGCGGCCGGTCCTTGCGGCCCCGCATCTCCTACGGCCGCAAATAGAATGAGGCCCATAGTGCATCTGTATTCAATAATATGTGAATCTCTTGGCCATGTGTATTATTGGCATAACAAATTTAAACCATCAGTTACTTCTCTTGACCTCATGCCTATTCCCTACAAACTCAGCATCCCACTTTACTGTTTATATCTATGAACTTGTCCTAGGAAAAGTCTTATCACTTTTACTGTATAAACATACTGTTGTGTAACATTTCTCACACTCCTAACCATATTTTTTTCTAATGTTATAATTCTAAAAAAATAATCATGTTTGTTGTTAAATTATATTTTTCAATGTCTAAAGATATTTTAATTTCACTATCCTTGTCCAGGATATTCTACATATTCTGAACATGTTTTCTTTTTTATAGTTTGCTATTATGCTAATTCAACATAAAATGTGAAAAATCTGGGGTCCGGAACAGATTATTTCAATTTACATTGATTCCTATGAGAAATGCTACCTTCAAACTCAACCTGCCGTCTGGAACGAATTAAGGACGAGAACCAAGGTACCACTGTATATAAAATGTGCTCTTTTAAACGCTTCCCCAATCAACTTTTTCTGATGCATTTATGATTTTCACACACCAATATATTGTGTACAGGTTAAATCCTAACATACCTATGTAAAGAGATGAATCTTTCCGTCTCACGTGGTCATCAATGTAGGCGACTCCCAATGGTTGCACAGGTGTAGCTCCAATCCCCAATAGCACCTGGGCTCCAATAAGCAGTAAGTACATCATGTTGGTTGTAGTTGTATTCCTGCAGGTAATATCCGTGACTGGATCATCATCACTGAAGGTACTATTAACCACACAAACATCTCGTCCTTCTGCACCTAATCGTATCTGAACAGATTCATAGTTGTATTGGTGAGTCAGAAATTCAGGAAGAGCTGAAAGAAGAGCTCCAAGAGCCATGACTATACCTCCGCATCCTATCAAACGTGGTCTGTGTCCCCTGGCTCCAAAGTAACTCACAAATAATATGAGGGCTAAGTTCCCAATCTCGAAGCTGCTGGCGATTACTCCTACATCTGTACTCTGGAGGTTGAACCTTCGTTCCAAAGTAGTCAGAACACTAACCTGTAAGAAAAGACACATCTTAGTATGCATTTTAGGGGTTTCAAGTCAGTATTATACAGGGAAATGTTTTCCTGAGAAACCAAGAGAACTAAGTTCCTAAACTTCTTTAAGGCACCAAACTATCCTACTATTTTTTGTTTTTTCACCTGCTGATATTTCAAGACTGTTGCAAGCTCTTCAATCAAATATTAGTTCTTTTGACTATTAACACAGGAAAGTAATAGTTTTACATAAGTAATAAAAAGCTGATAGTCAGGCTGCAATCTAAGACTTTATAAACTAAATATGTATAAGTACTTGAATCTTCTTATGTGGTTTTCAAATCCACCTCCTCATTGTTACATAGAAACAATACATTTATAACACATAAAACAAAATTTTCCACCTTTTCTAGAAAATGTCTAAGCTTGCACATTAAATCACATAATGAATGTCACATTCCATTTATTATTTTGAAGGTAATGATGAAATTATGGAAGAGTCAGTGGTAATTAAAAATATGTATGCTTTATATTCATTAAGCTTTGCATGGGCAATAATGTTTTTCTAGCTATATCTTTTTTCTACATGGGAAACTGCATACTTGCAAACTTTGCAGCCCAGAAAGTACTATTATAGTCAATATGTACAGTATTTAGTACAACACATGCAGGAATACTAAACTGATCTATTACTGTTGACAACAGGAGTTGACACAACTGCATTTTAGTGACTACCGTTTATTTGCAGTGTAAAAAGTGTTTCATGACAAAAGGATGATCAGTAATTATGTCATTAAGATCCATAATCCTTATACTTGTTGTGCTGGATTTATTTTTGTAAGTAAATAATATTGTAAACATCTTCTTTAAAGAATTTTAACTAAGTAATTAAAAGCTAAGTTTTATCAACAAAACTTGTCTGTAAAAGAGATTTGAAAATAGGTGTGCACTATAATAGGGAACCTTTGTCTATGTTTATAAGTAATGTTATTTTTACCCTAAGTGGCACCCTATTGATGTTCATTACATACAAGTCTGGACCTAGAGCCACCAAAACAACACTCTTCATGGTAAATAATATTGTATATTAATGTGTAATATTTAAACTTGTTTAAAGGACAACGGCACAATGGAAATACAAATATATGTTTCAAAACTCTAACTAAGACTATAATTAATCAAGAAAATGGCATAGCTATTTTTAACTAGAAACAATAAATGTGATGCTTCTGAAGGATCCTGGAGGGATCCATGATATAGTGGTGGAAGTTGTATATGTGAGAGGGGTGTTTACATTTCTGGAGAGCTATGGTTCCATCCACTGATGCAACACCCTGCTTCTGGGCCAGTGAGAGTTAAGGGTGGAGTCAATTTCATTCATATCCAGTGATCAAACAAAGGTTCTGGACTTCTGCCTGTTCCCTCCTACCCCAGCCCTTCCTCCACATATGACTGCAGACACACACACCCCTCATCTAGCTTTCAGGATGTGATGTAGCAAACATAAAATGTATTCCTGTACTCATAAACAGATACTTCAAAAACTCAGATTTTCTCAAATAATATTTTACACCCATGGCTTATACAGCCTTAAATATGGTTAACTTGGTACATACTTAATAAATAAGTGCCATTTTTATTGACTTGCAATGGTCCTTTAACTATTTGAATGTATAACCATTAAAAATGTGCTAAGAACCTAAAACACCCAATTTGTTGTTTCTGAACTTTTCCCGGTAATATCCTATTTCTCTGCATGAGAAGTGACAGCCACTTCACATCTAGCTTTATCAAACATGCGCAGAAACAGAAAGGTAGTGGGCAGAGCTTGAAGTGGACAGGTTGCCAGGCTTTTGCAACTTTTTAGCACGTTTTTAAAAGTTCTCCTTTTTAAAATAAATTGAAATGCTAAAGATAAGTTTAAAATATGTTTATTTATTTTTTTGCTTTGAAAGATAAAACCTAAACTATACTCATAGACAGTCAATGAAGATATTTCACATAAAAAAACTATAGATCTCTGTGATATTATTTCATTACATAGTAATATTAATATCATCTTCGGGATCGCTTCCTTGTCACGATGAAGGGGCTTGTGTACCTCAATAAAGCTGTGAGCGATACCATGTAGGGTCACCCAAGATGGGCAGGTCATAGCAGAGAAGTAAGACAAATTGTTGTTCACTGGAGAAGGAACTGGCAACCCATTCTAGTATCTTTGGCAAGGTAACCTTATGGATAAGCGCTAACAGAGGCAAAGTGTGCCTGGTGTGCTGCTTCCATAGAGTGACGGAGAGTGGGACACGACTCAGCGACTAAACAACAACAGTATTAATATAACCAGATAAATATTGTGTGCGGAACTGAAACATTGTATTTGTTTCCAAAATATCTGATCTTATCTTACCTTTAAATAAGCAATGTATGTAGTAATGACTATATGTAAAATCACTGTTTCAACTAGATCTCAGGCAGCTACAGCCAATGTGCTGAATCATGTACTTCATCTCCACAGCATGAAGGACACAGGAGCTAGACAGACTTTACATTGCAGAGAAACCACTGATCCAATCAATGCAGCAGGCAGGTAAACAGCACTACAAGCAATAATGCAGACATCCTCAGGACCAAAGCTGAACAGCCACTGGACTATAAGAGAATCACAACAACATGTCTGCAACGCCTTCTGACCAACACCAAAACACAAGAAAAAACTGGAAATGTCTACAAGTATAATATAACTTGTCTGCATTACACATTATATATAGATATGTTACATTATAATTTAATAATAGTATATGTGAAGTATTAATTCTTATTTGGATTGCTACAGAAATATTAAATACATTAGGCCAGATCATGGGTATGTTTCAGCCTAGACCCACGAAGGGCCACAGGTTTTCAGGGGGAAGCAGGCTGCCTGAAGTTGACAAAGCAGTGCCATGGAATATGCATAAAAAGGATTCTGCCAGTAAGTGTACCTGGCACGTTCTACTGTACTGTATATTTACTTAGACACAGATCCAATATAATAAATAACAACTAGAAAATTGCCTGTAAAAAATGACAGGAATAAAATTGTAAGGCTTGCAATGCTGTTTGCCACACATGGTGAGGCTTTTGCTCCTCCGAGCACCATCAGCGCTCATTGTCAGCCTCTTCCCCCGTGTACTTCAACTTTCCTGCTTTCCAATGATTACCTTTGGAGCTTATTGCAAGCCTTTCATCCCGCCTAATGTATGGCCCGCTCATTGCATATTTCGTTAACCTGCAAGTTTTGAGCTTGGGAATGCCATGTGTCTCTTTCCACCATCTCCCCCCGTCCCTTCCCTTTGTTTTTCTCCTGTGTGTGTCTGCTTAATGTTTGCGGGTTACACGCTGACTGCCGTTTGTTTTATTTTCATAGTCCTGCGTGCCTGGCGTTGTTCGTGTAAGTGTTACTGTCTTTGCCGTTGTATATTGTGGCAAAATGCTACGTGCTGCAACTGCACACCTCGCTTCGCGAGGCTCACCGCGCAATGAGTGCCTTTGGGACAGAGTGCACAGAGAGCGCACAGAGCAAGGCAGAGGGCACAGAGAGACAAAGGGCAGAGACAGAAGGCACAGAGAGAGGGCACAGAGAAAGGACACAGAGAGACACAGAGGGTAAAGAGAGGGCATACAGAGAGAGGGCAGAGACAGAGGACATAGAGAGCGCACAGAGAGATACATTGGGCAGAGAGAGAGAGAGATCGAAGATACAGAGGGAACAGAGAGAGGGCACATAGAGCACATGATACCATCATTTATGACAGACAAGTTACTAGTACACTTATAATTTCTAGATCTGAGGTAAACTTAAAATCAGGATATACCAAGAGGAAAAGAGGAGTTGTAACTGGGTTGTTGGGGGGGGGGGGGGGCATATAAGTCTGAAATGGCCTAGGGCTGCATAAACCCTAAATTCTTCTCTGGGCCAAATGTGTTAAGTTGAGAGGGAGAATTATTGATGATGTTATACATTAGAAAACATGCCCTACAGGATAATGCAGAAACTGGAGTTTTTTTTTATATTTATGTCTGCAACAGCATTTTCCCGTAGAAAATACACATCAGTCGTGAGTAAAAATCACTTAACAACCAATACAATGCACTTATGGACACCATAAATGTATATATATTTCTTTAAATAACCTTTAAAAAATCAAGCCATATTAAAATGGCCAACCATGCACTGGCAGGCACTATGCTAGTGTAACGATATAGTTTAAGCTTAAATTCATCATACATACACATAACAACCACTGTGCCAGTAACAAACAGAGATACCACATCCACCCTTTAAATACTGCCAGAAACAAATATGGCTGCCTCAACTTAAACAGTAAAGCAGAATCTGCCTACTTCATAGAGAGAAATAACTATAATCACGCGTGGCTATATTCAGGACTAAAATTTGTTTTATTGTCTGTCAAAAATACGTATTTACACAAATATTCATAATTAAAACACACATATTAAAAAAAGAGACACGAGGCACGTTCATTACATAGGAAATGTATTTAAATGACAGTAGGGATTTTTTTGAAGAAAATATGGCTCCTGGTTGGTTATATAATTCAGTACAAAATGGACCATATTTGCTAAAAAGTGATAAACCACAAGGCATTGTGCTGCCTGCTAATGGTAATTACCCATAGGGTGGAGAATTAATTAAGCATGCTTTTCTAACATTTAATTTTTTTTTCAGATGCCATGCAGGTTGGCATGCAGAATTAACTACACAAGAGTGGCACAAATTGCTATGTTCTGATGACACTCTAAAACATCAAGTAGTTTATTAGCAGAAGTCAAGTGGCATTCAAACAGTTTCACACACTACTGCATTTGACAGGCACCATTAGATTTGAATGAAAAGTTAAGGATCTATTGACCTCTACGGTGCAAGCGAAGTCACTGCCACAGTGGTATTAATTGCTCTTCAATTAGTTTACCAAGATGTCACAAATTCATAGCTTTTAATTGCTCTTCCTCCACTTCAAGGTTTAACTAAAGGTTAATTTCGAGTTGTATTAAAAACTGTATTCTACAGTTTCCGTCTCGATACACGTCAACAGCCTTGTGGCTGCTAGCTAGATTTTATAAATATAAAAACTGGGAATACCTTAACCATATGTACCATTTTAAGGCTCTCCCCAATAGCTTTGTTAAAATCCAAGTTAAGAGATTTTTTATTATTCTACATTTTAATGGAGCAGCTTCAAATTAATGTGGACCCATTAACAAACAGATTGTTAGCAATGGATTTGTCATGTTAACATTTACGAATAAAGATGAAATGTAGAGGTGATACATTTATCATGTGAGGTCCCAAAAACAAAAATAAGACTGTTTATAGTGTAGGTAAGAAAAGTTCTCTGACTGAAAAATGTACTGTTTAAGTAATGTCCATAGACATCAATGGGCCAAGGCAAGCTTTAATGAAGGGCCCGTAGGCCACCTCAGGCTTGCCTGGGGTTGGAAGGAGGGGCCACCTGACCTGGCAGGACCTGAGAGGGGCAGGAGGTGGCTAGCTGGGGGAGGTGGAGCCATTATAGGCTTTTGCCGCCAATTTCCACCAGTTTGCCCCCAGCTAGCCATGGGAGCAGATGCCCCCCCACCCATCCCTAAAGTATTGTTGTTAAAGTGATGTATATGTTGTACTGTTAATAAAAAATAAAAAATAAAAAAAAAGATGAATAGTAAGTTGTGGATTATGTTGTTTATTGTCTGAAGTACTCATTGTTGTGGATGTATCATTAAGTATTTATTATATGGTATCAAAAGTTTGTTTATTTTGTCACAGCGGCGGGTGGTGAGGGGAGTTGCCGGGACAGTGGAAAATGGGGGAGATCCTACCCTACGGTGGTACGGATGTTCCAACACGGTAGGCCCTGGATGAGGCCTCAGGGCGTAGGGTGTACTGTCTCTGTCCAGGCTCCTCCCCTCGGGTTATGTTTATTTATTTATCGTTATGGTTATTACATCATGTTGTGTTTACCAATAAACGCTGTGGCCAGTTATCTCCCAAGAAGTGGTCTGTGTCTAATTTTATATTCAATGGGTGATGGGGTATACATTCTTATATGCACATACCAACTGGGCCTTGCTTAGGTCATGTCACAATACCTTGTGAGTGTTGACGCTTTCATTTTCTGACAGCACTGATAGATCTTGCTGTTTTATGCATGTTTGATGCTTGGGAGGGTTCATGTTTGAAGTCCACAAACCTTATCTAATTCCAGACACACCTCAGAAAATTGATAAAAAATAAACTGTTTACCTGTCTGGTTAGTCGATACTGTTTTACAAACGACAGGAACAGGGCCTATTTGCAGGTGCTTGCATATCTCACATTGACTGGGATTGCATATTATCTTCCATTTACGTCATGGAAGATAATTCCAGCGCTATTTCGGTATAAAATCATTGGCCAGTTTAGTAGCATTGGCTAAAACTGAATAAGCTTTCATGGCTTGCAAAGAGGGTTTGCTTATTAATTTTGGACACAGTCTCTTATTAAAAAACAAGACGCACGTATAGAAACTTGCTGCATGGGGTAAAGGGAGTCTGACAATCTGAAGATCACTTGATTTTTCTTCCACCGACCCTATTCAACACTGGTTATTTTAATAGCCTCTAAAGAGACTAAAAAATACTATTTCACTTATCTTCCTGACTGTTATGTTTTGCCTCACCTTATAAACATGTTTCAGGTTATGTTTTGTGTGTTTCACCATTAAACATTAGGGGAGGGGGTGATAAAATATGAAGGGTAATCCCATGGGTTAAACAGATAAGTGCCGACCAGGGAAGCTTCCAATTGGCTTATAAACACACAGGGGGGAATTTTGAAATACCCAGTTCCAAATGTCATATTTGTTCATGCATATCTTTTATCGCTCATTTTTTTTACAAAACTGTATAAAAGATGATTCTGAGAATAAACATTATACTCTCTCTGGAACGCCTAGTAAAACACACAATCACTCTCACACACACTCTGTCTAAGGCATATTCTCTCTTCTCACACACACACTCTCTGTCTCCCTTACACACACTCTCACACAAATGTACACACGCTCTCTCTCTTACACATACAATCTCTCTCACACACACTCTGTCTAAGGCATATTCTCTCTTCTCACACACACACTCTCTGTCTCCCTTACACACACTCTCACACAAATGTACACACGCTCTCTCTCTTACACATACACTCACTCTCACACACACTCTGTCTAAGGCATATTCTCTCATCTCACACACACACTCTCTGTCTCCCTCACACACACTCTGTCTCTCTCACACACACACTCTCACACAAATATCCACACACTCTCTTTCTTACACATACACACTCTCACACACACTCTCTCTAAGGCACATTCTCTCTTCTCACACACACACTTTCTCTCACACACACACAAATACACACACTCTTTCTCTTACACATACACACATACACAAACACAAACACACACTCACTCTCACACACACATATACTTACAGAGACTTATCAGTGCATATCGACATTTCTGAGCATATACTCACACTATTTGAAGGCACTGCAAATTTGAGGCAGCCCTAGGTTGCCCTAGGCCTAAGCCTTTTTGCCTATACTGAAACTAACCATTGTACATACAGTAATTCTGGAACTGCATTTGCAAATAAAGTATATTGCAAATCAGTGGTGGAGTTTGATTAAGGTTATCTGTAAACTAATAACCTCACAACAAAATGGTATAGATGTTTTCTGGGTTGAAATATTGCATACTTATTTCACTAAAGCCAGTCTGATAGCTGCATTAAATGAAATCCAACCCATTCATGTTATATCATATTTCTGCACCTAAAGAGTTAATGCAAATATCATTTGAAAATAGATGCCATTTGTGTTAATGAGACTGTACCATCACGTACAATGAAGCAGCTGTTCTGTATCAGTTATTCGAAACGACGCTGACCTTAAAATGGCTTATAATATGTTTTCCTTTTTTCGTATGACAGTTTATAACTAGTGCTTATGCGGCTTTGCTGCAATAATGACAATTGTATCCTCACAAGAGCATTGCTTTTTCATAAATTGCTCCTTCTGTCAAGTCCCTTGACCAGCAGAAGCAAAGCAGGCATTGTATTTATTATTCTCATACGCTGGTAATGCAAAACTAATTTCTGCTGGAAAAACCAGGAGGCGGCCATCTGTCTAGAGAGTCCTTGAAACATGTGTAGACGGTAGACACTGTAAGAGGGGTGATGGTGATGGCCTGCAGCTTATGAGTATCATTGATAACACAATAAACAAGAAGTCTGCCTTGATTATCTGCCCTAGCACCTGCTCAGCTCATACACTCTGTCACCCCTAATGAAAGAGATTCTCTCAATGCACTAGGATGTGCTTCCTACTGTAAATTGGAGAGAGAGTTCAGGCGTAATATCACTTGGGCATTTTAGGCAAAAACGTCCTTAAAGAATGCTGGACAGTAGAAGTTGCTTATCTTTTTTTCTATTTGCCAGTGAAAATTCAGTGAGATAATTTAGACATAGCTCAGGGTTAAAGCAGTATGTGTAGTAACATCTATATTATACACACAAAAACAGCAGTGGGAGTACATAGCTTGAATAAGGCTGAAAAAATGTCAATAAAGGGAACATTATCCCTTACCACAGCACATTAATAATTAATTAACAGCATAGTAATATTTATAACGATTATAGTCATGTCCATTTTAAAATATAAGTTGTATCAAAATAATGTCCTATAATAACCCATTTATACAAGTCTATGAATTATAATGATTTTCTTCTAGGAGGCTGCCATGTTGGCATTTCTCACTCCTCTAATCCCTCAGAGTGAGTCAATGTCTGAGGTGGGCAGGCAGCAATCTTGCATCTTGCAATGCAAGCACACCATAGTCAGATAGAGAGAAAGATAAAAACTAAAATAATAGTTCATAGATTTATATAACTATGCTTATAGGACTTTCAATATGCTATATGCTTCATAACTTCATACACGTAACAATTACAACCTTGTTTCTCATAACATTTGTCTCAGTATATGTCTATTGTAAGTATTGTTTCATACAAATAAAACAAAATCTTTCTATGTGACAGTTCCTGTTTGTCTTGCCTTTTTGGAAGGGCTATGGAGGGGAAAGGGCGGGAAGTGGGTTTCGAGAAAGGGGAAGTGTCATGATTACATTGTTTAAGGACTGATATTGCCAGTAATTTTGTGGATGTGGCATGACATTGTGGCATTGTGATTATATATTATTGTGTGTGGCTATATGTTGCCTGTACATGGTTATATGTATACTAGTTATTATATATTATAAGAGGAAAAACGTTATATATAACATATGTGTAAATTATAAAAAATGCTCTGTACAGAAGTTAGCTACAGATCATTGCACCCTCACAGATATAGACCTTGATAAACAGCAGCCAAGACATGCATTTGCTTCAAGTAGTCCTAAGCAAACACTTGAAATTAATGGTTAACGTTGCTTCAATAATCAGCTATATATATCTGAAGAATTTGATTTCCTGAGTTTTTATATTAACCAAGGCTACAAGGCAGATGTGTTTCATCACACACATACACAAAGGTACACAAGGGTGTGGTATTGGAGAGTATAAATATGTTGTTTTGATCATTCAATAAAGGTTCAGTTATAGTTTTCACATCCACAGTGTGAGACTATTTCTGTGCGTTGTATACTGACTTGGGGAGTGGTATTGCCATGGGCCACTAATAACCTGTATGCAGTATTCTCTGCTTGTACCTTTTGGGCCTTGCCCTCTTTAGAATCCCACTTCTGTGCCACAGAGAACAAGAACTACATGATTCTGCTGGGGTAGGTTTGAACTAGGTTCATATCAAGCCCCCTTGAAGAAGCAGATCGTGACAGGAAGAAAAAGAGAAATATATTGGTGAGAGTAAGTTTCTATATAAATTGTTTTATGTTATAGAAACAGGGACAGGGAGTGAGTTTACCATATACATGTAACTTTAATCAGGTGTGCATTTGCAAATATTTCATTGACTGGCTTACTGATAGCAGATAATACAGTATATTGAGAGCAAACTGGATGCAACAGGGCTACATCATATGAGACTCATTCAATTGAGCTTTTGGGAGATCTGGGCTTCGGAAATGTAGCCTGCAAGTTATTTTGCTATAACATTGGCGTCTTTTTGCGAGCTCCGATCGAGTTATGGGCCCAGGTCTCCGATTTGATGCAGTGATTAACATTGCAAGTAAATGCCTCTCCAAGCCTTTGATCTTTGATGGCCGCAAGAGTTCCAAAAGCTAAAATTGCAAATCGCCATTCAATTGCTCCAATTCCCCCTCGCTAACCACTCCGTCAAGCCCGCAAATGGCAAAAGTTTAACCACAAGTTACGGGTACCAAGGAGGACTCGCAAAGGGCTTAATGACATGTCCGGAGCACTTTAGAAGCAAATGAAAAAGCAATACTGTACTCCTATTAAAAGGAAAAGTGATGTTGTACTTGCACTTTAAAATATGGGTAAAGCGATGGAAGACATTAGAATTAATTGCACACCATTCTCAAGCTCGCAAATCGGCATACAAAACTACTTTATTTCATGTTTGATTTCCGTGTTATATCAATCCCGGCAATCAATGTGTTAATACATATAATGGAACTTGTAATAGAATATCATATTTATGGTTTTATCGATATTGCAATATTTCAGGAATGTGGGTCCAATCGTAACTCATAATTGAAGCCCATAGGACTTTGAAATCCAAACTCCATTTTTCATTGATGTAATGATGACGATCTCTGTTTCCATTGGCTGTTTCTACCTTAGGAGTTACAACCTTGGCTAATTAATCTGTTCAAGCTTGCAAATGCTACATACGATGGCATGGTTTCCGAATTTTGCTATCAGCCCATAACTTGCGGTCTTGCAGAATTGAATAGCACTGTAACTCGGGCCTCCTGCGGGCTCCGGAAAAGGCCCGCAGACATACAGCCTACATCCCAGAAGTTACGGCCTCCTAATTAAATGAGGCTCTATATCTCTCCTGTATTTACCAATTATAGCCCTGAAAATATGTGATGATTGTATTTCCAAAATTATCATTTTGAAAGACATTTAAGTCTTGGTTCAAACTGAAATGTTACATTGTGAAACAAAAAATATATGATATCTCTAAATATATGGATATGTGGAATTACTAGTAGGAAAAAAAGATACATCACGAAAGTAATTAATGACTTTCAGTTTCTATACATGGGGCCTAAAATCAGCTTCATTGTATACAGTCAAACAAATAAGGGAGAAATAAAATATGAGCTTCTTTGGTATACCTTGTAGGCATACCTTCAGACAATGCATTACTACCACTTGAAAGATGCCCTAATCACAGATGATATACAAAAACATACAAAGGGGGGGGGGGGGGGGGGGGGGAGAGTATTTGATCACCTGCTGATTTTGAACATTTGTCCACTGACAAAAAAATAACCAGTCTATAATTTTAATGGTAGGTGCATTCTAACAGTGAGAGACAGAATAACGAAACAAAAACAAGAAAAACACATGTCAAAAAAGTTATCAGTTGATTTGCAGGTCAATGAGTGAAATAAGTATTTGACCCCTTCAACTTAGTACTTAGTGGCAAAACCCTTGTTGGCAATCACAGAGGTCAGATGTTTCTTGTAGTCGGCCACCAGGTTTTCACACATCTCAGGAGGGATTTTGGCCCACTCCTCTTTGTAGACCCTCTCCAAGTCATTAAGGTTTCAAGGCTGATGTTTGGCAATTCGAACCTTCAGCTCCCTCCACACATTTTCTATAGGATCAAGGTCTGGAGACTGGCTAGGCCACTCCAAGACCTTAATGTACTTCTTCTTGAGCCACTCCTTTGTTGCCTTGGCTGTGTGTTTTGGGTCACTGTCATGCTTGAATACCCATTCCCGACCCATTTCCAATGCCCTGGATGAGGGAAGGAGGTTCTCACCCATGATTTCATGGCACATGGCCCCATCCATCATCTTGGTGACTATGGTCCCAGCTGCCTTGAGATCATTAACAAGTTCCTCCCGTGTAGTTCTGGGCTAATTCCTCACCGTTCTCATGATCATTGAAACTCCACAAGGTGAAATCCTGCATGGAGCATCAGACCGAGGGAGACTGGCAGTTATTTTCTGTTTCTTCCATTTGCGAGTAATTGCACCAACTGTTGTCACATTCTCACCAAGTTGCTTGGCGATGGTCTTGTAGCCAATCTTGTCCCTGACATCCTTGGACAGCTCTTTGGACTTGGTCATGGTGGAGAGTTTGGAATCTGATTGATTGATCGCTTTTGTGGACAGGTGTCTTTTATACAGGTTACAAGCTGAGATTAGGAGCACTCCCTTTAAGAGAGTGCTCCTAATCTCAGCTCATTACCTGTATAAAAGACACCTGGGAGACAGAAAGCTTGCTGATTGATAGGTGATCAATACTTATTTCCCTCACTGACCTTCAAATCCATTTATAACTATTTTTGTTATTCTGTCTCTCACTGTTAATACACCTACCATTAAAATTATAGACAGATCATTACTTTGTCAGTGGACAAACATTCAAAATCAGCAGGGGATCAAATACTTTTTCCCACACTGTACCTTATACTAACTAGTTAAACATGCTAACATTTTCAAATTTTCCACATCTCAACTAACAATACCATTGACAGAGATCATCACAATAACAGCTTGGTCGTCAATCTATAACCAATGTCAGCTGGACCTACTGGAATTTGAAGGTCTGACATTATTAATAGATGGATATTTATGTGTCAAATTTCTGATTTAAGATTAAATTAAATGCAATATTTTAAACTCTACAGAGCATATTTTCCCATACAAGATTTAATAGGGTTACGGCGTTGCTTAACATTTCCGTGACTCTTTAAGTTAATTAAAGAAAACAAAACACATTTTGTTTTATTGTAAGAATTGCTGTATGCTAGTGTGGCTTACCCCACCTCCAAAACCTGTGGAGAGCAACACAGTGGGGTTGCCTATGTGCACTGAAAGAATCACGAAAGGGGAAGAGTGTGATCCATCCATTTGTTGCACCAAGTGGAAGAGAGGAACATTGGAATTGTAATAGGGTAGAAAGAAAAGCATAAGTAAGACAGAGAACGATAGTGCAAAATTATTAATTGTTTGGGGAGAAGGGAAGAGAAATGGCACCAAAGACATTCATAGGTGGAATGGTGGTCCAACCACATTTGCACAGCCCTTATGTTTGTCTGCTGTTAACAGCTGAAACACTTCAAAACAGATAGAATTGAAAGCATTGTGATAAATCTTTTTAGTACAAGTGATTAGACAAAAGCATATATTTCCTCTCAAAACATCACAAAATGGGAAATATTGTAGAACTCATGCACCTAAGCTTGGCAGGGAGTACTTTGCAGAAGGCTGCAACAGCTATATTCTATGTGTAAAATTGTCAGTGCATCACGTCGTAGGCTTTGTAAATGAATCCGGGCATAGTACATTCCAAATAATTAGCTTTACAAAAAACAAAAGATTACAGTAATACCTGGTAATCAAATACTGATGAAAAGCAACTACTTGGCTAAGATAAGCAATAATACTGAATGCATTTTGATTGGAGATGCCCTTTAACTTAACCACTTAGCTGCCAAATGACTGCATTGCAGTGCAGGTTTATGGTGCACTAAGAATAAATTGAGTACAAACTAGTGAGTCTTTCTAAAATTTTCATATGTAACTGTCAGCTCTCCAAGTAACCTTGGGCAAGTTACTTTATCTTTCTCAAGCAAGTCAGGGTTGCACACATTAATGAGGGACACGGCTACAATCACATTTTTAAAGCTTTATGAAATACTGAATAGGGCCTAAGCAACGACTCTTCCATCTGCTGCAGTAAAATGTATTAATAGCAAGTACTATGCCCACCCTGCCCACAAATATGATATAGTCCTGTGTTAACAGCAAGGGCATTTATATTCAGATGTCAGGCGTGGTTAGACAGCTGTGCAGTAATTTAGCAAAAAATATGCATCTCGTGCCTACCTGATTGTAAAATCAGTTACTTTTTATGATGCCATCCATAGATAATGCTTCTAAGCAGTGGTGGAACTAGTAAATAGAGAGGGCCTCAGTGCAAAATAATTTGGGGTCCTCCATAATCCCTTTACGTTTTAATAAAAAAAAACAAAAAAAAAAACCCTAGGTGATGATTATCTGCCCACTCCTGTAAATTTGTATCAAAGAAAGTGTCTTGTCAACTGTCACACCCTGTAATGGCACCTGAGGATTGTGTATTTAACAAAAAATTGCAATTGTAACTGCTATTAAATTGGCGTCTTTTAGCTACCCTCAATCGATCTACGGCTTACAAGCTGAAAGTCCCTGTGGTTGTCAAAATTTTAACTCCGACCCATCTAAGCCATTGATCTGTCAAGCCCCCAAAAGTTACAATCGCTAACATCGCAGATCGTTAATAAATTGCAACAATTCCTCAAGCCAGCAATTGCTTTCACAAATGGCAAACGTAGCTCCTATCAATGGCTAGCAGATAGGACTCGCAAGGGGGTTAAACACCTGTTCGTAGCACAAATAAAAACTCAGTATTGCACTTTAAAATACGGGTAAAGTGATGAAAGACATTAGAATTAATTGCACAACAGTCTCAAGTTTGCATATCTGCAATCAAAAAATATTAGTTATAGGTCTTATTTCCATGTTATATCATACACAGCAACATCATGTCATATTCCTTAGCAAGTCCCATGTCCATTACAATATTTAGCAATCACATGGGCTGGAGTTATATATAACAAAATGCATCATTCAGGTGCCAGGCTCCCTTCCACCACACAATAGCCCATAGTCCACAAAGCACATTCTAAACACATAATTTCTGTAAGCATTGCCTATACAAACAACTTGGCACCTTTCGTAGTAACTCCCAGGTCCATGGAAATATTCAGCAATATTTGTTATGAGTCCATAGTCCAAAAAGTTCAGGAGGGACCTTCTGGGCATGACAATGGATTGCGAGCCTGATCGCATATCGGACTTCTAAACGCTAACTGATTGACGTTTAAACACCATGTTTTACTGATGACATGATGTCTCATTTAGTATTGGTTGTTTCTAAATCGGAAGTTACAGGCTTGCTTAATTGATCATGATCATGCCCTGAAATGCTACATATGGAAGCATGGTTTACAGTTTTGGGTTTTTACCATGCAGTTGCAGGCTTTTTTAATTTAATTGCTCTGTAACTGTTTCAAATTTCTGCATACTTACAGCCAGTATGAAGGCAACTGCGGGCTTGGAATTTAATGAGGCCTTTTGAGTCTATCTATTTTTTAAATATGGAGAGAAGGAATGCCATCAAGTTTTGTACTAAAATAAGTAAAATGCTAAAGGAACCCTTCCACTCATAACACACTAAGGATGTGTCATTTTAAAAGGTCAGTGAAGTTATTAAAACTGCTCTGCACCATCACATAGAACAGTAGAAAATGTGATTTAAAAAAAATAAAAAAATTATATATTTTCACCATTTCATAACTATTGTAAAATGCTGCAGTGTTCGCCTTTATAGCACTCACACTGTTTATTAAACCTGAACCTAAGAAGGAGTCAGCTGCACAGCAGGATTCATGAAACTCATAAGCACATTCAATCAAGCCCTAAATGAACCATAAATTACAAGCTCCCACTAAACGTTGATATTTCTTTTATTTGAAATATTGTACATATTTTTCATTTGACTTTACGTCTATAAACTCAAAAGAATAAGCTGACAGACATTGCATAGTGTACAGGAGTAAGGACGTACAGGCGACCCATACTAAAAAACAGGTTTCCAAGGTTTTTTGTATGAATTTGTGTTTATGTTCTGTTTGAATTAAAATAAAGAGCACAATAGTTTCTCACTTAATATTACTGTACAGTGGTATTATTACAGTATTACACTGTATTATTATTACCATATATGAGCCATTATAGTATTGTTATTATTATTATTATTATTATTATTATTATTATTAATCATCAGGGATCCAAGTTACATACAAATCCGGTTTAAAGATGTTTTTAGGAACGTATATAGTCCGTAACCCAGGGACCACCTGTATTGTCATCTGACTGTGCTTGTCCTTGAAGAACCTATATATAGTATGGTAAGATCTACACAGCCATTAGCAAGAAAACTTTCAAGATGAATTGGGTTACATAAAACTGTTAAATATGCATCAGTTTCAATTATGTGATACGTTTTTACTTGGTGTTCAGTGCTATCTTTGAAAATATATTTTTGTTGCAGTTGATCTCATGTCTCTTTAAAGGCATTACATTTTGAAAGCATGATATACTAAACAATTGTGTTTGTTTTCGTGCGTTGTTCAGTCTTGTCCGACTTTCCATGACCTTATGGACACTAACACACCATGCTGATCCATTGGTATTCATGGCAGAGATACTGGAGTGAGTTCTGGCATTACTAAGTGGTCTCCCATCCAAGTACTGATCAGGCCCAACCCTGTTTGGCTTCAGGGTGGTGTGACCTTTTGGTTCCCTGACTGGAAACGAACCCAGGTCACAGTGGTGAAAGCACCAAATCCTAACCACTGGACCATCGTGTTTAACGTAATATTAACTGGAAAAAAATGGAAGATTTCCAAAAACATAATTATTTTTGATATTCATTAGTCTAATAGGCTTCCTGGACTGGACGTTATTTTTTTTTCTGTCAGCTATGATCAGTGTAAGCCAATCAGATTGAGCATCACTGGTGCATGACACTGATCTATGTAGAAATGTGGTATACGGCACATGCTTCATTGACAACATGTAATGTCACCACTGCTTCTTTAGAGTGCTTAGACATACACTTATGAAATAGATCAGTGCCATGACACAGATGATGTACAATCTGATTTATAGGCGATAGAAAAAATCAACATCAGTCTAAGAAGCCTGACACTGACTGGAGCTGACTAGATGTCTTATAAGGAAGCACCCAGGATTGTGCCAGTTAGTATATTCATTTTTAGAAATAGGGCAGAATAAAAACAAATATACTAAAGAAAAATGGTGTCATCTTGAAACTCTCTAGCTAGCAGCATAAGCTTTAACATGGCGTGAAGGATCCATATTTACATGAGGTGTCTCTGCTGTTGCCATGCTCACATTTTTTATTTTGGAATTGAAATAGCAAATGTATTCTATTTCACCTACTTTTTTACCTTACAGATTCAGCAGTGAACTAAAACTAAAACAAATGAGATAAACAGGCAGCACCCTGGAACTGCCTAGTTACAGGAGCATTTTGACCGGGCTGGGTGCTGGGTAGCCATTGGTCAGGTTAAAATTGTGGGTGGGGTTTAGCAGGTTATATAGGGGGGAAATTTCCCGCCTTGGGGCACTTAACTGTTAATCAGAGCAGAGCTTCCCTCCCTATGTTATATATGTGTAATATGTTTATATTGTCACAGCTTGGCGGGGTTGCTGCATCACCTTAGGGCGGAGCTCATTAGCTGAGAAGGTATCCGGTCTGGGCCAATGCCAGAGGTCTCTTGGGCACGGGGTTCCATAGGGCCTCTGGCTGGGGATGAGCTCTGTACTGGGGAAGGTATGCAGCCCCAGGTTCAGGTCAGGTTATGGTACCTGTTATGTTATGTTAATAAAGCTGTGACCTGTAATTATACCCATACATCAGGTGTTGTGTGTTTATTGGGATAACGGGGGTATTTAGTATAGGCGGATCAAGTCACACATGCAGAGGTCAAGGTTTTCATAGTAATTATAATGGATCCGTGCAGTCATTATTTCTAGGTTTTTTTATATTTATTTACAGGGGAGGAGTAGTTGGAGAGAGAGAGAACCAGCGCAGTTAAAATGTGTCACACTAATCTGCCTAATATTTGCATTTACAGCTGGCAATGGCTTATCAGACGTGGCTACATCGGAATACTGACTAAGAGCAATATTTGGCTTTATGGTCCTATGACTTCCTGTTATAACATTTATATACCAGGATATGTCTGCAAACTAAATCCATCTGATATCAATGTGACTAACACAGCAGTTCTGAACCAGTAGGGTGCCAAGTGAAATATTTGGTAGAGAAGTAGTACTCAGTGATGGTTTACATTTAAAAAAAAATAGGTCACCTCAATATAGGCTGACAAGACTCTTAATTCTTTTGGCCTAAAGGGTGTAAACTATTAGTTATTCTTGAGAGTTTTTGTAACATGATAATTATATATATATATATATATATATATATATATATATATATATATATATATATATATATACAGTATATATATACTGTTTTATATATCTACAGTAGAACTCAAACAACCAGAAAAAAATTTGAATATGTACTTTAAATAAAATAAATAAATTTCAGGGCTCAACAAATGCCAGGAGCCAGGTTGTCATGCCACAAAATGGTTACAGGCACAGAGATTTAATCCACTGTCTCTGCAATTCAGTTTTATCTGGAAGCAGACATGCATGAGTGACTGAGCCAGTGCAGTGTTGGTGTTACATTCCCCAAGTTCAGCACCGCACCCTCCAGCCAAACGTACATGTGTGTAAGTGGGGAGTGAAAGCTGCTGCTGCTAGAATAGCCCTCACTGTCAAATATACGCAGCAGAGCTTCCCTTTGTGCAATTAATCTAGGCTTCTTTTAAAGGGATATGTAAGTAAGCTGTGTTTCTAATGTTTCCTAATAAACAACTACTGATTAGTAGAAAAATATGTATTATATTGAAAAATTGAATGTACTTACATATTTATATGCTAGATATCTGGATGTGCCCACCCCTAGGAAGCTTACATAGAGTGTACCCTACAGGGTACAGTGTGTGACCTCTAAAGGAAATTATGGTTGCTGGAGTCACAGCTGAAATTGCCCATTAGGAGACAGGCAGCGAGAGAAAAACAGACAGCAACTGCCAGATTGTGATACAAATGTTTTAGTCTTTACTTCCTCCTGATTGTCCAAAAACATTTTTGCCTGGGTTTGGAGGGTAAGTTTCAACCGACAGAAATTAAAAGATATTTTGATGCATTCAAGGTAAGTGTTTAAATGTTTATTTTGGTATTTTTTCATGCAAATTTTTTTTTTCCATATAGTATTAATTCTACACTCATAATCCACCTCACTTACATATCCCTTTAATAGTAACTCTCAAGCAACCAGAGAGTACATTTATCCGCCATCTACCAATCCCTGTGGGTGCCAGATAACTGAGAGTCTACTGTACATATATATATATATCACTTTACGAATTTGAGAACTGGCATCCTTTTTTAACCTTAACGTTCTTATGGGATATTACGTTTTTACTAGGAGTTTTCATGTGACTGAACTGAAGGATTTATTAAATGCAACTAGAACCTGTACAATGTTTACTCCAAATCTATCTTTAAAATAAGTGATTGTATATTAATTTCCCCATCTGGATCGCTACCTTGTCATGGTGAAGGGGCTTGTGTACTTCAATGAAGCTGTGAGCTATACCATGTAGGGTCACCCAAGATGGGCAGGTTATAGCAGAGATTAGACATATCGTGGTACACTTGAGAATGAACTGGCAACCCACTCCAGTATCTTTGCCATGGAAACATTATGGATAAGCATGATCAGACACAAGGTGTGCTTGGCATGCTGCGGTCTATTGTTATTATTAAAATTATTATCATTTATTTGTAACATGCCAACATATTCAGTAGCGCTAAGGGTCACAGAGAATCAGACACAACTAAACGACTAAACAACAACAATTATTAAATTAAAGGAAAGGTTCCATTTAGATCTTAAAATGATTTAATTTGTCATAAAATCTGTTAGCAAACATACAAATTACAGTCAGAGGCCAACTCTTTGCTTTTATATGGCAGACAAAATGAGAATAGACACTATGCTTAATTTTTATTAAGTATTAACAACTTTTTTGATAAAAATATCAGAACTGTGGGTTTATGTGCTTGTATAAATAATATTATTTTAATAAAGATTCTTATTATGATATCATATAAACTGTAGGTGGTAATATATTACTTTACCGTTTGAATAGCTGCTTTTTACATTGAAGTTTATACTGTTTGTCTGCCAATCATCCTTTATGCTCCACACACCAAGCCCTTGTTTTTATCTTTGTGTTAGAGTACAACCATTGCTAAGTACTCTCTGGTGGTCTTCACATGTTCAACTTCATGGTATGAAATAATATTTGAAATGCTGTATATAGAGCTGGTCCCCAGGTTAAGGACAAGACCTGTTCCTGAGAACGTTAAGTAAGATTTGTATGTAAGTCTGGTCCCTGATGAATAATAATAATAACATTAATGTGTGGTAATAATAATAATACCGCTGTATTGTAAGAATAACTTAAATTATCTAGTTATTCATTTGTTACACGGGGACCACCCATAGTTCCAAACCTAAAGGAAATTTGAAGAATGAGCACATGCAAAGTAATTAGCAAAGATTAGCAATGATTACTCTCTCACAAAAGGTAAAAACATGGATTTACTGGGTGGATCAGAAAGGATGATTGCAAACTTCAGATTAAATTTACTTTTTGAAAATGCTTTAATAACATGCAGTCGATCATGTACCACTTATGTCTTTGAAGAATAATCTAAAAAATCAATTGATTTGGTGGTGACACCACTTTAGATGTCAGATAATTTGCTAAAGTAATGCACTCTTTGGACAACATTCACTAAAGTTCATAGTACTCATGAAAGAGCTGAGAAGAATCCTTCTCCATACTCACTCATTATTGTATCTCCTTCTATGAATCATCACAAATGATTGTCACCCTCCTCTTTGATAGTAAATATGTATCCACTAGTGGAACGTTATTGATAAAAACTAGTTGCCATCTTGTTATTTGCCAAGCACTTGTCAGTCTTGAGTGTGACAGAGAACCTGCGATACATCTTTACCATTGTGAAGATGATGAAGTGTCTATTCTCATAATAACTATGTATACCTGCATAGTCACCTTGTAATTTTTATTTTAATACAACCCAAGAATAAAACATATTTGGCTAGCACAGGGCAAGTCCCCAAGAGCAGTTAATCTTCTAAAAACATGTTTGTGCTCTGAGATGTTAATTTAAAAAAAAAAACACACTGTGACATATTATCAACAACCTTTTTTTCTGATGCAACAAAGAAAAATAATGTTCCCAGGTCCCTTTAAATAAGGTCATTAGTCCAGTGGCCTGCGACCAGCTACTTTTTGTACAGGTCTATTTATGCAATATTTAACAAACTTTTGAAATCTAACACTATAAATACCTTTGGAAGCTAATACAATTAAAAAAAAAAATAGAATTTCCAAGCAGAAGGGTTAGTTCTGAGATAGAGATATTTAATTTAATCCTAAATTACGCCATATTTTCAGTAATCAGTTCAGGAAGTAAAAACAATGAGCTCTGCATGTTCTCAACACCATATTTGCTGCTCTCAATTTACTCTAGTACAAAATATCAAACATAGAGTTCAGCTCTATTATATTTAGATATGATGCAATTTCTGGTTCTTGTATAGCTATATTTACTGGCTGACACATGTAAATGAAGTCTCGTGATAATGCAGAAAGTGGAGCATACTTACAGCCTTATTAAATTGTGATTCGGCCAAGTGAATAGGGCTCTATATAAACACATAGCATATTTTTTTTACAGAAGTTTTTAGTTAGTGAAGACCTTGCTTTTGGATAGAAGTTCACTAACTAAACACTTCTGTAAAAAAAATATGCTCTGTGCTTATATAGAGCCCTTTTCACTTGGCCGAATCACAATTTAATAAGGCTAATTGTCTGGCCCTAGGAGGAAACAGACACAGTAAAGGTTCCAAATACAGTATAATTTAAAATTATGCTTTGGACTGAATTAATTATAGAGTCACTATCTCAGTACAGTGTTCCCTGGTAGTCCAGTGGTTAGGATTCGGTGCTTTCAGTGCAGTGACCTGGTTTGGTTCCATTCAGGGAAACAAGAGGTCACACCAACCGGAGGCCAAGCGGGGCTGGGCCTGGTCAGTACTTGGATTGGGAGACCACGTAGGAATGCCAGGAGCTATATGCTGTGCCCCACTGGAAAAGGAAACGACAACCCACTCCAGTATCTCTGCCATGAATACCAAGTGGATCGGTATGACCATGGACATAAAGATGTGTGTCGTGTGTTACGCTCCATGAGGTCACGGAGAGTCGGAAACACATGAATGATGAAAAAAAAATCTCAGTACAATATTTATGACTGCTCTCACAATCAATGTTGTGTTGTCTCTTTTTATTACCGGTTCTGGTAAGGCACGGGTGGGCAAGTTTGGTCCTGGAGGGCCACACACATGCCTAGATTTGATGATATCCCTGCTGCACACAGGTGAGTCAATCACTTCTTCAGTCATCCTAATTGCACAGAAAGGTT
Organism: Discoglossus pictus; assembly: GCA_027410445.1. NCBI lineage: Eukaryota > Metazoa > Chordata > Amphibia > Anura > Alytidae > Discoglossus > Discoglossus pictus. The sequence continues at coordinate 181,156,567 of CM050167.1, forward strand.
ACCTTTAAATCCAGGCTTGTGTGTGGCCCTCCAGGCCCGGACTTGCCCAACCCTGTAGTAAGGCAACCTTTAACATATAAATACATTTCCAAATGTTAGACATGCTGTTCTAAATTCATGGTAGGACTTGCCTCTATATTTGGCTTGTTCCATTTTCTCCTATATAGTCTTGAATAATTAAACTTGATAAAAAGGCACATGTTTATTTAGAATGTAAAAAATATATGAATAAATACACACAATGTTAACATTTATATATTTTGTGTACAAATATTTTTTGTTGCAGGGTTCCATTTTATTGTCTTAGCTGATTTTGTCTGCTACTGTTTCAGGAGGGTGTCTCCTTGTAAACTACTGAGTTTTTTTGAAAACGGTGGCAGTTTTAGCTGCCACTTTTCCATTATGCAGAAAGAAGCTTCCTCTCTGCATTCAAACACCTCAAATCTTAAGAAATTATTTTCGCTGCAGCTTTATTGCATATTGCATAAAGATTTTACATTAGGGGCTGTATTTTTACATTCTGAAACATTTTGTCTAATTTCAATAGTAGTTCATTTGAAAAATAAGATGACATAGGTCCTTTAAAGGGAGAGAGCAGAGATTCAAAATATAGAATACTTTTAAACTGGGGTTAATTATAACAGTATCAATTGAATGGTATTATAAAATTGCATTTAAGTATAGTAAACATGTTTGAAATATGTTATTTTTTGTCTGTTAATCATTGTTTTTTTATCTTTACATAGTAACAAGTAACATAGTAATTGAGATTGAAAAAAGTACTTTTAGTCAATCAATTTCAACCTTTTAGGTCTTTTCTGATATTTGTAAAAAGTGAATTGTTAACTTACTCAGAAGAAGGCAAACCAAAAAAAAAAAAACATTGAAATATTGCAATTATCAAATAAGGAGGAAAAATCCTTCCTGACCTTAAAGTTTGGGCAATCGAATTACTTCCTGGATGAATACCTTCCTTCTCTAGTTCCCCAACATAACACTTTATGCTCTTTCTTTTATCTATGTGCTTGAAGGAGTCGTCAATGTTTCAGGCAAATATTTTACTTGTTTAAAAATGGGAAACTGTATATTCATTTTTGAAAAACATCAATGGCAAAAAAGTAAACAATATGTTTTCTCTCATGCATTTTAAAAGACATGTTTAAAAAATTGGAAAAGTATCTGGTATCATTACATAAGAAAAAGTGATGTTGCATCATTTATTTCTATTCAACAATTTCTTCTGGTTGTTGCTTGAATTTACCATCACCATTGGCAATAATAGACAGAATATCACTGTGCAGGCCCTACTGTTAAATAAGGGAGAGGGTGGAACTACTAGAAGTAAGATCAGCAGTATACATACACACATATACACATCACATATATAGTTGCGAGGGCAGTGGCCGAGGGTCTCAGTTGCTGGCATGGAGCGCCGTAGGCGCTCCATGCCAGCACCTGAGGACCTCGCAAAGCGAGGGCCGCAGTTGCTGGCATGGAGCGCCAAAGGCGCTCCATGCCAGCAACTGCGACCCTTGCAAACTTCACGTCGCAAACCAAACAGCACGACACACACATTACGACACTCGCAAACAACATACGACACACGTTCACACACATTACGGCTTCGCAACACTCGGATGCAACTCGCGAACATTACAAAATGTAAAACACAATACATACACACAGCACATACATACAAACCTTACCTACACCAAGAGGGAGCACCCAGGACCTCAAAAATACAACTTACACCTCGATTTTACTCGAAATAAAACAGTTTAGAGACTAAAAAAAAATCTAAGCGAGAGAAAAAATGGCCGCCGAACAAAACGAAAACGAGGCTACAGCACTCTAAACTCGCAAAACACCACAAGAAACTCGCAAAACGCCACAAACAACCTACGGATATTCATACCACACAGTGCACACATTCACCACGCTTACACAGCAGCTCCACACCACTAATGCTGCAGCAACATCAACACAGATTGCCAGCTCTTCATCACAATGCTTCAAAATAGGTACAGTATATTCATTTAGTAATGTATTACATATTTCATTATTATACACCAAACATCATTAGCTACCTTACAATTTCATTGCCGTCATTTTTTGACGGGCAATTCGCTAGTTTTAATTAAATATAAGCATACTCTTTCTTCTATTTTCTTGGTAGAATGCAGGTCTCTACTGTTCCTTTAAGTACATCCTTCCCACAAGTGCACATTGCAAACCACTTCCATCACATATATAGTTGTGAGCGTATGAGTTGTTGTTAACGCTTGGGGGGTCGCGTAGGGAGGGCTGCGGGCGAGGGCCGAAGGCGCTCCTTGCCAGCAACTGCGACCCTCGCAATCTTTACGTCGCAACGCAAACAACACGACACACCAATTACGACACTCGCTAAATTTGACGAGCAACGCAAACAACATCAAAAAAGCAACTTACACCTTCATTTCACTCAAAATAAAAGAGTTTAGACACTAAGAAATTCGCTAAGCGCGAGAAAAAATGGCCGCCGAACAAAGCGAAAACGAGGCTACAAACGCAAACAACATACAAGACGTGTTAGCACACATTATGACCTCGCAAAAATCGGCCGCAACCCGCGAACATACATTTTTTTAAAACACAATAAATACACACAACACATACATAAAAAGCTTACCTACAGCAAGAGGGAGCATCCAGGACCTCAAAAAAGCAACTTACACCTTCATTTAACTCAAAATAAAAGAGTTTAGACACTAAAAAATTCTCTAAGCGAGAGAAAAAATGGCCGCCGAACAAAACGAAAACGAGGCTACAGCACTCTAAACACGGAAAACACCACAAGAAACTCGCAAAACACCACAAAAGACCGACGGATATTCCGCTAAGACGCATACCACACATTACCCGCCATTTTACGCCAATGCGGAAGTACACAACTACGCTAACGGTTTTGTCTCGCGCACGCACACTATTACACTGCACACATTCATCACGCTTACACAGCAGCTCCACACCACTAATGCTGCAGCAACATCAAAACAGATTGCAGCTCTTCAACAGAATGCTTCAAAATAGGTAAAGTATATTCATTTATTAATGTATTATATATTTCATTATTACACACCAAACAGCATTAGCTACCTTACAATTTCATTGCCGTCATTTTTTGACGGGCAATTCGCTAGTTTAATATAAGTGCCAAATAAATGAGTTATCAGGCTTACAATCACTTGCCAGTCATGCACTATGTTGTTTAAAAGCTGATACTCTAAATACATGATAGAATGCTTAATAATATTTCCAATTAGAGGATTGTGAAATATGGACCGTCAAGCCTGGGATGTCAAGAGTCAGGTGGGGTCATCTGGTGTAACTCAAGTAGAAAAAGGAATACTAGGTGGGCCCATCTTTCTTCAAGTCAGTTTCAGTTTTTTTTTTTATTGCAACAGTACTCTTCAATCCATCAAAATGACATTGCCTGTCTGTTCAGTGCCATAGCTTGTTGGAAGTCAAAGGGAACACATATAGATGTGTGTCTATCAAGAGATGGATAGCTAGAGAGAAAGATAGGAGATACATATATAGACTCCCAGATGGATGGATGGATGGATAGATAGATAGATAGTTTTAGTTTATATCTATCTATCTATCTATCATGAATCCAACTTGCTTTTTTATTTAAATTAATAGGTTAATAGGTTAGTAATCATGGTTCCGCATATATAACTAGCATTGTACTGCAGTACAATATGCTAAGAGCCCTGTGGCAGTATAGTAAAATATATCATATTTATGTAACAAAGCAGTTCATCTGTCTGTTTTTGTTTTATCTTTTTTATTCAAAGCAGATATTTAAACTGTGAATTACAGTCTGCTCGCACTGCGTGACCTTGAAGAAACTTAAGTAAGATAATCAAGTTGATAATCTTTATTTAGATTAGATCCTTTGTGGTTTGCACAATACCAGTACTGTGGTCCCGAGGGAATAGGGAAATTGAGAGTAAACAATGTCACTTGCCATATGGGCACTTTAGTATATTAGGCCTTTAAAATAACAAATACTACATACAAACAACTAAATTATTTACACAGTTGGCAATCTGTTTCAACATGGATTCACCTGTTCGAAAGAGCCTGTAGTGTGAATATATTTTTACTGTGAAAAGTATAAAATATGTGATTGCATAGTAAGGTGTTTGGAAGTTGCACAAGTTAGAGCTGGTGAGAAGCCTTCAGTGCATGAATGATTAGATGCCATGAAACAAGTGCTGAGTGTGATATTCTGAGATGCAGCAAAAGGATGTGTCATGGTACAGAATCTATACAAATTAACATCTCCTAAACACAGCTTATAAGAAGTGCAAATCTAATGACATTCGGTATCTGAAAAGTATCTATATAAAAACAGTTGGCACATTAAATATTTATTGCATGTTAAATATTAAGGATATGTGTCAATATATTCTAAAATATGCAATCTTGGAATTTTACTTATTATATTTCCTTCAAACTATATTATATATTGATGGTAAAATATGGATAGAAATCAATGAGCAAACACAGAAATCGACAACAGGTAAGGATGCAAACTTAGCTCAACTATGTTATGCCTTTTTTCTTGTGCAATTTTGGGTTTAAATATGTCATGTAATGATAACTATTGGTTTGTCTGCTTTTTTTTACTTTTTTGCAGCCTTGTTTACAATAAAAAAAACTCAGATGCCAGTATTAGAGAGTAACTCCATGCATGTGAATTGGCTTAAAAACTGCTGGGTATGGTGCTTGGAAGTAAATGTGCAATTTACTGAAAATGGGGTAATAGTTTTTGTGAATCTGTTGCAGCGCTTTACCGTAGGGTTTGGTACTTCCACAATCCTCTTTACAGATCAGCACCTAATGACAAAATGCATTCTCCATCTATATACTCTGTTATAAACTAAACTGAAAAATCTGACAGTGACGGATTGTATGAATGATGGAAAGAGAGTGTCCAATAATAGTCTCATTGCATTTGTCATCTATTCTACTACATCAGACAATTCACATTTTAGAAAATCAGTAATTTTCACCCAGAAATAGAATAAAAATAAAAATAAAAAACAGCGTGCTCTGTTGCATGCATTTGCAAAATATACTGCCTCCCCCAAATGACCTCTGCCATATAGTAATGTTTATCACTGTATATTATAGTGTAGAAACACCGACTACTAATATGTGTTAATTCATATTATATCTAAGAGTGGTGCACTGAGCAAAGTAGGGAATTATGATACTTGCAAAGATTGTGCAGTGCAGCATGTCACCTAACAGATTCCCAATGACTTGGAGAAATTGATAATTAGGCAGATATGAATGCAGACAAACTCTGTGCAGAAAGTAATAAAGATGAGAACCAATACAACTCTCTTAGATCACCAAAATGTCAAGTGTGCCTATTTGTGGCTGGTACATCTCCCTCTAAAACACACTTCTAGTTTAATCTCAAACTGCAGTACATTTTCTAATCTGCACTCCCAGACTGCTGCAATGTAATGACTATCTCTTTTTAATCCTGGTATGAGACATCTGACATTTAGGTCTGAAACATCCCTATATGTCTATGTGCTCCAGACACTTCAGTTGTACTATCCAAATGATGATTTTTACACCTTGTTACAGTGGCAGCTGTTGAAGCTTAGTCATCTAGTCACAAGAAGCAAAGTGTGCAACAACTTCATGCAATGCCTCTGAGAACTTTATGTGGACTGTGCATCTATATATCACTATTGTGCATCACAAACACTTCTAATGTCATAATGTAACTGTAAATAAGGACATCAACACAATTATAGTAACCAGCAGAAACACTGTTAAAAATATACACAAGTAGTAACATTATTCTAATGAATAATGTGAATGTTACTAGAATAAAATGGGGACTTGACAAATCCATACTGTACACAGCACACATCTAATCTGCTCCAATGTATGCATAACTATGCAGTACTAATAATACAATCAATTCTGGCTATATATATATATATATATATATATATATATATATATATATATATATATATATATGTGTGTGTGTGTGTTAATATATATATATATATATAGTCAGAAAACAATAAGGGAATATATATATATATATATATATATATATATATATATATATACACACACACACACAGATATATATATACACCCTTATTGTTTTCTGACAAGACATTGCTTATAGCTATATCCCAGCCTTTTTTTCACTGCATAGCAGTCTGCAGACATCTCAACATAAATTACATGTATCTCCCTCAGTCTATTGCAGTGGATGCTGGCACCAGGCATAACGTTATGCGTCTTCAGCTAAAGAAATAGTTCACAGCAGCTCTGCTCCTGCCAGCCTATAGAGGAAAGTCACCCTGTGTGTATGCAGCACTTGGAAACCTAAGCCAGAGTATTAAATATACAGGAGTGTGTCTCCTAGCAGTGCTCCTACATTGCACTGCCCTGACCTCGCTTGGGTGCACCAGGTCCTGCACTAAGTTACATGTGACTCACCAGGTAAGCTCCAACAGTGCCTTGTGCCAGCATCAGTGCACACTCAGACACCAAGAAGATCTTGATGTTTAAAAAGCAAGATGCCTTCTTTTTCTTCTTTTTTCCCTGTGCCTCATCCCCTTGGATGTCTGCACTCCTTCCACTGGAACTCCTGTTCTTTTTCCCCTGCATATCTTCTATAGAAATGACCTCCTTGTAGAATAAACCGGGCTCAGGCTGGCAGAAGCCTCTGGTGTCTCCTTGGCTTTGATGGGCTGAAGCTGCTGCTGCTGCTGTTGCTGCTTCACACTCCCCCTCCCTCCTTGACTGCTTCTTTGCAATCACAAGAGCTTAGAAAGAACCAACCCCAGTGCCTGCTTCTTCTGCAGCTTTGCCTTCCTCAGAAGCATAGAGCCAGTGAAGGGGCCGGCAGCTGGCTGGGAGACAAGAAGAGCTATCTCTGAGCTTCCACATAACATATACACACCATTGCTAGGCAAATGGCTGCAGGCCACACTTGCCTGCTCCTATTATTAACAGATAGCACTCACAGCTGACCTCTAGTGGATGTGAGGGATGCAAATGTTACAAGTGACATCTTTAAAGCAGCATTATGTCTTTCTGCTAATGTAACTGCTTTGGAAATGAACCTGCTGCAGCCTATACCATTAGACCTCACTATATACTATAGCAACAGTACATTGTCCCATCCTGGCCAAGATGGTGGCAGATGTTAGTAGAATGAGTAATCTGGCTACTCCCATACAGGGACTGCTGTGTAGGAAAAATGCAGTACTTTATGTGATGGGTTATCCACTGCATATAGCAATGTATGCATATGTATTTGTAATTACTTATATAACTGATGTCAAATTGTGGTAATAACCACATAAGGAGTCTTGTATACTTGTAAAGGGTTACTGATATTTGCATTAAGAGATCATGTTGATGTTAATCTCATTTAAAAACTTCTGCAGTTCATTTTTCATCTACTTATGGTCTACTTGGCTTTTGCAACACATGCAGCAGATTTGAGCATTGCTCTTGTAGAATACATTTTATTACTTCTCTTATTAATCTACATGTTAAAGGCATATTTAAGTTTCCTGGATTATAAATGTGAATCAGGAGTATCAGTAGTGTATGCAAACATTTTTTTACATGAAAGAATACCGAAATAAACGTTAACAAACTGTTTGCTAAATCTCTTGGGTTTGCAAGCAGTTGGTTTAACATCCCTGCATATCCCAGCTAAAATTAGCATACATTTAATAATTTGTTTTGGCCAATCACAGGCAGCTAATACATTTTAATACAATGTAACAATCAATGATGGCAGTATACGCAGGAAGGAATCATGGGATGTGTAGCCTCCCTGTAGAAGTAAGTCGGAGGAGTCGAAAACTGATCCGTAGATCTCTGTATTGAGCTGCTGCTGGCTTGAAGGTTAGTAGAGTTTAAATCTTTGTTTGAATGCAGTGTTTCTATTGGGAGGTATCAGGTACCAATGTAAGCAGCTCTGGGGGTGTGGAAAACAAATTTTATTTAAAAATAAAATAAATCTTTATGTGTATAGAATGACTCAATGTAATGTGTGCCTGCTATATGCAGCATGTGTTAGATTAGAGAAAGGGAAAACAGGGAAACTTAGATATACCTTTAAGCTCCTTTCCCTGTAAATGGTGAAACACTGTCCTCCCAACTATCCCCTTCCTCTTTTCATATGTCCCTTTTATCCTCCCAAATTAACCTCTTTTTTTTTCTTTTTTAGCAAATCATTTTATTGGGCAAAAGTACGGTACATCATATGACAACATGCACATGTATAATAGATCACATCCAAACAGTAGTTATAAAATCTAATTACTGCAACCGCATGTTAGCCATTTCAAGCATATCCTAGTTCCATGGGAATACTATTATCACCCAGAATAACCTTTGACCTGAGCCCATTTTTTTATTTTTTCAAAGAAGAACCAACAAAATTAACACGCATTATACATTAATTTATGTTTGATACACTTTAAGAATAATGGGAGAAAAAGAGGGAGGGGGGTGTTGTAATCAACTTAAAATGTTCCCTCCACCGGTGCTCCAGGATGAACTTCTCTTTGTTCCCTTCACTCGCCTCCAACCACCGACTCCGGGGATCCTCCATATGCGTGATCCATCCTAAAATAAATGGATATAAGCCCCCCTCCTACCCAATCAATATGCTGTCTGACAATGCTAGCAAGGGGGACCAGACATCCAAAAACTTGGGAACCTAGTCCTCCAGAAGGTGTGTTAACCTTTCATTTATGAAAATAACATTTATTCTATTTTTAACAGCCTGCAGACTCAACATGTCGGACTTCCACTGCCTAGCAATGTGGCTTTTGGTGGCCAACATTATAAATTATAAGAGGAGATTATTGTCAGAGGATATGTGTTTGACTGGAAGGCCAAAAAAAACTTACCTTGATATACATATCAATTCTAGATTTACAAATATTGGAGGCCAGGGAAAAGACCCCTTTCCATAAGTGTTGTACTCTAGGACACGTCCACCACGTGTGTATGAAAGTGCCTGTGTTTCCACAGTCCCTAAAACATTTATCACTTTGGGTGAGCCCCCATTTAAATCATTTGAAATGCGTTATATTGGTGCGGTGCAAAACTTTTATAGATGTTTCAAGTAAACTGTAATTAAGAGAACCTCTTCTTGTAGTTCGCCTGCTCTCCTCCTAGATTCCTTGATCTAGTTGCATGTACCAGATCCTCCTCCCATGCTTTCATGTATTTCTGAGGTTGCCTCAGCGGCGTCTCATTAACGGTATTTTAAAGAAGTCTTATCATTTTGCTAGACAGTGGAAGCTCTGCACAAAGCCTTACAAACCAGTTCGTCTACAGTTCACCTAAAGTATGTACTGAGGTACTTATAAAGTGCCTAAAACTGCAATAATTGCAGTGTTCTGCCAGAGGCAAGTCATATTTATCTGTCATTCAATAAATTCAAACGGAACAATTTGCCCCCCTGGAACTATGCCCCAAACCTCAGTAGATTTCTAGACTGCCACCAATTTAATTAATTTAAGGTTAGGGGGATAGTTAGCTGTGGATTGGGTAAGGCTAGAAAGTAAGGAGTAAGGCTAGAAAGTTTGGAATGTAAGTGACACTGCTTCGCAGCCCATGCCCAGATAGTTAACGTATGCTTAATAAAAAGATTGCTCCAACTCCCCAGAGCCTTACTCGGCCTCAAAAGCCACCAAATTATGGTGTCCCATGAATAAGGGGACATAGTTACATTTTCTATAAAAACCCATAAGGGTTGGTGTTAGGGAGAATGTGTCATCACAAATGCCCCTCTTTTAAAGGTAAGTTTCACAATTAAAGGATGACTACTCAATTAAAAAAAATGGATCTATCCTGTTATGTGCAGGCATGGCACAGGAAGCCTCCTTGTGCCGGGTGTGCTTGCGTCCCACCCCCTGATGTACTCCCTAAGCCCTTAACCCTAAGCCCGTATCCCCTTACACCCCTTGCCGGCCCTATCCCTAACCCCCTACACCAGTTACCGGCCCTGACCCAAACCTAAACCCCTAATCCTAGCCCTATGTCCCTAACCCCCCTACACCCCTTGCCGGACATAACCCTAACCCCCTACACCACTTATCGGCGATAACCCTAACCTCATAACCCTCTGACTTTACCCTAACCCTATAAAAGTAACTTCCGAAGCCCTAAGCCCCTAACCTTAACCCCCTACACCACTTACCGGCCCTAACCCTCTAAACCTAACCCGAAAACCCCTAACCACTTACCGGCCACTGAGAGACAGCTACATAGGGACGTCGGCAGAGTGCTTCCCATGCGTGCACATAATGTAGTGTAGGTCCAAAAACAAATATGTTTGCAACTATTAAGTAGGACTAACAGCATAATTAAGCAGGAAAAAAGTTGATAGCTAGCTGTTAATTAGAATAAAATAAATGTTAATGCCTCTGCAGGGCCCTGGAGAGATCCATAATACATTTGTGGCAGTTGTGTGTGTGTGTGTGTGTGTATGAGAAGGGTGTTTATATGCCTGGACAGCTATGATTGCACTGAATGCATGTTTTTTTCTGAACCACTGAGGGGGAGGAGTGTGGTGTTAATTTCAGTTGTATCCAGTAATCATACAAAGGCTGTAGAATTCTGGTGTACCCTTCTCCACTACCCCTTCCTCCACTGATAACTACAAACACACATCCCTATCGTCCAACTCTCAGAAAGGGATGTAAAAACAAAAAATAGATTATATTTAAATACAGTCTTAAAAAAATTACATGTTGCCCAAAAAATGTACACATTTTTTTACACAGCTCCTTTTATTGTTAGTTTGCCACATACTTAACAAACAAGTGCCTTTTTTTGCACTGCAGTGTTTCTTAAAGGACAAAACCTTTGACCCTGACCATGCCTCTCTTTTCCTAGTTATTCCTTGTTTCCACTCAAAGTCTAGGAGGAGATAAGGCTGATGTCTCAGTTACACACAATATATGCTTTTATGGAACAGTGTGTACATGATAATTGTGTGTAAAACATAAACTTAGTTTGCACATCAGTAAAAGTCAGTGGCAGAGCTAGAGAATGGAGGGCCCTGGTGCAAAAACATTTTTTGGGGGGGCCCCCTCACTTGGGGGATTGTAAAAATGTTTTGAACGCTGTTCCTTCACTACTACCAATTAACTCAGTGCCTCACCCCAAGAACCTTTCCTCTAGAGCTCCCCTCCCTATGACCCCTTCAAATAGTAACACCCCCTCCCTTACTCCCTGTCTGCATGAAGCTCATCTGCCTGCAGCCCAGCTTCAGGATAAATACTGGGCCAAGTTGAGTGGCCCCCAAAACACTACACTACACAACTATATATATATATATATATATATATATATATATATATATATATAGTAGACTCTCAGTTAACCAGAAGTCTCAAGCAACCAAAACAAATTGAATACTGTACTTTAAATAAAAATTACATATTACAGGGCTCAAGAAATGCCAGGAGCCAGGTTGTCATACCACAAAATGCTTCCAGGCACCTAGATTTCATCCACTGTATGTCTCTGCAATGCAGTTATACCTGGAAGCAGACAGGCATGAGTGACTCTCAAGCAACAAGAAACTACATTTATCCGGCATCTACCAATCCCTGTGGGTGCCGGATAACTGAGAGTCTACTGTATATATATATATATATATATTTATATATATAAATATATATATATATATATATATATATATATATATTTATATATATATATATACTTCACATAGGACCCAGTCCCTCTCAACATCCACCCCACACAGCACCCACCCTTCGTAACATCCATCCCTACACTAAAGAAAATAAAAATTAGATGCAAAAAAGAGGAGGGCCCTGGTGCACTGTGCTGCACCGCCGGTAGCTCCGCCCGGGAAAGAAGCAGGTAACATGCTCTTTATATTTTCTTAAATGTTGAAAATTATGCTATGTTTTTCTGCAGTGTTTGGGGAAAATTCAGTTTAAAATTACAATATTCTATTTGGAACAAATGCACATAATAATGAGCAGCACGTCTCAGAAAAGAAAAAAATATATATACAGCATTTATTATATTTTATATACAATTATTCAACAATGGAAGCAGACATTTTTATTTCTATTCATCTGCTACCACAGTTGAAAAGAACCCATGAATGCAGGGAAAGCATGCCAGCTGCTTGGATTAAAATGTTACAATCCAAATGAAGGTGCTGTCAATACTATAACTAGAAATCCAATCTGCAACGCCCCTCTCTGTAGCTCAATCAAGCAGGTCAAAGAAGAGAATAGCTTCCCACAGTAAAGAATAATTGCATATTAACAGTTATTAAATTAGCAGATGCATTTATTAAAAAAAAAAAAACATTTTTCCAATTATCAAGTCTAGTTCTTTAACAGAGCATACTTTAAATGTGGGGCTTCAGTTGACCTTTAATCCTTTCAAAGTGGAAAGCTTCCAAACAAAGCTTTATAGTGTTGACCCACTTATGGATACAGTAAAAGACAATAAACCAACTATCAGGTCAGGAACAAAGCAGGGAAAACACACTGAGAATTTACAAGATTTGGCAATTGGATGAATTACTATATTAACTATAATTGAGATGAAGAATTTATAGTATGTATGTGTTATGGTTGATGATATAAAATGGCTAATATTGAAATGAATAATTTTATCCAACATTATAAAGTATTTTTCAGCTTAAAATCATCCATAATGATATTGGGCAATGCTAATTATTGTTTTTTTTTTATTATCATAAAGTAGTTATATTTTTACAGGTTTGAAGTAGGTGATTGCAGGGGTTTCCCATGTTGCAACTGAGAGACCTTTTGGATAGTGTTGGAGATGATGCTATTGGTGGTAAAAACGGAGGAGAGAGCCGATGGACGTTCAGAGCGGGTAGAGTGGCTGATGTTGGAAGATGGGAGGAGGGTGGGTAATAAGTAGGAAACAGTTGATGTGTGGAAGTGTGACCAGTGACTGGAGTGTTTGTTCAATGGATGTTCTTTTTTACACTAGTCAGTAGCAGAAACTGCAGGCTGTACCGTGCCACATTGGAAACTATCAGCTTAATTAAATTGTGACTCAGCAAATTTAAAAGGGCTCTATTTAAGCACATGGCATATTTTTTTTACAGAAGTTTTTAGTTAGTGAATTTCTATCAAAAAGCAAGGTCTTCACTAACTAAAAACTTCTGTAAAAAAATATGCTATGTGCTTAAATAGAGCCCTTTTAAATTTGCTGAATCACAATTTAATAAGGCTGTATATATATATATAATATGGTTAATGTCAACATTATAAAGATTTCAGTTTCTTCTGATCCTTATTTTCTGAAAATCTATAGATCATCTTACATTCAGATATTAATGTTATGAATTTACTGTTCCAGTTCCTCAAACCAAACCCATGAATGTATCCATATGTTTTGTACATTGTAGTACTAACACTTCTCATGTCATTGAGCATTTATTCTACCTCAGCATCCCAAGTCAAATGTATGTAGACTGGGCTTCACAACCTTCTTACATAGGGAAATAATTAATTAATTAGTTAATTAATTAAAGGATCAAAAAAGTCCCCATGTAAACTCTGCAACATTAGATAGGGGATGAAAAAGCATGTGGAAAAGTATTTTCGTTTTTAAAATTCATGCTGAATTCATGGAGTTATGATCAATAGAAGTCAGGCTATTTTAGTGTGTTGCCTCTGCCTGAATGAATAATGAGTTCTGTACCGCGAGGAGCATAATGAATATTCTAGCTAGTAGGATAACAACTGATCAGATAGCACGGTAGGGAATGCTGCAGTCTATGGTGCTGAATGTCCTGGACTCAAATGCCCACAGGGATAGATATCTTTCTTTACTAAATCAGAAATATGTTCTTAAGGTTATATAATAAAAAATGTGTCAATATGAGGTAACTGTCTTGAATAACTATGTGAAATAAATGCAAGTGTTTGATATATTATAAAATAAATATATATATATATTTTTTTATTTTTATTTAATCAACTAGTTAACATAATTATTCAATATACATATATATATACATATATAATTTTTTTTTTTTTAATTATTGAACTTGTCAAAGCAAAACATACTCTTTAAAGCAGAATGTGTTGCTGTAGTTCAAAGTGTGTTGTTTCATAAAATGTCTTGATTAGTAAATCATTAGTTCTAAATCAATTCCTTTCTATTGTGTCTAAGTGAAACAAAAAATATAAGGGAACCTACTGTATGTCTTACAAAATAAAATCTAATAGGAAAATTAAAACAGAATGCTTACAACTTCACCGCCACACTCTGCTCCAGAATGTGGTGTAAAGCTATAATACAAAGTATAATAGTTACAGACTCCATCCTTATTATTTATGCAGATTCTTGTGGGAGAGCTACATGGGCTAATCTAAACAACAAGAATCTAAGTGAATTCTAGATGAATTTTAAAAATGTAAACAGATTTTCCACATAATATTCCACTCTCTAAATAATGGTGCAGAGCACATATGGAAACTCTTGTGGTCCTTTAAGAGTATATTTCTAGAATACTATTTACCATTTAGAGCCATAGCTGGGAACACAGTGTTAAACAATATTAAATACAAATGTATCTAATATACAGAAATACATATGGCATCTTACATAATTCTATATTCAGAATAAAATATTTTATTAACTGATGCACTTTAAGACTCCAAAGGAAGACTACAGACTGCAAGAGTTTGTTTAGTTATACATAGAGAGAAACACATATGGCTCTCACCACATCTCAGTCAGTCTTGTAGTGCTGTTTAGTGAAGGTATCACCAGCAGTATGTTGAAATAATACCTACATTGTCTTGCATCTCCCTCTTGCCCCCCGGGCGCTATATATCTATAGGAGGGACAAAACAAATAATGTCATATACTATGTAGAAGTGAAAGCAAAGAAGCTTCCTTTTTAAGTGCTAATACAGAAATAAATCACAATTAAAATCAACATTATGCATATAAGAACAAAGATTTATTGAATGTGGACACAGTTGTACATCAAGAGACGTGTTCAAAGCATTTCATATTTAAAGTAAGCAGATGTCCATAATGTCAAATATTTAATAAATAATGAATTGGAGTACTTCCCAACTCTCAGTAGATCAATGATTCAGGTTATCCCTATGCAAGGCAACCAAAAATACTGAACTACTTTTTTAATGATAGTGACAACACTAAGAAGCAAGAAGAGACCAGGAGACATTCTATAGAAAGCAATGTAAAGAGGTAGAAGATAAGAGAATGGGAAAGTCAAGAGACCTCTTCAAGACAATTGGTGATCTAAAGGGAACCTTTCATGCTAAAACAGTCGTGATAAAATACAAAAAAGGTAGGGACTTAACAGAAGAATATCAGATAAGGTAAGGAAGGATCTTAACAGCAGTCCAATGAGCTAGAACCAGACATCTTGGAAAGTGAAGTTAGATTGGCCCTGGTAAGCCTTGCTGATAACAAGGCTGCAGGAGTTGATGGAATCCCAGTTGAACTGTTCATTCATTTCACAAGCTCAGCTCCAACAATATATGTCCTGGAAAGTACCAGATTTACACAAAACATTGCATTGCCAATGTTCGCTGGATGTTCCAGAAAAACATTTACTTCTCCTTCATAGATTATTCAAAAACCTTTGACTGTGTGGATTACAACAAAATGTGGCAAGTTCTTAAAGAGATGGGAGTATCCGATCATCTCATTTGGATCCTGAGTATTCTTTATGGGGACCAAGACGCCATGGTCAGAACCCAACATAGAACAGCAGAATGGTTCGAGAAAGGGAGTGCGACAAAGTTGTATATTGTCACCTTATTTATTCAACTTTTACCCGGAGTACATCATGCGCAAGTCCAGGCTGGACGAATCCAAAACCGGTATCAATATTGCTGGGACAAAAATATCAACAACATGCAATTGATACTACTCTGATGGCTGAAAGTGAGGATGGACTAAATTTCCTATTGGTGAGGGTGAAAGTAGACAGTGCAAAAGATGGCCTGCTGCTCATCGTTAATGCTCCTCATCAGTAAAAAGACAAAGATCATGGCAAACAGCAATGTCAGTTCCTGGCAGATAGATGGGGAAAAAGTGGAGACAGTGACAGATTTTATTTTCCAGGAACTCTGCATATGGTGACCATGAAATTTAGTCATTTGTTTCTTGGGAGAAGAGCTACGGCACATCTGGACAAGCTAGTAAAAAGTAAAGATATTACATTATCAACAAAGGTCTGCATAGTTAGAACTATGTTATTCCCAGTAGAAGCATACAAGTTTGAGTGTTGGACCATAAAGAAGGCTAAGCACCTCAAAATTGAATTGTTGTGTTGGAGAATACTGCTTAGAGTCCCTTGGACTGCAATAAGACCCAATAAATCATTACGTCAGGGAATCAAGCCAAACTGACCGAACATTTAATGTCTCCTTCTCTGGCACTTCTTCCCTTGCCCTCTGTCTGTTGGCATACCCCAAGGATCAGTCCTAGGCCCCCTCCTCTTCTTCCTCTATACATCCTCACTTGGTACCCTAATAAAAATAATGTGGGTTTCAGTATCATCTCTATGCAGACGACACTCAAATCTAACTCCTAGCACCAGATATATCCCCTCTCTTCAAGCACACGTTTGCAACTGCTTCTCAAGCATATTCTCCTTGATGCCTGAAAGACTGAGCTCCTAATCTTCCCACCCTCTACTACAGCTTCCATTCCTCAGATATCTCTCACTGAAAGGTATTCTACTTCACCATGTCATCTCTTTTATTCCTCATATACAATAATGAACTAAATCTAAGTTCATCTCTAGAAATATGTCACTACCTTACACAAGACATAATTAAAATCCTAAGACATTCTCTAATCATATCCTGCCTTGACTACTGCAGCTCTCTCCTTGCTGGTCTCCCCTCACCCGTCTCTCTCCACTCCAATCCATAGCGAATGTCTCCACTAAACTCATCTACCATACTCAATGCTCAATGTCTGCAGCACCTCTCTGTTAATCACTCCACTGGTTTCCCGTAACCTCCAGAATAAAATTTAAAATCATGACCATAACTTACAAATCCCTTAACAACAATACAGCCCCTTATAACTCTGTTCTCATGTCAAAATACTCCCCCATCTGCCTTCTTTGTTCTGCTAACAACCTTCTACTATTTTCTTTTATCACCTCCTCTCACTCCCATCTTCTGGACTTTTCTCACGCCTCACTCCACTAGACTATCATCATGCTGCAAAATCTTCAAAACCTCACTAAAACACATCTGTTCAAAGAAGCTTATCACCTTCAGCCTTAACATACACAGCACATCTTTCACGCTCCCATATCATTCTCAAATTCATTAGATTATAAGTTTGTGAGTTTTCAATCTTGTTAGGTGCTTTAGCGAAAGCTAAACATACTAGATTTTACACTCAAAGACAGGGCCCTCCACTCTTTGCAATGTGTCAATTTTGTCGTGCATCATACGTTACCCTTGTTCAGCACTACAGAATATGTTGGTGCATTACAAATAAAGATAATAATGATAACAGCAACTGTTCACTGGAAGGTTTTCTTATAAGGCTAAAGCTCAAGCATGTTGGCCATATCATGAGAAGACAGGATTCCCAAAAGAAGATAGTTATATGAGGTAATCAAAGCAATGAACATGAGCTTGATGGAGCTTAGAGGGGCAGTGGCTGATAGATGTACCTGGTGTGCTGTGGTCCATAGGGTTACAGAGTGTCGGCCACGACTGAACGACTAAGCAATCAGAATAAACCACGATGAGTAATATGAATATTTCAGTAGTAAACATCACTTTAGTAATTTAAAAAATGATCTTTAGTGATAAAACTTATGTTGAAAATAACATTTCCCCTCATCCTAAATGTGTAGCTCCTTTCATCTTTAACAAATTCATTTTCATGGTGAAAATATGATAAAATTACTTAAGAATAATTCAAGATAATCTTTATAATTTAGCACATATTAGTAAGAAACTTGAAACAGAGACAATAAAATTACACAGTTGTTCATAAAATGTTTATTCAAGAAAGAGTAGGGAAATGTTTGGCCCCCAATGTTTTTGCTCTGGGCACCCCCGTTATCAATTTACTTATTGTCCCTCCCCAAGTTACCTTCCCATACCAGCTCCACCGCTTAATAACCCTTCTCTTACCTGCTACCTGTTGCATATGACCAGGGTAAGGGCCCCCCTACACTACACTATTATTATTATTATTATCCTTTATTTATAACGCGCTAACATATTCCGCAGCGCAATACGGGGGTTAGGTACAAGTATAAACAATACCCCACAATGAAAATAATGGAAGACCCTGTTATTGAGCTTTCAATCTGATATACACGGTGCTTTCCCTAAAGCACCTCACAAGATTAAAACTCGCAAACTTACATTCTAAAGGGTATGGGTAAGGTACAGGAGAGTGAGAGATGCATAGTGAATGAAGAGGCTAAACTTTGGATAAGAAGAGGATGATCAACTGTTTCAAAGGCAGCAGAGAGATCCAGGAGAATTAGGATAGAGAAATGACCCTTTGATTTAGCGTTGAGCAGGTCATTAGTAACTTTTGTGAGAGCTGTCTCTGTAGAATGTTGGGTCCGGAAGCCAGACTGGAAGGGATCAAGGAGGGAGTTGGAGGAAATGAATTGTGTAAGGCGAGTGTAGACGACACGCTCAAGTAGTTTAGAAGCCAAGGGAAGTAGAGAGGGCGGTAATTAGATGGAGATGCTGGATCAGATGTGGGTTTCTTAAGAATGGGTGTAATTGTGGCTTGTTTCAAAGGTGATGGAAACTTGCCAGTGTCTAAGGAAAGGTTGAATAGATGTGTGAGAGCTGGGATAAGTGTGGTAGAGAGGGGGGGGGGATCAGCTGTGAGGGAATAGGATCATGTGGACAAGTTGTGAGACGAGAGGTTGATAGAAGGTTAGCAACTTCATCCTCACTACACTACAGAAATAGATATGCTATGTCTACATAGCACCCAGTCTCTCTCAACATCCACCCTCACAGGGCTCTCACCTCTCTTGGCATCCATCCCTACACTACAGAAGAAAATAGAATGGAAACAAAATAATAATAATTACACAGTACTGGCCCCTTTCCCAGAGGAGCACCCTTATGCACTACACCACCTGCACCACTTGTAGCTCCGCCCCTGGATAGGGACTGAGTGACACTTTGCCACCAAATAAAAAGAGTCTGAAAGGGTTGGATGATCCAGTAAATTTCCGTATAAGCATTCAAACTAAAATATTTTTTTTATTTTGTATTTTTAGTTACATAGCTAGATAGTAATTAGGGTTGAAAAAAAGACTTTCAGTCCATCAAGTTCAACCTTTTAAGATCTCCTCTGATCTGCAATATGCAGATTACATATTAATTAATTAGTTGTTAATTAATTATTAATCAATTTAAAAACAATAACAAATGTAATTACTAATAATCCAGAGGAAGGCAAACAGAAAAAAAAAAACCTAAGTGAGACTTAGCCAATTGTCTCAAAGAAAAAAAAAATGAAATCCTTCCTGACCCCAGATACTGGCGATCAGATTTCTCCCTGGATCAATACTCTCTCTCTAATTATCCAGGATAATGCTGAATTCCCTTTTTAATTAGAAATAAATCCAGTCCGCTTTTAAAGTTATCTATTGAATCCACTGTCACCACCTCCTCTGGTAGAGAATTCCACAGATTAACCACCCTTACTGTGAAGAATCCTTTTTTTTCTTTAAGGTGGAATATTTTTACTTCTAACCTCAAGGGATGTCCAGTTGAAAATCTCTTGGCACAAAAAGCTCCCTTGCCAAATGTTTATACTGACCCTGGATGTATTTGTATAAGGTAATCATATCTTTGCTTCCCTTGATCTATATTCTTCTTAATACATGCTAATATTTTATTTGCCTTTGCAGCTGCTGCTTGGCTTTGAGCACTGTTACCTAGGTGGTTGTCCACAAGCACTCCCAAATCCCTTTCAATATCTGATACACCTAGATTTGCTCCATTAAGATTATAAATTGCATGGGTATTTTTCCTTCCCAGATGCATAACTTTACATTTATTTGTATTAAATCTCATCTGCCATTTAGATGCCCCTTACTCATTTTTATGCAAATCCCTTCGGAGGGAAAGCACATCATTATCTGATTTAATTACCTTGCACAACTTCGTGTCATCAGCGAAAACAAAGACACAACTTTCCAGTCCCACCGCTAAGTCATTAATAAATATGTTAAAAGGGAGAGGACCTAATACTGAACCCTGAGGAATCTCACTTACCACATTAGTCAAATCGGACTATGTTCCATTTACAACAACCCTTTGCTTCCTGTCTTTTAGCCAGCTCTCAATCCATGAGCAGATATTTACTGCAATTCCTGTATCTCTTAGGCCCTCATTCAATTGCAATTTGGCTAATTGAATAGGGCTGTAAATAAGCACATAACATATTTTTTTAAATAAGTTTTTAGTTAGTAAGCATCTATCCAAAAGCAAGGTTTTCACTAACTAAAAACTTATTTAAAAAAATATGCTATGTGCTTATTTAGAGCCCTATTCAATTGGCCAAATCCCAATTGAATGACGGCCTTAGTTTGCACAATAGTCTCCCATGTGGCACTGTATCAAAAGCCTTTGAAAAATCCAAAAAGACTACATCCACTGAGTTGCCTTGATCCAGGTTCCTACTAACCTCCTCATAGAAACTAATTAGATTTGTTTGACATGACCTATCCCTCATAGATCCATGTTTACTCCTACTTATAATCCTGTTCAAATAGACATATTCTTGTATATTATCCCTTATTAACCCTTCTAAAAGCTTGCCCATTAAAGTGATGTTCACTGGTCTATAATTCCCTTGATTTGCTTTTGCTCCCTTTTCAACTATAGGTATCACATCTGCTTTTCTCAAGTCATCTGGTAGAGACCCTGTGTTGAGTAAATCTTGAAAAATTAAACATAATGGTTTGGCTATTACAGAACCCAGTTCCCTCAGTACCCGTGGATGTATTCCATCAGGACCTGGGGCTTTATTAACATTTATTTTTTCTAACCTCTTTTTGATTACTTCCTGTGTTAACCAATTATTTGGCAAAGGTAGTGTAGTGCTATTATGTTGCAGTGTCCCAACCACTGGTACCTCCCTTGTGTATACAGAAGAAAATAACCTATTTAGCTCATCTGCCTTTTCCTGGTCACTAATTTTCAGATGGCCTGTGTCCCTTTTTAATGTTCCTATAGCTTCCTTCCTTGCCTTCTTCCCATTAATGTACTTAAAAAAAATATTTTAGGGTTAGTCTTACTCTCTTTTGCAATTAATTTTTCATTTACTATTTTAGCCAATCTAATAGCGCTTTTGCAAGCCTTGTTGATTTCCTTGTACTCCCGTAAAGCAGTCTCTGTCCCCTCTTGTTTGTATGATTTAAATGCCTGTTTTTAACTCCGTATATTGATCTTTAAATCATTGTTAAGTGAATGTGAATACTTTTTATATTGATGTATAATGCAGATATGTTCACATTTTTGGAGTTTTCATTCATGCTCATTGGCCTTGCAGTTGACTCTAAGGGAGTTGCGATTCGAAAGGGAAGAGTGTTTTGTATTTACCTTGCTGTAATTGTGCAGTATTAATGTGCAGGTAAATAATAATTTAAACAGGGGAAGAAGCAAACTTGGTGCAAGTGCAGTATAGTGTAAGTGTGTGAGTTTAAAAAAGGGGGAGTGCAGTATAGTGCAAGTGTGTGAGTTTAAAAAAATGGGAGTGCAGTACTGTATAGCGTAAGTGTGGGAGTTAAAAAATGGTGGAAGTTCAAAGAAAGGGGGTTCAAGATGTATATAGTAAACTTTTTGTAAATTGTAATCATGAATCAGGCCAGTTATAACCTCACCCTGGGTACATACTAACATATGTATGCACTGCTGGATCAGCTGATTCATGGTCCATTTCTCTGTGACAGATGTAAGCATGTTGCCTATCATGGAGTACTTGAGAGGATTATTTCAGCACTTGGTGATATTGCTCATCTGGAAGGATAGTTGATGCTGACTGAGCACAGTTTAGCTAGATTAAAAACTGGGTAAAAGAAAGGAAACAAAATGTTTTTGAAAATGTTGAATATTCAGATTAATTTGGTAAGTGGGGTTTCTCAGTAGTAGGTCCTCTACTTTTTATAATGAGTTTAAATGATTTAGAAGTATGACTGTAACCACTAGTGTATTAGTGCATTGACTTTAGATGGTGTATATGTTTCTATGGGTGTTGGCTTCACTAACAAGTCAAAATAGAACACTTAAGTGGTTTAAAGAAACTGCTTTCATTGAAGAGTATATGTAGTCTTCAGATCCCATTTGAAAGTAGAATCAAGGGAAGCAAATATAGTTCTGCCACTATACAAATCCCTAGTACGCCCTCATTTGGAATATGGAGTACAATTTTGGGCACCACTTCATAAAAAGGACATTTTAGAACTGAAAAAAAGTACAGAGAAGGGCAGCAGAGCTAATAATGGGAATGGAGGGGCTAAGTTATGAAGAAAGACTAACCAAATTAAACGTATTTTCTCTAGAAAAAAGGCGTCTAAGAGGGGATATGATTACCCTATATTAATACAGGGTCAGTATAAAGATTTGTCAAGGGAGCTTTTTGTGCAAACAGGTTTTCAACTGACAAGAGGACATCCTTTGAGGTTAGAAGTAAAAAGATTCCACCTTAAAGAAAGAAAAGGGTTCTTCACAGTAAGGGTGGTTAATCTGTGGAATTCTCTACCAAAGAAGGTGGTGACAGTGGATTTGACAGATAACTTTAAAAGGATTTATTTTTAATTGAAAAGGACATTCAGGGTGATACTGGATAATTAGAGAGAGAGTATTGATCCAGGGAGGAATCTGATCGCCAGTATCTGGAGTCAGGAAGGAATTCATTTTTTTTCCCATAGAGATGATTGGCTAAGTTTCTCTTGGGGTTTTTCTTCCTCTGGATCAATTAATTAACAACTAATCTGCATATTGCAGATCAGAGGAGATCTTAAAAGGTTGAACTTGATGGATTGAAAGTCTTTTTTCAACCTCAATTACTATGTAACTATGACTTGAAACGAATATCTTCATATGTGCAAGTTAGTTAAATCAGAAAATGATACACTTTCACTAAAAGGGATTTACTTAATTTAGAAATAATGGGCAGCTAAATGCCAATTTAATTTAATAACGTATAATTGGAAAGTTATGCGTTTGGGAAGAAAAGAGACAGAAAGGGATTTATCCGCAATGAACTCTCATCTCACAGTGGCTCACTCACTCTACCGTCCCAACTATCCAACCTAACCCACTCTTCTCCCTCCCCCAATCCAACAGCCACCTTGAACTGCTTTGCCCCAACTACAGAGGATGAAGTCGCTAGCCTGCTATCATCCACTCGCCTCACTACATGTCCCCAGGACCCTATTCCATCTCAGCTCATCACTCCCCTCTCTACCACAATAATCCCAGCTCTCACACACATTTTCAACCTTTCCCTAACTACCGGCAAGTTTCCATCTTGTCTAAAACACGCCACAATTACACCCATCCTCAAAAAGTTCTCATCTGACTCTGACATTGCTTCTAACTACCGCCCTATTTCTCTACTTCCTTTGGCTTCCAAACTGCTCGAGCGGCTCGTCTATACCCGCCTTACCAGCTTTATCTCCTCTAACTCCTTTCTTGACACCTTCCAATCCGGCTTTCGGCCCCAACATTCCACTGAGACAGCTCTCACTAAAGTCACCAATGACCTGCTTACTGCCAAGTCAAAAGGTCATTTTTCTATTCTCCTTCTTCTAGATCTCTCTGCTGCCTTTGACACTGTTGACCATCCTCTTCTACTCCATATCCTCTCCTCCCTCGGTATTCGAGACACTGCTCTCTCGTGGTTCTCATCATACCTACAAAATCGATCATTCAGTATCTCCTTCTCTGACACCTCTTCTTCTACCTACCCCCTGTCTGTTGGCGTACCACAAGGATCTGTACTAGGCCCGCTCCTCTTTTCCATCTACACTTCCTCACTTGGTACCCTTATAAACTCTTTTGGGCTGCAATATCATCTCTACGCAGATGACACCCAAATCTACCTCTCAGCACCAGATCTATCCCCCTCTCTTCTAACACATGTCTCCAACTGCCTCTCTAGTATATCCTCTTGGATGTCCACCCACCATCTCAAACTCAACATGTCTAAAACTGAACTCCTAATCTTCCCTCCCTCTCCCACAGCTTCAATTCCTCACATCTCTCTTACTGTCAACAATGACATCATCACCCCCTCCTCCCAAGCCCGTTGTCTTGGGGTTCTTCTGGACCCCGCCCTGTCCTTCATCCCTCACATACAATCACTAACTAAATCTTGTCTTCTCCATCTAAAAAACATCTCCAGAATTCGCCACTTTCTTACACAAGACACAACTAAAATCCTTATACACTCTCTCATCATCTCTCGACTGGACTACTGCAACTCGCTTCTTGCTGGCCTCCCCACCACCCGACTATCTCCACTTCAATCCATTATGAATGCCTCTGCTAGACTCATCTTCCGTACACAACGTTCAGTGTCGGCATCACCTCTCTGTCAATCTCTCCACTGGCTTCCCATAGCCTCCAGAATAAAATTTAAAATCCTGACCCTAACGTTCAAAGCCCTCAACAAGTGCACTCCCCCATACCTCTCTGGTCTCATCTCCAAATACTCCCCCACACGCCCTCTTCGCTCTGCTAATGACCTTCTTCTTTCCACAACTCTTGTCACCTCCTCTCACTCTCGCCTTCAGGACTTTTCTCGTGCTGCCCCTATTCTCTGGAACTCCTTGCCTCGCTCCACCAGACTATCCTCCAACCTCAAATCATTCAAATCCTCTCTAAAAACACATCTCTTTAAAGAAGCATATCACCTTCCACCCTAACACATTCTCATATCTCTCTCCCTCCTTTTCCTCACACAATACCTTTAGGATGTAAGTCTGCGAGTTTCAATCCCACAAGGTGTTTTAGGGAAAGCACCATGGTCACTGGATTCCAAACTCAAAGACAGGGCCCTCCTTGTTTTACGATGTGTTCATTTGTATGTATCTTTGTCTTGAACGCATCTTATGTACAGCGCTACGGAATATGTTGGCGCGTTATAAATAAACGATAATAATAATAATAATAATAGGAGTACTTGCTGACCACAACCTACACAACGGTGCTCAATGCCAAGAAGCATCCACAGAGACAAGTAAAGTATTAGCATGTATTAAGAAGGGTATAGAAGCAAGGGAGGCAATTATAAATATGCCACTATGTAAATCTCAAGTATTAGCTCATTTTGAATATGGAGGAAAAATTGTGTTCATCACTTAAAAAAGGGCATTTTAGAACTGGAAGAGGTATAGAGGAGGGTGACAAAATTAATTATGGGGATGGAGGAACTAAGCTAAAAGGGTTCTTCACATACAGTCAGACTGTAAAACTCTCTACTAGATAACACTGTGAGAGCAAATTCAATATAAAACTTTAAAACAGTGTTGGATATATTTTTGAACAAAAAGGATTATGTAGGATAACTAAAGAAGAAGCCATATTGATCCAGGCATGAATCCGATTGTATGCATTTGGGGGTCGGGAGGGATTTTTTCCTTTATGAGACCAAAAAAGCTTTTTTTTTTTTTTTTTATTTCCTATCCCCTGGATCAATTAACAATTCTCTAACAACAAAGGTCAGATGAGATCTAACAAATTTGGACTTGATGGACGAACTTTACAATGAATGTTTGAAGTTTTTTACTTAAAAGTGTATTTGTGTAATAGGCTTTATCTATACCTTTGCAGGCACTTTAAAACTAAAGAGTAGTAATAAAATATATTATTGTAATTATTGCAAAGAAATGCCATACTTTGTTAGAAAGAGAGGCATCATTAGCTTGTCCTGACACACTTACAGTTCCTGCTATAAATTAATCTAATGACTTTAGCATGTACAAATCAGCCTAGTGGGCCTCCAGTCAGAAACATTAACTCACATAGGCTACAACAAAGAGAACCAGAACAAGAGATATTGAAACCCTGTATTGTTGGCAGCCCTATAGGACTGAGCAACACACCACTGTCTTGGAAAAAGGTGCATTTTTATGCAACTGTTATAGACTTTGCAATTAGCAGGTGTTATTCTCTACTCTCCCACTGTCTTCTCACTATATCCTTGCCCTCTATTAATATGACTGACTGAGCTTCACTGTACTTGTCTCCAAGATATAGCCCATACTAAGAAACAAGCATCTGTGATCCCTATATAGCAGGGGTGTCATGGCTGAAGCATGCCAAGGCACAATCTGTGCAATACCTTACAGACTGATACCCTCAGCCTTATAATATAGGCTTATTGTGCCAGGGGAAAGGGGTCCACTGAGATGGGTTAACATTGGGGATGTTGTGATGTATGTGGTATTTCTTGTTATACCTGTGTAAAGCTGCCTGGTACCCATGTTTATTGTTGGGGTGTGCATATGAACATGATGGGAGCGATGGGATGCATGTCTGTGTTGTGCTTTGGGAGGGCTAGCACTTACAAGGGAAATATTGTATATATGCCCAATATTTCCTAGTTATGGACTAGTCCCTTATTAACAAGATTTGGGAGATAATTGACCCCTAGGAGTCACATTACATCAGTATCTCTCTCTGTTTATCACAAGCCTTGCAGGCATTGGTGATAACGTGAGCTAGAAGGATATTGGGTGTAACCATGGATGCACATTTAAATTGATTGGTCTGTTGTTGCTAAGAATGTGGTATAAATATGTCTGATGGTTTCAGTAATAAATTTGTTATAACTGGTTCACATAATTAAAGTGTGAATTTCATTATTGATGCTGGGAATTCTGTTAGCTGGAGTAAGTTCTTTTCAGAACTTAGAAAGATCCTTATGCTACACAAGACCACAGACACCACTTAGTCTAACCTAAGGAGTGAAAGTTCTTCCTGCTGTACAGAGGTAAAATGAACCGGTCACACCTGTGGGGAGAGACTCGAGCAATAGGCTCTTATCATACCCCATTCAACATACAGTTTGTGACAAGGGGTACTCAAATTCGGTCCTGCAGGGCCACACACATGCCTGGATTTGATGATATTCCTGCTGCGCACAGGTGAGTAAATCACTTCTGCAGTCATCCTGATTGACTTACATGTGCGCAGAAAGGATATCTTTAAATCCAGGCATGTGTGTGGCCCTCCAGGAACGAACTTGAGTACCCCTGCTATATAAGGTCTCTGAAATGTGACTCTTGTGTCTGATGGTACTGGTTCCAAGCATTGTTTAACTGTTTAAGTTCTTCTGGAAACTATCTTGCCTAATTTCTAATTCGCAACATCAATATATTTTTTACATACTCCAACATCCCCATTTGCTAGATCTCTTGACTTCGCAAGTAGTGAGCCAGTCCTGACCACTCCATGTTTAATTTAAAACTTAATCACTAACAACCAAATATGTAAATACATTTCCATCTTAACCTGGTTCCCCAGACCTAGGTAAGAGTACCATCCTGCCTCTACTGAAGGTACAAGGATTGTCACATAAGTGCAAACTAAATTGACCTAATGGACCTGACAACAGCGGGAAATAACGGCAAAAAATGTATCACTTAATGTACTTTTTCTTTAAACAGGCCAGTCTTAGAAAAAAACAGGAAAAAAAAACACACTTCTAATGAATATATAGCAAATGAATACTCACAAGACTTGTTTGCTTGCAATATATAAATCCTTTTATTTCCACATATGGATTTTCTGTCACCTCATAGAAAAGACAAGTGGTATATTAAAAGTTAAGCATCATTTAATACAGCAAATAATGGAAATATGCACTTATATATCAGGAAAAAGTTCTCCAACAACAATATGTTGGTAAAACAGCAATGCAACAATGCTCCATCCAAAACTTTGAGATGTACTGGAAGAATATCTGAATGGTGTAAATGGACGTACCACTCAGCGTCAGTGGAAAAGGAATGAGCCTCTAGGAAAGTAGCAACAAACTGAAAAGGAATTGTGTCACTCTTCCCCTTCTTGTATGGTGGCTGCAATAAAATTTACCAAATGATATCTGTCAATCCTGAAGAAAAGGGATCTGCTGCTTACTGCTAGCTATTGGCGAGGTTATTATATGGTAAGAGACAGGAACTTCAGTGCTCCATGCAGCTACTATTATGTTGAGGTTGTAATTTACCTCAAGGGACTCAGGGCAAGATTTACTCTGGTGTGTCCAGAAATGATGATCTCTGCGAACAATATAGAGAAGGATCTAAGCCAACTTCAGGGGCTAGAGCATAATAGTGGAAAACTGGAGATCCAACTTCAGGACAGGGTTTCTTGAAAGAATATCATGCTGACTGAGAGATAATGTATGATAGGCCCAAGAACAAATGCAGAAAGTTAGTAGTTAGGGCTCAGGAAAAATAATTTACAGTGAACACTAGTTAGCCAGTGTAGATAAAGTGATGTCTCATGGTGGAGGTCACACAGCTTAGCATAAGGCTTTTGATGGTGTTCTTCTCAAAATGGAACACAGGAGCCAGAGGCAGCCAGACAGAGAGTCAGGCAGAGATTATGAGGCTCCATTAGACTATATCCTAGTGGAGAGCAGAGAAACTGGAAAGGGTTTTGAAGCAAAGCTGAAGCCCCTAGAAGAAGTCAGCCTATGAGTATTTGTCTAATTATTCAACATCCCTAAACCTGAAAATGGGTCTAACAAAGTTCAATGTGGTAGGGTTTTTCAGATAGAAAAATAACTTAATATTCATCTTTACAGTTTAACAACCTATAACCCTTACAAAGAAGCCTAAATAAGCATACCAAAAGTGGCGGACGCTTAACAGGATACTACTGTTAATAGTTACAACATAGATAAAAGATCATTCACAGTCAGCTTTACTCTACAACAACCTTTAACTGTCATCCACAAGCCAAATACAGCATCCCAAAAGTGGTGGACACAAAACAGGATAATCCAACAAACATTGCTAACATATACAAAATGTCAACAACATTAATAATTACAGTTAAAAAAAAAGGATAACTGTAATATACAAATAAAATGAAAGTATTTTTAAAGTGGTGCACAAAAAACAGCATAGCAGAAGAATTCACGATAACAGATAGAGTAGACAAAAAAAAATAACTATGCTATTCATGAGAAATACATTCCAATCAAATAACATTTTGCATTTTCTTTTAAAACAGACACTGCGTCAAGACCATCGCACGAAGACTTACAACACTGGATCAAGAAATATTCTGCTTGAAATCACACTTCAAACAAGGTACAGTATAGCAAGTAAAAAAAAGAGAAAACTAAATAAACATGTTTGCTCTGCATCCATGTCAAGAGAAAAAACAAAATAAACCAACAACAATAAGCACCACTAACTAACAGCTTTAACAAAATATTACTGACACATTTGTCATTTACCTACTAATTGCCTTTTACGTACAACAACGTTTAACAGAAAACCCAAACTTCAATCTATCAAAAAAAAATGACCAACATAAAACAGCATAATCCAATAAATAGTGAAAACACATACAAAATAACATTTTAAATTCTCAATTCACAGCCCTAATGTACAATGTTAAGCACAAAACCTAACCAGACACATAAAATAGAATACTACAACAAATACTACTAACATCGAACAAACAACAATACAAACCTACTTTTCACAGCCACAACATATAAGCCTTTAAGAAAAATAGAAGAATACTATTACAACAATCCACTGCAGGACAAATTAGAAAAAGCAATATATTACTACCATTTTTTGCCATCTACTATGGCTCTAAGACAAACCTACAACATAATAAGGAATTAACAAACAAAACAAAAAATACATTTCACTTAACACTATAAACCTACTACATCTACAATAAGCTATAATGCAATTACCTTGGGTGTGCTATGCATCTAAGGCAAAAATGACAACCTACAAGAGATAAAGTAAGAGCAAAAAAATAAAACACACTAATTTAACAATAGAAAGAAAGTTCAGCTACAATAAACTACAATCACATACAAACAAACTTAATTTCCAATCGCAACAGTGTTTCAACTAAAAGATTTCATAAACCAACTTAACATCTCAAACTAAACTAATGATACATTTTTTTTTTACAGATTAAGATGGCTGATAACGAGACCAAACAAGAAAAGATAAGACGTCAAGCTAGAGAACGACAACAAAGATGGGCAAACAACCAGACACTGGAGCAGAAGGAAATTCGATGAGAAAAAGAAAGCAAAAGACTTGCAAGCAAAAGACTATCACCTGCAAAAATAAAAGATACACCATAAAAGCCACTAAAAAAACAAAGCATTTAGAACCTGTTCCTGAAACATCACATGACATTTCAAATGATGAATTACAAACTGAAACTGATATATGCTTTGCAAATTGTCATTTACTCAAGTCTTTAGCAGTAGAGGTTCATAATTGTGGGGACATGAATACTCAATGTCAGTTTTGTGGGTCTTATCGTTTTAAACAGGAAAGACCCAGAGATGGCCGATTCATTAGTTGCTGTCAAAAAGGCAAGGTCAAACTTCCAGAAAGAAAACAATTCCCAATATATTTACAAAACATTATGACTGAACCTACTTTTCCAAACTACAAAAATGTCAAGACAAACATAAGATCCTACAATAGTGCCATATCCTTTGCATTTATGGGGGCAACATTAGCTGCTAATGTACCAGGACATGGCCAAATTTACCATCGTACTTCCTATTTACATCCAGAGGAAGGAGAGCAAAGAAAATTTGCTCAACTATATGTCCTAGAGACAATGGAAACTGTTGACCAACGTATGTAGCTGCAAGAAAAGAAAACATGCTTAACCACTAGTGATGTCGCGAACAGTTCGCCCGCAGAGTATTCGCGGCGATTTTGGCATGTTCGCGTTCGCAGCGAATGGCGAACAAATGCGCTTTTCGGTTTGTCCCCTATTCTTTATCATTGAGGAAACTTTGACCCTGCACCTCACAGTCAGCAGACACATTCCAGCCAATCAGCAGCATACACTCCCTTCCAGAGCCTTCCATCTGAAGGACAGCAACCCAAAAAGCACTTTTTAGGGCTAGAACATAATTTATTTTATTTTATAATTTTTTTCTGTGTAATCTAATTGCATATGCCTGCCTGCCAGCGTGTGTGTGTGACTGGCTAACACCTAACAGCTTATATTGTGCTCAGTGAAATAAAACAACACTTTTTTTGACTGTAATAGATTGAATAGCAATTGCCTGCCTACAGGCGTGTGTGTGAAGCCTATTGCATCTACTCTGCCAACTTTTGCCAGTGCACAGTGATACGTCATATCTGGTGCAACCGTAGTGTACAGTGACATAAAACAACACTTTTTTGACTGTAATAGATTGAATAGCAATTGCCTGCCTACAGGCGTGTGTTTGAAGCCTATTGCATCTACTCTGCCAACTTTTGCCAGTGCACAGTGATACGTCATATCTGGTGCAACCGTAGTGTACAGTGACATAAAACAACACTTTTTTGACTGTAATAGATTGAATAGCAATTGCCTGCCTACAGGCGTGTGTTTGAAGCCTATTGCATCTACTCTGCCAACTTTTGCCAGTGCACAGTGATACGTCATATCTGGTGCAACCGTAGTGTACAGTGACATAAAACAACACTTTTTTGACTGTAATAGATTGAATAGCAATTGCCTGCCTACAGGCGTGTGTGTGAAGCCTATTGCATCTACTCTGCCAACTTTTGCCAGTGCACAGTGATA
This sequence comes from Discoglossus pictus, assembly GCA_027410445.1. NCBI lineage: Eukaryota > Metazoa > Chordata > Amphibia > Anura > Alytidae > Discoglossus > Discoglossus pictus. The sequence goes on from CM050167.1 coordinate 181,188,483, forward strand.
CGTCATATCTGGTGCAACCATAGTGTACAGGGACATGAAACAACACTTTTTTGACTGTAATAGATTGAATAGGAATTACCTGCCTACAGGCGTGTGTGTGAAGCCTATTGCATCTACTCTGCCAACTTTTGCCAGTGCACAGTGATACGTCATATCTGGTGCAACCCTAGTGTACAGTGACATAAAACAACACTTTTTTGACTGTAATAGATTGAATATCAGTTACCTGCCTACAGGCGTGTGTGTGAAGCCTATTGCATCTACTCTGCCAACGTTTGCCAGTGCACATTGATAAGTCATATCTGGTGCAACCGTAGTGTACAGTGACATAAAACAACACTTTTTTGACTGTAATAGATTGAATAGCAATTGCCTGCCTACAGGCGTGTGTGTGAAGCCTATTGCATCTACTCTGCCAACTTTTGCCAGTGCACAGTGATACGTCATATCTGGTTCAACCGTAGTGTACAGTGACATAAAACAACACTTTTTTGATTGTAATTGATTGAATATCAGTTGCCTGCCTACAGGTGTGTGTGTGTGAAGCCTATTGCATCTACTCTGCCAACTTTTGCCAGTGCACAGTGACACTCATATCTGGTGGCACCTTAGATTGCACGCGCAGTGCCCCAAATTTGAAGTGGGAGGACCGACCAAGCATCTTTTTCCATCTCCCGCTTCCAAAAATCCTTGCCATATACACGTCCCCTGATAGTGCTCGTAACAGGGATTAAACCGATAGGAATAGTACTACTTAACAGTACACACCTTATAATAACGCAGACAGAGGCAACGCATATAATCTTCCATGCTGGGCAGTGGAAGCCCCCAGACTCTGACCTGTGTATAATCTTCCATGCTGGGCAGTGGAAGCCCCCAGACTCTGACCTGTGTATAATCTTCCATACTGGGCAGTGGAAGCCCCCAGACTCTGACCTGTGTATAATCTTCCATGCTGGGCTGTGGAAGCCCCCAGACTCTGACCTGTGTATAATCTACCATGCTGCGCAGTGGAAGCCCCCAAACTCTGACCTGTGTATAATCTACCATGCTGGGCAGTGGAAGCCCCCAGACTCTGACCTGTGTATAATCTTCCATGCTGGGCAGTGGAAGCCCCCAGACTCTGACCTGTGTATAATCTTCCATGCTGGGCAGTGGAAGCCCCCAGACTCTGACCTGTGTATAATCTTCCATGCTGGGTAGTGAAAGCTCCCAGACTCTGACCTGTGTATAATATTCCATGCTGGGCAGTGGAAGCCCCCAGACTCTGACCTGTGTATAATCTTCCATGCTGGGCAGTGGAAAGCCCCAGACTCTGACCTGTGTATAATATTGCATGCTGGGCAGTGGAAGCCCCCAGACTCTGGGAGTCTGAAGAAGAGGAGTCAGAGGAGGAAGGTGGCTTTGAGGAGGTGGAAGACCAAACACAGCAGGCGTCCCAGGGGGCTTCTTGTCACCATGCGGGGACCCTTGGTGGCTGGGTGGAGGAAGAGACCTTCAATGACATCAGTGAGGACAAGGAACGGGACATGGCTAGCTTGGTATCCAAACTTGTGCAAATGGGGAGTTTGCGGTTGTGCAAAGGGACTGTTTGCGTTTTTTTGCAGGGCATTAAACGGGGAGATTGGTCTGTTACTGTGAAGCGGGTGTAACCCTTACACAACCTGATCGATACAACATCATACCTGATGTTTTAAAGCATGTTATTCAAAACAATTTAGGAATGTTAGGTGATTTATGCACTTTATGGCTTAAAACCAGACTCTGCATCAACGATGTAATTTTCCGTGGGAGTTTTGCCATGGATCCCCCTCCGATATGCCACAGTCCAGGTGTTAGTCCCCTTGAAACAACTTTCCCATCACTATTGTGGCCAGAAAGCGTCCCTGTGGGTTTTGAAATTCGCAGGCCCATTGAAGTCTATGGCGGTTCGCCGATGTTCGCCCGTTCGCGAACATTTGATGAAGTTTGCGTCCGCTGTTCGCGAACCCAAAATTTGATGTTTGCGACATCACTATTAACCACTGTTTTTATAGAGCTAGATAACATTATGACCAATAACCCTACACTAAAGCTTATAAAAAATTGGCAGAAGTAGAAAATGAACAACAACTTCATGCAGAAAGACATCAATTACCAATCCCAAAGGTCAATATGGTACTTAAAAGAGATAGACATACTGATAAACGCCGTTATAACTTGCCAACATCAAATGAGGTTGAAAAGGTGTTTTAAAATGATGAAGGAGAACCACCCTTTCAAAGAGATTAGAATATATCCCAGAAATGAAGAGCAACCATTCATTAATATTAGTATCTTAAGTCCAAATTTAGATCCAATGACATATCCCATTTTTTCCCCACACGGAGAAGCAGGTTGGCAACCAAAATTAACCCTTCCCAGTTACCCAAATGCTAAAGCCAGAATGCAAAATAATTTTTCCATGCTTGAATTTAAAGTAGCTCAAATTGCCATTCGAAATACATTTGATCCAATTTTATGTGGTGGAAAACTAACACTACATCGGATTATTGATTCCTTTTTTTTTAATTTTTTTTTAATTTTTTTTTAATTTTACAAATGTAAAATCTCCATTTACATATATAATACATTACTTATTATATACACAGCCAAACAAAAATACGGAAGACATACATTTTATGCCCTGACATTATAACAATAATCATAAGAGTGTAACTGTTCTTTCATGTTTATTGCTGTTAATAGACTTTAAGTGCATCATTGTATTAAATTTACATATGGCTATGAGTGAAATCCAAACTTTAATATTTGGTTGAATATCCTTCAACCTAATGGAGAGATTAATCAGTTAAACTTCTCTCTTAAATTCCTTACATATCCTATCACACCCTAGATCGATCTACCATGGAAGATATGATGTCTTCGTGAGATTACCCCGTAGAGGTTACTTAAAAATTGAGTCCCAAACTGCCCATTTTACAGGGTCCTGTTTTAGCTGAAATGCCATATTAAAATCTCTCTCTAGTTCCCTATTGTATCCCGTCATGGCCAATATTTCAGTTAGATTTGGAAGATCCTCTTTCCTCCAATTTCGTGCAATTGCTGTTTTTACTACCTGAAAAATTTGAGTCATAAACGCTTTATTTTTTATTTCCATCTTAGGGGGAAAAATATTAAACAAGGCCATCTGCGGTTTTACTATCATTTCTGTCTTAAATATAATAGATAAGTATTCAGAACATTCCTTCCAAAGATGAAGGGTTATAGGACATTCCCACCATATATGGGGCATATCTGCAGATTTCCCACAATTCCTCCATCATAATTTAGTTTCTGATTTAAATGTTACAAAGTAGATTTTGGAGTGAACCCAGTACCATCTATTGAGTAGTTTAAATTGAATTTCTCTCTGGTTTGTATTTTTAACAAACCTATTTAGATATTTTAAGGCTTGTTGCCATGACTCTTTAGGTATCCTTAACTGCATATCTTTAGCCCAGAGGTGGATTATTGATTCCTATTTGCAAGTTGAGGCCATTAATTTAAACTTCGTAAAATATCAACAAGATAAACTACGTGTAGAACAATATTGTGGATTAATGGATTATGTTGCTGAGGTGACATGACAGAGACATGACAGCTGGCAAAGTCATCATTTTACCATCTTCTTTCCAGAGATCGCCTCGAAATATGAGAGAAAGATACAATGATGCCATGGCTATTGTCATCAAATTTGGAGAACCCAATTTATTTATTACATTTACATGTAATCCCCAATGGCCAGAAATTACACAAAATTTACTTCTTGCCCAAAGTGCATCCGATAGACCAGATTTAGTAGCCAGAGTTTTCAAAATTAAATTAAATGAATTAATACGTGACATCACTATAAGTTACTTATTTGGCAAATGTCTTGCTTATGTATATACAATTGAATTTCATAATCCTTCAAGAAAAAGATAAATTAGATACTGGTGACAAAGTGGATTCAGTCATTGTTGCTGAACTACCAGATCCAGAACTATATGGTAGACTATATGAGATTGTAACTCATTTAATGATTCATGGACCCTGTGGTTAATCCACAATCAACATGTATGGAAAATAATAAATGTTCCAAAGAAATTCCAAAAGATTATAGAGACAAAACTTATGCCAATTGTGATGGCTATCCACTTTATAAAAGAAGAGAAGGAGATAGTGCCATTATTCATGGAAAAAAGGTTGACAATAGATATGTGGTACCCTACAATCCACATTTACTCATGAAGTATAATGCACACATTAATGTAGAAGCTTGCACTTCCATCAAATCCATTAATTATGTGTACAAATATATTTACAAAGGCTAAGATGCAGCTACTGAATGTCATCAAAAGTGCAGACAACCCCCGAAAGCACTGAGTTAGTACATGATGAACTTGCATCTCATGTAGATGCTTGCCATGTAAGTGCACCAGAAGCTATGTGGCGCCTTTTAAAATTTGAAATGCATGATAGATCACATGCAGTATATTGATTAGCAGTACATTTGCCACAAAGACATTTAGTGTATCTCCATGCTGGAAATGAAAGTTATTGCATTGGCCCAAAGTGAGCATCGTCACACTACACTAACTGCATGGTTTGAATTAAATTCTACAGATTCACAAGCAACACAATTCTTATATATTGAAATTCCATATCACTATGTTTTTGTGAATGGATTATGGAGACCAAGAAAAAGACGAGGAAATAAAATAATCCCAAGAATTTACACAGTCAGTCCAAGAGACCTTTAACGTTTCTGCTTACGACTACTAATTTTAAATGTTCCTGGAGCACAAAGTTTTGAACACTTAAGAACTGTTAATGACATAGTATATGAATTCTTCCATTTAGCTGCAAGACATAGAAACTTACTAGCTGATGATACAGAATGGGAAAGTTGTCTAGAAGAAGCAGCACTATGTCAAATGCCACGGCAGATGAGGGAACAATTTGAATTCATTTGTATCTTCTCAAATGCTCCAAATGCATTAGCTTTGTGGGACACATTTGAAAGTAATATGGCTGAAGACTTTATGCGACTATACTATTAACCTATTGCACACTTAAAAGCATTAATGGAAATCCAAGAAGTATTTTTAACTCATGGATTAAGTTGTACAAGTTTTAATTTGCCTGATCCAGGTCTTATAAATGACATAAACTTTGAAGACTATGACATTCAACTACAAGTACAAAGGACAGAAGAAAGACTTGCAACTTTAAATACATTACAATTGCAGGCATTTAATGCAATCAAAAATGCACTAGATGATGACATGGTCAAAGAGCGTTATTTCTATCTTGATGGACCTGGCGGATCAGGAAAAACATATCTATATAATTTATTAATGAGTTTTGTACGAGCACAAGGTCAAATAGCACTCACATTTGCCACTACTGGAATTGCTGCACTTTTGTTAGAAGGTGGAAGAACTGTACATAGTGGCTTTAAACTGCCAGTGCCTATTTTAGAAACCTCAGTGTCAGATATTAGCATGACATCATTACAAGCAAAAAAACTGAAAAAAAGTAAATAATTATAATAGATGAGGCCACAATGATGTCATGCTATGCCCTCCAATGTATTGACCGTCTGCATTGTGAAGTCATGGATAATACTTTTCCATTTGGTGGAAAGGTAATGTTGTTAGGTGGTGATTTTAGACAAACATTACCTGTCGTTGTACATGGAAATCGAACTGACATTATCGAAACATGTATAAAGTCAAGTACACTATGGAAACATTTTACCCATCTTCAACTGCAACAAAATATGAGATCAGAACGCCAAAATGATTTCAATGATTGGCTTATTAAAATTGGAGAAGGCAGAACAGAAAAAATACCAAATTTACCTGACGACACTGTGCACATCCCACCTCATATGATTTGTCACCAAGATCTTATATCGGCTATACTTGAAGGTACCATAAATAACCAGGAATATTCAGAGCTTCCCAACCAATTCGTCCTAACCTGTAAAAATAAGGATGCATTAATCCTCAATAATGAAATCTTTAAAAAAAATTAATACACCCCAAAGAAATGATCACAGTGCTGATTCTGTACTTGCTGATGACAAAGAAAGTCAGGCTAACTTTTCCACTGAGTTCATAAACTCATTAACTCCTTCTGGAATGCCAAAACATATTTGGCAGTTAAAGAAAGGTGCAATTGTCATGTTGCTGTGAAATATGAACCCCAAAAAAGGCTTATGCAATGGGACAAGATTAATTGTTCAACAATTAAAGGACCATTTCATAGATGGTGAAATTTAAACTGGTACCCATAAAGGAGAGAGAGTTTTCATACCAAGGATAGATTTAGCACCAAGTGAAAGTAGTCTCCCTTTTATACTTAAAAGAAGACAATTTCCCATCATTATGGCATTTGCCATGACCATTAATAAATCACAAGGACAAATGTTCAAATCTGTGGGTATTTTCTTAGAACAACCAGTATTTGCACATGGCCATTTATACAATGCCTTATCACGGTGCAAAAATCCACAGGCTATTAAAGTTTACATTGAAAATAATGAAAGTCAAGGTGATTTATTAGAGGATGGACGCATTTTTACTAAAAACATTGTCTACTATGAAGTACTCTAACTTTCCATCAAACAAACAAAAGCCATGCAAAACCAATTTAAAAGCAAACGCAAAAATCTAAAAAACCACAATATAACCACAAATTGTTTTTAAAAAGTACACAACTGTCCATTTCCTTCAAAAGGTCATTATTACGCCACAGAAATTAGGTTTACACCAACAATATTTTCCTATTAAACTACATGAAATTGTAAAATACATAGAGAACAATGGTTACACATCGCAGAACAACTTTAAGTTCTCGCGTTCTCTTTTTAGAGAACCACTTTTCCACAGACGATACTCTATGTGCCATTTAAAACAATTACTACACCAACAAACAAAGGTCAACCATTGAAAACTACAAATCAATAAAGAATTCAGTCATAATTCATGGAAGTACTGTTTATGCATGATTAGCCCCACAAAACACTTGCCTTGAATTATTTTGACAAATTCTGTTCAAATGTTAATTAAATATATTACTGTTTCTAACGTTACAAGTTTGAAAAAAATATTTTCAAGTTTCTTACTTAGACGGATAAGAAAGTTCAAGTTTCAAAAAATATACTTTCAAATTCCTTACTTAGACATATTAGAAAGTTCATGTTAAGAGCACAAGCACGTTTTGAGGCACAATGTAAATGTTGTCTTTTAGGTTAAATATTAATCCAGGGAGTAATCCGATCGCCAGTTAATGGGGTCATGAAGGAATTATTTTTTTTCCCGCTTTGATGCAATTGGCTATGTCTCAAAGAGGGTTTTTACTGTTTGCCTTCCTCTGGATTCAATGTATATTTAAGTTAACAATTCTTGAGATAGAACTTGCATGTTGAAAAAACATTACCTCAAGTTTACAATACTGATTAATTTAAAGTTCAACTGTTCTTACATTCAAATGTTAATACTTTTACTACAAAACGCTTTACCAGTTACTCTTGAACAAAAGAAAATGTTACAAAAATAAACATGTTTAATATAACTAAAACCTTACAAGTGTCAAATACGTATATTAATAACTAAAAAACTTTTAATTTTTTGACGGGCAAGTCGCTAGTTCAATAATAATAATCATGACAACTTATTGAAAACAAATTGAATCAAGATTATAACAAAAAATCTCTGTGTCCCAAAAAATGTCCCAAAAAAGTATCCAAGTGAAATGCGTAATTAAACTCCAGATTAGTTATATACACTCTGATGGGGCCATGATATATCTTTTGGTATCATAGCACTGTATGTAGCCTCTAAAAGAAGCACAAACACAAAGGAGCAAAATATAAGTGTAAAAGCTTGTTAGGACCTCAAGATATAGACAGATTGCATATCACTCACATTTTTCTGGTGCAATATTCTTGCACCACAAAGACCAGCAATGCATGCTAGAAAGATCATCACTGTAGGATGCCATTTCAATTGCTTGAATCCAACCCAGTTGACTCCTTTAAATCACTGCTCAAAGCCTTAAGTCCTCAAGAGACCTGGCTCTCTCTTTAGCCCCAGTAAGACCTTAGCTGAAATTATTATAGGGTGCTAGTAGTAGCCTGTGTGATCCAAAAACAATGTCCACTGAAGTGTTTCGCCCTTAGACTTTTTGAAGATGTCAATAATCGTTTTTTAAATCACAACTTTCTGACAACTAATAGTTTGTTATTTTTTAGTCATTCAGTCATATCCAACCCAGGATCATCTGTCAGCCACTTTCCCTCTTAGAAGCCTAAAAATACTGCTTAAATGACCTCATCTACCCATCTCCGCCTCTGCCATTTCCATCTTTGTGTGCCTTTAATCAGCATACAAATCTTCTGTAGGGAGTCCTGTATTCCCATGATATGGTTGAAATACTTAAGCTTTAACATCATTATTAAGACTTCCAGTGAACAGTTTGGCCTGATTTCCTGTAGTATTGATTGACTGGATTTTCTTGTAGTCCAAGGGACTAACCAGTTTTCAACAGTGCCACAATTTAGAGGCATCAGTTTTACAGTGCTCAGCCTTCTTTATGGTTCAGTTTCACATCCATATGTAATGACTGGGAATATCATAGTTCTAACTATGCAGACTTGCCATAGCTTTCCTCCCAAAAAGCAAAAATCTTTTCATTTCATGGCTGCAGTCACCATCTCCAGAGATCTTAGAGTTCCAAAAAATAAAATCTGTCACTGCTTCCATTACTTTACCATATATTTGCCAAGAACCGAGACTGCTGTTTGCCATGACTTTTGTCTTTTTAATGTTGAGCAGCAGGCCAGCTTTTGCACTCTCTTCTTTCACCCTCATCAATAAGCCCTTTAGTTCCTCCTCACTTTCAGCCATCAGAGTAGTATCATCCGCGTATCTGAGGTTATTGATATTTCTCCCAGGAATATTGATTCCTCCTTTGGATTCGTCCAGCCCCGCTTTACCATGTTTAGAGCTCATGCCTACAGCCAGCATGCATGTTCTTGCTTAATACTTAGTCACTCAGATAATGGATCCCAGTTTGAAAACACTGATCTTAGGGTGGAAAGTAGGTATAACTTAAGAATCACAGATATGATTAATCATAGTGTATACAGAAACAAATCACTTCTGAAACATAGTAATGTGTATACAATTTAATGAATTACAGAAACATTGATTAATGTAGCCATTGTGATTGAATGCCATATTACTTCAATTAATATTATTGCAGAGTTACATTATCATATTTATTTCTGCAAGTTAAAGAGTTTTATATAGACTCTAAGTTAACCAGAACTCAAGCAACCAGAACTCTCAAGCAACCAGAAATAAAATTGAATACAGTATTTTAAATAATAATAAAATTTTACAGGGCTCGACAAATGCCAGGAGCCAGGTTGTCATGCCACAAAATGCTTACAGGCACCTAGATATCATCCACTGTACATCTCTGCAACTCAGTTTTACCTGGAAGCAGACAGGCATGAGTGACTGAGCCAGTGCAGTGTTGGCGTGACATTCCCTGGGTTAAGCACAGCACCCTCCAGCCAAACTTACCTGTGTGTAAGTGAGGAGTGAAAGCTGCTGCTGCTAGAACAGCCCTCACTGATCAATATACTTAGTAGAGCATCCTATGTGCAGCTAATCTAAGCATCTTGTAATAGTGACTCTCAAGCAACCAGAAACGACATTTATCACGCATCTACCAATCCCTGTGGGTGCTGGATAACTGAGAGTCTACTGTATATAGAATTCAGACCATAGTAAGTTGTGGAGAAATGGGATTGCATACTAGATAGAAAAAATAACAAAGTAAAATAAAAAATGGAAGCTTTCTCTTTAAAAAGGTGGCTGTTCATGAATAAAGTGATATTTAAAGTGGCAATTAATTAAGCACAACTTGGAGCACACCACTGTAAAGTTTACCTAAAAACATGTTGAAATACTTTTAGAATTGTTTTAATAGATGGCTTTTTCACAGAAAAAAATCATAAATGAAATGTCTGTTTACATGAGTCAATGGCAGTGCCCTCAGACAAACTCACAGCAACAGCTTCGTGAAGAGAGTATAAGCAGAAAGAGAGATAACCCTTCCCAAATTCATCTGTGCACATAAAGGACTACTGGAATCAGCCAGGGAGTATAGTTGGGGGTTAACATATCCTGCTACATTCCTGAAGTTCAGTTTAAAACTATAACTCTTTGTATTCTCAAAGTTTTCACTGCTTGGTGTCGGCAGATTTTGGTAATCATGGAGCAGTCAGAAGTGTTTTTGTAAACAAACCTAAGTTTTTTAGCTGGTATAAGTTTAGTTAAAAAAAAACAACAGATCATTTTAACATAGAATCTTCTGCTTTTTCACACCATGAAGAGCACTTATAGTGAGGTAAATGGCCCTTTAAGCATACATTACTGTGGTGATTGATTTTAATAGCAGATAGTAATCAGACATCCTAGATATCAATTATATCTAACATGAAAATGCGACCTCTTGTTTTTGTATTCCTCTTTTAATTAACAACTTTGTAAGTTTTGTCTTTTAGATCAACCCCTATTTGGTTGCCCTCTACACAACATATGATAGAGCATTTAAATCTGAATAGCTGAACTTTTTTTTTTTCAGCATGAGTGCCATTTTTTACCCTGTAGTTTGTATTGGATCTGGCATGCTTAAAATGCTTAGGTTTTGACTCAATGATTGAGCTATATGATTTGTCTGTTTTGATTATTGTCCCCCATGTAGTGTAATGGTGAACTAGTCAATGATTGTTGTGAAATAATAGTAATTAATAACACAATGAGAATGTTTTTGATTGCTTCAGTACACTCCCACACTCCCTTGAGACATCTGGATGAATTAAGGGGTTAATTTAAGACTGCTGGAGCATTGATCTGTTGCTTTTCTCTTTTCTCTCCATTATAAACTACTAATACAAGCTAAGTAAATGTGTTTATTTTTATCTCACAGTGTGTTTTCCTGTGTGATTTTCTGTTCATGACTTAAAGCGATTTAGAGCCTGTGAGTATCTGAGCAGGCACTAGCCCATTTGTTTTACATCCCAATAATTTCCTCTTTTACTTTCCAATTTCTGATGTTTATAGATCCCTTCTTTCAAGATGAAGAAATACAAATTGATTATAGGAATATAGTAAATATACTAGCCACAATATTCTTTTATGTGTTGAATATAGTGAGACTGTAAGGATATTTTGGCAAAACCATCAGGAAATTGTGAGTGAATGCATTTTGGCTATTGCTAGAAAAAATTAAAAAAATAGTCAATTCCAAAACTGATAATTCTATTGTGACAGCTGTAGAACAATATTCACATAGAACAATTATGTGGACACCAAGAACATTAACTTTTAAAAATATAAAGCAAAGAAGCACAAAACACCTCACATAGTGTAAACCCATTTATTGTAAAGGCAAAATCACATAACAAACGTCTAATTACACTCACACAGTTCAACCTCAATAGCACACGAGGTAATCAGTGATCAAAGATCTCCATTTGGCTGATTCCTGGAGCTCCTGGTTACAACCAGGGTGTGGCTTGAAAGTTTCATGATCTGTAACCATTATATCAGATTATTTCCTACAAACACTTCTGCCATTTTAAAGATTATGGTTATTTAGCCTTAGCTGGATATTCTTTACACACACTCCCTAATTTTCTTTTTTTCAAAATTATATATTTTCATTGTCTAACATGTATGTAATAACTCATATTTATGAGAAAAATACAGCATGAATTCTAGTTATGTTGAAATTTATCCAGACCAATATAAACTCTACCATTTTAGAGTTTGCTCTTAAGCATTCTCATTGCTTATCTTCATATCTTTCGTTTTTGAGAATGATAATATAATATTTAATTTTTATGATAATTATAATATAATAATTTTTTAATCAAGAATGTCTCATCATTAATCAAAATGTGTTTCAAACAATTTACAGAAACTTCCTCAGTAAAATCAGATGATGTTCAGACTTCTCTGTGTCAAAAATGTGCAGGTTATTTAATTACCCAAAATATTGAGGCTCATCTGGCCTGTTTATGAGCGCAGTGAGCTTGAAATGGCTTTTGCTTCTTTTCGGCTAATGATTTTTCAGTCACAACTTTGCCCACCATAACTTATTTGTGTGTTGTTTGACTGGATTAAACTGTCCAGTACTTTCCTAATGGCAGAGTCATTTCTCCTTCCATATCTACATATTTGGGAATGAAAAAGTTATTTAGTAGCACAAACAATTTAGTGATAAGTACAACTGGAAAACGCAAATTCTTTGAGTCCAAATATTATTGCTCCCACAGGCTGTCTCTGTGACCTTAAGCAAGTATCACACATCAGATCATGTTCATTCAACTGGAAGTTGAGCAATTAGCCAGTTTGCCTCCAATAATTTCTGTTTAACCAACTGTAAATTGATTAATTACCATTATTTGCTCTGTTTCAACATTCATGGCTCCTAATTATGTAAATGATTTAGACATGCTGCAAATTGGTGTTTTGCTTGAATAAAATTCTTAAGTAGTTCTGTTTAAATCATTATTCTTTAATATTGATGGTCATGTTAGAGGTGATATAAAGTTTATGTATTCTGAGGGGTTCTTAATAACTGAATTTACTAGCGATCTGGAGGTTATGGAATAAAATTTAGTCAAAGTTCTGGGCAGTATGAATAAGTCACATCATTACTTCCTTGTAGTGATAATGGGAGAAACATTTGTTTTAAGCTTAATTAACACTAATTTAGAAGAAAAAAAGCAAAAATGTAAAATAAATCTGTTTTAAGGGAAAATCTTAGAATACGTTCCACAAAGATAGGATCCATGGCCATCAGTGGTTTACTTTTCCCACTCCCGAGAGGGTTAATATTGTACAATAATAACCTTTTATTTTATGGTAGTATAAGTAACTGGAGCCTACTTCTGGAGTCTAATTATTGTTTTAAAGTATATATTTCTTCTGCTGACACCCTTCCCTTGTTTCTTAAAAAGTCTGACTTTTTTCTGATGTTTATATATTTTTTGCTATTTTTTGTACTGCTCTACTAAGGAACTCTTCCACTTCTCTTTTGATATATCCTATATTATCCTATGTAAAACCTTTGTTTTACAAACTTTCATTATTCATGAAAATCCTCAAATTTAAATACCCAGATTCTATTAAACATTTTTGGATTATAATAACTGCTTGCATTTGGGTAGGAATTATGGTAAACGTGTTCAAAATCTGTTTCTATACTTCATGACTGTGTGTAGTCAAATTTGACTATCTGATTACTATCCATATTACTATCGGGGGACTTAACTCAAGTGATCACTTGAGATAATTTTCCAAATTTCATTCACAAATAACTTTGAATTTCATTATTGGTCACATTCCCATTGGAATTGTTTCAGTACTTTGCTGTCATCAAAAAAGTTTAAACATTTTTTACTGTCATTACATTCAATATCTTTTTTTGTGATACCATGAGTAGAATCAATCCTGGAGAGTTATTTGACCTTGCCTCTTTTCTGTGAAATCATCTTCCTGCCTTTTGTTGGTTTCTTAATGAAAAACAATTCTCTAGAGACCACTCTATTTGCTAAATAACATTTTTAACCAAATATATCTCAATAATTTTGACGACTTGTATAATCATTTTCAATATAGATTCTTAAATAATTCAGGATTCTCATCTATAGCCTGATTCTCCGTCCCCTGCTCCTGCTTGTCTCTGCTGGCAGGGGGAGGAGCCAGCAGAGGGAAGAGCCAGCAGACTGGAAGCACGGAGCAAGAGGTAAGAGACAGGGGAGAGGGATGGGGGAGAGAAGGAGACATGGGGAGGAGACAGAGAGAGAGCTAAGGGTGAGATATGGAGGAACCAGTTGGAGACATAGAGGGAGACATGGACATGGGGGGAGGACACATCGAGGGAGGGAGAGGCATGATTAAGAGAGGTAAAGGGGAAAAAGGGAGACACATGGAGGGAGGGAAGGGGAAAACATGGAATGAGAGGGGAAACATGGGGAGAGAGAGAGGCATGGGGGAGAGGGGGAGACATGGGTGAGAGGGAGGCATGGGGGAGACATTGAGGAGAGAGGCAATGGGAAAGAGGGAGACACATGGAGGGGGATATAGGTAAGGGGGAGACATGGAGGGGAAGGGGGAGACATGGGAGAGAGGGAGAGACATGGGGGAGAGGGAGACATGGATGTAAAGGGAGAGGCAAGGGGAAAGAGGGAGACACATGGTGGGAGAGAGAAATAAGGGGGAAACATGGAGGGAGAGGGGAGACATTGGGGGAGACATTGGGAAAGGGAGAGAAGCAAGGTGATTGAGGGAGACACATGGATGGAGAGAGAGGTAAGTAGGAGACATGGAGGGAGAGAGGCAAGGGGAAAGAGGGACACACATGGAGGGAGGGAGAGGCAAGGGGAGACATGGATGGAGAGTAGGAGACATGGGGAGAGGGATGCATTGGTGAGAGGGGGAGACATGGAGGGATGGGGTCGACATGCAGAGAGAGGGAGAGGAATGGGGTAGAGAGGCAAAGGGAAAGAGGGACACATGCAGGAGAGAGAGGCAAGGGGTAAACATGGAGGAAGAGGCATGAGGGGAGAGGGGGATACATAGGGCAAGGGAGAGAGAGGCAAGGGAAGAGCAAGATGAAGAGAGAGGGAGAGAAAGGGGGAGCGAGAGAAAGAGAGGCATAGAATGAGATAGGGAAGAGAGAGGGAAATAAAGAGAGAGGGGTGGGAGAGAGAGGGTAGAGGAGAGAAAGAAAGGAGAGAGGGAGGGGAAAGAATGGGGGATAGGGAGAGAAAGAGAAAGCATAGAGAGTGAGGGAAGAGAGAGGGGGGAGAGACATGGAGAGAAAGAAAGAGAAAGTGAGGGGGGAGAGGGAAAGAGAAAGGTGGGGAGGGAGAGGAGAGAAAGAAAGATAGAGAGAAGGAATATAGGGAGAGATTGAGAGAGAGGGAGAGGAAGTGAGGGGAGAGGGAAAAAGAGAGAAGGGATGGGAATAGGGAGAAAGAGAGGGGGAAACGGGGGAGGAAGAGAGAGAAAGAGAGGAAGAGAGAAGGGGGGAGTGTGAGAGCAAGCAGGCGATATATATATTTATATGTATATATATATATATTTTTTTTTTATATATCTATATACATAGTGTATATAAATATATATATATATATATATTATACCAATGACTTGACCGTCAAAAATGACGGGAGTTAAATTGTAAGTCTGTCAATGTTGTTTGCCACACAATGCGTATATATGGCCCCTCTCAGCCCCTTTGGCGCTCATCGTGAGCCCCGCACTGAGCGCCTTCAGCGCTCATTGCAAGCCTCTTCCGCAATGTACTTTACAGGGCCAGCGATGAGCGCATTCGACGCTCAATGCGAGCCCTGCTGCGATCATTGCATGTCTTTCCCCCCTGTGTAGTTTAGGGGCCTCGCGTTGACTGTTACTACCTTGTGTTAAGAGTTAGTGCCTTGGGTTAAGTGTTACTGGTTTGAAAATAATGGATTTTCTAGATCCCAAGAGTTTTCACTCTAATAATGGTATTACCATAACTTACATATAGTACAATTGGGAATAAAATTACATACATATATTTAATTATTTATTAGGTACTTGTACCTCACAACGGCGATTAAAATGTTAAAAACAAGGATAGGAGACATGGAGGGAGAGAGGCAAGGGGAAAGAGGGACACACATGGAGGGAGGGAGAGGCAAATAAAAACAGAGCCTTCCATGAGGCCAAGATGGCCCAAATTTTGTAGGATAGTCAATATCTCAAGAGCTTAAATAGCTAATGTTGATTTTATTTAAATAAGAAGTTGAGGCTTGCTTTTGTTCTTGTTTTAATCGCTCAATAAAGTCATTTGTATGTTTTTAAATTTGTATGTTTTTAAATCGCTTAATTCAACCTCCTTTTAAGCTTCCATCACTTTCACAGTTAGTCAGAAACTATTATATTCATTGTATTTGAAAATAATGGAACCCCTTTATCATTATAGTATAGACTGGTTAGGGTAAGTGTTACTGGCTTGCGTTAAGTGTTACTTCTTTAAGTTCATTTTTACGTCCTTCGTCCTTGTTTTCTTTGTGTTTAAGTTTTCTCGGCCGCCATTTTTTTCTTGCGGTCTTCGTTCATGAATAAAAGCTAAATATGCCTCAAATTAACTTGCAACCTTACTCACAGGCTCCGTGGCCCTCCCCCTGTGTTATGGGTTAGTGTTAATTTGAGGCATATTTGTTGTTTTTAGCAAGTCTTTCGAGTTCCGTGGCTCGGCCCAGTCCATGTACGTGCTTTGGTTCCTAAGTCCTACGGCCTGTAATTTTGTGCATGCCGCTAAGTCCTACTGGCCTCGTGATGAGCGCCTGTAGCGCTCATTGTGAGCCCTGCAATAAGTGCCTTTGCGAGCATTGCAGCCTAAGTCCTGCGTGCTTTAACTCCTTCGCAAGGCTTGCAGTGCAATGAGCACCCTTGGCGCTCATTGCAGCCTAAGTCCCCCATGCTTCAACTGCTCGTCTCGCTTTGCGAGGCTTGCAGTGCAATGAGTGCCTTCAGCGCTCATTGAAGCCTAAGTCCTGCGTGCTTCAACTGTAGCCTAAGTCCTCACAAAGCCTGTCCAACGGCCCGTATATCCACAACTATTATAGGTGATTATATTTTATATATATATGTTTGCACTGGGGGGCGTGGGGCGACAAACTCAGGGACAGCCCCGGGTGGCAAAAGCTCTAGCTACACCACTGAGTCAAGCCCTTGCATTGTCTCTCTCATATAGACTTCAGTCCACTTACCTGGCGCTCTATTAACTCCTTTGCCCTGGATCTCTCTCCTCTTGCTCTGAGTATCTCTTTGCTATTTTGCACTGGCAGTTTCCTTTGCCCTAAGTGTCTATCTCCTCCCAACCCTAGCACACACTCTCTTGCATTGCACTGACTGACTTGTAGACAGTCAGACACCATCATCCATCATGTTGTCAGTGTAAACTAAGCTTTATATATTTTTTTCAGTGAACGTAAAAACCATGAGATAAAAATGTTAGTGTGTCATAATTTATAAAAAAATGAAGACCCTTACCCAATTGTCTTTCTATCTAATTTTGCAATATAATGTCTCTGAAAAATGTTTTTGCACCGGGGCCCTCCATTCCCTAGCTCTGCCACTGATAGGGGCACCTTAGAGTCCATTGCCCAGGGGCTCCAAACATGTCATTCAAACCCTGGATATGAGTTATGCATATGTATAAATATACACAATATATAAATGTGTTTCTGCTTTTTTATTGTGTTACTATATTTAAGTATTGGTTCAGTTTGCCACCCACACAAATCCACATAATCCTCACCTATATAATTATATACTGCTTTAAATGAGCAGAGGGCAAAGTGGTGTCTCCTACACTGATGTAAGTTGACTTTAGACTATGAGATCAATGGTGATGAAGAAAACCTCTGGCTGGGAGGCTCATCTTTCCTTTTAAAGAAAATACTACATGTTTACAGGTCGTGACAAAATACTTAAATTTATCGGTTACATTCCATTTCAGTCAATGGGAAGTCCTCTACAACATATAGAATCACATATATAGTTGTCAGCATGGGAGGGCCGCAGTTGCTGGCAAGGAGCACCAATGGCTGGCTCCTTGCGCTGGTGGAGATGAGCACTGTTCGCCGTACCCCTACGACTTTTAGCCTGCAAATACAGACCTTTCCGAAGTGAGGGGCCGCATTTGCGGAGTTGGAGGCTCTACGGCGCCTCACAATCGCTTACAAACGACCACACAAGCGGGACTTGGAAAAAAACGCCGTAAACACGCAATGACTAACTCCGTACTTACACAAAAATACACGAGCAGCGGGACTTAGAAAAAATCCTTTACGGACTCTCAAAAATACGACCTTAACGACAAACCGCGAACAGCACCAAGCATTAAAAAACACACAAATACACACAAAAATAAAAAATAAACCTTACCCACTCCAAGGGGGAACACCCAGGACCTCTGCAACACTCCTCAAATCTCGAATACTGTCAAATTTGCAAAGTTTAGCCACTCGAAAATCTCCTAAATGGCCGCCGAAAAACCCCAAAACAAGGCTACACGACCCCTAAAGCCACTGAATGCAACAAAGCAAATACAGCTTTTACAAAAACCTGTACTACCTACAGCATACACCATTAGCAATGACGTTTCATCATACAAACCCGTCTACCACATACACATTCGCCGCCATTTTTCAGCACAATGCTTCCTGCATGTATTACTTACAAATAGGTAAGTATATTCATTTATTAATTTACTACTTATTTAATTAGCAGCACAAAATACATAGATACAAAAAAAAAACACTGTCTCAATAAACGCAAAAGATGTTCACTGCGCCCCTCACAATGAGCGCCAACGCTGCTCATACCACACAAACTACACCATGGGACAGCCTTGCAATAAGCCCAAAAAACAGATCAGCGACGACCTTACAATGACAGCAAAAGCGCCTCTCATAAAAAAAATACAACAACCAAGAGGCTCGCAATAAGCGCTGCCGAAGCTGCTCAGCGTGAGCCTCGCAAACAGCGAGGCGATCTCACACCACCATAAAAAATTATGTCTGGCCCAAACAACATCTCTTGACTTACAATTCTATTGATGTCATTTTTTGATTGGCAATTCGCTCGTTATATATAAATAGCTGATCCAGTTACTGAGAGTGATCTCCAACATTAATATTTGCCTTGCTATTTAAGTCAAATGTTATAAAATATTTGAAACAACTCTTACTGAGTCTCAGTGATTACTGTTATGTGCTGTAGCAGAATAAACATGATTACATCGAGAGAGAGAGAGAGAGAGAGAGAGAGAGAGAGAGATTGTTTTGTTAAAAATAACAGAAGGCTGAAAAACGGACACATTGGGTAATTATGCTGAGAGCAGAGTGCAGGGCTGCTGGAGGGATAGAGCAAACAAACTATCATAAGGAAATGGAGCTGAAAATAAGCAAACAGTTTACATGTAATTGCCTGGAAATGTATGTCACGATTAATTTGTGATAGATAAGTCAAAGGGACACAGGCACCGTGGTTTTTTGCAGGAATTAAATGCAAGGTTGCAGAGTTTAGTTTGTACGTAAAGAACATGCTAGTTCCATTTTTTTCTATATGAATAACTGAACTCAGCAACAGCCAAAATATAAAAAAAAAGCAAAATTAATAGAGCCTTTAAATATGTACATTTTATTTGCGATCATTCTTTACATTTCCCTTACTACGTTTTTTCTTTCTGCTGCTTTTTCAACAAAGTGTGTTTATGAACCTGACACTCCTGTTAAAAACACTAGTATTTTAATTGTAGCAAATAGTATGTAAGAAAGTAGATCAGCAAAAAACTAAATGGTAATTGCTCTGTGGAATAATAATAAAAACGAATATATTTGTATTTTCTAAAAATAGTTTGGATAGCTCTTGAATAGCGTATATGTTAAATATTGTTGTTGTTGTTAAGTCGTTCAGTCGCATCTGACTCTCCATGACTCTATGGACAGCAGCACCCCAGGTACATTTCTCTCAGTTACTTTCCCTCTGAGCTTAATCAAGTACATATTAATTGCTTCAGTGACCTCATCTATCCATCTCTGCCTCTGTCGTCCCCTTCGTCTTGTGCCTTCAATCTTTCCCAGCATCCTGCCGTCTCATGATATGGCCAAAATATTTGAGCTTCAGCCCCATAATCATAGCTTCTAGTGAACAGTTCATCTTGGTTTCCTTTATTGGATCTTCTTGCAGTCCAAGGGACTCTGAGTAGTATTCACCAACACCACAATTCAAAGGCGTCAATTCTACAGCACTCAGACTTCTTTATGGTCACATCCGTGTGTTACTACTGGGAATACCATAGTTCTAACTATGTGGACCTTTGTTGATAGTTTAATACCTTTGCTTTTTACAAGCTTGTCTAAGCTTCCCATAGCTTTCCTCCCCAGAAGCAAACATATTTTAATGTCATAACTACAGTCACCATCAGCAGATATCTTGGATCCCAGGACAATAAAATCTGTCACTGCCTCCACTTATTCCCTGTCTATTTGCTAGGAACTGAGATTGCCGTTTGCAAACTTTTGCACTCTCTTCTTTTACCTTCAGCAATAGGTCCTTTAGTTCCTCCTCACTTTCAGCCTTCAAAGTAGTATGATCTGCGTATCTAAGGTTGTTGATATTTCTTCCAGCAATATTGATTGCGGCTTTAGATTTATCCAGTCCGGCCTTACGCATGATGTACTCTGCATATAAGTTGAATGTACAACCTTGTTGCACTCCTTCCCGATCTTAAACCATTCTGTTGTCCCATGTTCGGTTCAGAGTGTGGCTTCTTGGTCCACATACAGATTCTTCAGGAGGAGGTGAGATGATCTGGTACTCCTATCTCTTTAACAATTTGCCACATTTTGTTATGATCCACACAGTCAAAGGCTTTAGAATCGTCTATGAAGCAGAATTAAATGCTTTTCTGGAACTCTCTTGCTTCCTCTATTATCTATCAGACATTGGCAATTTGATCTCTTGTGGCTCTTCCTCTGCAGAACCCGGCTTGCACATCTGGTAGTTCAATTATGGATTCTATCACCTCCTGCAGCCTTATTATCAGCAAGACATCCTAGAGCCCATCTCACTTTTCTCTCCAGCTCATTGGACAAACTATTGAGGTCATCGCTGCTGTTAAGATCCTTCCTGTATAGATCTTTAGTGTATTTCTGCCACCTTATCTTTATCTGATCTTCTTCTGTTAAGTCCCTACCATTTTTATCACGCCTACTTTGTCTTTGAGGTCCTCGATTTTTTTGAAGAGATCTCTTAATTTGCCCACTCTGTTATCTTCTTCAATCTCTTTACATTGTTTATTGTAGAATGTCTCCTTCTTGTTATCCCTTGGAATTCTACATTCAATTGGACAAATCTTTTCCTGTCTCCACTACCTTTCGCTTTCCTTCTTTTCTGGGCTACTTTTAAAGCCTCATCAAGCCAGTTTGCCTTCTTACTTTTTTTTCTTTTAGGGATATTCTTGGTTGCTGTTTCCTGAATAATGTTGCAAACTTCAGTCCAAAGTTATTTAGGCATTCTAGCTTCCATTAAATCTATTATTTAACTAAACTGCATATACACAAGGGATATTATTTATGTTGTATTTACTTGGTCTGATGATTTCCCCTCTTTTCTTCAGTTTACATTTTAACTTTGCAATAAGAAGCTCATGGTCTGAGCCACAGTCAGCTCCAGGTCTTGTTTTTGCTGATTGCATAGAGCTCCTCCATCTTTGGCTGCAAAGTATATAGTCAATCTGATTTCTATGTTGTCCATCTGGTGATGTCAATTTGTAAAGTCGTCTCGGAGGCTGTTGGAAGAGGGTGTTTGCTACGACCAGGGAGTTATCTTGACTGAATTCTACCAATCTCTGAAATGCTTAATGTTGTACTCCAAGCCCAAACTTGCCCGTTATTCCAAGTATCTTTTGGCTCCCTACTTTAGAATTCCATCTCCTATAATGATAGTAACATATTTTCTTGGTGTTATATCTATGACATGCTGAATATCTTCGTAGAATTGGCCAACTTAAGCCTCTTCAGCATCCATGGTTGGAGCATAGACTTGGATCACTGTGATGTTAAATAGCTTGCCTTGAATTCAAATTTAAATAATTCTGTAATTTATTTGGTTATACCCAAGCACTGCTTTGGTCACTATTTGTTTGTCTTTGAGGGCTACTCCATTTCTTCTGTTGGATTCTTGACCACAGTAGAAGATCTGGTGATTGTCTGATGTGAAATATCCCATTCCAGTCCATCTAAGTTCACTAATTACCAGAATATCAATATTTAACCTTGTCGTCTCATTCTTGACCACATTTAGTTTGCCTTTTTTTCAGAGTTCTAACATTTAAGGCTCCTATGCTGAATTGTTGTTTGCAGCAGCAGACTTTCCTTTCCCCTCCAGACACATTGGTAGCTGGGTGTCCTTTCGGCTTTGGCCCAACCATTTCATTAGATCTGGTGCTACTTGTACTTAACCTCTGCTCTTCCTCAGTAATGTGGTTGGAACCTTCTGACCGGAGGGGCTTATCTTTCAGTGCCATATAGTTATGTCTCTGGTTGTTCCTGTCCATAAAGTTTTATTAGCAATGTCACTGGAGTGGGTTGCAGTTTCCTTCTCTAGTGGACCGCAATTTATCTGACCCGCCCATCTTGGCTAACCCTACATGGTATAGCTCACAGGTACATTGAAGGGCACAAGCCCCTTTACCACGTCAAGGTAGCGATCCAGAAAGGGATGTTAAATATAGAATCTCAAAAACTGTAAAAGCCTAATTTAATACACATAGGTCTCTATTACATGGCTCCTGTTGGAACTCCCGTAAACACAGTAGTTCCCATGGCAAACCCACTGAAGTTAAAAAAAACTATTGCACAATGAAAAACACATTTTGAACACGTTTATCAGACTCAGAGCTTAATTAAGCATGAAAAGTCATACATATAGGGCCTTATTAAATTCTACAAATTGTAGTTCCTGAAGCCTGTTAAGGAGCCCCAAAAGTTACTGCTATTAAATTGGCCTCTTTTAGCTTCACGCAAACGATCTGCGGGTTACAGGCTGAAAAACAACAGCAGGTGCCAAAAGTAGAACTCCGAAGCAGCTAAACCGTTGATTTTTTAAGCCCATAAATGTTACAATCGCATATCTCTATTAAATTGCTACAAGTCCTCAAGCCCACAATTGTTTTCACACTCGTAAATGGCAAATTTACCGAAAAATCCTACGGGTACTAGAGAGGACCCGTAACACTGTAAAAACAAATATAAGCTCAAATTACAGGGAAAGCAATGAAAGATATTAAAATGTAATTAAATGTCCGTGTTATATTGATCCCGGCAATCAAAGTGTTAATACATATAATAGAACTTGCACGGACTAGAATATTTTATTTATTGATTTTTTCATATTGCATTATTTCTGGAATGCGGGCCCGATAGCAACTCGGACTTCAAAGTGATTGAAATGTAATCTCCATGTTTTAATGATGTAATGATTACAGTCTCTTTTACTATTGGCTCCATCTAAACCCATAACTATGGGTTTGAATAATTTATCATGTTCACGCCTGGAAATGCTACTTGCCGAACCCTGGTTTACCTATTTGGACTCTGGCCATGCTGTTGCGGCCTTTTCAAATTTAAGTTACAGAGCGATTAACTTAGAATTGAATAGGGCCCATAGTTTTTAATTATCAAAACAAATGTTGATGCTTCTTGAGTGCCCTGGTGAGATCCATGACATTGTGGAAATTGTGTTTGTGTGAAGCGTTTTCATTTCTGGAGAGATAATGTTGCAGTGAATGATGCAAGGACTCTACTTCTAGGGAATGATGTTATGTCTCTTTCAAACTGATCCAATTATCTTTACAATGGCTCCCTGTTTCCTCCTTCCTCACCCATCTCTTCACTGGCCACAACAAGTGTCTTTTTTTCCTTGAACTGTAGTGCTCCTTTAAAGAGCATCACTAAATATTGCAACATGGAGTCTAGAAAGTGAAATGTTTCCTGCTCAACCATTAACTATGTTGTAAGCTAGTTCCCAAGAGCAAAGGATAGATTTTTTTTCCTAGTGAAAGAGTAGAAGATTGGATTAGAACGAGTAGGAAGCTTGTTCATTGTTGCTACATTATATTTACAGGTCAATTTACCCTTACATTTACAGTGATCAAATCCCTGTATTAATAAACTTTATATCAAATGTCAAAGGGCCTCATTCTATTATCGGCCGTAAATCGGCCGTAAGGCTGCGATTCCTTGCGGGGGTTCAGTTAACTCGCGATTCTATTATACGGCCCCGCAGGGATCTCCTCTTACGGCCGGCCGCATATCTTGGAACCGGCCGTAAGCTCTGAAATATAAAAACTGAAAAATAAATTCAAGCCTGCACTGTACAGCTCTGTAAATGCTAGGGATCATATTGGGGGACATGAGGATTAAAAGGAACCCACTCTCAAGCTTGCACATCTGCCCAAACCCGAGTTCAAATTAACTGTTTATTTTACGGCTGCGGCGTGGGTGTGTCTGAGGTGCTCCAAGCACTCTGGACTTTTTACATGGATATTTTACGGATATTAAAAATAAAATATTTTACGGATTTGAGTACAGGATAATTATGTGCTATTTTTTCTAACACCTAAAATCCCTTTATAGTCTTCTAAAAGTGCAGGATGGCTTTATTTGAGCTATTTTATGTGCTTAATTGGTGCTAGCGAGACCTCTTTCCTGCAAGTAAGCTGCGGCTCGCTTTTAGCCTTGCAGAGAGGTTTCCCGGAGGAATTGAATTGCAAAACTCTTGCGGCCGTTTAAGATCAAAGGATTTCCTCCGGCGCGAGCGGCCGCAAGAGATAGCAAGGCACCGGCCGCAAGCCTGCCGGAGCCTCCGGCCGTAAGGGAATAGAATAGCCGAATAGCTTGCGGCCGGTCCTTGCGGCCCCGCAACGGCTGCGGCCGCTAATAGAATGAGGCCCATAGGGTTTATAATCTATCCTATACCCCATACCAACTCCATACTAACAAATACCCCCAACACCCCCACCCATAAACCCTTGCTACATACAGTCCACATATCCCTATTACACATAGTGTCTTGCAAAAGTATTCACCCCCTTGACATTTTTCATGTTTTTGTTGCCTCACAACCTGGAATTAACATGGATTGTTTGAGGATTTTCATCATTTAATTTACAGAACATGTTCACAACTTTGAAGATGTTTTTTACTTTATTATTATGAAGCAAACAACAAATAGGACAAAATAATAGAAAAAGTAAATGTGCATAACTATCCACCCCCTAAAGTCAATACCTTGTAGAGCCACCTTTTGCGGCAATCACAGCTCCAAGTCGCTTTGGATAAGTCTCTATAAGCTTGCCACATCTTACCAGATTGAGGTCATGGCTTTGTCTAGGCCATTCCAACACATTTACATGTTTCCCCTTAAACCACTCAAGTGTTGCTTTAGCAGTGTGTTTGGGGTCATTGTCCTGCTGGAAGGCGAACCTCCGTCCTAGCCTCAAATCACGCACAGAGTGGTACAGGTTTGGCTCAAGAATATCCCTGTATTTAGCACCATCCATCTTTCCCTCAACTCTGACCAGTTTCCCAGTCCCGGCTGCTGAAAAACATCCCCACAGTGAAACATGGTGGTGGCAGCATCATGCTGTGGGATGGTGTTCTTTGGGTGATGTGATGTGTTGGGTTTGCGCCAGACATAGCGTTTTCTTTGATGGCCAAAAAGTTTATTTTTAGTCTCATAAGACCAGAGCACATTCCTCCATACATTTTGGGAGTCTCCCACATGCCTTTTAACAAACTCAAAACGTGCCATTCTGTTTTTTGCTGAAAGTAATGGCTTTTTATCATATATAAGATATGCACAATATGCTGAATATAATTGATATGGTAATTATAATAACAGAGATAGTTTTAATTATTTTGGTATGTTTACAAATATCTATTTTTTATGATACCATGCCATTTTAAAATCATATAACATTTAAAGTCTAATTAAGATATTATCTACAATTCAAAAATAAATTATTTTCATTAAAAAGAGGTACTAAATCAAAATATTGTATTGCTATACCAGCTTATATTTATATTTATAAAATTAATCTGTAAGTTGTATATCAAATTACAAGTTGAAGAATTATAGTGATATTATTATAGTTACATAGTTACATAGGGCCTCATTCAATTGCAATTTGTCCAATTGAATACGGCTCTAAATAAGCACATAACATATTTTTTTTACAGAAGTTTTTAGTTAGTGAAGATCTTGCTTTTGGATAGATGTTTACTAACCAAAAAAATCTTTAAAAAAAATATGTTATGTGCTTATTTAGAGCTTTATTCAATTGGCCAAATTGCAATTGAATGAGGGCCATAGTATTTAAGGTTGAAAAAATACTTTCAGTCCATCAAGTTCAACCTTTTAAGATCTCCTCTGATCTGCAATATGTGGATTAACTTTTAATTAATTAGTTGTATATAAAAAAAAATAAAAAAAATCAATTCCCTCCTGATCCCAGACACCGGCGACCGGACTTCTCCCTAGATCAATACTGCCTCTCTAATTATCCATGATAACCCTGAATTCCCTTTTTAATTAGAAATAAATCCAGTCCCATTTTAAAGTTATCTATCGAATCCGCTGTCACCACCTACTCTGGTAGAGAATTCCACAGATTAACCACCCTTACTGTGAAGAACCCTTTTCTTTCTTTAAGGAGGAATCTTTTTATTCCTAACCTCAAGGGATGTCCTTTTGTCAGTTGAAAATCTCTTGGCACAAAAAGCTCCCTTGACAAATCTTTATACTGACCCTGCATGTATTTATATAAAGTAATCATATCTCCTCTTAGACGCCTTTTTTTCTAGAGAAAATAAGTTTAATTTGGTTAGTCTTTCTTTATAACTTAGCCCCTCCATTCCCCTTATTAGTTTTGTTGCCCTCCTCTGTACCTTCTCCAGCTCTAAAATGTCCTTTTTATGAAGTGGTGCCCAAAATTGTACTCCATATTCCAAATGAGGGCGCAATAGAGATTTGTATAGTGGCAGAATTATATTTGCTTCCCTGGCTTCTATACCCTTCTTAATACATGCTAATATTTTATTTGCCTTTGCAGCTGCTGCTTGGCTTTGAGCACTGTTACCTAGGTGGTTGTCCACAAGCACTCCCAAATCCCTTTCAATATCCAATACACCTAAATTGCATGGCTATTTTTCCATCCCAGATGCATAACTTTACATTTATTCATATTAAATCTCATCTGCCATTTAGATGCCCATTCCTCAATTTTATGTAAATCCCTTTGGAGGGAAAGCACATCACTATGGGATTTAATTACCTTGCACAACTTCGTGTCATCAGCGAAAATGGAGACACCACACTCCAATCCTACCTCTAAGTCATTAATAAATATGTTAAAAAGGAGAGGACCTAATACTGAACCCTGAGGAACCCCACTTACCACATTAGTCCAATCGGAGTATGTTCCATTTACAACAACCCTTTGCTTCCTGTCTTTTAGCCAGCTCTCAATCCATGAGCAGATATTTACTGCAACTCCTGTATCTCTTAGTTTGCACAATAGTCTCCCATGTGGCACTGTATCAAAAGCCTTTGCAAAATCCAAAAAGACTACATCCACTGAGTTGCCTTGATCCAGGTTCCTACTAACCTCCTCATAGAAACCAATTAATTTGTTTGACATGACCTATTCCTCATAAATCCATGTTGACTCCTACTTATAATCCTGTTCAAATAGACATATTCTTGTATATTATCCCTTATTAACCCTTCTAAAAGCTTCCCCACTACAGAAGTGAGGCTCACTGGACTATAATTCCCCAGATTTGCTCTGGCTCCCTTTTTAAATATAGGTATCACATCAGCTTTTCTCCAGTCATTTGGTAGAGACCCTGTGTTGAGTGAATCTTGAAAAATTAAATATAATGGTTTGGCTATTACAGAACCCAGTTCCCTTAGTACCCTTGGATGTATTCCATCTGGACCTGGGGCTTTATTAACATTTATTTTTTCCAACCTCTTTTGGATTACTTCCTGTGTTAACCAATTATTTGGCAAAGGTAGTGTAGCCCCATTATGTTGCTGTGTCCCAACCACTGGTACCTCCCTTGTGTATACCGAAGAAAAGAACCTATTTAGCTCATCTGCCTTTTCTTTGTCACTAATTATCAGACGGCCTGTGTCACATTGTAATGTTCCTATAGCTTCCTTCCTCGCCTTCTTCCCATTAATATACTTAAAAAATATTTTAGGGTTAGTCTTACTCTCTTTTGCAATTAATTTTTCATTTTCTATTTTAGCCAGTCTAATCGCCCTTTTGCAAGCCTTGTTGATTTCCTTGTATTCCTGTAAAGCAGTCTCTGTCCCCTCTTGTTTGTATAATTTAAATGCCTGTTTTTTACTCCGTATCTTGATCTTTAAATCATTGTTAAGCCACAATGGATGGGATTTACTCCTTTTACTTTTATTTACACACGGTATATGCCGATGTGTATGTATATTTAGTAAGGATTTAAATGTTGTCCACTTGTGGTCAGTGTTTTTACCTGCCAGTTCTCTGTCCCAGTCTATACTTTGTATTGCTGCCCTAAGACCGTTAAAATCTGCCCTTTTAAAATTAAGAGTTTTTGTTGGCCCCTTAAAATGTTGTTTTTTTAATTCCATTTCAAACAAGACTGTGTTGTGATTACTGTTTCCCAAAGGTTGCCCTATTTCAACATTAGATACTATATCAATATTATTTGTGATGAGTAAATCTAAGATAGCTTCATTTCTAGTAGGCTCTTGTACAACCTAGGCCAGATAATGATCCCTGAGTGTATTTAAGAACCTGCTCCCCTTAGATGAACTGCTGGTCTCATTTATCCAGTTTATTTCAGGGTAATTAAAATCTCCCATTATTAGAACTTGACCATGTCTAGCTGCATTTTCAATCTGTAACAATAATTGTATTTCGTCACTTTCAGCTATATTTGGGGGTTTATAGCATACTCCTACTAATATTCTTTTGGAATTTGCTGCTCCGCTATTTAACTCTAACCACAAACATTCAGCTTTATCACTAGGTCCACCATAAATATCTTCTCTGACTATAGGCTTAAATTCAGGCTTAACATACAGAAAAATTCCTCCTCCTCGTTTACCATTGCCTCTATCTTTCCTAAATAGGTTATAACCATCCAGATTAACAGTCCAGTCATGAGATTCATCCCACCACGTTTCAGTAATGCCTATTATATCCCATTTTTAATTACTTGCTAATAATTCTAACTTTCCCATTTTTCCTGGCAAGCTTCTGGCATTAGCAAGCATACACCTTATGTTATGAGTCTGTAGTTCTGAAGTGCCTGCCACTGTACTTGAATTACTTAGTACTACCTCCCTATTGACTATACTACCCCTTGCCCCATCTCCTCCCCTATGAGTTGTTAATTCATCCCTTATACCCTCTACACTTTCTACCCCATTACTTATATATAGTCCCTCCCCCCAACTACTAGTTTAAAAACTCCTCCAGCCTTTCTACCATCCTATCCCCTAGTACAAAAGCTTCCTCATCATTAAGGTGCAATCCATCCCTACTGTAGAGATTGTACCGAAGTGAGAAGTCAGCCCAGTGCTCTAAAAACCCAAACCCCTCCTTAGTGCACCACATCTTTAGCCACGCATTAACCTCCCTAAGCTCCTTCTGCCTCCCTGGGCTAGCACGTGGCACTGGTAGTATCTCAGAAAATACTACCTTGGAGGTCCTTGCCTTCAGCTTATTACCTAGTTCTCTAAAATCATTCTTTAGGACACTCCATCTTCCACTAACTTTGTCATTGATACCAATATGTACCAAGACTGCTGGTTCATTTCCAGCCCCTCCCAATAATTTGTCTACCCGATCCACAACATGACGAACCCAAGCACCCAGGAGACAGCAAACTGTTCTGGGTGACAAATCACCCTGTCTACCTTTTTAATAATAGAGTCCCCTACAACCAAAACCTGTCTGTTGCTCTGCCTATGCTGCCCTCCCACTCCTCTAGTAGAGCTGTTCTCCCGGCTGTTAGAGGGAACAGCTCTATCTGGCATTGCCATTCCTGAATGGACATCCCCAACAGTTTCACTCAGTGTGGCAAATCTGTTGGTTTTTGCCAACTCAGAACCGGCCTGCCTCCTCCTGTTCCCCCTGCTTCCCCTTGTAATTGTAACCCAGCTACCTCTCTAGACATCCTCAATAGCCCCAGCTCCGCCCTCCATGCTAATCCCAGCTAAACTGTGCTCAGCCTTTATCTGTAAAGGAAAATCCACTTGTAAACATATAAATATTGATATAACAGTCTACTTTATAGTAAATTAACAAAATATTTCCATAATTGTAATAAAAAGAAAATTTAGAGAAATATGAATCTTATACAATACCCAATTCCACTATCTTATCCATGGTTTCTTCAATGTCTCTTTTTTTGTTTCAAAATTCTTTCCTATTCTTTGCATGTAAGTATGTAAACTCCTTTGTGAGTAAGCTGTGAAAGTTTCTTAGTAGATCTTGGAAAATTCATTTTAATTATCTATGTATTTTGGGAATGTCTCAATAGTATGTGTTAGTCTGTTCTTCTTACAAGTCTACCAAAGTTTCTCCCTGGGGTGTATCTGTGTCTAATGGAGTCTGCCTTTCTCTAATTCCTTCGTGTCTCTTCTAATTATACTAAAACTTAATTTTCTTATCAGAAATTCCAACCAGGCTGTGTATTTGGCAACCAAACAGAAACCATGGTGATGTCAGTTTTGTTAACCAAAAATAAAAATATATTCTTGTTTCATAGACACATATGAAGTATATAGGGCAAAACTAATGTCAATTCATATCTTGGAACCCCAGATGGCACCCTTGTACCTTCAAATTACAATCAAAGAGTTAAAATAAAATTAGATAATAACCATTAACCTACAAGTAATAACGAAAACTAATATCTCCTTACATTATAACATTTCAATGTAAAACTGTCATATGTTACATACCATAGACAAATCTATTGAATGAGAGGACAGACATTATGTCTACATATGTATGAGAACCTTAAGGGAGTATACCTCTAAGTAATAACCCTCCTCCGGCGCAGCGGCACCTGCAATGGTGGAGTCATGGTGGGAGGAAAGGAGTGGCTGGGGGATGTCGGTGGAGAAGAAGGGTTTGGGGACCAGAGCGCATCACATGGCTTCTGAGATTACTAACTGGACTGCCCCAATCCTTAGCAGCCTGGCCAGGTACAATTCAGCCATTAGGTGGTGCCTCCTCTCCTCCCTATTGCGCATGGCCAGGCTGTGCATTACCTCCTCATGATTGGCAGAGATGCTGGCCTGGATCCCTTGGAGACACTCCAACTGCTGATGCATGATTGCCAGCATCTCTGCCTGAGCAGCTTGGTTTGATGTTGATGATAGAGGCCCCTGGGGCATAGCCTGGTGAGGATGTGGCAGTGTATTGGTGGGGAGGGTCTGGGGCCCGGCTGGAGGATGTAGCAGAATGGGCGGTGGTGTGGTTGGGCCCGCTGGTGGTGGAGGCCAGTCCAGCGCACTGCTGTGGGAGGGAGGAGGTGGTAGCTGGCTGGTGTTACCACTCCAGTGGGAGGACCCTGGCGATAGCCCCAGTCTCTGGAGGAGGGGGATAGTGGGGTCGAATCCCGGCAGTGTGGCCGGTGGTCCAGATGGTGATCAGACCAGCCATATTACATCCTCCTCCTCCAAACCAGGGCCCTTGGCTCTGCTTCTCTTCTCCTTCCCCTGTGCCGGTTCCTGCTGGGTGGGGCTTGCCCCTCTCTTTCCTGCTCTGATGGAGCCGAAGCCTCTGGCTCGCCACTAGAGCCAGACCTCATTCATGTTGAAAGAGAGAAGAGAAAGGTATATGCCATTAGTATAATGAATAATATATTGTTTTGTGTGCATTCCTAACTATCTCACATCCAGCCTTGAACCTAGATGATACTCCTAATTGCAACTCTAGCTATCATTTGCTAGATGTGATCTATACTTTGGCTCTTGGTCTTGATTGTTCTTGTCTCCTAACACTATCACTATTACACTCCCCTCTTTCCTTCTCCTCCTCCTGCTCCTCCTCCTCCGCCACCTCCTCTGTTGTAGAAAAACATATCCTCAAACCAACTTTCTACTTCTATGGAGTAACCTAGCTCAATATGTCTCTATGTGTGTTCTTTCAATTATGTGTATTGCAATTATGTGGAATCTGTAAATATGTGTAATCAGAGGTTAAGTGTAAAATCGTAAATAGTATAATATAAATCAACAAAACTGCAAATTACTGCTCTCAAAATACTCCTGCTCTCTCTCTCTCAAAAACCTCCAACCTCAGGACCTCCATGGCACTTCATCAGAAAATACAACACAGTCAATGCATGGGCAGGTGGAACTCAAATTTTTAATCTCTCTCTGTCAATCATCTGTGGTGTGGCTAGACCACATTCTATTGGCTGAGAGGCCTGTGTCACACTCCGTTATACCGCGAATGGATAGTAGCAGCTGATTGCGGCTCGGCCAGCTCCTTAACAGCTTGCGTGCGCAAAAAAGGGTTTATGGGCTTGCGTCTACGGCCCATAGGTTGCGGCATGGTTGAATATAATAGTTCTGTATTGTAAATGTTGGTGCGCCATTGCAGCAACGAGCTTGGAATTTAATGGGGCTGAGAGTCTCTTAAATTTAAGAAAGACATATACCTTTATTTAACCTTTCCAATTAACTAAGAAATTTGCTCTTTTGAGAATACTGAATAGGGAGTCCTCAAATGTACATACATGCATATATACGAATGTATGAAAGCATATAAAGTAATTTCAACGATATATAAAAATATATATATAAGATTATAATAACACATAAAATGTTACTTTAATAATAGGAAAATCATGACATTCTGAGGAGAGGTCCCCCCAACATGCCCCTCCACCACACCTGCCTAGCCCATCTTCTGCTGAGCAGCCTCTACATCCTTCGGCAGCCCTGCAAAATAGCCTGCCAAGTAACTTTGTTGTGTGGTTGGAGAGGGAGCCACTATGTCAAAGAGGATTTTATCATGATCTTATTTTGTTATGTTTGTGTTTTCTTTTTTCATGTAGTTCTGAAATAAAAGGTTACAGTGTGTAGATCTCCAAGCAGTGCTACCTGATACTGTAAGTGAACAATATACAGTGCCCACCAACAACATTAATGTACATAGCCACATCTGTTCTGCGAACATTGGTTTATTTAATGTTTGCAAAACTAATCTTTCAAATAACAATGGCCTAAATTATGTCATAGGCTCCTATCATTGTCACTTAATTATCATGTGATTCCCGCCCAAAGACAAGAAGTCATGACAAAAATGCACATGAATTGTACCAATGCACATTAAACATAGAGAATTGTATACAGCAAGTGCTCTTCTTTATTAACTACTAGCCACTTGCCCGTCAAAAATGACGGCAATAAAATTTGAAGCCTGGCAATGGTGTTTGCCACAAATTGCAAGCCTCTCCCCCTCTACTTAACTGGCCTTGCGATGAGCGCCTTTGGCGCTCATTGCAAGCCTCTCCCCCTCTACCTTTTCCCCCCCTCTACTTGACCGTAGGCGCTCAATGAGAGCTACTCCCCCCTCTACTTTACTAAGCACCTTTGAAGCTCATCATGGGCCTCGCAATGAGCGCCAAAGGCGCTCATTGCGAGCCTCTCCCCCATGTGTCTCTTCCCCCCTCTCCACCCCTGTATCTCTTCCCCCCTCTCCCTCCCATGTGTCCCCTTTCCCCTCTCTCCCTCCCGTGTCTCTTCAACCCCTCTCCCCCTCCCTTGTGTCTCTTCCCTCCCTCCCGTTTCTTTTCCCTTCTCTTCCTCCCTGTGTCTCTTCCCCCATTTCCCTTTCCTGTGTCTGTTCCACCCCTCTCCCTACCCTGTCTCTTCCACCCCTCTCCCTTCCCTCTTCCACCCTGCTCTCCCTTCCCTTGTCTCTTCTACCCCGCTTTCCCTCCCCTGTCACTTCCACTCCACTTTTCTCATCTCTCTGTCCCTCCTTCCTGTCAATCTTTCTCTCTGTCCTTCCTTCCTGTCAATCTTTCTATCTTTCCCTCCTTCCTCTCTCTCTCTCTATCCCTCCCTCCTATCAATCTTTCTCTCTATCCCTCCCTCCTGTCTGTCTCTCTCTCTCATGTCTCTCTCTCTCTGTGTGTCTGTGTCCCTCCTGTCTCTCTCTGTGTCCCTCCTGTCTCTCTCTCTCTGTCCCTCCTTCCTCTCTCTCTCTGTCCCTCCTGCCTCTCTCTCTGTCCCTTCTGTCTCTCTATCTCTATCTGTGTCCCTCCTGTCTCTCTATCTCTGTCTGTGTCCCTCCTGTCTCTCTATCTCTGTCTGTCTCTCTCTCATGTCTCTTCTCTCTGCCTGTGTCTCTCCTGTCTCTCTCTATGTGTCCCTCCTGTCTCTCTCTCTCTCTCTATGTGTCCCTCCTGTCTCTCTCTCTATGTGTCCCTCCTGTCTCTCTCTCTGTGTGTCCCTCCTGTCTCTCTCTCTGTGTCCCTCCTGTCTCTCTCTCTATGTGTCCCTCCTGCCTCTCTCTGTGTCCCTACTGTCTCCCTCTCTCTGTGTCCCTTCTGTCTCTCTCTCTGTCTGTGTCCCTCCTGTCTCTCTGTCTGTGTCCCTCCTGTCTCTCTGTCTGTGTCCCTCCTGTCTCTCTCTCTATGTGTCCCTCCTGTCTCTCTCTATCTGTGTCCCTCCTGTCTCTCTCTATCTGTGTCCCTCCTGTGTCTCTCTC
Organism: Discoglossus pictus; assembly: GCA_027410445.1. Lineage (NCBI taxonomy): Eukaryota > Metazoa > Chordata > Amphibia > Anura > Alytidae > Discoglossus > Discoglossus pictus. The sequence goes on from CM050167.1 coordinate 181,222,932, forward strand.
TCTGTCTGTGTCCCTCCTGTGTCTCTCTCTCTGTCTGTGTCCCTCCTGTCTCTCTGTGTGTCCCTACTGTCTCCCTCTCTCTGTTCCTCCTGTCTCTCTCGGTCTGTGTCCCTCCTGTCTCTCTCGGTCTGTGTCCCCCCTGTCTCTCTCTGTCTGTGTCCCTCCTGTCTCTCTCTGTCTGTGTCCCTCCTGTGTCTCTCTGTGTCTCTCCTGTCTCTCTCTCTATGTGTTTCTCCTGTCTCTCTCTCTCTCTCTCTGTCCCTCCTGTCTCTCTCTCTGTGTACCTCCTGTCTCTCTCTCTCTCTCTGTCCCTCCTGTCTCTCTCTGTCTGTGTCCCTCCTGTCTCTCTATCTGTGTCCCTCCATCCGTGTCCTTCCTGTCTCTCTCTGTCCCTCCTGTCTCTCTATCTGTGTCCCTCCTGTCTCTCTCTGTCTGTGTCCCTCCTGTCTCTCTCTGTCTGTGTCCCTCCTGTCTCTCTCTGTCTGTGTCCCTCATGTCTCTCTCTGTCTGTGTCCCTCCATCCGTGTCCCTCCTGTCTCTCTCTGTCTGTGTCCCTCCTGTCTCTCTATATGTGTCCATCCATCCGTGTCCCTCCTGTCTCTCTCTGTCTGTGTCCCTCCTGTCTCTCTCTCTGTGTCCCTTCTGTCTCTCTCTGTCTGTGTCCCTCCTGTCTCTCTATCCGTGTCCCTCTTGTCTCTCTCTGTCTGTGTCCCTCCTGTCTCTCTCTGTGTCCCTCCTGTCTCTCTCTCTCTGTGTCCCTTCTGTCTCTCTCTGTCTGTGTCCCTCCTGTCTCTCTATCCGTGTCCCTCTTGTCTCTCTCTGTCCCTCCTGTCTCTCTCTGTCTGTGTCCCTCCTGTCTCTCTATCCGTGTCCCTCTTGTCTCGCTCTGTCTGTGTCCCTCCTGTCTCTCTCTGTCTGTGTCCCTCCTGTCTCTCTCTGTCTGTGTCCCTCCTGTCTCTCTCTGTGTTACTCCTGTCACTCTCTCTATCTGTGTCCCTCCTGTCTCTCTCTATCTGTGTCCCTCCTGACTCTCTCTGTGTTACTCCTGTCACTCTCTCTGTCTGTGTCCCTCCTGTCTCTCTCTATCTGTGTCCCTCCTGTCTCTCCATATCTGTGTCCCTCCTGACTCTCTCTGTGTTACTCCTGTCACTCTCTCTCTCTGTCTGTGTCCCTCCTGTCTCTCTCTATCTGTGTCCCCCCTGTCTCTCTCTATCTGTGTCCCTCCTGTCTCTACATATCTGTGTCCCTCCTGACTCTCTCTGTGTTACTCCTGTCACTCTCTCTCTCTGTCTGTGTCCCTCCTGTCTCTCTCTATCTGTGCCCCTCCTGTCTCTCTCTATCTGTGTCCCTCCTGACTCTCTCTGTGTTACTCCTGTCACTCTCTCTATCTGTGTCCCTCCTGTCTCTATCTGTGTCCCTCCTGACTCTCTCTGTGTTACTCCTGTCACTCTCTCTGTCTGTGTCCCTCCTGTCTCTCTCTATCTGTGTCCCTCCTGTCTCTCCATATCTGTGTCCCTCCTGACTCTCTCTGTGTTACTCCTGTCACTCTCTCTCTCTGTCTGTGTCCCTCCTGTCTCTCTCTATCTGTGTCCCCCCTGTCTCTCTCTATCTGTGTCCCTCCTGTCTCTCTCTATCTGTATCCCTCCTGACTCTCTCTGTGTTACTCCTGTCACTCTCTCTCTTGTCTGTGTCCCTCCTGTCTCTCTCTATCTGTGTCCCTCCTGTCTCTCTCTATCTGTGTCCCTCCTGTCTCTCTCTATCTGTGTCCCTCCTGTCTCTCTCTATCTGTATCCCTCCTGACTCTATCTGTGTCCCTCCTGTCTCTCTCTATCTGTATCCCTCCTGACTCTCTCTGTGTTACTCCTGTCACTCTCTCTCTTGTCTGTGTACCTCCTTTCTCTCTCTATCTGTATCCCTCCTGACTCTCTCTGTGTTACTCCTGTCACTCTCTCTCTTGTCTGTGTCCCTCCTGTCTCTCTCTATCTGTGTCCCTCCTGTCTCTCTCTATCTGTATCCCTCCTGTCTCTCTCTATCTGTGTCCCTCCTGTCTCTCTCTGTCTGTGTCCCTCCTGTCTCTCTATCTGTGTCCCTCCTGACTCTCTCTATCTGTGTCCCTCCTGTCTCTCTCTATCTGTATCCCTCCTGACTCTCTCTGTGTTACTCCTGTCACTCTCTCTCTCTGTCTGTGTCCCTCCTGTCTCTCTCTCTGTCTGTGTCCCTCCTGTCTCTCTCTATCTGTGTCCCTCCTGACTCTCTCTGTGTTACTCCTGTCACTCTCTCTCTTGTCTGTGTCCCTCCTGTCTCTCTCTATCTGTGTCCCTCCTGTCTCTCTCTATCTGTATCCCTCCTGTCTCTCTCTATCTGTGTCCCTCCTGTCTCTCTCTGTCTGTGTCCCTCCTGTCTCTCTATCTGTGTCCCTCCTGACTCTCTCTATCTGTGTCCCTCCTGTCTCTCTCTATCTGTATCCCTCCTGACTCTCTCTGTGTTACTCCTGTCACTCTCTCTCTCTGTCTGTGTCCCTCCTGTCTCTCTCTCTGTCTGTGTCCCTCCTGTCTCTCTCTATCTGTGTCCCTCCTGACTCTCTCTGTGTTACTCCTGTCACTCTCTCTCTTGTCTGTGTCCCTCCTGTCTCTCTCTATCTGTGTCCCTCCTGTCTCTCTCTATCTGTGTCCCTCCTGTCTCTCTCTATCTGTGTCCCTCCTGTCTCTCTCTATCTGTATCCCTCCTGACTCTCTCTATCTGTGTCCCTCCTGTCTCTCTCTATCTGTGTCCCTCCTGACTCTCTCTGTGTTACTCCTGTCACTCTCTCTCTTGTCTGTGTCCCTCCTGTCTCTCTCTGTCTGTGTCCCTCCTGTCTCTCTCTATCTGTGTCCCTCCTGACTCTCTCTGTGTTACTCCTGTCACTCTCTCTCTTGTCTGTGTCCCTCCTGTCTCTCTCTATCTGTGTCCCTCCTGTCTCTCTCTATCTGTATCCCTCCTGACTCTCTCTGTGTTACTCCTGTCACTCTCTCTCTTGTCTGTGTCCCTCCTGTCTCTCTCTATCTGTGTCCCTCCTGTCTCTCTCTATCTGTGTCCCTCCTGTCTCTCTCTATCTGTATCCCTCCTGTCTCTCTCTATCTGTGTCCCTCCTGTCTCTCTCTGTCTGTGTCCCTCCTGTCTCTCTATCTGTATCCCTCCTGACTCTCTCTATCTGTGTCCCTCCTGTCTCTCTCTATCTGTATCCCTCCTGACTCTCTCTGTGTTACTCCTGTCACTCTCTCTCTCTGTCTGTGTCCCTCCTGACTCTCTCTGTCTGTGTCCCTCCTGTCTCTCTTTCCCTCCAGGCTGTCTCTCTCACCTCAGTCCCCAGCATGTCTGCCGGTCCCTCCCCAGGGAGGAGTTGAGAGCAGCAGGGGGGAGGTGTTGAGAGCAGCCGGGGGAGGAGTTGAGAGCAGCCGGGGGAGGAGTTGAGAGCAGCCGGGGAGGAGTTGAGAGCAGCCGGGGGAGGAGTTAAGACCGTCAGGGGAGGAGTTAAGAGTGGCGGGGGAGGAGTTAAGAGAGGCGAGCGGGCAGGAGGAGTTGTGAGTTGTGCGAGCCCGCAAGCGTGAGCAACGGCTCAAGCGGGCTCGTATGCTCACAACTATATATGTAATGTTCACTGTATTGTCACAAACTGCTGCTGCAGAACACAACTGCCCGGAGAACAGCACAGACAAGCTGGCATCCAAAACAGCCTTGAGCTCTTCTCACAGCTACCTAACAAACTAAACTATAAAGTAAAACCACAATGTGTTTGCTATGTTATGTTCATGGTAACATGTAGGACCCTATGGGGATTAAAACCCCAGGTATGTGCACATTCACCTGGTTAAAATGCAGGGACATGTGTTTCACTTTATTGTTGAAAATGAGGGGTTTTATAAACTTGGGGCAGAGCCGAGATTAAACACATTTTGCTCTCTACCACTAGTCCTCATTCGCCAGCCCTGGTGCAATTTCCCCAGGCAAAGGGAACCACTGCCTGCAGGAATTGAACCCTTGGCCATGCTGATCAAGGCTGCAGAGAGCATAGGTGAGCTTTATTGCATGCTAATTGAGAAAACACAGTTAACCGCACGTATAATACTTCTTAAGTGGTTTCATTGACAAAGGTTAAGGGGCATCAAGTGCTTGTAACTGATACCCCTTTGATCTTTTGTCTGTTGTTTACCGCTAATTGGTATGCGATTTATGAATGACATCTAGTTTAGACCTCCCACTTGCTACTACAATAGCCATTCATAAATTATGAATGAAGCGGAGAAAGTGTGTAATAAGACAATATTGCCCTCCTCCCTCCTAGTAACACAGAGGTCCTAAAACGTTCCCCATGGTAAGCGTAAAACCCTTTCCTCCCTGTACCCTGATCCCTCCTCCCCAAGGCAAGTGTAAGACCCTCTCTTCCCGTCCCCCGATCCTCCTATCTTTTCCCCACTGTTCACACCATCCCCTTTCCCTGGCATTACAGAAGACTCTCTGGAAACTTAGTTAATCCAGCCAGAAAGCACGAAAGGGGCCGGTTAATACTACCTTCCAGAAGATGCCTATTAACATTGTGGGGCTCTAAGATACCCACAGTAGAACAGGGAAGAAATATATCTGGGCTGTAGTGGATAATGACACACAGTGCCCCGAGGCAGTAGCCCTTTCTCGGATAGCGGCTACTACTGTGGCTGAAGCCCTGTTCGTATTATTGTCAAGGGTACCCAATTTATTGCTGATCTGATCCAACAGTGGTGGCTATGCAGCATTAAGCATCTGAGCTCATCCACAATACCATTCCAAAACCAAAGGTCTCTGTGAACAATTTAATAGAATGCTGAACTGTTTACAGCGAGATACCCCAGGAGTCCACTGGGTTCTCTCTGTCCAAACTACTGTACGGGCGCAACTAAGGGGAACCTTGAACGTGATAAAAGAGGCATGGGAGGGAGACTATGACCGGTATCTGTTGACGTTTATCCTGTAAGTCCTGGCTTTTAGGGACAGGTTAGCCACCTTGACTGGCTTGGTACAGGAGCACTTCTAGGATGCTCCGAGAAAACATAAGAGGTACTATGATCAGATTACCAGAGCGAGAGAATTAGAAGTTGGGCAAGAAATATTATTGATAGTATCATATCCCCGGAATAAGCTCCAGGAAACGTAGGAAGTGTCTTATCCAGTCCTTTATAAATTGAACACCACCACTTAAGTTATTGACCAGTGACCCAAAAGCATTTTAACAATCTGCCTAGCTACTAGTAGTGATCCTGAAGAAGGGCTCCTGTCTGATGTCCTAGAGCCACCCACCCCCTTGACCATGATGGAATGCATTACCATGCCTCTAACCAATCAAAGTACCAAAAATAACAGTTCAATGAGCTACTATGCTGATTCACCAAATTATTTTCTGCCTTGACCAGTCGCATTTCGCTACCTTCCCATGAGGTGCTCACCACTGACTGTCCTCCACTAGAACAGCCCCAGACAGGATCCCCTAGGCCATCTAGGCTAGTATTAATAGCAAATTGAAGGAAATACTACAACTAAAAGTGATCAAACCCTCCAGTAGCCCTCTGTGTGTCTCCTGTGGTCCTTGTGACCAAGGAGAATGTGGGGTAACTCAATTCTGTGTGGATTATCGCAAGCTGAACAAAAAGACTAAAACTGATGCTATTCCCCTCATGGGCGAGTTGCTTGATCGCCTGGGCACAGCTACATACCTGACACCCTCGATATCTCCATGAAATACTGTCAGTTTCCACTTGCTAAATCTTTATGGGGGAAATCTGCTTTCATCACCCCATTCGGCCTTTACCAGTTCATGGTAATGCCTCTTGAGAATGCACCCTTTTGTAGAATGCACCCTCCACTTTCCAGAGAATGGTGGATCAGCTTCTCCAAGTTAACCAGGGCTTTGCCCAGATTTACCAAGACAACATTGCTATCGCTATTCATGTAAGAGTTTGATATGGGCAGCATGTAATAGCTACATTAGCTTTAGCCTTTAAGATTTCCTGCTGGAGCCATATAATCGAGACCCTAGTTACTTAGTAGCAATCCATAGATCTCCTCTGACACATATGTGTTGATAAAGATGAAGGAACACACGTTGTCAATTTGATTTAGCAGATAAAAATACTTTTCCCTAGGAAGCTGAATTTTCTTCCAATATCACAAGAACCAATAAACTATCCAATAGTATCCCCAAGACAATCCAGAGGAAGCTAAACTTAGTTTCTCACACAAAACTGCCACATTACAAACAGTAACAAGCAGTCAAGTGCTTTTAGCCACCATCCTCAATGATATTGTCCAATTGATTGATTTATTGAAGGTTTATTCTGAAGATGAAACAGATGCTTATCACGGATTTGAAAGAATTGTGCAGATACCATAGACAAAAGTGATGAAATACCTGCATCTAGCTTTGTCAGGGAAAAAATGTGCGCAGAGAACTGTGCCAGAGGATTTATAGGGACACTATATCACAGTGAAAAAGGTGCTTCTGAAACTAGCAACACAGTGTAGACCATTATATATGCTACAGTGGCAGAAAAATAAAATATATTACAAGAACATTTATAAAATTAGCTTTATTTACAGATTGGCTAAATCAGCATAATAAGCCAAATTGAGAAAAAAATATTGCCTTGGATCTCAGTGTAGCCTAGAATATGGGCGTTTTAAACCTTAACCCATCAATTCAGTTAAAAACAATTCAGTTAAAATGTGTCAAGTGGTATTTACTTATGTTATTAATAAAAATGGTTTCAGGCCAAGCAAGTATCAATAAAACTGTAGTATTACATATGCATTTAAAAAATACTAGAAATAAAAACATATTTGAAGTATCTACAAATGTGACATTCTTGAAAAATTCAGATTTAGTTGTTTTTTTAATAATAAAATGGCTGAGAGAATGCAACACACTATACTTCTCTTTATATAGAATAGCTCTGATATACATTTTATATTATTCAATTTTATTTCAATTTATGAAACATTTTGATGAATCTGGGCCTTGTGTTTTAGTGCGATTGTAGAAGATATCTAAAACACAATCGCCCTGTACCATTACAATTGTCCAGAAGCAATTTAGAGGATATGTTACACCAATGATATCTTTCCCAGTTGTATAATTAAGCAAAGTCAAGAAATGAAAGCACGCAAGAAATTCAATTAACTGCATTTTATATTCCTAATTATAAGTCACATGGGGGTCATCGTTTTTTTTTTGGGAAGAGAAAGAAATTTTATTTTTACAAAACATGAATTTGTATATATTTTCTTACAAAGTTTCTCTGGCAAGAAAGACTTTAAGCAGAAAATCAATTATATGTCACCCTGGAAGCACAGATAGTAAGAAACCATTTTCTATATGTCACTATAAGAAACATCTTGAGTGTAAATGCATTATTAAGTTACATAATATTTATTAGGGAACTGTAAAATAATTTAAAGTATGTAATGATTAAATGTAATATTTATTTTGATCCTTATAATTTGATGTTCCCAGGAAAACCTATAACCTGCTTATTGAATTGACCTGTGAGAATTTTAGTCATTAGTATAAGATACAGCAATTGATTATTATGAAAGCAATAACTCCAATGTAATAACCTTGCCAATTCCATGTTTTCCATGTTACAATTAAAAACACACAAAAAACACCAAAAAAAAAAAAAAAGAGAGGTATCACTTCATTAAGTTCAAGATCCCCCTGACCACTCTACCTTTTCTGGTCTGGATTTCACAGAAAGTCAACAGCCTGACCCTGGGGCGGCAGCAGGCTAAAGTAAATATTGTTTCCCTCTTTCTCTGCATCCTGCATATTTTCACTCTATCTTTATTCTAAATTCACTTTATACCCATATTTTCTCTTCTTCCCTATTCTGCCCCTAATTCTTTCCTTTAATTCTATCCATCTCCATTTTTTCTCAAGCATCTCCCCATTTATTCTTTCTCTTCTGTCCATCTCTTGCTGTCTTCCTTTCTTCTCCCAATTTCCTCCTCTCTTGTTTTTATATCTCTCTCTCTCCCTTTCCCTCTCTTCTCAATATCTTCTGACCTTCAGATTTCAATCAACATATTCTCCATCTATTAATACACATTTAGTAATGTACAGGGTACCGTAAGTGGAATAGCCTTTTTAGTCAAAGTGGTTAGGGACGAATACAGTATAGGAATCCTAACATGTATGGGCTATGCACACTGTTAGTCTGAGGATAAACTAAGACACATTTTTGCGTAGACAGAGTGAGCAAACTAGTCCTATGGACTCTTATTTGATGTCAACATCTTTGTTTCCATGAAGAGCAAGTGCTTTAGAACACAAATGTCCAAACTGATCCACATTACACAAGTCCACAGAGGAAATGAGAATTTAATTTAAATATTTATAAAATTAATAAAATTACACACACAAATGCTGTGCACATGTTTCTATATAGAAAGTTTCCATCTTGTCTGACTGATAGTTTGGAGACTGAAGTTCTTAGTTACTGAGCAGGGTGGCAGTTTTGTTAAATCATTGAACCTTTTGCAATTGACATTTATCCTTTGCACATGCTCAGAAGAAGCAGTTTATAACAATAAATGTAAACCTTGCTCCAGCAGAAAGTTAAACACCCGTCTCATACATGAGTATCAGGAACAGCTCCCAGATCTAGCTGAGGTATCAACATTTATTTTGTTCTAATTACAATCATGCTTTATAGTTACCGTATACACTCGAGTATAAGCCGACCCGAGTATAAGCAGAGGCACCCATTTTACCACAAAATACTGGGTAAAATGAGTGACTCGAGTATAAGCTGAGGGTGGGAAATGTGCTGCCCCCTGTGTCCCTCTAGTGCCCTCTGTGTCCCCCTCTCTCTCCGTGTCTCTTCTCCCCTCTCCCTTCCCTGTGTCTCTTCTCCCCTCTCCCTTCCCTGTGTCTCTTCCAACCTCTCCCTTCCCTGTGTCTCTTCCCCCTCCCTTATCACCCTCCTCAACCCCACTCCTCAACCTTTCTTCTCAACCTCCCTCCTCATCCTCCCTCCTCATCCTCAACCTCCCTCCTCATCCTCAACCTCCCTCAGTCAACCTCCCTCCTCATCCTCAACCCTCTCCTCAACCTCCCTCCTCATCCTCAACCCCCTCCTCAACCTCCCTCCTCAAGCCCCCATCCTCAATCCCCCTCCTCAATGCCCCCATCCTCATCCTCTCTCCTCAACCCCCCATCCTCAACCCCCCATCTTCAATCCCCCTCCTCAACCCCCCCATCCTCATCCTCTCTCCTCAACCCTACATCTTCAAACCCCCTCCTCAACCTCAACCCCCCTCCTCAACCCCTCCTCCTCATCCTCAACCTCCCTCCTGATCCTCAACCTCCCTCCTCAACCCCTTCCTCAACCTCCCTCCTCAAACCCCCCATCCTCAACCCCCTCCTCAACCCCCCATCCTCATCCTCAACCCCCTCCTCAACCCTTTCCTCAGCCTCAACCCTCCTCAACCTCAACCCCCCTCAACCTCAAACTCAACCGTCCTCAACCTCAACCCCCCCTCAACCCCAACCCCCCCTCCTCAACCTCCCTCCTCAACCCCCCCATCCTCATCCTCTCTCCTCAACCCCCCATCCTCAACCCCCCTCCTCATCCTCAACCCCCTCCTCAACCCCCCCATCCTCAACCCCCTCCTCAACCTTCCTCCTCAACCCCCCATCCTCAACCCCCTCCACAACCCCCACATCCTTATCCTCAACCCCCCCATCCTCATCCTCTCTCCCCAACCCCCCTCCTCAACCCCTCATCCTCAACCTCCCTCCTCATCCTCAACCCGCTCCTCAGCCTCCCTCCTCATCCTCAACCCCCTCCTCAAACCCCCTCCTCAACCCCCCCATCCTCAACCTCCTCATCAACCCCCCATCCTCAACCCCCCCATCCTCATCCTCAACCCCCCATCCTTAACCTCCCTCCTCAACCTCAACCCCCCTCCTCATCCTCAACCCCAACCCACCTCCTCAACCTCAACCCCCCTCAACCTCCCCCCTCAACCTCCCTCAACCCCCTCCTCAACCTTCCTCCTCAACCCCCTCATCCTCAACCCCCCATCCTCATCCTCAACGCCCCATCCTCAACCTCCCTCCTCAACCTCAACCCCCCTCTCAACCTCAACCCCCCTCAACCCCAACCCACCTCCTCAACCTCAACCCCCCTCAACCTCCCTCAACCCCAACCCCCCTCCTCAACCTAAACCCCCCTCAACCCCCCTCCTCAACCTAAACCCCCCTAAAACCCTCCCCCTCTCCCCTCACTTACCTGCTTGTGCTCCGGCCTCCGCTCCTTGACCCGGCACGCATGTGACGTCACTCGCGCGCGCCGCGTCATTAGCATATACCGGGTGCCGGCACCCGGTATATGCTAATGACGTGGCACGAATGTGACGTCACATGCGCGCCGGCGCCGGGTCAAGGAGCGGAGGCCGGAGCACAAGCAGGTAACTGAGGGGAGCGGGGGGAGGTATTTAGGGGGGTTTAGGTGGAGGAGGGGGGTTTAGGGGGGTTTATGCTGAGGAGGGGGGTTTAGGTTGAGGAGGGAAAGAGACACGGGGGTAGAGAGACACACGGGGGGGTTAGAGAGACACGGGGGTAGAGTGACTCTAGTATAAGCCGAGGGGGCCCTTTTTTGCCTTAAAAAAGGGCTGAAAAACTCGGCTTATACTCGAGTATATACGGGTAATTATGCTCATATACTCTTATACTTATTTTTTCAGACATCACAGCTGGAAAGATTGCTATGTAAAATGTATCTGTGGATTTTGTACTTGGAGATATGCAATAGGAGTTAACCTTTTGCAGTAATAGTTTTATTTTGTTTTTTTATTCTAAGAAATGAGCACTATTTCTGGTAGTGTTATTGTTGTTACTTGTACTGGTAGCTGAAATAATTATTTAATTAGTTTGGTACTGAAAAAATAAGTTGAAAAATTACTGCAGAATAATAGCTGTATGGCCCGTCCTTTGGTCAGGTATCATGCCAGGTACAAGCTTTTATGGGGTAGCAGCCAGGCCCTGACCACCTGTTACATTAGACACTGCATATATAGGAATATCCTGCAGCACTATCTTGTATTTGACAGTGATCGATTAAGGCTCAAGAATAAGCACCCACTGCAAATAAGCCAATAATTGTAATTGATCTGCTGCATGCTATGTAGACTTCTGCTAGCATGGGACATCAGATGAAGAAGTTGACTGTACTTTTTGCACATACATACATACAAAGCTAGGGAATGAGGCACCCATGGAATCTTCTGGCCTTAGGTGCTATTTGTTCTTGGGCTGATGATGGACTTTACTCTACATCTGACCAATGGTATACCTAATGTAATGAAAGAAAGGGCCAAGGTTAGTGCATGTGCAACTGAATAAAACAGAGCATTTTTTACATATGGCAGATAACTGCACTGTAAAATAATATTTGAAGTTAGCAAACACATATGTTTATATAAAAGTGGAAACCTTTCACATTTCCTCCCTTCTATTGTAAGGCAAACTAATTTAAAAAATATTTGTAAAATATACATATGTGTAAAAATACATTCCTACCTGAGACTGAAAATTGGCAATAAAGTCTCTCTTTATTTATATTTCTCTATAATAAGCATGGATGCTATCATAAGTCTATGTATTAATATGGAAATACCTCCTAATCTGTACATATTAAGGTCATAAGGACAGGGGTGATGATATAAACCTAGAAATATGTCAAAGGATTTAATAAAATTTAGGAGTAAATAGCTTCCGGAAAAAGAGGAAAGCAAAAACAAGAAGTCACAAGTTTAAATTGGAAAGGGGAATATTTAGGGGCATTGTACAAAAATACTACATTACAGAAAGAGGAGTTTCTAAATGGAACAGCCTTCCAAGGGAAGGTTAGAAAATGTTAGTAACTTCCTGAGACTGTAAGCAGGTAATGAATGCAAACATGTCTGGGAAAAACATAAAGCTATCATGTGGTTTAATTTAGTCACATTTATTTTATGTAGAGAGAGCGGACAGGCTACATGGTGCTTTTGGTGTTTACCTTTAGTGAAATCTGTGTTTCTATAAGTTTATCAAGTCAAAACATCCAGATATTGATGCATTACTGTATTAGGGTTGATTATCCAAGGGTAGGCAAAGCAAACATTTTGTAGTTTGTGATAAATAATGCATTCCTTCTTGAGACTGGAAACTGGCAAAATGATTTCTCCTTTCGTACATTTCCTGAATTTCCTGTGCTAATTATCACAGCCATGTTTACTATTTTAGCTGAAACACTACTTTAGTAGTGGTTTCCATACTCTGACTGCCCATATGATGATATCCTTTTTTTTCAGAAAAAAAATAAAAAATACATATGTCACACTAAACAGTGTTTAATTAATGACTAGTGGTAATAAATGTGCAAAAGGTGTACTTATATCCCAATAAATATCCCAATCTACAATAACTTTTAAATAAAACAACCAAAATCCAAAATTAACAATGCATCCAATGTATCTAATATTTGAAAAATTTGATTATAAATAATCAAAGTGTTAGTGCATATACATGTAATGATAGCAACTAAGGCACAGAACTGATCTTTTCCCATGCATCAGCAGGACATAAAGAGATGGAACTGCTAATAATGCATTATTCCTGAGGAAACTTGTTGGATACAAGGAAACTAGTTGATTGGACCCTGCTGAGTGGAAGTTTACTTCCTTGTTCCTGGTTCGAGTGTTTGCTGGACTGGGCCACTTAAGTCAGCACAATTTGGACCACATCACAGTAAAAATCTCCTAAAAGCAAGTTAAAATACTTTTTGAATTTTTGAAATACATGGATTTTTCACTATAAAATCAAATCAAATAAAATGTGTTTACATGTATAGCAGACTGCCCACTACTGCGTTACTAAAACCAGTTAGATTGCAGAGCTGTGTCTCCCATTCAAGTCAATGGTAAGGTGTTTGTTAGACTGCTTATATTTCCAGTTTGAAGGAAACAGACCTTGTAATGGGTTATTTTTTTTCTTACTTCTCTCTTGCCTCTCTAGAATTTGAGCAATGAAGACCAGTGCTCTGCTCTGTGTAGTGCTCAAAACAAGAAAAAAATAACCCTTAACAAATCTATCTGGGCAGGCATGGAATGCTGGACTTACCTAAAACCTGTCAGATATGGGTTAACTAGTGATGTTGCGAACATCACATTTTGGGTTCGCGAACAGCGGACGCGAACTTCATCAAATGTTCGCGAACGGGCGAACATCGGCGAACCCCCATAGACTTCAACGGGCAGGCGAATTTTAAAACCCACAGGGACTCTTTCTGGCCACAATAGTGATGGGAAAGTTGTTTCAAGGGGACTAACACCTGGACTGTGGCAGGCCGGAGGGGGATCCATGGCAAAACTCCCACAGAAAATTACATAGTTGATGCAGAGTCTGGTTTTAAGCCATAAAGGGCATACATCACCTAACATTCCTAAATTGTTTGCAATAACATGCTTTAAAACATCAGGTATGATGTTGTATCGATCAGGTAGTGTAAGGGTTATACCCGCTTCACAGTAACAGACCAATCTCCCCGTTTAATGCACCGCAAACAACCGCAAACAGTCCCTTTGCACAACCACAAACTCCCCATTTGCACAAGGTTGAATACCAAGCTTGCCATGTCCCGTTCCTTGTCCTCACTGATGTCATTGAAGGTCTCTTCCTCCACCCAGCCACCAAGGGTCCCGAAAGGTGACAACAAGCCCCCTGGGAAGCCTGCTGTGTTTGGTCTTCCACCTCCTCAAAGCCACCTTCCTCCTCTGACTCCTCTTCTTCAGACTCCCAGAGTCTGGGGGCTTCCACTGCACAGCATGGAAAAATATACACAGGTCAGAGTCTGGCGGCTTCCACTGCCCAGCATGGAAGATTATACACAGGTCAGAGTCTGGGGGCTTCCACTGCCCAGCATGGAATATTATACACAGGTCAGAGTCTGGGGGCTTCCACTGCCCAGCATGGAAGATTATACATAGGTCAGAGTCTGGGGGCTTCCACTGCCCATCATGGAAGATTATACACAGGTCAGAGTCTGGGGGCTTCCACTGCACAGCATGGAAGATTATACACAGGTCAGAGTCTGGGGGCTTCCACTGCCCAGCATGGAAGATTATACACAGGTCAGAGTCTGGGGGCTTCCACTGCACAGCATGGAAGATTATACGCGTTGCCTCTGTCTGCGTTATTATAAGGTGTGTACTGTTAAGTAGTACTATTCCTATCGGTTTAATCCCTGTTACATCCACTATCAGGGGACGTGTATATGGCATGGATTTTTGGAAGCGGGAGATAGAAAAAGATGCTTGGTCGGTCCTCCCACTTCAAATTTGGGGCACTGCGCGTGCAATCTAAGGTGCCACCAGATATGAGTGTCACTGTGCACTGGCAAAAGTTGGCAGAGTAGATGCAATAGGCTTCACACACACGCCTGTACGCAAGCAACTGATATTCAATCGATTACAGTCAAAAATGTGTTGTTTTATGTCACTGTACACTACGGTTGCACCAGATAGGACGTATCACTGTGCACTGGCAAAAGTTGGCAGAGTAGATGCAATAGGCTTCACACACACGCCTGTAGGCAGGCAACTGCTATTCAATCGATTACAGTCAAAAAAGTTTTGTTTTATGTCACTGTACACTACGGTTGCACCAGATATGACGTATCACTGTGCACTGGCAAAAGTTGGCTGAGTAGATGCAATAGGCTTCACACACACGCCTGTAGGCAGGCAATTGCTATTCAATCTATTACAGTCAAAAAAGTGTTGTTTTTTTATATCACTGAGCACAATATTAGCTGTGAGCCTGACACAGGCAGGCAACTGAAATTAGATTACAGGAAAAAAATGGTTGTTTTCAATGTATGTTACACCACCAGGTATGAGTAGTGAAAATAAGCACAATATAAGCCTGTCACACACACACGCTGGCAGGCAGGCATAGATTACACAGTTAAATAGCATAACTTATTCTACAGTTAAATGACACAACTTCTGATTCTTCAGTATAAATCATTTATATTAGTGTATAATCTGCATATGACATAATTTTCTTTACCAATAACCTTAGGTAAACATTGCTTAATTTCTGTGATAATGAGTTTAAATAAATAATGTTCTAGCCCTAAAAAGGGTTTTTTGGGTTGCTGTCCTTCAGATGGAAGGCTCTGGAAGGGAGTGTATGCTGCTGATTGACTGGAATGTGTCTGCTGACTGTGAGGTGCAGGGTCAAAGTTTCCTCAATGATAAAGAATAGGGGGTGAACCAAAAAGCGCATATGTTCGCCATTCGCTGCGAGCGCGAACATGCCAAAATCGCTGCGAATAGTCCGCGGGCGAACTGTTCGCGACATCTCTAGGGTTAACTAATCAATGCAGTATGAACCCATCAATGCAGTATAAATCATAGCCTTCCACATAGAGAAACATACAAATCACATTACACTCAGCAATCTGTTTGAAACAATATTTTCAGATTTTTCAAATAATGTATTAGACACATTGGGTCCTATTCTATTGCCCAATTTGTAAATGTATACACACTTAAAACCACTCTGAAAATGTACACATATTCTATTAGCTACTCGCAATACGATTACCCGAGTTACCCACCCACACTCACCACGGGCCAGTCAAATCAGCAAAACTGGCCTTAGAACACAACTGGTTTTAGCAAAGTTTGAATATTACTAGCTCCAAATAATTAAAATTATACAAAATCAATATTCTAACAGACCAGTAGCTCTAGCTCGAAAACAAAGTCTGACCTGCAACTGAAAAAAGTATTTCGTTTAAGTCAAAAATATTGGGAGTACTAAATAGGACTCACAAGGGCTTTTTCAAACACTTATTAGAGCTGAAGCAGCAATTACAAATGTATTACTGTACTTTAAAAGCATAAGAATAGATGGAAACATCCTGGGACTTATGAGGGTAAATACATATCATGAAACCCACATGGACTAAAGCGAGGCAAATATTAATTCTTAGCCTCCAATTGCATATTATGTGTAACTTCCACGTCTTACTGACATCATGATGACAGTCTCATTTACTATTGGCTGGGGTGTCTAACAAGTAAATTGTGGGCTTGCTTAAATATTGTCAGATTATATAATCACGCCCCTCGAAATCTGACTTAAAAAGGCAGGGTTTACGAGTTCAGCCTTGAGGTTGGAACTTGCAAGCTTGTGTCAATTGAATACATCTAAACATTTATTAAAAAAAACACCCACAGCCAAAATCACGGGTTTGAGGCAGCTTATAGAATATTGTCACATTTGGATTTTGGTTGTTGAAATTAAAGTTATTGTGGATTTTGTAATTTTTTATTTATAAGTAATTTTTTTTGCAAGTTTGTTGTCACTAGTCATTAATTAGACACTGGATAGTTTGGTGGATCTGCTTTTGCTTTCTGTTTTGCTCTATTGTTAAAGGTATATCAAAGTTTCCTGAGTTTCAAATGTTTACTAAAAGACAGCCAAAATTTTTTTTTTATTATATTGAAAAGTTGAATTTACTTACATATTTATATGCTGGATACTGATATCTGGATTTGCACACCCCTACAAAGCTTACATAACAGGGTACCCAGCTGCAGAGCAGCTAGATACAGATTGTGATGTCCAAAGGAAGTGCTGCCAGTTACATGGTTGGTGGGGTCACAGCTGAAATTTTCCACAAGCAGACAGGGACAGAGAGAAAAAAAAACCAGCAGCAGCAGTTGATACAGGGAACAGACACCCTGCAGGGTTGTAATCTAGTGTGAATGTGTTGCACAGATAGATAAAAATGTGTGCTTTCTAAAATGTGCCAGACTATATATCCCAGGCTGCTTTGCAGCACAGATAAAAAACCCAGATTGTGATACAAATGTTTCAGCCTCTGCTTCCTCTTGATTGGCAAAACGATTTTTGGATTTTATGCTAATTTAGCCTGGGTTTAGAGAGGGTGTTAACTCTAGTTTTCAACTGTCAGAAACTACAAGACATTTTGCTAACTTCAAGGTAAGTATTTACATGTTTATTTTGGTATTTTTTATGCAAAAACAAGGTTTTTATACACTGCTGATTCTCAGATGCATTCATTATCCATGAAACTTAAATATGCCTTCCTGAATTGAGACACCAGAACATCTATATACCATTATTACACCTAGCCCAGTTCCACTGCTTTTTGTTAACCTTTTTCTTTACTTTTCTCTATCCTCAAGGGTGACTTATTGTTAACAGTATTAGCTTCAGAAGGATCCCGTAACAGTTACATATTGGATCTGCACCTAGTAAGTGTATTAAATATTAGGTTACATAGATATGCAGTAATATATTTAAAGAGTTTAAATAAATAATTCTAGACCTAAATTGATTAATTTTGGGATCTGAAAACAGTGTAGCACATTGTCCACAAACTGGCTCATAAAGAAGCCATTTCCTTCCGACATAATAATTCCATTTACTGTACACCCCTTGTCATAAGGATGGATGGAAATGATCTAAAAATAAAAATGCACAGAATTAGAATAGTTCCAGCAATAATATCTTCCAGCTCATCTCCTTTTTTCTCAGTCCCTCATACTTGCTCACTAATCACAAGGTATTAAAGTTTTATCAGCATGGAGAAGAAATGATTTGGCTTTGAACTTCTTTCTACTTATTAAAGCAATTAATGAGCTGTGATGAATAAAATCCAGATTAAAAAAAATGAATATACAGGTTTCATATGCAAAAATTAAGCTGTACAACTGTAGATTCATACAGAGCAACTCTTTCTCTCTCTCTCTCTCTCTCTCTCTCTCTCTCTCTCTCTCTCTCTCTATCAGAAAGAAGCAATCACATTCCAAATCGTGTTAAATAGGAGTCAGCATACACCTGCCATCAGGTAAAGTGCCTCTGATGAACCCCAAATAAAGCTCAGCTGCTCTAGTTGGTCTTTCCTGAAATGTTCTTAGTTGCATCCCACAGAAAAAGCCATGGTCCACAGAGAGCTTCCAAAGCATTAGTGGGATCTCATTGTTAAAAGGTATCAGTCAGGAGAAGGGTACAAAATAATTTCAAAGGCATTAGATATACCATGGAACACAGTGAAGACAGTCATCATCAAGTGGAGAAAATATGGCACAACAGTGACATTACCAAGAACTGGAGCTCCCTCCAAAATTGATGTAAAGACTAGAGATGTCGCAAATAGTTCGCCGGCGGACTGTTCCCGGCGAACATAGCATGTTCGCGTTCGCGGCGAACTGTGAACATATGCGATGTTCAATCCGCCCCCTATTCTTTATCATTGAGCAAACTTTGACCCTGCAACTCACAGTCAGCAGACACATTCCAGCCAATCAGCATCATACCCTGCCTTCCAGACCCTTCTAACTCATGGACAGCAGCCATTTTGGAATCATAACTAACTTGCAGTCTTACTGAGAGGAAGCTGAGTGTAGGTGATACTGCATCAATAGGGAAAACCATAGCTAGGCTACTGCACACAGTGTGCAATAGAGTCCTGAAGGACTCTTTTGATCTCTGCTGCAAGGAGACCCCTGTGTCTCTCCCCACCTTTATCATCATCCTCCCCTCACATCCTCCCCCACCTTAGCACCCAACACTAAAACCCCTCACACTTATCCATAACACCCATCAACCTAACATCTAACCCTAACACCCCTCACACTTATCCCTAAGACCAAACACCCCTCACACTTATTCCTAACATGCCTCACCCTAACACCCCTTACACTTATCCTTAACACCCCTCACCCTAACACCTAACCCTAACATCCCTTACACTTATCCCTAACACCCCTCACCATAACACCTAACCCTAAAACCCCTCACACTTATCCCTAACACCCCTTACACTAACACCCCTCACACTTATCCCTAACACCCCTCACCCTAACACCTAACCCTAACACCCCCTTACACTTATCCCTAACAGCCCTTACCCTAACACCTAACCCTAACATCCCTTACCCTAACACCCATCGCACTTATTCCTAACACCCCTCACCCTAACACCTAACACCCCTCACACTTATCCCTAACACCTAACCCTAACATCCCTAACCCTAACACCTAACCCTAACACCCCTTACACTTATCCCTAACACCTCTCACCCTAACCCCTTACCCTAACAACCCTCACACTTATCCCTAACACCTCTCACCCTAACACCTAACCCTAACACCCCTCACACTTATCCATAACACCCATCAACCTAACACCTAACCCTAACATTCTCACACTTATCCCTAAGACCTAACACCCCTCACACTTATCCCTAACACCCCTCACCCTAACACCTAACCCTAACACCCCTCACACTTATCCCTAACACCCGTCACCCTAACCCTAACACCCCTCAAACTTATTCCTAACACCCCTTACCCTACCCCTAACACCCCTCACACTTATCCCTAACACCTAACCCTAACATCCCTTACACTTATCCCTAACACCCCTCACCCTAACACCTAACCCTAATACCCCCTTACACTTATCCCTAACAGCCCTTTACCCTAACACCTAACCCTAACATCCCTTACCCTAACACCCCTAACACTTATCCCTAAAACCCCTTACCCTAACCCTAACACCCCTCACACTTATCCCTAACACCTAACCCTAACATCCCTTACACTTATCCCTAACACCCCTCACCCTAACACCTAACCCTAACATCCCTTACCCTAACACCCATCACACTTATCCCTAACACCCCTCACCCTAACACCTAACCCTAACATCCCTAACCCTAACACCCCTCACACTTATCCCTAACACCTAACCCTAACATCCCTCACCCTAACACCCACCACACTTATCCCTAACACCCCTCACCCTAACACCTAACCCTAATACCCCCTTACACTTATCCCTAACAGCCCTAACCCTAACACCTAACCCTAACATCCCTTACCCTAACACCCATCACACTTATCCCTAACACCCCTCACACTTATCTATAACACCCATCAACCTAACACCTAACCCTAACATTCTCACACTCATCCCTAAGACCTAACACCCCTCACACTTATCCCTAACACCCCTTACCCTAACCCTAACACCCCTCACACTTATCCATAACACCCATCAACCTAACACCTAACCCTAACATTCTCACACTTATCCCTAAGACCTAACACCCCCCACACTTATCCCTAACACCCCTCACCCTAACACCTAACCCTAATACCCCCTTACACTTATCCCTAACAGCCCTTACCCTAGCACCTAACCCTAACATCCCTTACCCTAACACCCATCACACTTATCCCTAACACCCCTTACCCTAACCCTAACACCCCTCACACTTATTCATAACACCCATTAACCTAACACCTAACCCTAACATTCTCACACTTATCCCTAAGACCTAACACCCCTCACACTTATTCCTAACATGCCTCACCCTAACACCCCTTACACTTATCCCTAACACCCCTCACCCTAACACCCCTCACACTTAGCCCTAACACCCCTCACCCTAACACCAAACCCCCCCGCTCTTATCCCTAACACCCCTTACCCTAATACCCCTCACACTTATCTCTGTGTCTCTTCCCCCCCTTATCATCATGGGAGTGGGGAGGATGATGAGGGAGGGGGAAGAGACACAGGGGAGGATGATGAGGGAAGGGGTAAAGAGATACAGGGAAGGGTGATGAGGAAGGGGGGAAAGAGACACAGGGGAGGATGATGAGGGAGGGGGGAAAGAGACACAGGGGAAGATGATTAGGGAGTTGTACAGTTTATAGGTCACATTAAAGGTGGAAAAAGTTGTGAAATTATTTATCTTTGTCTATTTTTTTTACAGCACAGAAACCTGACATTTTAACAGGGGTGTGTAGACTTTTTATATCCACTGTATATATATACAGTTGCAAGCAAAAGTATGTGAACCCTTTGGAATGATATGGATTTCTGCACAAATTGGTCATAAAATGTGATCTGATCTTCATCTAAGTCACAACAATAGTCAATCACACTCTGCTTAAACTAATAACACACAAAGAATTAAATGTTACCATGTTGTTATTGAACACACCATGTAAACATTCACAGTGCAGGTGGAAAAAGTATGTGAACCCTTGGATTTAATAACTGGTTGAACCTCCTTTGGCAGCAATAACTTCAACCAAACGTTTCCTGTAGTTGCAGATCAGACGTGCACAACGGTCAGGAGTAATTCTTGACAATTCCTCTTTACAGAACTGTTTCAGTTCAGCAATATTATTGGGATGTCTGGTGTGAATCACTTTCTTGAGTTCATGGCACAGCATCTCAATCGGGTTGTGATCAGGACTCTGACTGGGCCACTTCAGAAGGCATATTTTCTTCTGTTTAAGCCATTCTGTTGTTGATTTACTTCTATGCTTTGGGTCATTGTCCTGTTGCAACACCCATCTTCTGTTGAGCTTCAGCTGGTGGAACGATGGCCTTAAGTTCTCCTTCAAAATGTCTTGATAAACTTTGGAATTCATTTTTCCTTCAATGATAGCAATCCGTCCAGGCCCTGTCGCAGCAAAGCAGCCCCCACCACCGTACTTCACAGTTGGGATGAGGTTTTGATGTTGGTGTGCTGTGCCTCTTTTTATCCACACATAGTGTTGTGTGTTTCTTCCAAACAACTCAACTTTGTTTTCATCTGTCCACAGAATATTTTGCCAGTTCTGCTGTGGAACATCCAGGTGCTCTTGTGCAAACTGTAAAAGTGCAGCAATGTTTTGTTTGGACAGCAGTGGCTTCCTCTGTGGTATCCAATTTGTGCAGAAATCCATATCATTCCAAAGGGTTCACATACTTTTGCTTGCAACTGTATATATATATATATATATATATATATATATATATATATGATAGGATCAGATTAGTGAGTAATCATGTATTCTGATGTGTGTATACATTATATCTGGGTACCAAGATATAATGAGAGAAAATAATGCACAGAAGTCAGAGTGTCATCAGAATAATCTCTGAGTTTATTTGGGCGGCAGACCCTTATATAGCATAACACACGTCACAGCTAATAGCATAGTTGAAAATAGGGTTAAATTCACATTTGCAAGCAAGTGTCTTTTTCTGTCTAACTCAGCAAAACAATCTTTATCTAATCACGGCTTCCTATAGATATTTGTGCTCGGTAGTTGCTGAGACAAAGAGAGGAAACAGGAAACAGATGTGGGAATATTACCTTAAACATTTCTACAGATAACCCACTTAAACATTCTAGTAAGATACAAGGAAAAAACAAGCTGATATACTTTTTATAATCATGATATTCTTAGCCAATTTCTTCATAATGAAGAAATTAAAATACCTAACAGTCCATCCTTTTATAAATGTCTTAAACAAAGGTCTTAAAGCAAGGTTCAGTTTAAATGGTAACATTGCCATTGACTGTCTCGCAGTGGAACATGCTATACAGTTACTAATTTCCATGGAGGCCGTCGTATACAGCATCCATTCCAACCAGATATTTTTTTCCTGCATACCCAGTCTCAATTTCGAAAGTGTCAATCAGACGGTCAGATTCCAAATAGATGACCTGTGAGGGCACAGTCCTATTCACAGGGCTCACCTTGGTGAGATCAATAGTCTCTCTGGGCACCTCTTTTTGCAGTACCTGAATATGCAAATATTCCATGTTGTTACCTTTTCCCTGAGGTGTAGATTCCAAAAGTATGTCTCCCTTCATCACACTTTTGTATAGCTGATTTTGGCTGCAGGAGGATGGCTCCACACCCCGTGTCACCTTTAAGCGTCTCTTTGTACTTTCGCACTTCATGTGATTAGGTGGGGAGTAACCCCAGTCAGCTCCTGTTTTCGATAAGGCCATTTTCCAGCTAGGACTTCTGTCATTTCCATACGGAGAGGCTATACACAAGTATACTGGCGCTTTTCTCACCCTTCCACTACGTCTTCCTCCAGAAAGTCCACATCTTAGTACTTGACATAGGTCTGTTTGGTTGGTTCCAATCTGCCCTTCCTTGAACACTAGGGTCACTTGGCCAGTTAAATTGACTTCCATCATGTCTCTTTTCATTCTGTGCATCCACATCTCTCTAATAGATTGCGTCTGGTTGCCTCTGGGTCTTGTTACTTCTTCCCATATGATTATGGGTGCTACTATGCAGAGAGTTATCAAGATGAGGCATGTCAGTGAGATTCTTAGGCCACACCAGTTAGGTCTTTTGAACAGGTGCCAGGACATTTTCTTGGGCCAGTTGAGAACCCTAAACCCGCACCATTCGGTTCTTCACTGGGTTTGAGACGAGTTTCCCCCCCTTTGTAGCCCAGCCTGACTCGCAATGAGTCAGCTAGCAGGCTTTAGGAATCAACTGGCTCAAGCTCTGGCACTTATACTCTCTTGCAGTGAGTCAGGTGTATCCAGGTGGCTTGTTCGGCAACTTTCAAGGCAGCGGGTGTTGACAGAAGAACTTGGTACGGTCCTTCCCACCTTGCCGATGCCCAATTTTTAAGCTTGATTACTTTAATTAGGACCCACTGGCCTGGTTGTACCAAGCAGGGTCCCTGCTGTTGCTGTGGATGAGAGAGAGAGATGGAGGTAATATCTTTCTTACTTAACATTTTTCTCATATAGTCTGCTAAGTTTTCACTCATGTTCTCATCTTCTGAGATAAATGGTCTAAATTCTGGTAGTAGGAATGGTCT
Source organism: Discoglossus pictus (assembly GCA_027410445.1). Lineage (NCBI taxonomy): Eukaryota > Metazoa > Chordata > Amphibia > Anura > Alytidae > Discoglossus > Discoglossus pictus. Next base: position 181,246,667 of record CM050167.1, read on the forward strand.
CCCATACAATATTTCAAACAGGGTTAACTTCTTCCTGCCTGGAAGCATGTGCATGTTTAGCATGACTAATGGTAAACAGTAAAGCCAATTTTTCCTGTTTCTGCCATCGTTTTCCTCAATTTATTTTTAATGGTACCACTAGTTCTCTCCACTAATCCAGCTGACTGTGGGTGGTACGCACAGTGGTTTTTCAACTCTATGTGTAATGCTTTACTCAAGTGGTCAATAATTTTGTTCACAAAATGTGTGCTGTTATCGCTATATATTTCTTCTGGTATACCAAACCTAGGAATTATTTGTGACACTAAGGTTTTAGCCACTGTGATTGCGTCAGGGTGTGCGCATGGTTTAGTTTCCACCCATCTAGGGTATACATCAATTATCACTAGGCAATATTTCTTCCCTTCACACTTTGTTAGTTCAATGAAATCCATACATATTGTTTGGAAGGGGTATGTTGGTTCTGGGAATGTGCCTCTTATGGGGTGATAGTTACCCTGAGGGTTGTGTTGTGCACAAACAAGGCACCCTGCACAAAATTTTTAAAATAGGTGTTTAATCCATAGGCTGAAAATATTCTGCTGACCATGTCTACCATACTCCCTCTTGAGACATGACTAATGCCATGGCTCAACATAGCTGCATATCTGAATAGTGATTTTGGTAAAATTGGTTTCCTTTCTGCACTCTCATAAATATTATCATACCTTTAACCAGTATGTGTTTTCTTGTGAGGGTACGTCTATCTGTATTAGCTGTAGAATACTCTTGTCAATTTGGTCTACGAAATACACAGAAGTGTAGCTGTGTAAGAGAAAAATGTGTATGTTTCCTGTTAGAGCCGCCTGCTTTGCAGCTGCGTCTGCTCTGACATTTCCTATTGAAATTGCAGTCTTTTGTCGTGGTATGAGCCACACATTTACATACCGCAATCTTCAAGGGCAGTTGAATGGCTTCAAGTAACTGCAAAAGGAGTTGTTTATGAGTGACTTGCCTGCCGGTAGATGTGGCCATGCCTCTATTCTTCCCTAATTGTGCAAATATGTGCACAGTTGAGAATGCATATTGGCTGTTGGTGTATGTTTACTTTGTCTCAGTTACCCAGTTCAGGCTTTTCCTATATATTTTTGTGCTCGGTGAGTACTGCACTCCGAGGTCATAGGGCAAGTACTCCCATTGTATTTTATCTGTCTGAGCCTCTTCTACCATCCCTCCTACCTGTACCCACCTTCCACCAGCTGGCATAGTCAGTGATATGTGTGGCACTGTGTGTCCTGCATAGAGTAACTGGTCTTGATCATTCAATTTTACTCCCACCCCCGTATACCCATTTTCTGTCCAGTATATGTAATCCAAGGTTATTCTGGTATTGGTGTGTTTGGAAAATGTTTTTTCATAGTCCACATCCCTCCCCGGTGTACTTTCAAATTTCATAGTGCAGTGTAATGACCCTGTGCTTTGTTTTAAACTGGGAGATGGAGCTAGGTCATTCGCCATGGCTACCAAAGTGCTGGATACTTGTCCTGGCCCTTTCGACCCCATGTCTAATGTAGAAGTAATGTGGTTCACCCATCCCCTATCCTACATTTACATCGTATGGTATGCCCTCCATGTATGCTTTCATGCCTTACTCTGTAGGAACCACTCTAATATTGCATTTCAGCATCAGACCTCTACCAAAGAGATTTATCGGGCATCTAGGGGAGAGTATAAAAGCATGCTCAAATGTTTGGCCGTTGAACAATCTCACTGTGAGTGGGCATGATATAGGTTCACTATTTGTCTGTCCTGCTGCTGACCTAACCAGTATGTTTTGTGACGACGTGTAACTAGTCCATGTGCCATCATCACTCAACACTGATCTACATGCTCCTGTATCGCATAAAAATGTTATCATTACCCCCTCTACATCTAGTTGAATGACTGGTTGTTCTTCTAGAGCCATTAAGTCTATACATGATTCTAAATTCAACACATCATTTATTTCTGGCAAGTTTGCATCATTATTACCATACTCTTACAATTAAGATTCATGCAATTCTTGTTCAGCAAATATTTGTAAAGGAAGGGTACAACCTGGTTCTAGTTATTTGTAGGTCTGGTGGTCATCGTCATCCGCTCCCTCTTCCTCCTGGTACTTTCTGTTTCTGCAGTGACGTGCTAAGTGGCCGGCCTTGCCACACACGTAACAATTTCCATAAAATTTTCCTCTGCTTCCACCTCCTCTCTCTCCTCGTTTTTGATTATTTCCACCATCACCGGAAAAGAAAGCAGAATAGGTTGCACTTTCCCATCAACAGAAGTCATCAAATACACCTCCTTTGGTTTACTATCTTGCTTTTTCTGTTTCTTTTCTTTTGCTCTCTTACCCTGCTCCTCTGCATGTTTAGCATATTCTATGGTTTCGGTAAGGGGACATGTTTTGTAAGTAATTTGGTGTTGTATCACAAAGTCATTTATTTCTGGATGACATCCCCTGAGCAAAGCGTTTTTTTTAGTTGCTGAGCATATGGTCCAGCATCATCATATGGGTTAGGTCTGGCCACCCTGCTATGGCTGTCAAATACTACCCGCAACCTCCCCATATATTGTTCCACACTTTCATCATCTTTTTGTACACACTCGTTTATCTTAGTCCAGTCTGCGTGTTCTCTGTCAGCTATTCTGCCTATTAGAGCGTCTACTCGTTGGGTCAGTTCTTGTGATCCATATTGCAATGGTTCCCCCCTTGGGTCCAGTGGATTCCAGTCACCTTCACTAAGGATCCAATCGGACCCTAATATCTGCCTCAGACATCTTGCAACCTCAACACCATTTAATTTAAAACTTTGCTGCAATCGCTGGAACTTAAGTCTGAAAATTCCTATATTGTCATTTGGGTGGGGGACTCCTTCTACAGCTCTCCTCACATCTGCATCTGTCCATGCTCAGTATACTAGCATTGTGGGTGGCAACACATTTCCCCCCTCTACAAGCTCTCCCCCCCCCCCTAGGATTGGGAACCTCAATTAAGGTATATAATGGCACAGATGTCATTCCCTTACCTCCGTAATGATGATCTGGTGCCCGCCTGGTTCTGGCGGGTCGTCCTTCATAAGGTGGTGGTGTCGGAGGAGGTGGATTTGGAGCGGTGGCGGCAAGCAGGTATTTGCGGGCATCATCAAATTCGTCCTCTACATCATCACTTTAAGTGACCATATTCCCAGGAGGTGGAGGGGCGGTCAGTCGTGGAAGTCTTTTCTGTAAACACATAAACATATCCTCTTCCTCTTCCAAAGGAGAGAGGTGGTTAACATTACATGTCCCTCCCCCGTAGGCACCGTCATTGTTATACACATTTGCCTTTTTGTTTTCATCTTCAACAATTTTTTATTTTCGGTATAGAAAATGTATTTACTTTTTTTATTTTTATTTTTATTTCCTTAATTAAGTAACGTTGCGTTTACTTTTTCTTTCGTATACTTCTTTGTGTATAGTAAAGCTCAATAAAGTTTGAACGTCTCCTATACCTTCCTTTTAATAAGGATTAATATTGCCAAGAAGTAGTGGATACAGGGCACTGATTCCAGCAGAGGTAGTATAGTAGATGCTGTGTATCCAGTGGGTGCGGTGAGCATCGTCATCGCTTAAAAGGGGTTGGCCATAAGGTTATAGTCAACTCCCACTTTTCTAAGGGGTTGTAATAACATGCCTTTGTCTCTCTTTACAGCAACCACACTTTCTCCCTTCTGCTATTTTCCCTCAATGATACAGACAGACATATTTTCACATAAAATCTAACACACAGACACACACAGAGAAAAAAAATGGGAGTAGGAAAGGGGAGTGGTCTGCTATGTGGGGGGTTGGCCAGACCCTGCACGTCTTCTCAAAATGCAGAGCAGTCACCTCCCTGTCCAAAGGTAAAGCATCGAGTAAAGTTACAAACACACATAAACTTTATATATATATATACACAAATACACATAAGAAAACAATTCTAGAATACAGTGTACACAATTCCCACACATAAGTGTGTTCTTACCAGACATAAGTTACAGATGCACACCAGAAACCCTTTGCATATTAAACATTTCTGTAGAGATAACCTTGAAAACTGCAGGGTCTAGAAACCACACACCTGGCAGTGCGATTTATGCCCTTGAGAGCCTATCCACTTATATATATATATATATCTTGAACTCCTATAGTATCAATTAAAGTTAATAGATGTGCACAAAACATAAGATCACAGGTACATGGAAATATACATAGCATTACATATACATACAACAACCAACAGACCTGTTATACATTTTCCAGAAATAATCTGTATATCTCCCACACCTTGGACCATGCGCCATCTCCACACCCGAGTGTGGAAACCTGGTTCACGTAGAGAGAGAGTCGTTCACGCTACCTCTCGCACGCTACACCTCAAACACCACCACATATACTCGGCACATCAAGGACCCATAAAGCCTGTAGCTTCTGATGGGAAGTCTTGTTGTGCAGTTCCTTTTAGTGTAAACCTTGCCACCCAACCTGTAGGGCCGACAGGTAGACCACTCAAAGTCCAACTTCACCATATACCGTGTGGTGCCTATGTGGACGTATCCCTTACAAGTATAGCTCCCACCCAGGGATTCATACACACAATCTTACATTATTTTAGTAAGAAGTTATGAATACACAGAAACTTCAGACAAAATATTTCAACATTGTATAACCAATTAAAGAATGAGAAAGATGGAAATTCAAGCTGTTATAGATGCCTGTCATGCTTGACTGCCACAAATTTTGGTTTGTGCGTCTTCCATAAACACAGGCGAGTCACAGGATTAGCCATTCGGAGACTAGGTGGGTAATGCGTGACCACTCACTACCAAAAGTGGATAGTTTCAGGTAAGAATTTTGAGAACAACACAAAAGAATACATGTATATATATATATACATACACTCACAAGTACACAGAAATATACAGAAAGTATACAGGTATATACAATAACCAATAAATCTGTTATCCGTGGTACACCTCTCACAAACATACATACACCCCGGTACCGGTATTTAAAAACATACAAAATGTTAACATGCACACAAATACATATTTTCTTGCAAGAGCTCATTTGAAAGTCGGACTCATTTACCCCTTTTTCATGGTAAGCTTTCTCAATAACGTTACGTACGGAGAACTTATTTTATAGTCTTTTACTCAGGATAATGACTCTTTTACCTCTCTGTGGGTAAGTGTCAACCCTTCTACCTATTACTAGGCTAGAAACCTAGTTGTACAACTCTTTTACCTAATATCACTGTTAGGCAAGGACCTGCAGACATACACACATATGCAAATGCAACAGAAATTCATATACTCACTGTCAGTTCTTTGGAAGCTGTGCCTTTTCATCCCTCGGAAAAACACCTTGCCTCTGTGGTCCAACTGATCGTATATATCAGGCCTGAGGCCTTTCTCAAGGTAAGGGAGTCCTCAGCGTCATACAAAAGGCGTTTTACTCCGTCCAAAGAATGATAAGGGAAACAACTTCCGGCTCGAAGGACCAAAATGATAGGATCAGATTAGTGAGTAATCATGTATTCTGATGTGTGTATATATTATATCTGGGTACCAATATATAATGAGAGAAAATAATTGCACAGAAGTCAGAGTGTCATCAGAATAATCTCTGAGTTTATTTGGGGCGGCAGACCCTTATATAGCATAACACACGTCACAGCTAATAGCATAGTTGAAAATAGGGTTAAATTCACATTTGCAAGCAAGTGTCTTTTTCTGTCTAACTCAGCAAAACAATCTTTATCTAATCACGGCTTCCTATAGATATTTGTGCTCGGTAGTTGCTGAGACAAAGAGAGGAAACAGGAAACAGATGTGGGAATATTACCTTAAACATTTCTACAGATAACCCACTTAAACATTCTAGTTAGATACAAGGAAAAAACAAGCTGATATACTTTTTATAATCATGATATTCTTAGCCAATTTCTTCATAATGAAGAAATTAAAATACCTAACAATATATATATATATATATATATATATATATATATATATATATATATATATATATATATCTCTGTGTGTGTATATAAATACTTATATAGTTATATAGTAAAGAATATTACATTTGTATGAACATTTTGAAATCTAAAATAAGTTAAGAAATTATTTTCTGATTAGAATTTCAAGAAATAGTTATTGCACAGTACTCTGGGAGACTGTGCAGAAACATGCAATTCTCATACCACTTAATACATCACTCTTTTAAGCATATGCCTGCTGTATAACACAGTTGTCAGGCATAGTATACAATGGATTTAGCACAAGTTAAGACACCTACCCACAGACTGCCACTGTTCTGATGTGAGTAAAAATGTATTGTGTGTTGTATGTTAAACCCATTTTCCAGAGTGCAGTGCAAAACTGTATTTCTTGAGATTCTAAGCAGGAATTACGCTTTTTAACATATTTTTAGGAGTCCAAATGCACACAAAAATGTAATATTTTTTAATGTACTATGTACAGTGAAGGACTTCTATCACTTTTTTGTCCACCATAAGTTAAATGACACCTTTAAAGGTAATATTTGAGCAATATTTTGTTTTATATAAAGGGTTTAAATAAATAAATAAAGTTTAATTAATTAATTTGCCTCACTTTATTTACTTCCAACAGACCAACGTAATAAAAGCTTCTCAAAATTCATGCTATGTGTTAAAAGCTTTAAAAAAAACTGACATCTACACAGCTCATTTCTACATCACTATATATAGTTGTCAGCAATGCGGGTTGTTGCTAACGCTTGAGGGCTTGCATAGCGAGCCTACCGCAACTGCGGCCCTCGCAAAGCCAAAGGCGTTCCTTGCGCTGGTGGAGATGAGCGCCATAGGCGTTCATCCCTACGACCCCCTACGACTTTCGGACACACGAAAATCCCCTAAGCGAGAAAAAAAATGGCCGTCAAAAAAAACGAAAACAAAGCTACAGAACCCTAAAGACGCAAAACACCACCAAGCACATACGGCTTTTCAAAAAACCCGTTTGAGCTACAAGATACACTCTTACCAAGGACGCTACATCATCCACTGCCGCCTACCACATACACATTCCCTGCCATTTTATAATACTAACTTACACAATGTGGAAGTACACAGCTACCCTAACGTCTTTTCCTTACGCACGCAGCCTATTTACACTACACACTGCAAACATTGCTGACACCTACACCTCAGCCCCACAACACTGCAAACCGACATTGTATGCTGCAGGAACATCAAAACAGATTATCAGCTCTTCAACACAATGCTTCCTGCATATATTACTTCAAAATACGTAAAGTATATTAATTTATTCATTATTTAATTAACATACAAAAAACATATCCCCAAAATAAATACACTCTCACAATAAACACAAAAGTCATTCACTGCGTGACTCACAACGAGCGTCAACGCTGCTCATAGCACACAAAGCCAATAATAAGAGCTAAAAACATGTCACCGCCGACTAAACAATAACACCAAAAGCGCCTATCAGAAAAAAAAAAATACTACAACCAACAGCCTCGCAATGAGCGCCGAAGGATCTCGGACCACCAACAAAATGAATGTCTCGACCAAACAGCATTACCTGCCTTACAATTTTATTGCCGTCATTTTTTGACGGGCAAGTCGATAGTTCTATATAAAAAACAATATAAACGCATATAATGATTATGATTGAAATTCCTATCAGTTCAGTTTTTTTGCTGCTTCTAACACAGTATGTCTACTTGCTATTTCAAAGAGTAACACTGATAGTATAAATCCTCTCCTCTATGGAATTATACTTACAGTGCCTTGCAAAAGTATTCACCCCCTTGACTTTTTACCTATTTTGTTACATTACAGCCTTAAGTTAATGTTTTCTTAATCTGAATTTTATGTGATGGATCAGAACACAATAGTCTAAGTTGGTGAAGTGAAATGCGAAAAATATATACATAAAACTATTTTTTAGAAATAGAAAACAGAAAATTGGCATGTGCATATGTATTCACCCCCTTTGTTATGAAGCCCATAAAAAGCTCTGGTGCAACTAATTACCTTCAGAGGTAACATAATTAGTGAAATGATGTCCACCTGTGTGCAATCTAAGTGTCACATGATCTGTCATTACATATACACACCTTTTTTATAGGCTCCAGAGGCTGCAATGCCTAAGCAAGATGCACCACTCACCAAACACTGCCATGAAGACCAAGGAACTCTCCAAACAAGTAAGGGACAATGTTTTTGAGAAGTACAAGTCAGGGTTAGGTTATAAGAAAATATCTAAATCTTTGATGATCGCCAGGAGCAATCTATTATAGCATGGCACAACAGCAAACCAAAACTCACAGACCGGGCAAGGAGGGCATTAATCAGAGAGGCAGCACAGAGACCTAAGGTAACCCTGGAGGAGCTACAGAGTTCCACAGCAGAGACTGGCGTATCGGTACATAGGACGACAATAAGCCGTACGCTTCATAGAGTTGGGCTTTATGGCCAGTGGCCAGAAGAAAGCCATTACTTTCAGCAAAAAAACAAATGGCCTGTTTTGAGTTTGCAAAAGGCATGTGGGAGACTCCCAAAATGTATGGAGGAAGGTGCTCTGGTCTGATGAAACTAAAATTGAACTTTTAGACCATCAAAGAAAACACTATGTCTTGGGCAAACCCAACACATCACATCACCCAAAGAACACGATCCCCAGTGAAACATGGTGGTGGCAGCATCATGCTGTGGGGATTTTTTTCAGCAGCCAGGACTGGGAAACTGGTCAGAGTTGAGGGAAAGATGAATGGTGCTAAATACAGGGATATTCTTGAGCAGAACCTGTACCACTCTGTGCGTGATTTGAGGCTAGGACGGAGGTTCACCTTCCAGCAGGACAATGTCCCCAAACACACCGCTAAAGCAACACTTGAGTGGTTTAAGGGGAAACATGTAAATGTGTTGGAATGGCCTAGTCAAAGCCCAGACCTCAATCCAATAAAAAAATCTGTGGTCAGACTTAAAGATTGCTGTTCACAAGCGCAAACCATCCAACTTGAAGGAGCTGGAGCAGTTTTGCGAAGAGGAATGGGCAAAAATCCCAGTGATAAGATGTGGCAAGCTCATAGAGACTTATCCAAAGCAACTTGGAGCTGTGTTGCCACAAAAGGTGGGTCTACAAAGTATTGACTTTAGGGGGGTGAATAGTTATGCACATTGACTGTTATTTTGTCCTAGTTGTTGTTTGATTCACAATAAAAAAAAACTCTTCAAAGTTGAGGGCATGCTCTGTAAACTAAATGATGCAAATCCTTCAAACAATCCATGTTAATTCCAGGTTGTGAGGCAACAAAACACAAAAAATGCCAAGGGGGGTGAATACTTTTGTAAGACACTGTATCTCTCAAATTGTAGTGCTATGCAAAATGGCAGCTTCCAGGAGATTATAAAAGGAGAAAGTGTAAATTTTATATGAATATTGCACTGAGGATTATCAAAGTATGTATGAGTAAACCTAATTGAAACTTATTTTTACATACTTTACAAATTTGTGAATTTTTATCCAATCTACAATGGTTGTTTAATTTTAAAAAAGCCTAATCTTACAGTCAATTAGTGTATTATTAATTGACTTTGTGTATTTTCCTTCATTGTATTTTCTATAACAATTGATGGGATTCATAATACATTTACACATTTAACAATGTAGAGGTACAGCACATCAGATACTGACAAAATAAATAAACAGTTTTTCTCCATATCCCACTTGTTTGCAGAAGACTTTGCACATTTTTGCTTTCAATGTAAATATCCTTACAAATACAATTAAGAAAAAAATTATGCTCCATTAGCGATATAAGCATGTTTCATAAAAAGCAATTATCAGCAAGTACAGTAGTCTTTTGCAGAAAATGATAAAAAAAGTCAGTTGCCATGGTAATAGAATAAAACGTGCCAACAATTTTGAGGGTGAAGTGTTTGGATTTTCTATAAATGTTAAATAGAACTAAATTTAACATGCAGACTTTTATACAATGTTATTCACATAATTCAAGTAAATTAGGTGTCAGTAGTTTAAAACTCTGTATTATACAATATATTAACTACTGCCACTTCCAAACATCTTTGTTACTCTGCAAAAGTTAACATATTGGGCCCTACTGCATTACCTGGGAAGCACTCATTATAAACATATGTGCTCTTCTCCAAAATCCCTATTGAATACAAATTAGAGTTTAAAATTCAGCTTTAGATATTATACTTTAGAGACTCCTTGACTAACTCTAGTTCTTCAGAACTGATGTCACACCAGATTTTCAGAATATCTTTTTTGTGTTGGTTAATAAGACCCTCAAGAGTTCAATAGTTGACACAGCAATGTTACGAAAGGCAGCCTGGCTCCTTTACTCTAGTACTAGAATTGGACAGTCATACTATAGAGTCTGTATGGGGTATATTTATTAATAGGAGGCAAAGGGTTCGTATCCTTATTTGATAAATAAGTTAATTATAAAACACAGGAAGTGAAGATGTTTATATTTCCACCTCCCTAAATCCATTTAACTGTGCTTATCCCCACTTATTCATGCTTTATCCCATTAGTAATCATGTTTGATTTAAATTTACCTTTTAATAAATGACATTACCAAAAGTCTGAGGACACCCAATCATCACAACCATATGTGCTTGTTTCATATTCCAGAAATATTGTCATTAATATGAAGCTGGTAACCACGTTCTTGCTATCACAGCCTTAACTTTTCTGGGAAGGCTTTTCACTAGATTTTGGAACATGGCTGCAGGGATTCTCTCCCATTCAGTCAAAAGAGGCACTGATGTCAGATCAGAAGACCTGGCTCACATTCTTTCCAATTTATTCCCAGTCAGGTTCTTCCACACCAACCATAAAAAACATGTCTTAATGGATCTTACTTTGTCCACAGTGACATTGTGATGCTGAAACAGGAACTGTTTCTACAAAGTTGGAAGCATGCAAATCTCTAAATGTTTGTTTTTTGGAACTAAGGGGTTTAGCCCAAACCATGAAAAACATCCCCAAATCATTACTCTACCAAACTTTACAGTTGGCACTAATTATACAGGCAGGTAGCATTCTGTCATTCATCAAAATGTCAGGGTAAAAGTCTAATAAACAGAGTTGTTGGAAAGGGGCATCCTATGACAATGTCATGAGAATCATTCTAATGGCAATGTTAGGCAGTAGAGATTGCATTGCTATATGCCTAATTCATGTACCTTTTAGCATTGAGCATGGCTGAAATAGCCAAAATCCACTAATTAAAAGGAGTGTCCACATTATTTTGACCATGAAGTTTATCTATGTCTATAATTTTAAACAAGAACAATAACAAAATTGCAGTTAATTACTCTGCTTTGTTGATTCCCTTCACATTTTTGCTCTTTTTGATAAATCATTTAAAAAGTTTTTGCTGCAGAATTCTTTGCTGCCTATTCATAAAAAAGGGTTTCAGACAATATATTTATTTTTCAATGTTCATTGATGGATATTATATTTGTTTCATGTTTTATTTAAACTAAGAAAAAATATTAGTGGCAAGATTATTTGTAATTAAAAACCTTGTCAAGTAACTTAGAAATATGTCTTATGATGTGTGTATACATATATATATATATATATATATATATATATACTTACTCCTTCTAGCTCTACTGTTCAAGTGGTTATGGGAAGGTAAAGATTATTAGCACGTCCCGTAGGAACTACCCCCAAGAAAAGTGATCAACAAGAGTTTTGGTGCAGTGAGAATTCAAGATTCCCCACAAAATCCTTGAAAACATCCCGTACCAAACTTTGATCTATGGACCAGTCTATCAACAACAGAAAATCTTCTAATGCAGGTTTTTCTGGAGGCCACTGTCTGGTCCTGAAAGGTTTGTTTTTTTCTTCAAATTTTACATCAATAGTTTTTTATAAAGAACTTTTACATCACAGATAATATTTCTTTTCAAATTACAATGTATATTTGTCTCAGAAATCTATATATCACATATAATATTTGTCAAACTACGAGACATTGTCACGTTTAGCGAGGGATGCAGTTCAGGCCGCAAATGTGGACCCTTGCGAAGCTAGAGGCCGCACTTGCGGAAGGTGGAGGCATTACGGCGCATGACTTTGGAACAACACCACCACACACACACCTCTAAACTCGCAGCACTCAATACAGACCCCCATAATACATTAATTAACCCTGTCACTCATGGGGGTTAATACAGACCCCCATAAGCACTTAATTAATCCGGTCACTCATGGTAGTCAATACAAACCCTCATAAGCACTTAATTAACCCCGTTAATTAACCCCGTCACTCATGGGGGTCAATACAGACACCCATAAACCCCTAATTAACCCTATCACTCATGGGGGTCAATACAGACCCCCGTAAGCACTTAATTAACCCTGTCACTCATGGGGGTCTATACAGACCCCCATTACCACTTAATTAACCCTGTCACGCATGGGGGTCAATACAGACCCCCATAAGCACTTAATTAACCCTGTCACTCATGGGGGTCAATACAGACCCCCATTAGCACTTAATTAACCCTGTCACGCATGGGGGTCAATACAGACCCCCATAAGCACTTGATTAACCCTGTCACTCATGGGGGTCAATACAGACCCCCATAAGCACTTAATTAACCCTGCCACTCCTGGGGGTCAATACAGACACCCATAAGCACTTAATTAACCCTGTCACGCATGAGGGTCAATACAGTCCCCCATAAGCACTTAATTAGCCCCGTCACTCATGGTGGTCAATACAGACCCCCATTAGCACTTAATTAACCCTGTCACTCATGGGGGTCAATACAGACCCTCATAAGAACTTAATTAACCCTGTCACTCATGGGGGTCAATACAGACCCCCATAAGCACTTGATTAACCCTGCCACTCCTGGGGGTCAATACAGACACCCATAAGCACTTAATTAACCCCGTCACTCATGGGGGTCAATACAGACTCCCATAAGCACTTAATTAACCCTGTCACGCATGGGGGTCAATACAGACCCCCATAAGCAATTAATTAACCCTGTCACGCATGGGGGTCAATACAGACCCCCATAAGCACTTGATTAACCCTGCCACTCCTGGGGGTCAATACAGACACCCATAAGCACTTAATTAACCCCGTCACTCATGGGGGTCAATACAGATCCCCATAAGAACTTAATTAACCCTGTCACGCATGGGGGTCAATACAGACCCCCATAAGCAATTAATTAACCCTGTCACGCATGGGGGTCAATACAGTCCCCCATAAGCACTTAATTAGCCCCGTCACTCATGGTGGTCAATACAGACCCCCATTAGCACTTAATTAACCCTGTCACGCATGGGGGTCAATACAGACCCCCATAAGCACTTAATTAACCCTGTCACTCATGGGGGTCAATACAGACCCCCATTAGCACTTAATTAACCCTGTCACGCATGGGGGTCAATACAGACCGCCATAAGCACTTGATTAACCCTGTCACTCATGGGGGTCAATACAGACCCCCATAAGCACTTAATTAACCCTGCCACTCCTGGGGGTCAATACAGACACCCATAAGCACTTAATTAACCCTGTCACGCATGAGGGTCAATACAGTCCCCCATAAGCACTTAATTAGCCCCGTCACTCATGGTGGTCAATACAGACCCCCATTAGCACTTAATTAACCCTGTCACTCATGGGGGTCAATACAGACCCTCATAAGAACTTAATTAACCCTGTCACTCATGGGGGTCAATACAGACCCCCATAAGCACTTGGTTAACCCTGCCACTCCTGGGGGTCAATACAGACACCCATAAGCACTTAATTAACCCCGTCACTCATGGGGGTCAATACAGACTCCCATAAGCACTTAATTAACCCTGTCACGCATGGGGGTCAATACAGACCCCCATAAGCACTTAATTAACCCTGTCACGCATGGGGGTCAATACAGACCCCCATAAGCACTTGATTAACCCTGCCACTCCTGGGGGTCAATACAGACACCCATAAGCACTTAATTAACCCCGTCACTCATGGGGGTCAATACAGATCCCCATAAGCACTTAATTAACCCTGTCACGCATGGGGGTCAATACAGACCCCCATAAGCACTTAATTAACCCTGTCACGCATGGGGGTCAATACAGTCCCCCATAAGCACTTAATTAGCCCCGTCACTCATGGTGGTCAATACAGACCCCCATTAGCACTTAATTAACCCTGTCACGCATGGGGGTCAATACAGACCCCCATAAGCACTTAATTAGCCCCGTCACTCATGGTGGTCAATACAGACCCCCATTAGCACTTAATTAACCCTGTCACGCATGGGGGTCAATACAGACCCCCATAAGCACTTAATTAACCCTGTCACTCATGGGGGTCAATACAGACCCCCATTAGCACTTAATTAACCCTGTCACGCATGGGGGTCAATACAGACCGCCATAAGCACTTGATTAACCCTGTCACTCATGGGGGTCAATACAGACCCCCATAAGCACTTAATTAACCCTGCCACTCCTGGGGGTCAATACAGACACCCATAAGCACTTAATTAACCCTGTCACGCATGAGGGTCAATACAGTCCCCCATAAGCACTTAATTAGCCCCGTCACTCATGGTGGTCAATACAGACCCCCATTAGCACTTAATTAACCCTGTCACTCATGGGGGTCAATACAGACCCTCATAAGAACTTAATTAACCCTGTCACTCATGGGGGTCAATACAGACCCCCATAAGCACTTGATTAACCCTGCCACTCCTGGGGGTCAATACAGACACCCATAAGCACTTAATTAACCCCGTCACTCATGGGGGTCAATACAGACTCCCATAAGCACTTAATTAACCCTGTCACGCATGGGGGTCAATACAGACCCCCATAAGCAATTAATTAACCCTGTCACGCATGGGGGTCAATACAGACCCCCATAAGCACTTGATTAACCCTGCCACTCCTGGGGGTCAATACAGACACCCATAAGCACTTAATTAACCCCGTCACTCATGGGGGTCAATACAGATCCCCATAAGCACTTAATTAACCCTGTCACGCATGGGGGTCAATACAGACCCCCATAAGCAATTAATTAACCCTGTCACGCATGGGGGTCAATACAGTCCCCCATAAGCACTTAATTAGCCCCGTCACTCATGGTGGTCAATACAGACCCCCATTAGCACTTAATTAACCCTGTCACGCATGGGGGTCAATACAGACCCCCATAAGCACTTAATTAACCCTGTCACTCATGGGGGTTAATACAGACCCTCATAAGAACTTAATTAACCCTGTCACTCATGGGGGTCAATACAGACCCCCATAAGCACTTGATTAACCCTGTCACTCCTGGGGGTCAATACAGACACCCATAAGCACTTAATTAACCCCGTCATTCATGGGGGTCAATACAGACCCCCATAAGCACTTAATTAACCCTGTCACGCATGGGGGTCAATACAGACCCCCATAAGCAATTAATTAACCCGTCACTGGTGGGGGTCAATACAGACCCCCATAAGCACTTAATTAACCCTGTCACGCATGAGGGTCAATACAGTGCCCCATAAGCAATTAATTAGCCCCGTCACTCATGGTGGTCAATACAGACCCCCATTAGCACTTAATTAACCCTGTCAGTCATGTGGTTCAATACAGACCCCCATTAGCACTTAATTAACCCTGTCACGCATGGGGGTCAATACAGACACCCATAAGCACTTAATTAACCCTGTCACTCATGAGGGTCAATACAGACCCCCATAAGCACTTAATTAACCCTGTCACTCATGGGGGTCAATACAGACCCCCTTAAGCCCTAAATTAACAGTGTCACGCATGGGGTCAATACAGACCCCCATAAGCATTTAATTAACCCCGTCACTCATGGTGGTCAATACAGACACCCATAAACCCCTAATTAACCCTGTCAGTCATGGGGGTCAATACAGACCCCCATAAGCACTTAATTAACCCCGTCACTCATGGTGGTCAATACAGACCCCCATAAGCCAATAAATAACCCTGTCACTCATGCGGGTCAATACAGACCCCCATAAGCAATTAATTAACTCTGTCACTCTTGGGGGTCAATACAGACCCCATAAGCCCCCAATTAACCCTGTCACTCATGGGGGCCAATACAGACCTCCATAAGCACTTAGTTAACCCAGTCACTCATGGGGGTCAATACAGACCCCCCATAAACCCATAATTAGCCCTTTCACTCATGGGGGTCAATACAGACCCCCATATGCCAATAAATAACCCTGGCACTTATGGGGGTCAATACAGACCCCCATAATACATTAATTAACTCTGTCACTCATGGGGGTCAATACAGACCCCCCATAAACCCATAATTAGCCCTTTCACTCATGGGGTCAATACAGACCCCCATATGCCAATAAATAACCCTGGCACTTATGGGGGTCAATACAGACCCCCATAATACATTAATTAACTCTGTCACTCATGGGGGTCAATACAGACCCCCATAAACCCTTAATTAACCCTGTCACTCATGGGGGTCAATACAGACCCCCATAAACCCCTAATTAACCCTGTCATTCATGGGGGTTAATACAGACCCCCCATAAGTCAATAAATAACCCTGTCATTCATTGGGGTCAATGCAGACCCTCATAAGCCTCTATTTAACCCCATCATTCCCATAAGGGTATATTAAGGGTATATTAAGGCCCCTTAATGGGGCAGTTACAACCCTAACATTAACCACATAAGTGCCATGACGGTCCTCAAGGACCCTCATGACACTAAGTACAAACACTAGACTGCACTATACCCCCCAATAAACCATTACATCTAAACTAACCCCCCTCTACACCTACATTACCTACCTACACTACCTACCTACCCCCTAATAAACCCCCCCATCACTCTAATTACAAAAAATAAAAAAAACTAAGTCACAAAAATAAAAAAGGAACATTACAGAAATTTAAAAAAATAGATTACAATCGCCCCACTACAGAAAAAATATAGTACCCTCATGACACTAAGTACAAACACTACACTGCACTAAACCCACCCCCAAAAAACCATTACATCTAAAGTAACACCCCTCTACACTAACCTATTAACACCTGCACCCACCTACCCCCTAATAACCCCCCACCACCACTCTAATTACTAAAAATAAAAAACCTAAGTCACAAAAAATTAAAAAAAGGAACATTACAGAAAATAAAAAAGAATGCATTACATCCCATCCCCCCCCCCCACTACAGAAAAAAAAATTACACACCTGAAAAGGAAATACATATAGAATACATACAATACAATACAAATAAAATACAATAACCCCTTATCTATCTAACATACAATAAATCCTACCTATCTAAAATACATCCCCCAATCTAATATACAATAAATCATATCTATCTAAAATACATACCCCTATCTAACATACAATAAATACTATATAATATATAATTAATCCTATCAATCTAAAATTCATACCCATATCTAACATACAATAAATACTATATAATATACAATAAATCCTAACTTTCTAAAATACAAACCCATATCTACCATACAATAAATACTATCTACATACAAACCCTAATTCTAACCTAAAATAAAATAATTAAGACCACTTACCTTTGCAGATGTCCCTTCAGATCACCAACCTAGGGGAAAAAAATAGTACAACACATTTACATAAAATAAATAAACATTCTAAATATTCTACTCACCTTTGAGTAGATTGGTTGCAGTGACAACAGCCAATCACAATGGGATACACCCCCATGGAGTGATTGGCTGAAGGCATTTGTGCCTTCTGATTGACTGTTTGTAAATGTCAATCAGTATTACAGCCAATTAGAAGGTGCAGATGTCTTCAGCCAATCCCCCCATGGGGGTGTATCCCATTGTGATTGGCTGATGGCAATAAAGCCTTCTGATTGGTTTAAATAAAGATTGACAGGTGCATTATCCAATCCAATTTTGTGGTGTATTCCATTCTGATTGGCTCACACATTGACGCCTTCTGATTGGCTGAATTTGATAGACAGCGTTTTCAGCCAATCAAAAAGCCGCCATTGACAATTTTCTTCTGGAAAACTCTGAAGGAGGCTTCATTTAGAGCGCAGATTGTTCCAGGGCCAGCCGGGGCAGAAGAGGAGGAGGCCCCGGGACATCGCGGGGAGGTAAGTATAATGTATATTATGTTTATTTTATTTTGTTTTATGTTTATATGTATGTTCTACTAATGTAATGTTTTTTTTTAACAGGAGCCGTGATGGAGAATTATGTAAATGTGTTGTACTAATTTGTTTCCCCTCTAGGTTGGTGATCTGAAGGGACATCTGCAAAGGTAAGTGGTCTTAATTATTTTATTTTAGGGTAGAATTAGGGTTTTTGTATGTAGATAGCATTTATTGTATGTTAGATAGGGGTATGTATTTTAGATAGTTCGGATTTATTGTATATTATATAGTATTTATTGTATGTTAGATAGGGGTATGTATTTTAGATAGATAGGATTTATTGTACGTTAGATAGGGGTATGTATTTTAGATAGTTAGGATTTATTGTATATTATATAGTATTTATTGTATGTTAGATAGGGGTATGTATTTTAGATAGATAGGATTTATTGTACGCTAGATAGGGGTTTGTATTTTAGATAGTTAGGATCTATTGTGTATTATATAGTATTTATTGTATGTTAGATAGGGGTATGTATTTTAGATAGATAGGATTTATTGTATATTATATAGTATTTATTGTATGTTAGATAGGGGTATGTATTTTAGATAGATAGGATTTATTGTAAATTAGATAGATTGGGGGATGTATTTTAGATAGATAGGATTGATTGTATGTTAGATAGATAGGGGGGTATTGTATTTTATTTGTATTGTATTGTATGTATTTTATATGTATTTCCTTTTCAGGTGTGTATTTTTTTTTTCTGTAGTGGGGGGGGGGGGGATGGGATGTAATGCATTCTTTTTTATTTTCTGTAATGTTCCTTTTTTTTAATTTTTTGTGACTTAGGTTTTTTATTTTTAGTAATTAGAGTGGTGGTGGGGGGTTATTAGGGGGTAGGTGGGTGCAGGTGTTAATAGGTTAGTGTAGAGGGGTGTTACTTTAGATGTAATGGTTTTTTGGGGGTGGGTTTAGTGCAGTGTAGTGTTTGTACTTAGTGTCATGAGGGTACTATATAACCCTCATAGCACTTACGGGGTAATGTTAGGCTTCTAACTGTCCCATGAGGGTCTCTAAATACCCTTATGGGACTAATACGGTTAAACAGAGACTTATGAGGGTCTGTATAGACCTACATAAGAGACCGGGTTAAAATGGTGTAGTGCTTACAATTTGTGTCAGGAGGGTCCTTGATGACCCTCATGGCACTTATAGTGTTATTATATGCGTTCATTAGTGTGTTATGGTGTGTTCATTAGTTTTTGACAGGCAAGCCGCTAGTATATATATATAAATAAAAAAATCCTATTACACAAAACAAAAAAATGTATTAAAAAATGTTTCCATTTAAACTTCCTCACTAATATATTAAGCTAGAATATTGTTAAGAAGGCATATCTAAACCAGATCATATTAAGCCAACCACTGTTGCCGGATCCTTTGCTTTAAAAAATGTTGAAAACACTTCAAATCCTTTAAAGCATTATTCATTCATATACCTATAAAGCTAGAAGAAAGTAAATATTGGTCTCGATTGCATGAGTAATGCTACAAGTAAAAACCCCATGTATGTAACAAAGTATCTACAGTGCCTTGCAAAAGTATTTACCCCCTTTGGCATTTTTAGTGTTTTGTTGCCTCACAACCTGGAATTAACATGGATTGTTTGAGGATTTGCATCATTTAATTTACAGAACATGCCCACAACTTTGAAGATGTTTTTTTTTTATTGTGAAGCAAACAACAAATAGGACAAAATAACAGAAAACGTCAATAAAACGGTTGAAATGCGTCTAGTGGATAAAGGTAGACACTTTAGTTTCTTCTTTGATATTCTTTTATATTCTTTATTTTTTGCTATAATCAGCTAGCTTTTTTTATATATATAGTTTATTATAATTGATTCTATTTTTAGTATTCTATATAAGTTGGATGGATTTATAGCATTATATGTAATAGTCTGACCCTAAAAAGACCTAACTCAAGATCTAACTCAAGATTAGAGGCTTGGCCACCTATTCTGGTCTTTACACATTGCAGCGAAGTACCCCTAAGCGAATAAAACTGGATATATATTAGTTTTGAGAGACTCATAAGGTAGACCATTATCCTCTAGTGGAGCTTAGCTTTGTGGGGAATCAGATATAGAGCTATTTATTATAATTTTTCCAACTGGATTATACTCTACTCATTTACCTATGAGGACTTGCCTGTGATGTCAAGTGGAAAATGTGGATGTGAAAGATCTGAACATTATCTTACCTGCACATGAAATACCTCTTATATGGAGGTTATGAAATGTGAGTGTACATTTTTTACACTTTTGTGTGCTTTATATTAAAATTATACTGAATTGCACTAGGAAGTGGTGTGCGATCTTCCCTTGTTTTTCTTTTATTTATAGTTTGTTTACTCTGTGGTGACCAGAGTCATTGAAAGTAGCTGCCCCACGACCGAACAGGATTGATTTTTACAGTACAAATGTATAGAATGGGCTTGAATTTGAGAGAAAAAATAATTTAATATTTCAATCAAAAGACAGCATCCTGTGGACACACTTAAGTACTGCTTCTACTTTTTCTACTTGAGAAGTCTTCATTTCTCTGTCTGGATTCATGTTTTTTCTCCCCCCCTCCCCTTTTCTTGTTTTTTTCTTGGGACTGAATTTTGGAATACTATTGTATCCCTGGGATTTTCTCTTATATATTGTTTACCTTTATTTTTATTATTTTGTATTCTAGATTTTATTCATCACTTATATTGCAGGATTTCTCTCTTATATATCACATGTTAATTGGTTTAAATATATAATACCCTATAGGCGCTATAGTGAGATCTTGATTTCCCTTATGGGGGACTAAGATCTAATCTTGTTTCATTTGTATTTTACGTCACTATATAGGAGGTGCCAGGTTTTAACATACTTCTGTTAACTAATAGCAGCCTTTCAATATAGGGAGATACTATGAGTAACCATTATGTTAATAGTGTATATGGTAAATAGTCTAGTAGACTGGCTGACTTATTTGAAGGTGGTGATGAGAGAGGGGAAGTGCATAGTAATGATCAAGACCCCTAAGTCCTACTGAAGAATTTGGAGAAATTAAATAGACAAGAAATCAACAATTGGTATGACTTAATTAGTTTGAAGCATTATCTTAAACAGGACATAATACAGAGGGGACTACACATCCAGAAAATATGCTCATTTGATATAGGAGATATGGAATTGATACAAGAGTGGGATGATATTCTAGATACTTGTTCAAAGGGTTTGATGCAATTATTGATTAATTATAGGAAACCGAATCTCTCTATAATTAAGACAAAGGTAGATGAGGTAGTTAAAGAACTACAATCCTTCACTGGTGAAGTAAAATATCAAAAAAATTTTTATCGGAGTATGTCGATAACTATCTGAAACCTATGGTGGGGAATCTGAAATCCTACATTAGAGATATCACACATCTTCTGGAGATCAAGTCAATGCAACAATGGAGTAGTGATTATTGCTGGATTTCACTGGATGTCTCCGCTCTGTATACTGCTATACCACAGGATTTAGGTATTGCTGCTGTTTTTTGCCTCACATAACAACATTGAGAAGGAGCAACAGGACTTTATTAGGGAGGCTATCCACTTTATTCTAAGCAAGAACTACTTCATTTTTGAGAATACCTACAGCATGCAACATACAGGTACAGCTATGGGCACACGTTTTGCCCCAAGCTTTGCCAACTTATATATGGGCCTATGGGAGGACTTATATATATAGAATGAACATCCTTTAAAAAAAAAAAAAAACATCATTAGTTGGCATTGCTTTATAGATGAGGTAATTGTCATTTGGACATCAGAAGATGGAAATGAGAATGATAGGTTTCTGGATTAAGTAAATTGTAATAGTATGAACCCCCAGGTTTCCTATGAATATTGATTCAAAGAGTCTTCCTTTTTTGGATATGGTATTGATAGGGGAAAAGAACAGTATATCATCACGTATCTACACTAAACCGACAGACAGTAACGCTTACCTTCATGCAGAAAGTGGCCACAAGAAGAACTGGATAACAAATATCCCTTACGGCCAATTCCAGAGGGTTCCAATATTGTAGATTTTGAGGAAGAGAGCAGCACCATGATGAGAAAATCCAGAGTAAGAGGGTACAATGATCATAGCATACAAGAGGCTTTCACAAGAGCAAAAGAGTTAAAGAGAGAAGATCTTCTAATAACAAAGAAGAAGAGGGATGATGCACATGCACAACCAAAACAGGTGTGCAGATTCTTAACACAATATAATTCAGCATCCAAGGTGATAGCCAAGATTCTAAAGAGACAGTGGCATATCTTACAGGAAGATAATGTTCTTCAAAATATCCTTCCGGGGAAAACTGTTTTGACCTTTAAGAAAAAACAAAATCTAAAACAAGTTCTAGCCCCAAGTGAGCTGAAGAAAAGATAGTTCCAGGAGAGTCGAACTGGATAAGATCTTTAAAAGCGTGCTATAAATGCCATGCAAAAAAATGCAATACATGCAAACACTTAAAACCTACCAATAAGGATATTATCAAATCAAGCAAGTTGGGATTAGATTTCAAAATAAATTATTTTCTTAACTGTAAAAGCAAGTTTGTGGTGTATGTTATTATGTGTTTTTGTGGTAAAGAATGCACTGGACGAACCACTAGGTCATTAAAAAGACGATTCTATGAGCATGTATATAATGTGGTGAAGGGAGTCCTAACAAATGTTTTTTCCTCACATATCATACAAGAACATAATGAAATCATTAAGGGGATAACTATACCGGCAGTTACATAGTTACATAGTTACTTAGGCCCTCATTCAATTGCGATTTGGCCAATTGAATAGGTCTCTATATAAGCACATAGCATATTTTTTTAAAAGAAGTTTTTAGTTAGTGAAAACCTTGCTATTGGATAGATGCTTACTAACTAAAGATTTCTTAAAAATATATATGTTATGTGCTTATTTAGAGCCCTATTCAATTGGCCAAATTGTAATTGAATGAGGCCCATAGTATTTAAGGTTGAAAAAAGACTTTCAGTCCATCAAGTTCAACCTTTTAAGATCTCCTTTGATCTGCAATATGCGGATTACCTATTAATTAATTAGTTGTTAATTAATTATTAATCAATTATTAAATTATTTGCTTTTTTTTACTTCATACCACACAATAAAAGAAGAGGAAACCGTACCTTACAACTAAGATGGAAAGAAACTTTCTGGATTCATAGATTGTACACCTTAGAGCCATATGGCCTAAATCGAGATTTAGACCTAGCTTCTTTTATAGATAAATGACAGATACAGTAAATATAAAAAGTCTACACACCCCTGTTAAAAAGTCAGGTTTCTGTGCTGTAAAATAATGAGACAAAGATAAATCATTTCAGAACTTTTTCCACCTTTAATGTGACCTATAAACTGTACAACTCAATTAAAAAACAAACTGAAATCTTTTAGGTGGAGGGAAGAAAAAAAAAAGAAAAAAAATGTGGCTTCATAAGTCGGCACACCCTCTTATAACTGGGGATGTAGTGGTGTTCAGAATTAAGCAACCACGTTCCAAATCATGTTAAATAAGAGTCAGCATCCACCTGCCATCATTTAAAGTGCCTCTGATTAACCCCAAATAAAGTTCAGCTGCTCCAGTTGGTCTTTCCTGAATTTTTCTTAGTCACAT
This sequence comes from Discoglossus pictus, assembly GCA_027410445.1. Classification (NCBI taxonomy): domain Eukaryota; kingdom Metazoa; phylum Chordata; class Amphibia; order Anura; family Alytidae; genus Discoglossus; species Discoglossus pictus. Next base: position 181,270,616 of record CM050167.1, read on the forward strand.
CCCACAGCAAAAGCTTTGGTCCACAGAGAGCTTCCAAAGCATCAGAGGGATCTTATTGTAAAAAGGTATCAGTCAGGAGAAGGGTACAAAAGAATATCCAAGGCATTAGATATACAATGGAACACAGTGAAGACAGTCATCATCAAGTGGAGAAAATATGGCACAACAGTGACATTACCAAGAACTGGAGCTCCCTCCAAAATTGATGAAAAGACGAGAAGAAAACTGGTCTGGGAGGCTACCAAGAGGACTACAGCAACATTAAAGGAGCTGCATGAATATCTGGCAAGTACTGGCTGTGTGGTTCATTTGACAACAATCTCCTGTATTCTTCATATGTCTGGGCTATGGGGTAGAGTGGCAAGACGAAAGCCTTTTCTTCAGAAGAAAAACATCCAAGCCAGGATACATTTTTCAAAAACACATCTGAAGTCTTCCAAAAGCATGTGGGAAAAGGTGTTATGGTCTGATGAAACCAAGGTTGAACTTTTTGGCCATAATTCCAAAAGATATGTTTGGCGCAAAAACAACACTGCACATCACCAAAAGAACACCATACCCACAGTGAAGCATGGTGGTGGCAGCATCATGATTTGGGCAGTTTTTCTTCAGCTGGAACTGGGGCCTTAGTTAAGATAGAGGGAATTATGAACAGTTCCAAATACCAGTCAATATTGGCCCAAAACCTTCAGGCTTCTGCGAGAAAGCTGAACATGAAGAGGAACTTCATCTTTCAGCATGACAACGACCCAAAGCATATATCCAAATCAACAAAGGAATGTTGTAATAAAATCAAAAGGTGCTTCAACAAAGTATTAGTTTAAGGGTGTGCATACTTATGCAACCATATTATTTTATTTTTATATTTTTTCTTCCCTCTACCTAAAAGATTTCAGTATGTTTTTCAATTGAGTTGTACAGTTTATAGGTCACGTTAAAGGTGGAAACTGTTCCGAAATGATTTATCTTTGTCTCATTTTTTTACAGCATAGAAACCTGACATTTTAACAGGGGTGTGTAGACTTTTTATATCCACTGTATGGTAGGATTTTTGGTATTCTGAGTGTGTGTATATATATATATATATATATATATATATATATACACACTTTTAGAAGAGATTACCTATTATTGTTTAGAATACACTAGTGTGGGGTCTGTTCTTATATATATATATATATATATATATATATATATATATATATATATATACACAGTATATATATATATATATATATATATATATATATATATATATATATATATTGTAACCGTTTGCCCTCCAGAGGATGGTGCCAAGTAAAGTAGTGTGAAGAGTTCCTGACAGGAGTGACTGAGTTAAACTTCTAAAGAACTCCTAATTGTTGCAGGTGCAACTTCACTTTAAGGCCTGGAAAGCAGACATGGGGGAGTTGCTGATTAGGCTCTGGCCTGAGTGCTGAGAGGAGTCTGTGTGGATCTGCAGTCTATGGGAGAAGCTCTGAAGTAAGACAGTCAGGAAAACTGCTTACAATGCAGATTAAAGTACAGAGAGACACTGGCAAGTAAATTGGATTGCCTGGAGAATACAGCCAGCAGCCTAAGAAGAGGCACTGAGTGCTTCAGCGTGACCTGAGAGGAGGAAGAGACAGAGCTCCTGAACAGGATCTGGCAGTACTTCCAGAGCACCACAGGAAGTTGCCAGTAAGAGGGTCAGTCTGTGTGACTGCAACAATACTCACCTGAGAGACTGTCTACTGTAAAAGTAGAGGACCGACAAAGGATCCATTGCAGCTTAGCAGCTGAAAGAGACTGAACTTAAAGGTACCACCCCTCTGTGTGAACAGTTATTGTTTCACCTGCAGACCGAGAAGCGGTCTCGGGGCTAGACAAGGTGTTCCTGAAAATTAGCAAGCCCGTTTCTGTAGATGTTTCTTTTATGCTGAAGTTAAGCTATTGTTAGTTTTTGAAAGCCTTTATTAAAACAAAGCTAAAAGTATATCTGACTCTGTGGTTTATGGGAAAATCACCGGAGCAACCAGTAGCCTAAGGCCGGCCCTGTCACAATATATATATATATATATATATATATATATATATATATTTGCAAACTGGGAATAATTGTAAAATTATTGTAGATATTAGTATGTCTTATATGTACGGGAACAACATTATTTTTGTCTTAGTTTTGTTGCCTTTTTGGCTTCGTTCTCCTTCATCCTCCCCTAGATTGTTGCATTACATCTAGATACCACAAGGTGATATGGCACTTTGAGTGCCATTATTCCCTCTATTTTTAATACGTATAGGGATTAGTCATCCAATATTTTAATATGGGTATACCTATATCGAGAGTACCTTATATTTAATTAATTATTAGTTTCATTGGAATTTTAGTGGCGTGTATAATATGAAATATCCTCCTGGGGTGTTAGATTGCCTAAATATCATGTAGTATTAAAACTATACACAATAGCAACTTTGGAATATGGGGAGGTATAAGCTGATGAATTTAGTTTTCAAAATATTGGAGGAACACTCTTTTGTATAGTGTCATCCAGCAGTTTACATGTTATTCTATTATGAGCCTCAGTACATTTGTTCTAATTTGTTCTGGTTTATCTTATTATTATTATATGGAAGTTGAATAACACTAGAATTAGGTGTGTAATATATATAGATACAACAAGATGAGTGTGCGTTTCAAACTATAATACAATTTAATATATGGAGGTTGAAAATTTCTGTATTAAGCCTGTATATATTTGATTTGGATACCAGTGGAACGCATATCCGTTCCAAGCACCGTTCCTGAATATAGTGATTTGTGAGACGCATGCAGAGACGTTTAGAAGCGCTGTGACGTCATGAAGCACGTCGCTTACCTCAATGCATCACCCGTAATACCGTCATAACGTCACTAGAGGAATGGGGAAGCGCTCCAAAGCAAGGTAGTAGCCCTGAGGGAATGATATGTATGTATATGTATATATATATATATAGGTTAGAAATACATGTTGCTTTTATGATTATGACCATTAACATTGATAAAGCCCAGTAAACGGGTGAAACACGTCTGGTGGATACAGGTAGACACTTTGGTATCTTCTTTGATTCTCTTTTATATGCTTTGTTTCATGCTAAAAAAAGCTAGCTTTTTTTATATATATATTTTATTATTATTGATTTTATTTTTGTATTCTATATATACATTGAATGGATTTTTAGCATTATATGTAATAGTCTGACCCTGAAAAGAGCATCTAGCTCAAGATTAGAGGCTTGGCCACCTATTCTGGTCTTTACACATTGGAGCTGAGTACCCGTAAGTGAATAAAACTTGAGCTATTTATTATCATTTTATCATTTTTATTATCATTTTTCCAACTCGATTATACTCTACTCATTTACCTATGAGGACTTGCCTGTGAAATCTTGTGTATATCAAAATACCTCTTATATAGAGGTTATGAAATGTGAGTGTACATTTTTTATACTTTTGTGTGCTTTATATTAAAATCTAACTGTATTGCACTAGGAAGTGGTGTGCACTCTTCCCTTGTTTTTCTTTTTGCTCCTGGGGATCATCAAAGATTTGGACTTCTTAACAACATTGTCCCTTACTTGTTTGGAGAGTTCTTTGGTCTTCATGGCAGTGTTTGGTTAGTGGTGCTTCTTGTTTAGGTTTTGCAGCCTCTGGAGCCTATCAAAAAAGGTGTGTATATGTAATGACAGATCATGTGACACTTAGATTGCACACAAGTAGACATCATTTCACTAAAATTGGTTGCACCAGAGCTTTTTATGGGCTTCATAACAAAGGGGGTGAATACATACGCACATGCCAATTTTCTGTTTCATTGTGTATATATTTTTCTTTTAACTTCTTCAAATATGGGAATGTTTGCTAGTACACTTCTGAAGGCTAACACAATCTTATTTGTTAAAAATTGTGATTCCTTCTGGAGCATTTGAACCAGAAGTCCTAATAATGCTTTCTCTGTTTTTTTTGTGTGGGGGGGGGGGGGGGATATGAAATCCCCACCAACTTTCCAAGGTAGAGTTTTTTCTTCCTATTTATGAGCGATTTTATGGCATTCCCATTATACATGTCTCAATGTACCTGTTTCGTTGCAGCCTCTAAATCATTTATCATCCAGGGATGGATTTGAGATTTGTAGTCTCACTGGAGTGAGACTCTTAAAAGAGTTTTAAAAGCATTTTCTCTTAGAACTATATTGAGAGAAGAGTTTGCTGCATTTTTTAAAATGTTACCCCATTGCACTTTGTCAAGGGTTATTTTTAATAGGATATTTTGTAGAATAATTTGACTGCTGTAACCTGGTCATTTAGGTAATTCTATAGAATGGAGAAAATGTTTCTTTCCATTGGAGTTATAGATGCAGCATTTCTCAACAGGTGTTTTCCTGCCTGGTTTGTTGTCTATTAGTACATAAGCTGTGTTTATATTTGTTGAGGCTAAGTAAATCCATTCTCTTTGTGGTAAGTGGAATTTAAACCTTGAACTTTATATACTGTATGACAAGTTTGGGTTATTTGTTAGGATATTTGCTGCTATGGTTATATTTTGTCTGATCCACCAAGATAATTAAGAGTTTTATCACTTATGAATTCCTTTTTTTATTAATTTGTTTCCACAAAAGAAGGAAGTGTGAAATGCTTTGAGGAAGAATTTTCATATTCATTTTGTGAATTAGGCTTAGCCAGCACACATGTTTATTAAGATGTTCTGTTCTTTGAGTATATAACTTTAAATTTCTACCCATCCTGTGAACCATTTAGACAGTTGTTCAAGTCTGGTTGCTTTGTAGTATGTTAGCAGTTTCGGTGTTGGAAGCCCACCTCTAGTATTTGTGGCTATCCAAATGTCTATTTACCCTTGTTTTTTTGTGGTTCCAAATAAAGCGGAGCATTGCTCCTTGTAGTTTCAGTATATATTTGTTTTGATTGCTGTCGGAATTGTTCTGAAGAGATACATCAGCTTGGGGAGTGTGCTAATCTTTACTGCATGTATTTTGCCTAACCAGGAGATTTTGTGGGAAGACCAGTCATTTAAGGTCCTTAAATAAATTTTTAAAGATTGTAGTTTGGTAATTTGCACTATAGTTTAGATTGGTTTATTTAGGTATATAGATGCCAATATATTTTTTGTGTTGTTGTGATCATTTGAAGAAGTTCAGCCTTAACAATTTTTCTATTTACTTTGGGAGTGATATTTTTAGGGCTTCACTTTCATCTGTGTTCACCTTAAAGCCAGAGATGTTTCCAAATTTCAGCAAAATATTTAGCATTTTAGGGAGGCTGGTTAGTGGCTCTGTGATTGTTAGCTGGTTGTCATCTGCAATATATATTTTTTTGTATGTGATTTAAATTCCTTTGATGTTTGGGCAATCTCTTATAGTTATAGCTAAATATTTTATAATGGAGATAGGGGACAACCTTGTTTGATCCCTCTAGAAATCTTAAATAGCTGAGAGCAAAATCTTAAATAGCTGAGAGCAAAATCTTAAATAGCTGAGAGCAAAATCCTTGGTAGGAAATGTATGCTTTTGGAACAAAATAGAGTGTCATAATGCTTTTTAAGAAGTCTACATTTGCACAAGGTTTCATAAATATAGGCCCAATCTATCCTATGAAAAAAGCCTTCTCCGCATCTAGTGATAGCAGCATCAAAGGAATCTTTTTGGGAAGCAATGTCTATAAGGTTAAAGGTTCTTCTAGTATTACCTGGGTCTTCTCTGCCTAGAATGAAGCTAATTTGATCCAGATGGCTAATATGTTGGAGTAAATGTGCAAATTTATTTGCCAGAATTCTTGAATATAATTTGTTACACTGTATTAATGAAATGGGCCTGTAACTTAGGCATTGGGTAGGGTCGTTATCCTCCTTATGAAAAACAATAATATTAGATTCTAGGAATTCTGCTTTTATTGATTTACCTAGCATAAAATCGTTAAATAAAGTTCTGAGATGGTGTAAGAGCATGGGTGTAGGAACTGGGGAGGGACCAATTGTGTGGTATTTGTATGTTACATGCGGTATCCCCCCCAGATTTTTTTTGGCTCCTACACCCATGTAAGAAGATATTCATACATTTTTTGTAATAATAATTTGTAAAGCCGTCTGGGGCCAGAAGCTTTGGGAGGTTTGGCAAGTTTTATTGCTGTTTTAATTTATCCAGTTGTGATAAGGACATTAAGACAGACTAGTATTTCTTTATCTACTTGAGGAAAATTGATTTCTGATAGAAATGTATTTATTTGTGCTTTAAGGCGGTCAAGGCAAACTGGAATTTCGCTGAGTATTATTCATTATAATTATTAATAAATAATTAAGCAATGACACCTGTCTTTCATTGATTGAGCCTTGTACTAAAATGTTCCTTCCATCTCCTTGTGTTTTTGTGTGTTGGAAGTTAAGTCTTTTGTGGATTAGAATTAAGACACCTCTGTTTTTTTTCTGTTGTAGTAGCATGGAACGTTTGGGTAAAGTGTTTCCCCAGAATTTTGGGATTGAGTTATTTTTTAAATGTGTTTCCTGTGGATAAACAATGTCTGTGCCTATGTGGAGATATTCATCCAGATCTAGCCCCCATTTCACTGGTTCATTCAAACCTTGGATGTTATGTGAAACAATTTTAAGATTCACGAATCTCCAGTTACTGTACCAGTCTGTTCTTTTCTGAAAGTGCTTGTCCCGTTGGTGAGCGTAAGATGCTGCAAAATGGAGAGTATCTCCTGCTTAGTTTAGGAGGGGATGAATAGAGGGAAGGGGTCGGATGGGTAAAGATAAAAAAGAAAGAAAATAAAGCAAAACAAACAATAAAAGATTAGTAAAACATGTCAAATAATAAATAAATCCAATAATAAAATAAATAAGGGTAATATACTGTAGGTATTTTTTTCAAGTAAAAGTACAAAAGACCCTATTTAAATATTAAACAAACTGTCAGAGTTAACTCACTCCTTTGTTGAAACTCTAAAAGTTTTATGAAGGGTAAATAAAACTCACAGATGAGAGCCGTAGCTATCCTTTTATTCTTGCGGTGTGGATAAAAAGCCTCTATTTGTCATGTTAAGCGGTATCATTAAGTTGGCCTTACACAAATAACTGGTATAGAAAAACATTCTTTTTGAAAAACTCTTAGAAACAAATATACATATATAGTTGTATTTTAGAAAAATAATGTCATCCTGATACCTTTCCTAGGTTGTGGCTATCCTACACTTTTTCTGGGTTTTGTGCAAGTTATACTATTATAATATACAGCTCTTTAAATCTAGAGTAAAGTATCCATGGTAAGTTCTGACCAAAATTGTTATACTGTGAGGGCTACGTTCATTTCTTTAATGTATTCTGCGCTTTTGGTTTTCTTTGCTAAAGCTGAGCTTCTTCTTAATCATGACCAAAATTCTCTGGAATTGGAATATTCCATGAATGGAGTAGAGCTGCACCTTATCAAAAAATGAATAAGTATAACCTAGAAAGTAAGGTATAGAGTTAATGATGCTATCCATACACTATCTCTAAAGAAGGAATTGGACCTGAGCCCAACCCAAGGGATAAAAAAGAACTCTATTTCACCATCGATATAATGTAGCATCTCAAAAAAATAATAAAACTTTATTCAAAACATACATAATGAAAAAGGGGGAAAGTACACTAAAGAAACATATATACAAATATATACAGACCAAGAGGGGCATAAACAGCTTCAGTGGCCCAATGAACAGTCCAACGAATTGAAGTGGAAAGTACAGAGCAAAAAGAAGATATATACAATGCTCTATGGTTGCAATTTAACATAAATCAGCATGCCATCATATCTTTTAATAAGATGGGCTCAAACCAGTAATGGAACAAGAGCTCAATATGGATCCTAGATTAAATAAAGGTCACTGCAGGCTGCAGCACATGTTCTGCAGTTTGCTAGACCGAAGTTGTTCTTTAGTGCACAAAGCCACAGAGGATTAAAAGTATAGCAGACAGTGTACTGTGTTATCCCACTCAGGGGTAGTGTATAAGAGATCTCTAATCTTGAAAAGATCCACCGCTGCTTACCTTCTAGTGACCTTAGTGATATGCTGCTCTGTATATACAGGGCAAATGCTCACCACTCTTGGTAGTGGTGCCTCTGTGACCACATCACCGATTCCTCAGGGACGCTAAACACTTCATGGACGCTGCCATTTTTAAAACCCTTAGCTCGCTTACGTGACCTAACGTAGACATCACACGGGCATGAATAACAGAAGACTCACTCCTAATGAATGACTGATATCGTTTGAGTGCTTTACATTTTAAAGGGGCAGGCATCCTGAACCAAAGAACCTACAGCTACGTTCAATGTTACCTTATGGAATCTATTAGTAATCTAACTACAGCAAAATAAACCTATAACACATATTTTTCTTGCTATTTATCAAGTCTAGGACCACTGATCCAATATAAGTCCCCCAGAAATTTAACTAAAGGCTAATAAAACCTAATTCAATATAGGGAACTATTCAAAGTTACCGTTGAAGACAGAACCTAAATAAAGGTTCTTTACTAGGTGAAAGAACACTATATGAAGTGAACTATGGTAACCCCATTGATGTTGACCAGAAAGGATATACTGTGTATTAACTGTGATAGAGAGGAAGAATTGATTAATAGAGGTCGTATAGGTTAGTTAACCAACTAATGACAAAGCTAACAATAAGAGGAACGGAAAATAACTACCTAGATGAATGCTGTATAGGTAAAGCATTTATTAAGGCCGGATGGAGAGAGGCTATTAAGTAGAAAAATCCACTTGGCGTCTCTTCTCAACAGCAATTGGTCAATATCACCTCTCCATTTTGTTATTACCATCTTCTCAAATCCACTAAATTGAAGAAACATGATGTCACCATCAAGTACTGCGTTGACATGTCTGGCCACTGGTACCTCTAAACAATTATTAACAGAATTGATGTGCTCCAGTACGCAATGCCATAACTGACAGCTAGTTTTCCCCACGTACTGGAGTCCACATCGGCATCTGATGAGATAGATCACAGCAGTTGTCCTACAATTGATGAAATCTCGAATATCATAGTGCTTTGTGGCAGTTGCATTGGTAAAGTTCTTAGTGGTAGGCATGTGTTTACATGCCTTACACTTCCTGCATGCTATAGACCCCACAGAACGATTGTTCAACCATGCACTACCAGATGGTTCCGGAGAGATATAATGGCTATGCACCAATTTGTCTCTCAAAGTGGGAGCTCTTCTAAAGGCCATAGATGGTCTGATTGAAATCACTTTCTCCAAGTCCTTGTCTGATGTAAGGATATGCCAGTGTTTCAGGAAGATGAACATCATTTTGTTGTGCTGAGAATTAAATGTACCAATCATCCTAATGACCTCTTGGCCGTCTTCATTTGTTGTAACACTGTCTTGCAACAACTCATCTCTAGTATGTGTCTCTGCTCTGGCATAAGCTTTTTTAAGGGCGTTATGTGAATAACCCCTAGATTTAATGCGATAGTAAAGATCTTTTGCTTGTGCTCTATAATCCTTTGCATTTGTGCAATTCTGAATGCTTGTTGAGAAGATGCCTGCACCTTTTGTTTATTACCATATTGCGCCAACATGGAGTTTTCCATCGTTAGAAATATTCAGTGTAAAGGGGAAGCCCCATGTGTATTTATAGCCATGAGTTATGATTACTTCCAAAAAGGGTTTCAGGGTTCTTCTTTAATGAAGATTAGTAGGTGACAGGTCTGAGTAAATACTTGGTTGGTTGCCCTTTACTCTTGGAATTCTGGCTGCTTTGATGAATAAGTCCTTAGTGGAAAAGTAGTGAAACCTGGCTATTACATCTCTTGGTCTTTTTTTGGGAGTTGATGCCTATAATCCTCTTCATCTAAGTCAGCTAGGAGGGACCTGCATAGCTCTTTCATATATAAGGACAGGTCAGGTACCGACTCCGGCAGGTTGCGGATGCGGACATTTTGCCTCCTGGGTGTTTTTTTTTATTAGTTTTATTCATTTTCATAAACTTTGTTTTATAATTGCTTTTAGTCACAGTTAATCCTTGAAATTCCTAACTAAAGGAGCAATGTATGATGAAAGAAATATATATGTTTTGAAAAAAATTACTCTAAAGGTGATTTAGGCAAGGAAAATGGCAAACTAAGTCACAGTATGATAAACTGCAATGGAATACCCTGCTTCCTGAAGATTTGAGTCCAACTACAATCCTCAATACATATTTAACCCAGGTTGACAAATAAAAAAGCTTGTGGATCCAAGAAGCTCTCATTTTAGCATTTTATATATAAATTAGGCATTTTTTTGAAGCTGATCTTTTTGAATTGATCATTTAGATTCTTGAAAGTGTTTTTGATTTTAAAGAATCACTATATTTTCTGAAAAACATTATATTTGAAGTATGTGGGAAACTAAAAGCAGCTATGTTAGCCATGAACATTACAGTATATATATACAGTATCTCACAAAAGTGAGTACACCCCTCACATTTTTCTAATTATTTTATTATATCTTTTCATGTGACAACACTGAAGAAATGACACTCTGCTACAATGTAAAGTAGTAAGTGTACAGACTGTATAACAGTGTAAATTTGCTGTCCTCTCAAAATAACTGTCTCCTTCACTCTCTCCTCTCGCTCATTCACTCTCTCTCCTTCTCTCTTCCTCTCCTCCCCCTCCTTCACTCTCCACCTCCTTCATTCCCTCCTCCTTTATTCTCCCCCTCCTTTACATACCCCTCCTTCACTTTCTCCCTCCTTCACTCTCTCCCTCCTTCACTCTCTCCCTCCTTCACACTCTCCTTCAAACTCTCTCTCTCTCATTCACCCTCTCTACTTTTCTCTTTATCTATCTCCTCTCTTTTTCCTTCTTCACTCTCTCCTTTCTCTCTCTCCTTCACTCCCCTCCTTCACTCCCTCCTCCTTCACTCTCCCCCTCCTTCACTCACCGCCTCCTTCACTCTCTCCCTCATTCAGTCTCCCCCACTTCACTCTCTCATTCTCGCTCTCTACTTCCTTTCTCTTTCTCGCTGACGCTCTCTCTCTCCTTCACTCCCCTCCTTCACTCTCTCTTTCCTTCTCCCCTGGCCTGACTCTTACTTCCATGCTGCTTCTCATGTCCCCGGCTCCTGCTTCAGTCGGCTCCTCCTCTCCCCTGCAGGCAGAAAAGTGGACAGGGAGCTGCAGGAGGGGGTGGAGAGACACAGGGGAGAGCAGGGAGCTCGTGAGCTGGCCTGAGGGAAGAGGGCAGAAGGGCCATGGGAAGTAGGTGGCAGGCAGTGCATTTTTGCTGCCTCCACAGAACTGCCACCCTGGGCATAGCACCCCTCCTGCCTCCCCTAGCTACGCCACTGACTCAAGGGAACTTATTTCATACCTGGAGCATTTTGGGGCATGCTCCACATGCTTCTCTACAGCTCAAGGAGGGAACGTAGGGGAATTTGTGGCCATATTGTTGAGTGAGTTCAACAGAATTTGACAGTTTTCCCCCATGCATGGTGAGAAATATGCAGTTGCACAACAAAGTGATAACCCAACTTTCTCTTCTCTGTACCATCCCCCTCATGTACTAAACAGGATGGATTATAGTCTTGTCAATCTCTAAATACAAGTGGAGTATACTGAAAGCAAGATTTCTCTTAGATTCCTGTATGTCTATGGCTTATACAGCTGCTAAAGTTATTAATTAATTAACATAAAGCAAATATACAGTACAAGCTTTTTTCCAAAACTACAGTGGTATGCACAATGCTCATAACAGACTGGTCTTGCAAGTGCCTGTATATTTCTATGCAGTGGTCATACCATGTGAACGTCATTTTTTTCATTTATTATTAAAAAAAATTCAACATGTTATTATGTACATATATGAACATTGATTCATCTTAGCTGGTATTTTTATTTTCTAGGCTTTTTTTTAAATGTGTTTTTCTTACTTCATAGAATTATTAGACATATATAGATTATTAACTATTTTTGCTGACATAAACAAAGTGTTCAACATCCAAATAAATCCATAAAAAAATGATATTCTATGAAAACCAAATCAGAGGACTCTGGTATGTCTTACAGGGCTCCAGTACACCTTCTGCAATCTGTCCTGAGCTCACTATTGACTGTACTATCTTATCCTGATTTGATGTAAAATCTAACTCCTGACAATGCAGGTCAGGCAATTACTTTGAAGATGAAGATCTACCTTTTACAAATGCCTGCAGTTCTTTAATTCAAAGTACTATAAAAAAAAAAAAAAACACTCTGCACCACCATCACACATCAAATTGAGCCAGAGGAAAACCTGATTTAGAAAGACACTGCCATCATTTCAAAAATCTGCCGAAATTAATAAAATGTAGACTAGCTGACAATTTATGTAAATATCCTGTTTTGTGTACTATTAAATGTAGAGAATGGGAACTTGAAATTAATTAGACCTAGGAAAGATGGGTCCGCTCATTTGTGTCATAACACTGACAGGTGCTGTGTCCAGTGAGACCTTTATGATCTTACTGAGATCACGAAAAAAGTTGTAAGACTATGTTGTGCTACAGTGCCTTGCAAAAGAATTCACCTCCCTAGACTTTTTACCTATTTTGTTACATTACAGCCTTAAGTTCAATGTTTTGTTAATCTGAATTTTGAGTGATGGATCAGAACACAACAGTCTAAGTTTGTGAAGTGAAATGAGAAAAATATATATATAAAACTATTTTTTAGAAATAGAAAACATAAAATTGGCATGTGCGTATTTATTCACCCCCTTTGTTATGAAGCCCATAAAAAGCTCCGGTGCAACCAATTACCTTCAGTAGTCACATAATTAGTGAAATAATGTCCACCTGTGTGCAATCTAAGTGTCACATGATCTGTCATTACATATACACACTTTTTTTGAAAGGCCCCAGAGGCTGCAACACCTAAGCAAAAAGGCACCACTAATCAAACACTACCATGAAGACCAAGGAACTCTCCAAACAAGTAAGGGACAATGTTGTTGAGAAGTACAAGTCAGGGTTAGGTTATAAAAAAATAACCAAATCTTTGATGATCCCCAGGAGCACCATCAAATCTATCATAACCAAATGGAAAGAACATGGCACAACAGCAAACCTGCCAAGAGACGGCCGCCCACCAAAACTCACGGACCTGGCAAGGAGAGCATTAATCAGAGGCAGCACAGAAACCTAGGGTAACCCTGAAGGAGCTGCAGAGACTGGAGTATCTGTACATAGGACGACAATAAGCTGTACGCTCCATAGAGTTGGGCTTTATGGCAGAGTGGCCAGAAGAAAGCCATTACTTTCATCAAAAAACAAAATGGCACGTTTTGAGTTTGCGAAAAGGCATGTGGTAGACTCCCAAAATATATGGAGGAAGGTGCTCTGGTTTGATGACACTAAAATTGAACTTTTTGGCCATCAAAGAAAACGCTATGTCTGGCGCAAAACCAACACATCACATCCCCCAAAAAACACCATCCCCACAATGAAACATGGTGGTGGCAGCATCATGCTGTGGGGATGTTTATCAGCAGCTGGGACTGGGAAACTGGTCAGAGTTGAGGGAAAGATGGATGGTGCTAAATACAGGGATATTCTTGAGCAAAACCTGTACCACTCTGTGTGTGGTTTGAGGCTAGGACGGAGGTTCACCTTCCAGCAGGACAATGACCCCAAACACACTGCTAAAGCAACACTTGAGTGGTTTAAGGGAAAACATGTAAATGTGTTGGAATGGCGTAGTCAAAGCCAGTGGCGTCTGGCGACTTTCCAAGTTGGTGGGGCGGAAGACAGAGACCTGGCCTCTCCCCTTACATTGATGCCACCCAACATTATAAACTCCTCCCCTTCACAACATGTTACCCTTATATGCCCTGTCGACTTACACAGACTCCACCCATTTGTTTTTTTTTCTGTCACTTCACTTACTTATTATCTTCATGGTTGAGGTGGTGCTGGTTCTGGTCACTATTCTTATGCTGGGAAGTTCCTGCATTTTCTTGACGAGGGTGAAGTGGTGCTGGTTCTGCCCAGTTTTCTTATGCTGGGAAGTTCCTCCATTTTGTTGATGACATGCAATAATTAAATAAAACACATATGAATACATATTAGATCAGGATGTAAGCCCCCCTCTCTATCCCCTCCTCTTTCTCTCTCCCTACCTCTCTCTCTCTATCCCTCCCTCTCTCTCTCTATCCGTCCCTTTCTCTCTATCCCTCACTCTCTATATCTATTCCTCTCTCCCTCTCTATCTATCCCTCTCTCTATCCCTCTCTTCCTCTCTCCCTCTTTAACTAGTATATACTGTAGATTGTATCTTTACTCTTCCTTCAAAGCATTAATCACATTGTTGGTTTCATAACTTTGCAGGATTGTATACAGCAGACACTATTTTTGCATCATATATACCGATCAGGTCAGGCCATTGATACCTTTGAATGTCAAGCTGAGCTCTGCATTCCTTGCAGCAAGCACTGGGATCAGATCACTCACAATGTTGCCTCCTGTAGACTGAAAACATAGCAAGAAAATATTAGAATTTTTAATCCTAAAATGAGCTTTTCATTCTACAAGAAGGTAGAGCGCTCAGTTTCACAGAAAAAGCATATCCCAGACATGCTAGAATTAAGTTACATAACTGCATTGGATTTCTATCAATCTATCTATCTATCTATCTATCTATCTATCTATCTATCTATCTATCTATCTATCTATCTATCTATCTATCTATCTATCTGTCTATCTGTCTGTCTATCTATCTACCCCCCCTCTCTAGAATTAAGTTACATAACTGCACTGGATTTCTATCTATATATCTATCTACCCCCCCCCCCCCTCTCTCTCTCTCTCTCTCTCTCTATATATATATTATATATATATATATATATATATATATAGTCAGAAAAAAATGTACAGTGTCATACAAACTGTCTGTCTGGCTTGTATGTGTTTGTGTAACTATTTTTGTCTACCCCTGAGTATACATATATTTATATGCATATAAAAACAAAAACAGAAATCTTATATATATATATATATATATATATATATATATATACACATACAGGAAGTTATATTTACAGACACACAACATACAAAATACACACAAATGCACACAAAGCAAGCTGTATATACACATATTTACAAACACAACATGCAGTATATGCAAATATGTTCACACATAAACACAATGGCTTAACCTCCAACTCTGGGTCCTGCATGCCATTTCGAATGATACAGACAACGTATGGGCATGTGGGACGCAAATTTATAATCTCATACTGTCAATCATATTCGGCTAGATCGCTTTTTAGAGGCCTGTGTCGCACTACATTATTCCGCAATTGGTTATTTACGAATGATTGCTGCTCGTCCTTCCCCTTTACAGCTTGCGAGCACGGAGAGAGTTTATGGGCTTGGGGTTGCGGCTTGTAACTTGCGGTCTAGTTGAATTGAATAGCACCGTAACTGGAGCGAGTTGCGAGCCCGCAGAAGGGCCGCAGACATATGGCCTAGATCACGGGACTTGCAGCCTCCAAACTGAATGAGGCTCAAATTATTTTAGCTATTTTTTTTCTCTGTTTAGGTACCAAGATCCTGACACAAAGAGCCTGATTCAATTGAGCAATTGTAACTTACAGTAGCCCATAATGGAGGGCGTAAGTTATTTTGCAAATCAATTAGCGTCTTTTTGCGCGCTACAAACCGGTTACAGGTTACGGCCTTGAAATCCATGTGGTTATTAAAAAAGGAACTTACAGCCCATCGAACCTTTGATTTTTCACATCCGCAAGAGTTCCGAGCACTAAAATCGCAAATTGCTATTCAATTGCTACAATTCCCCAAGCCCTCAAATGTTTTCACAGATAGGACTCGCAAGGAGGTTTAACCATGTACGTAGCACTGTAAATACAAATAAAAAAATCAATACTGCACTGTAAATGAGGGGTAAAGTGATGAAAGTCATTATAATTAATTGCACAACAGTCTCAAGCTCGCAAATCGGCAATAAAAAATAAACATTTTTATGATTCATTTCAGGGTTATATCGATCTCAGGAATCAATGAGTTAATACATATCAGGCCACCCATATGGACTAGAACAGTAGTGGCATTCATTTTTATTTTTTTGTATTTTCCGGTTTTGCTAGTATGATCACATATTGGACCACCAAATGAATAGCACCGGAATTGTAGCAGAGTCCAAGCCTGCAGCAAGCCCACAGACATACGGCCTGTACACCGTGAGATGCAGGCTTCGAATTGAATCACGCTCAACTTGCGGTATACAGGCCATATGTCTTCGGGCCTATTGAGGGCTTGCGGTCGTCTATAATTCCGATGATATTCAATTGAGCAAGGGCGCAAGTTACAAGCCGGGGCCTCAAGCCTTTAAATCATTCCCACGGCTGCAAACTGTTAATGGGCTGGATGAGATGCGGTTAGCAGTTACGATCCAATCACGGTATACCGGAGTGCGACACAGGCCTCTCAGCCAATAGAAAGCAGTCTAGACAAAGATGATTGACAGAGAGAGATTATAAAGTTGAGTTCCACATGCCCCAGCGTTGACTGTGTTTTAGATTCTGACGAAGTAGCACCCAGGTCCTGGAGTTGGTGTTTTTTTTGCAGCGAGTGAGATAGTAGGCGATTTCTGAGAGCAATATATTGCGGTTTTGTTTATTTCTATTCAACTATTTATGAATCTACACTTAATCCTTGATTACACAGAGTTACAGATTACTCATAATACCAGTACACAAATTAAATTACACACATAGGTACACATAGAGCTTGGTCACTCCATACACACACCCCCATGCCATCTCCCACACCCCATCCCCCAACAGTTAATTGATACACATAATACACTTTTTTTTTTCTTCATACATATACAGAAACACTTATTTTTATTTATCCTTACCTAATTTTTGGGATTTAAATGGAGGGAGGAGAGAGGCGGGGAAGAGGAGATGAGGATTGGCGAGGAAGAGATAGAGGAGAGAGAGTTGGCCCTGGGGAGTGGTGGAGGAGAGGAGGAGGTGGAGAAGTTCCACCTTACCTTGTGGATAAGCACAGACAGCAACATAAGTAAGTGTGCTGCTGTCCATAGGGTCACAGAGAGTCAGACACAACCGAGGGACTGAACAACCAAATGTACAATGCTCCTCTGTTACTATATGCAATGTGGCGGTGTAATTTGACCACTATTTGTTTTCTCAATGTAGATGTGATGAGTGATATGTATATGAGATGATATTTGTATTTTTAGGGTCAATATTAGAGCCTTTATGAGTAAGAAAGGGTTAAAATGGCTGCCATTTTCATGTATTTGCAGCGTGTCTTTAATAGCTTTAATAGCTTTCAGCATATTGCAGCATGACTTTTCATATTAGCATATGCATGACCATTAAAACATATGCAATTTTTTTTTTTTTAGTTTTTTAACAATTTAATAGCTGTTGTTAAGTAATTTGAATGTCTTCCATTGCTTTGGCCACATCTTAAAGTGCATTGGTGTGTTTTTATTGTGTTTTGCAGTGTTCCAAAACTAGTCTGTAAACCTTTTGCATGTCCAATTTGGAACCTGTAAGCTTTTGGCCAACATTTGCCTTTGCGGGCTTGACTGCGGGTGCTGTCTTGAGGGATTTTTGTAATCAAATAGCCATTTGCAATTTTAGCGATCGGAACTCTTGCGGACGTGAAAGATCAAAGGCTTCAGGAGGCTGTAACAACCACAAGGTTTTCAAGCCGTAACACGTAAGCCGTTTTTGGTTCGCAAAAAAACCCCAATAGAATAGCAAGGCTCCAGTAAATTACAATTGCTCAATTGAATCGGGCTCAAAATCTGTCAAACTGATTTTTTTTCAGCCAGTTTATATGTTGTAGAAATGTTTCATTTATTGTCTCCTTGATTACATTGTGGGGGTTATATTACTTGCGTGATAAGGAAAAATGTTCAAAGCTTAAACATAAGTTGTGAAAATGTATAATAGGATTTTATTATGTTAAATGTAACAAAATCTAAGTGTTTTAACTTGTTCCACAGCTTTAATGTTCCTTTTTAATTAATTAAGAGCACAACAAGGCTTTAATTTCAAAACCGAGTAGGTCAGTGTAAATTTTGAGTATCATCTTAGCCATCACAGCTCCACAATGTAGTATTCACACTGATGGGTTTAACAAACTATGAAATAATGCTTTCCAAGCCTGAAGAAGATCATAGTGCTGTGAAAGCACATGCTGTGTCACCAGATGGGAACTGGCGAGACCTGCTATAATTGGAGTATACATCATCTCAATGCCCAAGACAAGAAATCAGTATTCCGAAGGACAAGGCCACCTGATTCACTGAGATGCATGTTCATTGATGAGATAATTAGTAGGAGATGCTGTAGGTGACAAATATACAATCTGCGACACACATCCAGCTATGATGCAGGTGAACTGTTGGGTTTAATCTTTTTCTGCTGAGTTGATATTTAGAATTAGCTTTTATATTTTCTGATTGTGAACAGGTTAAATATGTTTTTATAACTAATTTGCATTGCATTGCAAAAAGTGAAAAATAAGGATGATATCAATTAAAATATTAAAGTCCAAGAGAAGTGTTATAAATAATGTATTATATGACGAAGAATTTCACTTAAAATCAGATGTTTATAGTTTAATTTCCTTAAAGTATTTAAAGTTAATTCCATATACGTCATCCAATATATAAAATATTTGTTTATTTTTATCATCCTGCATTATTTTGAATCCTACTTGTAAATTTGAATTTTCTTCAAAATTATAACAAACTAACATCACTTTGTAGCAGTTGTGAAGGTTCGCAAATTGCAAGGTCAAAGCTTTTGACACTAACAGCCTTATTAAATTGCGATTCAGCAAATCTAAAGGACTCTATATAAGCACAGAGCATATTTTTTTACAGAAGTTTTTAGTTAGTGAACTTCTATGCAAAAGCAAGGTCTGCACTAACTAAAAACTTCTGTAAAAAAAATATGCTCTGTGCTTATATTGAGCCCTTTAGATTTGCCGAATCGCAATTTAATAAGGCTGTAAATACGTAGCAATGGGCCTATCTAACTTACATATCTCATCTACCTAAATCTATCACACTTAATTAACACTTAATTATCTCAGGGAATTGCTAATTCCTTTACAGTATTTGCTACTGCCATTTCCAACGGAAGGCTGTTCCACTTATCGACCACCTTTTCTGTAAGATAATAATAAATAACAATATATATTTATTTAAAAAAATTGCATAGTTTTCCTCATACAAATACCACTTCAGTTTTTCTCAGACAAATACCATTGCAGCAATAGAATATAGCCTAAATACCCCATGGCTTAAATCCATAAATTACTTTCATATTTGTTTCCTAAGCATTAACATTAGTAATGTTCATTTTTCCCCTTGCATGACACAGTTTAGTGTGCCACGCTTTAGTCTTTCAACAGCCGTGTCCAGAAATAGCATGTGCAAAGCCAGTGTAAGCTGCAAAGGAAAGCTATGCTGCTATGTTTGTGAGCAAAAGCCAAGAGCTTATCAACCACTATAGACAGTATACAAATAAATATCTTTCAATTACCAATTCAGATTCATTAAACTTCACTGAAGCTGCAATAGCACTTGTGAAGTTTACTGCATTTAGGGGAATGTAAACTGTTTATTATTCTATTGTTTCAATCAATGTACCTTTTTATCTTGTATCTACTTTGGTACTGCTGTGCAAATACAGTAACTCTAGATAGAGCTAAGTGTTTTGAAAAATGTTGGCTCAGCAGCATGCAATAAAACTGCAGTATCCGTATTAAGGAGATTAATAAGTGAACCACTGTAGTCAAAAGGGTTAAGGTAGTGGACCGTAGACTGAGCTAGAATAACCTGAGTAAGTACAGTGGGGGGAAAAAGTATTGGATCCCCTGCTGATTTTGACCTTTTGTCCACTGACAAAGAAATTATCATGTCTTCTATTTTAATGGTAGGTGTATTTTAACAGTGAGAGATAGAATAACAAAACAAAAAAAAAGATAAGAAAAACGAATGACAAAAAAGTTATAAATTGATTTGCAGATAAATAAGGGAAAGTATTTGACCCTTTCGTTTTAGTACTTGGTGGCAAACCCCTGGTGGCAATCACAGAGGTCAGACGTTTCTTGTAGTTTGCACACAGGGAGGGATTTTGTCCCACTACTCTGCAACTCATTAAGGTTTTGAGGCTGATGTTTGGCAACTTGAACCTTCAGCTCCCTCCACAGTATTTCTATGGGATTATGGTCTGGAGACTAGCTAGGCCACTCCTTTGTTGCCTTGGCTGTGTGTCATGCTGGAATACCCATCCACGACCCTGGCTGAGGAAAATAGGTTCTCCCCCAAGATTTGGCGGTCCATTTCCCCTTTGATGCGGTGCAGTTGTCCTTTCCCCTTAGCAGGAAAACACCCCCAATGCATAATATTTCCACCTCCATGTTTGATGGTGGGGATGGTGTTCTTGGGGTTATAGGCAGCATTCCTCAACCTCCAAACACGGCGAGTTGAGCTTAAGCCAAAGAGCTCGATTTTGGTCTCATCTGACTACAACACTTTCACCCAGTTCTCCTCTGATTCATTAATTCATTGGCAAACTTCAGATAGGCGTGTACATGTGTTTTCTTGAGCAGGGGGACCTTGCGGGCGCTGCAGGATTTCAGTCCTTCACGGCGTAGTGTGTTACCAGTTGTTTTCTTGGTGACTATGGTCCCAGCTGCCTTGAGATCATTAACAAGATCCTCCTGTGTAGTTCTGGGCTGATTCCTCACCATTCTCATGATCATTGAAACACCAAGAGGTGAGATCTTGCATGGAGCTCCAGACCAAGGGAGACTGGCAGTTATTTGTCACCTTCTCACCAAGCTGCTTGGCGATGGTCTTGTAGCCCATTCCAGCCTTTTGTAGGTGTACAATCTTGTCCCTGACATCCTTGGACAGCTCTCTGGTCTTTGCCATGGTGGAGAGTTTGGGATCTGAATGATTGCTTTTGTGTATAGGTGTTTTTTATACAGGTAACGAGTTGAGATTAGAAGCACTCCCTTTAAGAGAGTGCACCTAATCTCAGCTCGTTACCTGTCTAAAAGACACCCGGGTGCCAGAAATCTTGCTGATTGATAGGGGATCAAATACTTATTTTTCCTCACTGACCTGCAAATCCATCTATCACTTTTTTGACATGCGTTTTTCTTTTCTTTTTTTTTTGTTATTCTGTCTCTCACTGTTAAAATACACCTACCATTAAAATAAATTATAGACTGATAATTTCTTTGTTAGTGGACAAATGTTCAAAATCAGCAGGGGATCAAATACTCCCCCCCCCCCCCCACTGTACATACATTCTGGGCTATCCTGGATTAAAGGAGATAGAAAAGGATATTATCAAATAGTCAGTAATGAAGATCACTTTTAAATAAAGGGTTAACATTTTTAAAATGTTTGGAAGTTATATGGAGCTTTTTGAAATAACCCTTCACTGATTAAACTATGGAAGTTGGTTCTTCATATAGTCACTGGAAGAACTGTCTGATTCTCAATGAAGAGGCTTAGCTATCATTATCAAAACCCCGTGGTCATAAGAGTAAAGGGGACAGTATTGTCTCTGTACTTCCAGTTTTGTTTTCACTTTTAATAACTAGTGATGTCGTGAACATCAAATTTTGGGTTCGCGAACAGTGAACGCGAACTTTACCAAATGTTCGCGAATGGGCGAACATCGGCGAACCGTCATAGTCTTCAATGGGCAGGCAAATTTCAAAACCCACAGGGACTCTTTCTGGCCACAATAGTGATGGGAAAGTTTTTTCAAGGGGACTAACACCTGGACTGTGGCATGCCGGAGGGGGATCCATGGCAAAACTCCCACGGAAAATTACATAGTTGATGCAGAGTCTGGTTTTAAGCCATAAAGGGCATAAATCACCTAACATTCCTAAATTGTTTGGAATAACATGCTTTGTATCGATCAGGTAGTGTAAGGGTTACACCCGCTTCACAGTAACAGACCAATCTCCCCGTTTAATGCACCGCAAACAACCTCAAACAGTCCCTTTGCACAACCGCAAACTCCCCATTTGCACAAGATTGGATACCAAGCTTGCCATGTTACGTTCCTTGTCCTCACTGATGTCATTGAAGGTCTCTTCCTCCACCCAGCCACCAAGGGTCCCCGAAAGGTGACAACAAGCCCCCTGGGATGCCTGCTGTGTTTGGTCTTACACCTCCTCAAAGCCACCTTCCTCCTCTGACTCCTCTTCTTCAGACTCCCAGAGTCTGGGGGCTTCCACTGCACAGCATGGAAAATTATACACAGGTCAGAGTCTGGGGGCTTCCACTGCACAGCATGGAAGATTATACACAGGTCAGAGTCTGGGGGCTTCCACTGCCCAGCATGGAAGATTATACACAGGTCAGAGTCTGGGGGCTTCAACTGCCCAGCATGGAAGATTGTACACAGGTCAGAGTCTGGGTGCTTCCACTGCACAGCATGGAAGATTATACGCGTTGCCTCTGTCTGCGTTATTATAAGGTGTGTACTGTTAAGTAGTACTATTCCTATCGTTTTAATCCCTGTTACGTGCACTATCAGTGGACGTGTATATGGCATGGATTTTTGGAAGCGGGAGATGGAAAAGATGCTTGGTTGGTCCTCCCACTTCAAATTTGAGCCACGTATTCCATGATTGGCAGCCATCACCAGGTTTACCCAATGCGCAGTGTAGGTGATATACCTGCCCTGACCATGCTTTGCAGACCAGGTATCAGTGGTCAGATGGACCCTTGCCCCAACACTGTGTGCCAGAGATGCCATTACTTCCTTTTGCACAATCGAGTACAGGTTGGGGACTGCCTTTTGTGCAAAGAAATTTCGGCCGGGTACCTTCCACTGCGGTGTCCCAATAGCTACAAATTTTTTGAATGCCTCAGACTCCACCAGCTTGTATGGTAAAAGCTGGAGGGCTAAGAGTTCAGACAAGCCAGCTGTCAGTTGCCGGGCAAGGGGTTGACTTTGTGACATTGGCTTCTTACGCTAAAACATGTCCTTGACTGACACCTGACTGTGGGCAGATGAGCAGGGACTTCTCAGGGCGAGACACGGAGTGGCAGATGGTTGAGAGGGGGCAAGCAGGGTAGCAGTGGTTGACGTGGCTGAAGATGCTGGACCAGGAGGAGGATGGCGGCTTTGACTTTGTGTGCTGCTTGTACTCATGTGTTGATCCCATAGGCGTTTGTGATGTGACATCCTGTGCCTTCGCAAAGAAGTTGTACCTAGGTGGGTGTTGGACTTCCCACGACTCAGTTTCTATTCGCACAGGTTGCAAATGGCATCGCTGTTGTCACAGGCAGACACACCCAAAAATTGCCACACTGCTGAGCTCTGCAATGACGGCATTATGGTGTTGGCAACAGCCGGGTGCCGATGCATGCTGTCTGACTGTGCCACTAGCTACTTGCGACGACCTCCCCCTGCTTCCAACTCGTCTCCTCCTCCTCTCTGTCTCCCCATCTGAACTTTCCGTCTGTTCTTCTTCTCTTATAGCGGGCACCCACGTGACATCCACAGACGCATCGTCATCATCAACCGCTTCACTTGTATCTGACAACTCAACAAAGGAAGCAGCACCGGGTACAACATCATCATCATCAGACCGTACGTCCATGTGTGTATTGCTGCCTGACTGGGACATATCCCTGTTATCTACATCCTCTGGCACTAATGTTTGTGCATCACTCATTTCTTCCAACGGATGTGTAAATAACTCTGCTGACGGATCAAGTGAAGCGGCTGTGGTGCTAGTGTTGGTGGTGGCGACAGGCGGGCGAGTGGTAACTGGAGAGGTGCCCGAAGCTAAGCTGGAGGAGGATGGTGCCTCTAGGTACCGAGTGGAAGCTGTAGAAGATTAAGTGTCCTGTGTTAGCCAGTCAACCATGTCCTCAGAACTTTTCAAGTTCAGGGTATGTTGCCTCTGAAAACTGGGCATTATTCTAGGGCCAAATGGAATCACAGCACCACGACCACGACGGTCCCTGCGGGGTGGCCTGCCTCTGCCTGTCATTTTTTTTCTCGATTAGTGGTACTATGCGTGCAAGCTACTGTGACACCAGATATGAGTGTCATTGTGCACTGGCAAAAGTTGGCAGAGTAGATGCAATAGGCTTCACACACACGCCTGTAGGCAGGCAACTGCTATTCAATCGATTACAGTCAAAAAAGTTTTGTTTTATGTCACTGTACACTACGGTTGCACCAGATATGACGTATCACTGTGCACTGGCAAAAGTTGGCAGAGTAGATGCAATAGGCTTCACACACACACCTGTAGGCAGGCAATTGCTATTCAATCTATTACAGTCAAAAAAGTGTTGTTTTTTTATATCACTGAGCACAATATTAGCTGTGAGCCTGACACAGGCAGGCAACTGAAATTAGATTACAGGAAAAAAATGGTTGTATTCAATGTATGTTACACCACCAGGTATGAGTAGTTAAAATAAGCACAATATAAGCCTGTCACACACACACGCTGGCAGGCAGGCATAGATCACACAGTTAAATAGCATAACTTATTCTACAGTTAAATGACACAACTTCTGATTCTTCAGTATAAATCATTTATATTAGTGTATACAGGGAGTGCAGAATTATTAGGCAAATGAGTATTTTGACCACATCATCCTCTTTATGCATGTTGTCTTACTCCAAGCTGTAAAGGCTCGAAAGCCTACTACCAATTAGGCATATTAGGTGATGTGCCTCTCTGTAATGAGAAGGGGTGTGGTCTAATGACATCAACACCCTATATCAGGTGTGCATAATTATTAGGCAACTTCCTTTCCTTTGGCAAAATGGGTCAAAAGAAGGACTTGACAGGCTCAGAAAAGTCAAAAATAGTGAGATATCTTGCAGAGGGATGCAGCACTCTTAAAATTGCAAAGCTTCTGAAGCGTGATCATCAAACAATCAAGCGTTTCATTCAAAATAGTCAACAGGGTCGCAAGAAGCATGTGGAAAAACCAAGGCGCAAAATAACTGCCCATGAACTGAGAAAAGTCAAGCGTGCAGCTGCCACGATGCCACTTGTCACCAGTTTGGCCATATTTCAGAGCTGCAACATCACTGGAGTGCCCAAAAGCACAAGATGTGCAATACTCGGAGACATGGCCAAGGTAAGAAAGGCTGAAAGACGACCGCCACTGAACAAGACACACAAGCTGAAAGGTCAAGACTGGACCAAGAAATATCTCAAGACTGATTTTTCTAAGGTTTTATGGACTGATGAAATGAGAGTGAGTCTTGATGGGCCAGATGGATGGGCCCGTGGCTGGATTGGTAAAGGGCAGAGAGCTCCAGTCCGACTCGGACGCCAGCAAGGTGGAGGTGGAGTACTGGTTTGGGCTGGTATCATTAAAGATGAGCTTGTGGGGCCTTTTCAGGTTCAGGATGGAGTCAAGCTCAACTCCCAGTCCTACTGCCAGTTCCTGGAAGACACCTTCTTCAAGCAGTGGTACAGGAAGAAGTCTGCATCCTTCAAGAAAACCATGATTTTCATGCAGGACAATGCTCCATCACACGCGTCCAAGTACTCCACAGCGTGGCTGGCAAGAAAGGGTATAAAAGAAGAAAATCTAATGACATGGCCTCCGTGTTCACCTGATCTGAACTCCATTGAGAACCTGTGGTCCATCATCAAATGTGAGATTTACAAGGAGGGAAAACAGTACACCTCTCTGAACAGTGTCTGGGAGGCTGTGGTTGCTGCTGCACGCAATGTTGATGGTGAGCAGATCAAAACACTGACAGAATCCATGGATGGCAGGCTTTTGAGTGTCCTTGCAAAGAAAGATGGCTATATTGGTCACTGATTTGTTTTTGTTTTGTTTTTGAATGTCAGAAATTTATATTTGTGAATGTTGAGATGTTATATTGGTTTCACTGGTAAAAATAAATAATTGAAATGGGTATATATTTGTTTTTTGTTAAGTTGCCTAATAATTATGCACAGTAATAGTCACCTGCACACACAGATATCCCCCTAAAATAGCTAAAACTAAAAACAAACTAAAAACTCCTTCCAAAAATATTGAGCTTTGATATTGAGTTTTTTGGGTTCATTGAGAACATGGTTGTTGTTCAATAATAAAATTAATCCTCAAAAATACAACTTGCCTAATAATTCTGCACTCCCTGTAATCTGCATATGACATAATTTTCTTTACCAATAACCTTAGGTAAACATTGCTTCATTTCTGTGATAATGAGTTTAAGTTCACTGAGTCAGCTTAACCAGTGATCTGAACTTTAAATGAAAACAGATAATTATAGTATGATATGGAGTGTTACTAAATAGAGACCAAACCGTACAAACCTTAATAAATCTAGCAGAGAAACCTCTAATTTTAATAACCCATTTACAAAATATATTTATGGAGGTTTTGATGTCCTAGAGCATCATTCAATTGAGCAATTGTAAGTTACAGTAGTCCGTAATGGAGGCTGTAAGTTATTTTGCTATTCAATTGCAATTTTTGCGAGCCACAAACGGCCTACGTGTTACAGGCTTAATTATGATGAATAATACATTGTTTTGTGTTCATTCCTCACTATCTAACATCATTCACTTAATTGCAACTATGAGTAGCTATCATTTGCTAGATGTGATCTGTTCTTAGGTCCTTGATCTTTATTGTTCTTGGCTCCTAACGCTGTCTTGATTCCAGCTTCGGTCTGTAACTGCATAGGCTGCAGTGGGCACACAAATACATGGATTCTCTATTGGATGATTACTGTTGTTGTGCCCAGGAATGACAGTAATTTGTCATCTTCATGGATTCAATGATGCACCCATCCACCCACCCTCTCCCACTCATTATAATGCACATTCACTCATGGGCCACCACTTGGTGCTACATCTTGCTTGTTCTCCTGGGCCATCATCATCCTCACCTTGGCCCCGATGTTTTCAAAGCAGTGCTTCACAGACCTCACATCCCTTTCCTCTAATCCCACTGCTGTTACTGTGACCATTACGTCTTTCCATGCCTGGACCCTAGGTCGGGGCCTAATTTCCCTCACCCGCAAGGATAACGGGGCACCAAGGAGGACCATATTCTCCTAGTGCGTGTAGGTCAGGGCCCTGTGCTTGCATTTAGCCTCTTGCCCTCCCGACTGTGGATGGGGATCCTTAGCTCCCTAAACTGCCTCTGAGGTCTGTCCCTCCCCCGAACTACCACCCCCCCTGGGATCAGGCCCCCTTTCTCTGTCCCTGGACTGGATGTGCCTATTTCTTGGGGCACCCTGCCACCACCCACCATCTTCACTCCACTATCCTCCTCTCCTCCGCTCTCCACCTCCTCCACTCCTCCGCCACTCTTCTCTCCTCCGCTCTCCACCTCCTCCTCCTTCAACTCCTCCTCCAACTCCTCCACCTCCCCCTCTCCTCTGCCACTCCTCACCTCCTCCTCCTCTCCTCCACCACTCCCCAGGGCCTCCTCCCCACCTCTCCACTCTTCTCCCCTCCTCTCTCCTTCCTCCATTTAAATCCCAAAAAGAATATAAGGATAAATAAAAATAAGTGTTTCTGTATATACAGTATATGAAGGGAACAAAATGTGTGTTTTATGTGTATGTATTAACTGTTGAGGGATAGGGTGTGGGGGATGGGATTGGGGTGTGATATGGAGTGACCTAGCACTATGTGTATTTATGTGTGTAATTTAATTTATGTGTACTGGTATTATGTGTGATCTGTAAATATGTGTAATCAAAGATTAAGTGTAAAATGGAAAACAGATGAATATAAAAGAACAAAACCTCAATATACTACTCTGAAAACTCTCCTACTCTCACTCACTAGGCCTGCATGATACTTCGTCAGAATCTACTACACAGTCAATTCATGGGCGAGTGGAACGCAAATTTATAATCCCTCTTTGTCAATCATCTTCTGCTAGACTCCTTTCTATTGGCTACAAGTTCTGCCTCGCACTCTGCTATAACGCGATTCGATTGTAACTGTGGACCGCATCTAGTCCAACCCATTAAAAGTTTGTGGCCACGGGAGGGATTTACGGGCTTGAGGCTTCTGGGCGGTAACAGGTGCCCTTGTTCAATTGAATAGCACCGGATTTGTAGCAGACCGCAAGCCCGCAACAGGCCTGCAGACAGTGGTGGATCTACTGCAGGTGCAGCAGGTGCAAATCCCGAATGTAACTTAACTAATCCACCTTAAGTGACTAATCCACCTTAAGCACTGCCCTCCTTGTCTGGAATGGGCAGGATCTGGAGCAGAGTGCATGCTCCAGGATGTAGATAGACTTGAAGCCCCATTAAATTCCCTCTACTTGTTAAATCGTAGCTGGTAACATAGCTTACAAGACTTAAGGCAAATAAATTGGCCTCTTAACGCTACCCGCAGACGACTTGTGGGTTAGGTGCGAGAAATGCAGTAAAAACCCTACGGGACGTGGAACGTGGAACTTCGCTGCCGCAAATCCATGTTCTCTCAAGCCTGTAACTGCTACATTTCCAATTTAGCTTTTAAATTGCATCAAGATCACTGGCATTTAAACTCGTAACTCGTAAATGCAGCCAAGAAGCCAACGAGTGCTAGAGAGGGCCCCCAAAGGGGGTAAAGTCCAATCTGTAGAACTGTAGATGCAAATATACACACACTACTGTAAATATCATAACAGGGAAAGTGATGTTAGGTATTAGAATTAATAGCACAACATTCTCAAGCTCACAAATCGGCCGAGAAAAATGCTTTATTTCATGTTTAATTTTTGTGTTACTGTATTGGTCCGAATATAAGCTGCACCTTTTTTCCGATTTTTGAGTTTGGAAATTTAGGGTGCGCTTATATTCGCAACCGTAAAAAAAAAAACTGCAGATTTGCGATCTTGCGAGTTACGGGTGCCGATTTGCGAGCTTGAGGCTGCGTTGTAGCAATTAAATAGCGATTCGCGAACGTAAAATTACTGTTGATTTGCGAGTTAAGTGTACCAATTTGAGTGCTTGAGAGTGCGGTATTGTAGCAATTGAATAGCGATTTACGGTTTTAGTGATTCTTACATCCTATAAAGCCTGTAACCTGCAAAAGGAGTTACAGTACTAATTAGAAAGCCTGTTTCTTGAAATGGCTGATCACTTGAAGAGAGTCTTTTTTCTCTCCAATTTTAAGGGTGCGACTTATATTTGAGTACTATCTTTTTTCTATTTTTTCCCCTTGAATTTTACAGGTGTGGCTTATATGTGGGTGCGGCTTATATTCGGACCAATATGGTATATCAATCACGGCAATCAATGTGTTAATACAAATAATGGAACTCGCATGGACTAGAATATCATATTTACGGCTTTATGAATATTGCATTATATGTGGAATGTGGGTCTGATTGTAACTCGTAATTGAACCCTGTAAGAGTTTGAAATCCCACCTCCATTTTTCTATGACGTAATTCTGACGATCTCTGTTGCCATTGGCTCAATCTAAACCCGTAACTACGAGTTAGACTAATTGATCTTGTTCAAGGCCGCACATCCTACAAGAGAAAAATGGTTTACAGGTTTGGCTCTCAAGCCTGTATCTTGCAGCAAGTTCTAATTTAATAGCCCTGTAAATCCGCAACTTTTCAAACTCGAAGCCGTTGCAGATCTTATGTTGCACATACAAGCTTCAAATTTAATGTGGCTGATGGTGTTACTAGACCTGCTTGTGCTGAGCCAGAGCTGTTGTCCTAAAGGTAGATGGTGGTACTGCACTGTAAGTGCACTTGTTTCCATTATAAAATGCTCATGACTGGGAACTTCTTTACATGTTCAGTGTTGCAGGGAGGCATAAAGGACATGAATTGAATGATAAGACTTCCTGTCCATTCAGTGTGTGTGTGTGTATATATATATATATATATATATATATATATATATATATATATATATATATATATATATATATATATATATATATTGTGACCAGGATGGCCGCATATAGCGGTGGTTTCTTGAATGAGGAACAGATACGTTCTTGTAGTACAGCAAACAGGTTTATCATGAACCAAAAACAAAGGGTAGCAGTAACTCTGCTTAAAAATGAAAATAAACATCTACGTTAACATCCTTACTAACATGCAGGAACACCCTGACTATACCCGGTCAGCTTCTCTGCACCGGAAAAATTATAAGTTTACCAGTCTCTGAGGTGGGGTAGTGCCACCTTGTGGCCAGGATACCAATATTCTCGTAGACTTGTGAGAGTTCCACCTTGTGGGCAAGATACAATTATTCTCTTAGACTTTGGAGAGTGCCGCCTTGTGGCCAGGATGCAAATAGTCCCTTAGACTTGTGAGAGGGCCACCTTGTGGCCGGGATACGAACAGAAGGAAAAAAGTCCCATAAGTAATGCTCAGTCTTTTTCCCTGGGGGGGGGGGGGGGGTTCTCTTTAAGGTAATGGTCCAGTGACCGCAGGCTTTGAGGTTATGGTATAGTCCTCTTATTAAAGCAGTGCAGGTCACCGTAGTCCACTATATCCCACCAGTATATGCAACCAAAGAACTTCCCGTCAACTTCAGCGGCACTGGTATGGCTCACCCAGCAGTATACTTAGGACTGAGGTCCCCTTTGGTAAGATCTTACTGTGTTTGCAGTCTCTCACTCAGGCTCTGGTATACAGCAGGACTTTTAACTTGCAGCTCCAGGTAACCGCAGGATCCCACTCACAAAGCCGCTTCTCCAGAAGTTCACCTTGGTTATCTGTGCAGTATATCAGGCAGCTGACTGTTCTCTTAGCTAGCTGCCCTTTGCAGGCTCCACACAGCTTGGCTGCTAGCTAGGCCTCAGCTTCTGGCTTCAGCTTCCACACCACTCAGGCCAGAGTCTAATTAGCAGTCTCTTTAAGCAGCACACACCCTGCTGTTGTCTCAGGACTTGCAGCCACAGTAAATCAGGTGAACACTGTCACTCCACACAGGATCCTTTGTCAGCCTCACTTTCTGACTTGCTCTGGTAGCACACAGCCTGCCCAGAGCCTAGCCAGCCACACCCCCCTTCCATGTCTGCTTTCCAGGCTTTTAAAGGGAAGTTGCACCAATTAGGAGTTCTTCAGAAGTTTTAACTCCGTCCCTTCTGTCAAGAACTCCATACTCCACTTGCTTGTATAACTTCTAAGGGACAAATGATCATAATATATATATATATTTCGCACCGGAGGGGGGCCCAACATTTTTTTTTGCCCCGGGACCCTCCATTCACTAGCTCTGCCACTGCCCTCAGACATGCAGCATATATTCTGCAATATGTGGCCTTCGGATTGAATAAGGCTCCTAGTATCTAACAATTGTGGTGATGTTCAATCTACTCAGCTAAATATTAAAATTTCAGAACAAAATAAAGAATAAGGGACAAGGGCCTCAATTACATTATTTTTAAGTTCATGTAGACAGATGGCAACCTAGGAGCAGAAGTTGTTTTCTTCATAGACTTAGGAGTTGGAGATCAGTGTAGGAGTATATTACACATCCCATCTACCACATATCCACCCCATCACCTACCACCTACACATGCACCCTGCCACATACCGTATACAGATCCCTCATAACGCATACACTATATACCTTTCACATACCACATTCCCTTACCTCATTCCATCTCATCATACACATATTAGAAAAACAGTTAAGAGGAGCAGGAGTTTTTCTGAGAGTGATGGTGTCTAATGTTATTTAGAATGGAGGAAGGGGACTAAAGCAGAGAAGAGGAGAGATGGAGCAAAGGGTTAGTCAGTAGGTTGGAAGAAAGGGAGAGGAGTGCAGAGAGTGGAGGGAGAGGAGCGGAGGGAAGCATTGGGGGACTTGGGAGAGAAGGAGGGAGAGTGCAGAGGAGGAGTGTGAAGAGAAGTGAAGATTCTGTGGAGGGTGTAGAGCCAGCCCCCCCTGTCCAGCTAGTCACAGAAGAGTAATGGACAGAAATGGTGGTGCCTGGACTCAGTGTGGTGAGAAATGGCTTTGGGAAAATGGTGAGGGTCATAGGTAGAGAACAATTATCCCCCTTGGGGGAGAAAGGCTGTGTGATGTCCAGGGGGGCCCCAAGACCTTGATAGACTGTTGGACTTTTGGGGGGCCCGGAGTAACATGGATTATTGATATTCTTTTTTCCTTTTCTCCCCTGACATTGCCCTCAAACCCTGGACATTTGAATTTTGACAGCTACATTATTATTGTGCACCATGTTGTGTGGGTAAGCCATGTTGTTCATGGGGAGGAACAAAATATAAAGGTGAAAAAAAAATTAAACACATTGCAAAGTATGGAGGGCCCTGACTTTGAGCTTAGAATCCCATGTCCATTGGGCTTTCCCCAAAGCGCCATGCACGATTGAAAACTTGTTTCATTCTGAGGGAATAATAATCCTTATCACATATATAGTTGTGAGCATGCGAGTTGTTGCTAACGCTTGTGGGCTCGCGCAGCGAGGGCCCGCATTTGCAGTGGTGGGAGTATCCCAGCGTCCCCGTAAATGCGGATCCTCGCGAAGCGAGGGTCCCCATTTGCGGAGGTGGAGGCTCAACGTCGGCTTTGTTAACACAGACACACACGACTTTTTAACAAAAAAAACCCAACCTCCCAGCAAACAAAAACCCAACGTAGCGTCCCCGCAAATGCGGATCCTCGCGAAGCGAGGGTCCGCATTTGCGGAGGTGGAGGCTCCAACGTCGGCTGTGTTAACACACACATACACACACACACGACTTTTTAACAAAAAAAACCTCAAAGGCGCCTCACACCCGCTTACACACAGACACACACACGCAAGACTTAAAAAAAAAAACACCAAAAAGGCCCCTCACGCGCTCTTAACACACATACTCACGACTTAGAAACAAATACACTGTGTCGTACACGTAAAAGCCAACTGCGTCTCTCGCAAAGAAATACGGCCGTTGCAACAAAATACGGCTGCATCGCAAAAAAATACGGCCGTGAAACGACCCATTCCAAACGCAGCGCATCAAAACATCACAAACACAAGAAATAAACACAACGAACACATAAAAAGCTTAATTACAGCAAGGGGGGGCATCCGGCACCTCCAAAAGTTAATTTACACGTCCATTTAAGTCCAAAAAAAAAGAGTTTAAACTGCCGAAAATCGCCTAAGCGAGAGAAAAAATGGCCGCCGAACAAAACGAAAACGAGGCTTTAGACGTAACTACACTACAGTAACTTAACAAATGAAATACATACAATGCGGAACGTACCACACTGATATTAAACACCATTTTGAACACTACTACGCACAAAATGGCGGATGGAACGCAAATTGTAAGCTGGAACGCAAATAGCGCATGCGTATTGCGTTCTAACGGTCTGAGGCACTTGAAAGTTTAAAAATACTGCCTACTTTCCAGAAATTTCTACAAGGTTATAAATACTGTCTACTTTCCAGAAATTTCTACATTTCTGCTCAGGTGATGAACGGAGTGACTGGATAGTTAACTGCTGCTGTTACTTGAGAAGATAATTATTTCCTAATTTCCTACTTTACACTGTGCAAATTACAACTGAGAGGTAAGCTATAATATATTACGTTTTATTAGCAAGACAGGACAAAAAAAAAAAAATGTAACTATGAAAATGTGCTTTATGTATAGTGACATGTCACACGCACATTTATGTGTACAGCCCCTGCAACTAACTAATCTTAAGCCAAACTAATTGAACAACTATATTTAAATGACAGTAAAAAAAATAAATGAAACTATTACAATGGGATTGATGTATAGTGATATGTGACACGCACATATATGTGTATCATGTATACTGACATGTCACACGCACATTTATGTGTGTAGGCCAAAAAAATAAGTAATGTTAATTGAAAGTAATTACAGAAGTATATTACATGACATTAATTTATTGTCATTCAATATATAACCTAAAGCTAAATATATTTCTCCTTTTTTTACTATTCAAACAGACTCTGCATCAACAGCGTCACTCAAGAATTTGCACCGTGCATTGTGAACCACAATCCCTTTTAAACAACTCCAAGAAAGAAGAAGAGGTAAGATAGAAAAATACATTACATGCTGAAAAAGACCATGCTTTGCTAAATCAAAAAGAAGAAATATACAATTAACCATTTCACTTTCTTTTTCAAACAGACACTACAAGAAGACCGGCGGATTAAGATTGGCAGGAGGGGACCCTCTGTCATTCGACACTTCAATCAAGGTAAAGTATAAAGTACAAAAAAGAAATGAACTATATATGTTTAATGGCCGCCAATATAAATTAATATTCTTCTTTAATGTTTAAGAACCGATAAGCCTTACAAAGAAGCCTCAATAAGCATACCAATAGTGGTGGGCACAAAACAGGATTGTAGAAAAACTCACACAAACACATAGCAAACTAAATTGATATTCTTCTTTAATGTTTAACAACCTATAAGCCTTAGAAAGAAGCCTAAATAAGCATACCAAAAGTGGTGGTCACAAAACAGGATTCTAGAAAAACTCACACACAGCAAACTAAATTATGATTCTTCTTTAATGTTTAAGAACCCATAACACTTGCAAAGAAGCCTAAATAAGCATACAAAAAGTGGTGGCCACAAAACAGGATTGTAGAAAAAATCAGACAAACACATACCAAGCTATAACACTTACAAACAAGTCTACATTTGGATAACAAAAGTGGTGGACACAAAAAAGGATAATGCTAAAAACATTGCAATCATATCCAAAATAAGAACAACATTAATAATTACAGTATAAAAAAAATGCAATATACAAATAAATTTAATTTATTGTTAAAACGTTGCACAAAAAACAGCATACCACAAAAAATAACCATAACACATACAATACACCAAAATAATGACTTTTTTGCTTTATTACAAATACATTTCAATCAAATAACATTTTCATTTTTCTTTTACAACAGATACTGCGTGAAGACCATCGGACGAGGACTTTGAAAAGAGGACCAGACCATCGGACGAGGACTTTCAACAGAGGACCACACCATCGGACGAGGACTTTCAACAGAGGACCACGCCATCGGACCGGACGAGGACTTTTAACAGAGGACCAGACCATCGGACGAGGACTTTCAACAGAGGACCAGACCATCGGACAAGGACTTTCAACACAGGACCAACAAAGATTCTGCTTGAAATCACGCTTCAACCAAGGTACAGTATAATCAGTAAAAAAGGAGAAAACTAAATAAACATGTTTGATCTGCATCCGCATCAAGAGAAAAAAAAAAGAACAAGCAATAACTATGTCCCTTATTCAATTGCAATTTGCTCAATTCAATACATGTGTAAATAAACACAACACTTTTTTTTAAAAGAAGTTTTTAGTTGGTAAACATCTATCCACAAACAAGGTTTTCAATAACTAAAAACCTTTTTCAAAAAAATATGTTATCTGCTTACTTACAGCACTATTGAATTGGCCAAATTGGTATTCAATGAGGCCCTATAACTTTTAACAAAATATAACTGATACATTAATGATTTACCTCTTATTTCTCGATTATGGACAATAATGTTTCACAGTAATTCCACATTTCAATATACCCAATTACATTTCATTTTTTTGCATTACATATTAGCATGGCTATTAACGAGAGCAAACAAGAGAAGAACATACGTCAAACTAGAGAAAGACAAGAGAGATGGGACGAACAGCAGACACCAGAAGAAAAAGAAATTCGACGAGAAAAAGAACGCAAAGACTTGCAAGCAAAAGACTATCAGCTGCAAAAATGAAAGATACGATAAAAAAAAAAACAAGCAAATAAAGCATTTACAACCTGTTCCTCAAACATCAGATGACATTTTAACAGAAAAAATAAAAGACATACCAAAAAAAACAACGAAAAAAAGAAAGCATTTAGAACCTGTTCCTGAAACATTACATGACATTTCACCAAAACCAGTACAACATATACCAAAAAAAGCCACACAAAAAAAACAAAGCATTTAGAACATGTTGTAGAAACATTACATGACATTTCACCTGATGAATATGAAAGTCAAACTGCTATATGCTTTGCAAATTGTCCTTTACTCAAGTCTTTAGCAGTAGAGGTTCATAGTTGTGGGGACATGACTACTCAATGTCAGTTTTGTGAGGCTTATTATTTTAAACAGGAGAGACCCAGAGATGGCGAATTTATTAGTTGCTGTCAAAAAGGCAAGTTCAAACTTCCACAAAGAAAAGAATTTCCAATCTATTTACAAAACATTATGACTGAACCTACTTTTCCAAACTACAAAAATTTTAAGACAAACATAAGATCCTACAATAGTGCCATATCCTTTGCATCTATGGGGGCAACATTAGCTGCTAATGTACCAGGACATGGTCCTTACTGTTTTAAAGTCCAAGGACAAATTTATCATCGGACTTCCCATTTACATCCAGAGGAAGGAGAGCAAAGAAAATTCGCTCAACTATATGTCCTAGATACAATGGAAGCTGTTGAGCAACGTATGCAGATGGAAGAAAATAAAAAAATGCTTACCCAGTGTTTTTATAGAGCTAAATAACATTATGGACAATAACCCCTACAGTAAAGCTTATAAAAAATTGGCAGAAGTAGAAAATGAACAACTACTTCATGCACAAAGACATCATTTACCAATGCCAAAGGTTAATATGGTGCTTAAAAGAGACAGATATACTGATAAACGTTGTTATAACTTGCCAACATCAAATGAGGTTGCAATGGTGTTTCAAAATGATGAAGGAGAACCACCATTTCAAAGAGACATTAGAATATATCCCAGAAATGAGGAGCAACCATTCATTAATATGAGTATCTTAAGTCCAAATTTAGATCCAATGACATATACCATTTTTTACCCACACTGAGAGGCAGGTTGGCAACCAAAATTAACACTTCCAAGTTACCCAAATGCTAAAGCCAGAATCCGAAATAATGTTTCTATGCTTGAATTTAAAGTAGCACAAATTGCCATTCGAAATACATTTAATCCAATTTTATGTGGTGGAAAACTATCACAACAATGGATTATTGATTCCTATTTGCAAGTTGAGGCCAATAATCTAAACTTTATAAAATATCAACAAGATAAACTACGTGTAGAACAATATTCTGGACTAATGGACTATGTTGCTGACGTGGCTACAAGCAGAGACATGACAGTTGGGAAAGCCATCATTTTACCATTTTCCTTTCAAGGATCTCCTCAAAACATGAGAGAAAGATACAATGATGCTATGGCCATTGTCATCAAATTTGGCAAACCCGATTTATTTTTGACATTTACATGTAATCCACAATGGCCAGAAATTACACAAAATTTACTTCTTGGACAAAGTGCTTCCGATAGACCAGATTTAGTAGGTAGAGTTTTTAAAATTAAATTAAATGAATTAATACGTGACATCAATATCAGTCAGCTATTTTGCAAATGTCTTGCTTATGTATATACCATTGAATTTCAAAAAAGAGGACTTCCACATGCACATCTTCTGATAATACTTCAAGAAAAAGATAAATTAGATACTTCAGACAAAGTGGATGCAGTCATTGTTGCTGAACTACCAGATCCAGAACTATATGGTAGACTATATGAGATTGTTACTCATCGCATGATTCATGGACCCTGTGGTGTGCTTAATCCACAATCACCATGTATGGAAAATAATAAATGTTCAAAAGAATTTCCAAAAGATTATAGAGACAAAACCTATGCCAATTGTGATTGCTATCCACTTTATAAAAGAAGAGAAGGAGATAGTGCCATTATTCATGGAAAAAAAAATGGACAATAGATATGTAGTACCCTACAATCCACATTTACTCATGAAGTACAATGCCCATATCAACATAGAAGCCTGCACTTCCATCAAATCTATTAAATATGTCTATAAATATATTTACAAAGGCTACGATGCAGCTACTGTAGTCGTGAAAAGTGCAGACAACCCTGAAAGTAGTGAGTTAGTACATGATGAACTTGCATCTCATGTAGATGCTCGCTATGTCAGTGCGCCAGAAGCTATGTGGTGGCTTTTAAAATTTGAAATGCATGATAAATCACATGCAGTATATAGATTAGCACTACATTTGCCACAAAGACATTTAGTGTATTTCCATGCTGGAAATAAAATGAATGAATTGGCCCAAAGTGAACACTACACTAACTGCATGGTTTCAATTAAATTGCAAAGATTCACAAGCAACACAATTCTTATATATTGAAATTCCATATCACTATGTTTTTGTGAATGGATTATGGAGACCGAGAAAAAGCAGAGGCAATAAAATAATCCAAAGAATTTACACAGTCAGTCCAAGAGATGTTGAACGTTTTTGCTTACGGATATTACTTTTAAATGTTCCTGGAGCACAAAGTTTTGAACACTTAAGAACTGTTAATGACATTGTATATGAATCCTTCCATTTAGCTGCAAGACATAGAAACTTACTCGCTGATGATACAGAGTGGGAAAGATGTTTAGAAGAAGCAGCACAATGTCAAATGCCACGACAGATGAGAGAACAATTTGCTTTTATTTGTATCTTCTCAAATGCTCCAAATGCATTAGCTTTGTGGGAGACTTTTAAAAGTAATATGGCTGAAGACTTTATGCGACGATACAATGAACCCATTGCACACTTAAAAGCGTTAATGGAAATCCAATAAGTATTTTTACCTCATGGATTAAGTTGTGCAAGTTTTAATTTACCTGATCCAGGTCTTATAGATGACATAAACTTTGAAGACTATGACATTCAACTACAAGCAGAAAGAACAGAAGAAAGACTTGCAACTTTAAATACCTTACAATTGCAAGCATTTAATGCCATTAAAAATGCTATAGATGATGACATGGTAACAGAGCGTTATTTCTTTCTTGATGGACCTGGCGGATCAGGAAAAACCTATCTATATAATTTATTAATGAGTTCAGTACGAGCACAAGGTCAAATAGCAATGGCGTTTGCCACGACTGGAATTGCTGCACTTTTGTTAGAAGGTGGAAGAACTGTTCATAGTGGATTTAAACTGCCAGTGCCTATTTTAGAAACTTCTGTGACAGATATTCGCATGACATCATTACAAGCAAAGAAATTGAACAAATGTAAATTAATTATAATAGATGAGGCCACAATGATGTTATGCTATGCCCTCCAATGTATTGACCGTTTGCTTCGTGAAGTCATGGATAATACTTTTCCATTTGGTGGAAAGGTGATGTTGTTAGGTGGCGATTGTAGACAAACGTTACCTGTCGTTGTACATGGAAATCAAACTGACATTATCGAAACCTGTATAAAGTCAAGCACACTGTGGAAACATTTTACCCATCTTCAACTGCAACAAAATATGAGATCAGAAGGCCAAACTGATTTCAATGATTGGCTTATTAAAATTGGAGAAGGCAGAACCGAAAAAATAGCAAATTTACCTGACGACACTGTGCACATCCCACCTCATATGTCACCAAGATATTATATTGGCTATATTTGAAGGTAACATAAATAACCAGGAATATTCCGAACTTGCCAACCAAGTCATACTAACATGTAAAAATAAGGATGCATTTTTTATCCTCAATAATGAAATATTTAAAGAAATTAATGCACCACAAAGAAATTATCACAGTGCTGATTCTGTACTTGCTGATGACAATGAAAGTCAGGCTAACTTTTCTACTGAATTCATAAACTCACGAACTCCTTCTGGAATGCCACCACATATTTTGCAGCTAAAGAAAGGTGCAATTATCATGTTACTGCGAAATATGAACCCCAAGAAAGGCCTATGCAATGGGACAAGATTAATTGTTCAACAATTAAAGGACCATTTTATAGATGCTGAAATTTTAACTGGGACCCATAAAGGAGAGAGAGTTTTCATACCAAGAATAGATTTAGCACCAAGTGAAAATAGTCTCCCTTTTATACTTCAAAGAATACAATTTCCCATTATTATGGCATTTGCCATGACCACTAATAAATCACAAGGTCAAACGTTCAAATCTGTGGGAATTTTCTTGGAAGAACCAGTATTTGCACATGGCCAATTGTACGTTGCGTTGTCACGGTGCAAAAATCCACAGGCTATTAAAGTTTACATTGAAAAGAATGAAAGTCAAGGTGATTTATTAGAAGATGGACGTATTTTTACGAAAAACATTGTCTACTATGAAGTACTATAACTTTGCAGTAAAGAAATAAAACCCATGCAAAAAATTTTTAAAAGCATTCAAAAATACAAAACAATAAACAATTCAGTCATAATTAATGGAAGTACTGTTTATGGATCATTCGCCTCACAAAATACTTGCCTTGCATTTTTTTTTTTCAAATTATGTTAAAATGTTCATTAACTATGTTAATGTTTATAATGTTACAAGTTTGAAAACAATATTTTCAAGTTCTTTACTTCAACATATTACAAAGTGGTGTTTGGGTATTGGTGCTGTTGCCATCTAGGACTGAAAAAGGATAATTCTGAGAAAGG
Organism: Discoglossus pictus; assembly: GCA_027410445.1. Lineage (NCBI taxonomy): Eukaryota > Metazoa > Chordata > Amphibia > Anura > Alytidae > Discoglossus > Discoglossus pictus. The sequence goes on from CM050167.1 coordinate 181,311,183, forward strand.
TATTGAAAGATCCTGAAAGCCTGTAGCCTAGTAGCCTAAACATATACTATTCAACTAAACTGAATTAGTACTATTATCTCCAACATATTTCACCCCCTGTGCCCACTGCAGACCCTGTGGCCCCCATGGCCCATTGAAGCCCCTGCAGACTTCTTGTGGGTCCCCTGCGACCCATTATGGCCCACTGTGTCCCGCCACAGACCCCAGGGGCCCCTGTGACCCCTGCCTGCCCTGTGGCCCCCGCAACCCCCTGTGTTTCCCCTTGCAGACCTCTGCAGCCTCCCTCAGCCCCCTGTGTTCCCCCTCAGCCTCCTATGGCCCCTCAGGGATCTCTGCTGCCTCCCTCAGCCCCCTGTGTTCCCGCTCAACCACCTGTGGCCCCTCGCAGACCTCTGCAGCCTCCCTCAGCCCTGTGTGACCCCTTGTGGCCCCTGTGGCCCCCGCACAGACCTCTGTGGGTCCCATCGGGCCTCTGTGGCCCTCCTCGGTGTAGATGTATATGTAAATGTGTACGTATATAACATATAATAATTTTCGCCACTCGAAAATCGCCTAAACGAGGAAAAAAATGGCCACAGAAAAAAATGAAAACAAGGCTACACGACCCCGGATTGCGCGAAACACTGCAAAATGCATAGCACTTTACATATCACACTATGACCTACAAGATACACTATTACAAAAGCCGGAAAATGCTCACGAGACGCGGACCACATTAATAACATTACGACTATACAATGTGCTTTACCACGCGCCGAAGGTCCTCACAGTACAAAACGGTTTCAATTATGTCTCAAACAGCATTCCCATGGCTTAAAATTGTATTGCCCCGTCATTTTTGCCGGGCAAGTCGCTAGTATATATATATATATGTATATATATATACACACACATACTGTATATATACACACATATACAGTGCCTTGCAAAAGTATTTACCTTGGCATTTTTTTGTGTTGTGTTGCCCCACAACCTGGAATTAACATGGATTGTTTGAGGATTTGCATAATTTAATTTACAGAACATGGCCACAACTTTGAAGATGTTTTTTTTATTTTTTATTGTGAAGCAAACAACAAATAGGACAAAATAACCGAAAAGGTCAATGTGCATAATTATTCAACCCCCTAAAGTCAATACTTTGTAGAGCCACCTTTTGTGGTAATCACAGCTCCATGTCGCTCTGGATAAGTCTCTATGAGCTTGCCACATCTTACCACTGGGATTTTTGCCCATACCTCCTTGCAAAACTTCTCCAGCTCCATCAAGTTGGATGGTTTGCGCTTGTGAACAGAAATCTTTAAGTCTGACCACAGATTTTCTATTGGATTGAGGCCTGGGCTTTGACTAGGCCATTCCAACACATTTATATGTTTCCCCTTAAACCACTCAAGTGTTGCTTTAGCAGTGTGTTTGGGGTCATTGTCCTGCTGGAAGGTGAACCTCCGCCCTAGCCTCAAATCAGAGTGGTACAGGTTTTGCTCAAGAATATCCCTGTATTTAGCACCATCCATCTTTCCCCTTAACTCTGACCAGTTTACCAGTCCCGGCTGCGGAAAAACATCCGCGCAGCATGATGCTGCCACCACCATGTTTCACTGTGGGGATGGTGTTCTCTAGGTGATGTGATGTGTTAGGTTTGCGCCAGACATAGCATTTTCTTTGATGGCCGAGGAGTTCAATTTTATTCTCATCAGACCAGAGCACCTTCCTCCATACATTTTGGGAGTCTCCAACATGTCTATTCGCAAACTTAAAATGTGACATTTTGTTTTTTGCTGAAAGCAATGGCTTTCTTCTGACCACTCTGCCATAAAGCCCAACTCTATGGAGTGTACGGCTTGTTGTCGTCCTATGTACAGATACTCCAAGCTCTGCTGTGGAACTCTGCAGCACCTCCAGGGTTACCTTAGGTATCTGTGCTGCCTCTCTAATTAATGCCCTCCTTGCCCGGTCCGAGAGTTTTGGTCGGCGGCCGTCTCTTGGCAGGTTTGCTGTTGTGCCATGTTCTTTCCATTTGGTCATGATAGATTTGATGGTGCTCCTGGGAATCATCAAAGATTTTGATTTTGTGTTTGGTTAGTGGTGGCTCTTGCTTAGGGTTTGCAGCCTCTGGGGCCTTTCAAAAAAGGTGTGTATATGTAATGACAGAGCATGTGGCACTTAGATTGCACACAGGTGGACATCATTTCACTAATTATGTGACTTCTGAAGGTAATTGGCTGCACCAGAGCTTTTTATGGGCTTCATAACGAAGAGGGTGAATACATACCCACATGCAAATTTTCTGTTTTCTATTTCTAAAAAAAAGTTTAATGTATATATTTTTCTCATTTCACTTCACCAATTTAGACTATTGTGTTCTGATACATCACATAGAATTCAGATTAACAAAACATTGAACTTAAGTCTGTAAAGTAACAGAATAGGTAAAAAGTCAAGGGGGGTGCATACTTTTGCAAGGCACTGTAGGTGAAACTAATTATGTTGTTGCCTTAAATATTTGCTGCTGTAATATCTCAAAAAGTAGCTGTTTGTCTCCAAAAAAGACTGTACTGACTCATCTAGCAGGATTCTAAACAAGTAGAGATACTGTATTTCGAAAGGTTTAACATTACTGACAATAGCCAAAGACGAAATACAAAAATGCAAGGAAAATAAAAAATTACTTTATTAAATAAATATGGCATTTACTAAAATATAAAGTGCATTCTTGAAAAAAGATGGATACTATGGTGTTAGTGAAATTTCCTAGGATCTACAAAGGATTCCTCCTCACTGGAAGATGGAGAAAGCTGTCATGCCAAAACTGACTCAATCTATATGTCATACAGAAATTAATCATAAGCAAAATTTATTGTCAAATGTATCACATTTCACATTATCACTTTGACATTACTAGTGTATCCAAAATGACTTTGATGCCCACTTGATGTGATATAGAGGTAGGTAACAAAAGCAAAAGTATATAAATATAACAATGTCAATGTAATTCCCTAGGATTCACAAAGGACTCCTCCTCACTGGAAGGTGCATAAAACTGTCACCCCAAAACTGACTCAATCCCTATGTTAACTTATATAGTGTAAAAAGTACAATCATAGAGAAAATTGCCTGTCAAATGTATCACATATAAATCAGTTACCACATTACTAGTTAACCAAAATGACTAAGATGAGCACTTGATGTAAAATGGTGGTAGGTCACAAACTCATATAAGTACTTTATTTGTTAGGATCTGAAAAGATAACAGTAATTACAATTAAACCTCTGTTAGGATATTCTTGGCCTTCCACATAAACATAATCAGACATGGGATCTTTCCTGTTCGTTGGTCATGCTCAGTGGCACCCATCAGCCACTAAGTGGCACAGCAGAGGGGTCCAGCAATTTCTTCACAGCTAACAGAACACACCTAACCCTAACACCTCTCACCCTAACACCCTTCACCCTAACATCTAACCCTAACATCCCTAAAACCCCTAACCCTAACAGTCCTCATCCTAATACCTAACCCATAACAGCCCTCAGCCTAACACTGCTAACCCTAAGACCCCTACCCCGAACACCTAACCCTACCACCCCTCACCTGGGATCTTTCCTGTTCGTTGGCCATGCACAGTGGCACCCATCAGCCACTAGGCGGCACGTCCGAAGGGTCTGTCAATTTCTTCACAGTAAACCGAACGCACCTTACCCTAACACCCCTCACCCTAACACCCCTCACCCTAATACCCCTCACCCTAACCCTAACATCCCTCACCCTAACATCCCCGAGCCTAACACCTAACCCTAATATCCCTCACCCTAACACCCCTAACCCTAAGACCCCTCACTCTAACATGCCTCACCCTAACACCCCTCACCCCAACTCCAAACCCTAACACCCCTCGACCTAAAAACGAAACCATAAGAAATTGACTGACCCCTTGGCCGCGCCACCTAGGGGCCTATGGGCGGCACTGCTCACGGGTTACCAACAGGAAAGGTCCCACACATGTTCATAATGAACATCATATGGGGTAAAGTCCCTTGTCTAAACCTGAAGTCAAAACAAGTTATATCAATCTAGCTTAATATGATCTACAGAATAAAAATAAAATAACCTTGAAGTTATAAGGTAGTAAAAGTGGCACTGCTAGCTCTACTATGAAACAATTGTATATAAAGACAGATATGTTTTATTCTATTTGGAAACAATTGTTTACAAAAAAGAATTAAATATATTTCTCAGCTAATATGTAACTATTGAAATATCAAGTTAGTGCTATACAGCAGTATAATACCCAAACAGTGTCCTCTATTTTTGGAAGTTTGTTAATACTCTATTGTCCTTGTTTTTATCCCCTATAAAGCGCTACAGAATATGTTAACGTGTTATAAATAAAAGTTAATAATTATAATATTTGTTTTTTACAGCAGCACACTACTTTCATTTATTTTCAAAGAGATGTTCCCTCAGGTCCTAATAAAATATACAGAATAAACCATGCACTAACACATACTGCCTTATTAAATTGCGATTCGGCCAATGGTATAGGGCTCTATATAAGCACATAGCATATTTTTTTTTTAAAGAAGTTTTTAGTTAGTGAACTTCTATCCAAAAGCAACGTCTTCACTGTAACGGAGCTGGGACACGCAGTCCAAAATCTCCGCTGGTATACGATAAAATACCCACGAGGCACTACAGTTTCACCATTCCCAACCTCCCATATTGGACGACACACAATTTGGGAGTCAAATGAATACTGACTTTATTTTGTTATTGCAGAACTATATATACATCTCTTTGGCCACAGGCAATACACATGCCCATATTTGGCTACACACAATACACACAAAGAGAACAATAGGGGGGTCACACCTCCCTGGCAACTTTGATACAATCAGACACTGATTCAATTACACCTCTTTGTTCTTATCAGATAATTAAAACACTTTGGAAAATGCAAGGATCCTTTACAACTTTCTTATCTCTTGAATCTCTGTAATAGGATTATCTATTAGCCTAGGTCTGCAAAAGTCTGGCTAATATTCTGCAGAGCATCCACCAGCATACATATTGTAGGATCATATTTTAACCAAGAATAATCATAAAACAGGGTAAAACAGTGATGGGTTCCGCTACACACCTCCCCCGTGACCATAAGCCGGCATACACGGTCTGATCCCAACGGATCGGCCTGGGGATGTCCGGACAAAAGTATTTGTTGGTCAATTCTCTAGTTTGACAACCCATCAGCATTACTGCAATTCACATTTACTCACATTTCCCATATCCCCAGATAGCTGGGATCTGAGCGCACAAAACCACCGAATAGCGCTCAGATCCTCTTCACACAGTTCAATTGCCATGTAGCTAAAGTCTTTCCCATAGTCTTTCATTATATGAATGGGCTTCATGGCACAGTTATCTGGGGTATCATGGTTCACACAGGGCAAGTACAGAATGACCCCCCTGTATGTAAAGGGCCAGAATGAGTGACTTATACTCTGGTATGGCCGAACACTGGTTCCAAAGGGCAATATGTACCCGGGCCATAGTCGCAGGGCAGGAGGCTGGCAAACAGTCCCCTCCAAGCCAAGGTGGCGAAGGGCACTTCGTCACACATCTCTCCTTTGGGGGGAAGTCTAACCAGGTACCTGGATATTTTGCTGTGGTGAGGGGGCAACATGCTGAGGGGACTTGAGGGGCAGAGGCCAGCGGCACTCTGCCCTGATGCCAGCTCTTCTGCTGGTATAACCTGCAGGACATCCTGCTCTGTACAAGGGACAAAGGGAGGGCAGAGGCCGACTGCACTCTGCCCCGCTGTCAGCTCTTCTGCTGGGGTACTTGGGACATATTTCGGCTCAGTAGCCAGGGAAACGTGGGGGTCAGTGGGGGTTAACATTTCCTCTGTTAACCCTGGGGCCACATTAGAAGTTAGCTGGGGAGGGGAATTTGTACTTACCCCCTCCTCCGGTTGTCCCAGTGACGGTAGTTGGGGATCTGGACAAGCTGTGGGCGCAGAGACCACGGTCCCATCTGCGCCGTCTGGGAGATTGGTGTCTCCCCTGGTTAGGGTAAACTGTTGCTGGGGGGGAAGGATGACACCTTCTGCCCCCTGTGTTTCACACTGCCGCTGGGGGGGAAGGACGACACCTTTGGCCCCCTGGGGTACCCACTGCCGCTGTGGAGGAAGGTCGACACCTTCTGCTCCCTGGGGTACACACTGCCGCTGGGGGGGAAGGACGACACCTTCTGCCCCCTGGGGTTCACACTGCCGCTGGGGGGAAAGGACGACACCTTCTGCCCCCTGGGGTTCACACTGCCGCTGGGGAGGAAGGACGGCCCCTTCTGCTCCCTGGGGTACACACTGCCGCTGAGGGGGAAGGACGACACCTTCTGCCCCCTGGGGTTCACACTGCCGCTGGGGAGGAAGGACGGCCCCTTCTGCTCCCTGGGGTACACACTGCCGCTGGGGGGGAAGGACGACACCTTCGGCCCCCTGGGGTACACACTGCCGCTGGGAAGGAAGGACGACACCTTCAGCTCCCTGGGGTACACACTGCCGCTGAGGGGGAAGGACGACACCTTCTGCCCCCTGGGGTTCACACTGCCGCTGGGGGGAAAGGACGACACCTTCTGCCCCCTGGGGTTCACACTGCCGCTGAGGGGGAAGGACGACACTTTCTGCTCCCTGGGGTACACACTGCTGCTGGGGGGAAAGGATGACACCTTCTGCCCCCTGGGGTACACACTGCCGCTGGGGAGGAAGGACGACACCTTCGGCTCCCTGGGGTACCCACTGCCGCTGTGGAGGAAGGTCGACACCTTCTGCTCCCTGAGGTACACACTGCCGCTGGGGGGGAAGGACGACACCTCCTGCCCCCTGGGGTTCACACTGCCGCTGAGGGGGAAGGACGACACCTTCTGCCCCCTGGAGGGCCGGTAGAGAGACCTCGGTCCCATCTCTACCTGCCATCTGGAGGTCATCCCAGGACCAGTCAATGAAGTCTGGTTCTGCTTGTCGAGTAGGTTGGTGCTGCACAAGGCTGAGCAGGTGTTGGTAGTCCTGCTCCAGCTCCCACTCTCTCGCTACCAGGTGGGTCATGTCTTTGCTCACCTCGCCTTCATCATCCCAGACATACATGCCCATCCGGTAGTCGTAGATGTCCCAAAACCTAGACCCCTCCGTGCTGCCAAGATCAATATCGTCCTCCAAGGCATCCCATAATAAACCCGGGCCATCATAATCATCCCCCTCCGGTAAGTCGTGTTCAGACGTCCAGGGGGTAAGTCGAACGGTATGCCACCAGAGGGCCTGGTATGCGTTGTCTAGCCAGATCTCTCGCCATACCAGGGTTTCTAGTCTTGTCACCCACTCATCCAGGGGCTGCTCTCCCAATAGATACATCCGCATCGCCACACGCTTCTGTAGCCGCTGCTCATCACTGGGGAGACTCTCACCTCGCCGCCATTGGGCATCTTGCAGGGCATCATACCAGAGTTCCATTCTGTCTGTTTCCCTGTAGTCTGCGGCCTCCTTCTCATCCTCATCATGGAACGCTGTCCGAAAACTAGCCGGTTCCATCCTGCTGTAGCCAGGGGCGCTGTACGGATACTAGCGTTGCCCTCAATCTGTACTCCACGGAATGGTGTCTCCTGTAGCTGTCCTTCTGACCGTGGGAACAATTCCACCACTTGCCAACAAATGTAACGGAGCTGGGACACGCAGTCCAAAATCTCCGCTGGTATACGATAAAATACCCACGAGGCACTACAGTTTCACCATTCCCGACCTCCCATATTGGACGACACACAATTTGGGAGTCAAATGAATACTGACTTTATTTTGTTATTGCAGAACTATATATACATCTCTTTGGCCACAGGCAATACACATGCCCATATTTGGCTACACACAATACACACAAAGAGAACAATAGGGGGGTCACACCTCCCTGGCAACTTTGATACAATCAGACACTGATTCAATTACACCTCTTTGTTCTTATCAGATAATTAAAACACTTTGGAAAATGCAAGGATCCTTTACAACTTTCTTATCTCTTGAATCTCTGTAATAGGATTATCTATTAGCCTAGGTCTGCAAAAGTCTGGCTAATCTTCTGCAGAGCATCCACCAGCATACATATTGTAGGATCATATTTTAACCAAGAATAATCATAAAACAGGGTAAAACAGTGATGGGTTCCGCTACATTCACTAACTAAAAACTTCTGTAAAAAAATATGCTCTGTGCTTATATAGAGCCCTATTCCATTGGCGGAATCACAATTTAATAAGGCTGATAATTAGTATATTTGTTTATCAGATTTAAAAGTTGGTATCTTATGTCTTAGCCAAGTTAGTTAATATTTTGACATATTCCATATATACAGGAAGAATTCCATTTAGATGTTAAAACATACCACTTTATTATCATAACTCACGTAAATTTACTGACAATATGCCCAAATTCATTAAACTCTAAACATATGTTTCCAAAAGGGTATGAACAAACATAATTTGGTAAGATATAAAAGTATACCAACAGTGCTCCGTATGTTCAATGCTCTGATTCTGTAGCAAGTAAATGTTGTTTACATTGCTTACATAAATTTTGTGTTAGAACCTAAAATACTGGACCGGATAGTCCACTTTACATGGAAAATATGGATTGCATTCAGTCTTTGATTTTTACGGCCACTGAGCAGATGTTGGTAGCAAGACACTGCCCCAAGGACATTTCATCTCAAATTTTTGCTCCTGCCACTGTCTGGATCACTGGCCACAAATTCATCCAGAATGTCATGGATGGACCTCAAACTTTTGTTAGGAATTCAGTTGTTGTCACTGCTTTCCTGGACTTCCTGAATGCCCTCTTCTGCCAATTGTTGAAGGTCATAATTTGTAAAGCTCTCTCCTTAAGTGTACAGCAACTCCTCAATGTCCTGGGTGTTGGTATCTTCCACACCAGTCGTATTGACCAGATTTATAATCTCGGCAATGATGGGCTGTTCAGTCTCCACATACGCACACAGCTCTGGCAATATCTTCCTCCACACTCCTTTCCGATATTGCTGTGTCACTTCCTTCAAATCAATACAATTCCTTCAAAACAAATCATTATTACTTATGGCTTGCAGAATGGTATACTTTTTCCAAAAATCCACCATCTTTGTCTTTGCTGTCTGTTTTTGGCAATGAGCTGGCAGAATGTGAAGAGAAAATAAAAGACATTGAAGGTTGCAATGCCCCTCTGATACATTGGCTGGATTAGTGAAGTAGTTTTAGGTGGCAGGAAACCTACATCTACTGGGATGCACAATCAACCAAATGTTAGGGTGGCTTGGAGCATTGTCGACCAACAGGAGCCCTTTGTCCTCAATTTGTTTATGCCTGCAGTAGAGTTGCACATATGGACATAAATGTTCGGTTTATCAGTTTTTGAAGATTTCTGTGATGATCCAAGATGTATGGGTGAATTACCAAATGATGGGCAATGTTGGTTTTGGAATCTTCTTCATGGCTCAAGGTGTTTTGGAATGGTACACAGCAATGGTTTAATATTGAAATCACCAATGGTGTTCCCACTTAGAAGAACTTATTGTTAAGGGCAGAGGTTAGCAACCTTAAATACTTGTTGGTGTTTCCCTTTTTCCAAGCAATCCAGCACCTGCATCTTCACATCCAGAGAAAAATTTTGACTCTTCAATGGGGACTGATGTTCTTTGTGCTCGCTCATTTTCTGTAATACAGTACAAACACAATACAATTACTGTAGATTTTATTTGACAAATAACAACCACATAATGAGAAACAAGGGAACATGAACAATATTATGTACCTCCTCTCTGTTGTAGGATATGGTCTCTTTCTGGGGCTTTCTGCTTGTTCATGGTGGCACTTTCCTTCACCTACTTTCTCTTGTATGCTGCTCTCTGTCACTTTAAATCTAGTGGCGTGGATCGGAGTGCTTATTAGGGTCCCGTGAGGAAAAAAACAATGATATAGCAGGGCACAGTGTTAAACAGGGATCGGTGTCCAAAAAACAGAGCAATAGCGGGATTTAGCATTAAACGGTGAATTACAGGAAAACCAGAGCTTTAGCGATCAGCGCTATAAGGGGTAGCATTAAGCAGGGTGTACCTGTAATTAAAAAGTTTTACTGGGTCTGTGACATCAGTCACCAGTTTAGAAATCCAACTGTTCCACTGACAATTGTTTTTCCACTAACCAAATGGCTTTGTCAAGGTGCAGTGAGATCAATGTGGCTTGAAATGAGATTTAAAAAGCCTGCCAAGGCAGGGCCATAATTCTTCTTAAGGCACATTACCTTAATAAACTCAATAGTCCTATTATACACAGGTACAAGCAAAAATGGGTCTGGAAACACAAAAGCTGTTTCATATTTCTTTGTACTTGTGTCTTCTATCTTCATCCACTACTCATCTTCTGTCGGGCGCCGGTCCTGAAATCAATCTAGCAATAGAGATGGTGGTGGTATTTGTGATGGTTATTCTTATGAAGTGTGTTGGATAGGACAAAATAAGGATTTGTAACTGTAAAGAGACAATGTATCATTAAGGCCAATAAGGGATTATTCCCTGACTTTAAAAGAAGGACTTTATTTGTTAGAATATGAAATAATAACTAAACCTCTGTTACGATATTCTTGTCCTTCCACATAAACATAATTATACATGTTGATAATGAACATCATCTGGGGTACTTAATTATTTATTTGATGTATCAGATTGTTGAAATATATCTGTGGCTAGATATTTAACTTCTACATATTTGCATAGATATTATCTTAATACAGTCTGGTGTACTGACCGATGTATAACACAAATGTATGCTATGCTTATTAAACATTGCATAGCACACAGGGACTTTTGGGGACTATGAACTATTGTGGGCCCTGAAGTGAACCTGGTACCAGAACACAACTCCTTTCCTTTCCCACCAAGAAAAATGCCCAATCCCTAAATACCTGGAATATACTTATACCAAAGTTACAAACAAATTTTATTACAAAAAAGATTTGCAAATTTAATTGCAGACAGCAAATATTTTTTGTAATAAAATTTGTTTGTAACTTTGGTACTTTTTACTGTACTATTCAGAGGGTACTGTAAGATATACTTGTTCATTTTTAATAGTTACATTTTATCATTTGTTTTTTACAGCACAATCCTAATAAGTTATGTTTTATATACTTACTAGCGACTTGCCCATCAAAAACGATGGCATGATTTAGTTTGATAAATTGTGTCTCTCCCCCTCCCCTGTGTCTATCCCTTCTCCCTTCCGTGTCTCTCCCCCCTCTCCATACCCTTTGTTTTTCTCCCCCTCTCCTGTTTCCCCTTTCCCCTTCATCCTCTCCTGTCGCGCCGCAAGCTTGTCCTGCAAGCTCTCTCTGCTACGATCCGGTGTAACTGCCCCTGCTCCAGCCATGAATGCGCAGTGTCCCCGGAAGAGGCTGCGCAGACACGTGTGTTCCAGGAGCAGTATAAGCATGCAGAGCAGCCAGGACACGGACACTGGGGAGCAGAGAGTGACAGGGGTACCAAAACCAGCCGCCACCGCATGGGGCATCCAGCAACAGAACCGGTAAGCCCGACCAGGGCGTGAGACTGACAGCTACCGAGAGCCTCATAGAGTACCTATGGGTAGAGAGAGGGTGAGCGCTGGATGAGGCCAAGGAAACACCGTACCAGCAAGTGATCCCTTATAAGAGTAGACACAGAAGCAATGCGCAGCTCACGCCACGCATTATGCATGCACAGCTGACGCCGCGCATTGCGCATGCTCAACATACAGGCATAGTTGTCGGAATTGCGAGTTTGCTGGTCACGCTATTGCGCATGCTCAAGCCTTTAATTTCTAACATAGTGTGACCGAGAAACTCGCAATTACGACAACTATATATGTGATTGTCCAGAGTTATATAATGATGTGATAACTATATATTCTATTCAGACTTATGGACTACCATTAATATGAACGGTGTCTTTGCTCTCACTATTTATATTTATATTCTGATTTAACATTGATAACGGTGGTCTCCTGGGTTCAGTTTGATATTGTCACGATCTGCTTCTTCAAGATGGCTTGATATGAACCTAGTTCAAACCTACCCCAGCAGAATTGTGTAGTTCCTGTTCTCTGTGGCACAAAAGATGGCTTCTGAATAGCTACAGTCAGAGAATACTGCATACAGTGGTCTATGGCAAGACCACTCCCCAAGTCAGGATACAACACACAGAAATAGTCTCACACTGTGGATATGTGAAAACCATCTCTCAACCTTTATTGATCAAAACAACATATTTATACTCTGCAATACCAGACCCTTGTGTACATTTGTGTATGTGTGATGTCAGCCCATCTGGCTTGCAAGCTTGGGCTATCAAAGCTCCTGAGATTCACCAGATATCTATAGCTGGCTAGTGAAAAAACCTTTATGTTAACTTCAAGTGTTTGCTTAGGACTACTTGAAGTACATACATCTGTCTTGACCCAAGGTCTGTATGTGTGAGTGTGCAATGATCTGCAACTAACTTCTATGCAGAGCATTTCTACCAGTTCCACATATGTTCTATATAACATTTTCCCTCTTATAATATATTATAACTAGGATACATAATAACCATGTACAGTCAACATATAACACACACAATAATACATAATCCCAATGCAACAATGTCCTGCTCCCTTGGCCATATTCATAAATTACTGGCAATATGAGTCTTTAAACAATTAAATCATGACAGTTATGCTCTCAGAATACTAATTACAACTAAGATTGGTTTGCCTTTTGGCATATGAAAATTGTAAGAAATACATACATATTGGGAACCAGGGATAAGTCTCTGGGGAATACTCAAAATTATTCTGTGACCATATTGTGTTTTGTAACACCCAGTAGGACCCTAAGACTGTTTTTGACTATTTGACAGGTGTGGGCCCTGGGCTAACATGGATTAGCTGTGCAGTCCTTTTCCCCAGGAAGATGTCTTCCAAGCCTGGATACTGGGACTGTGTGCCATTTTTTACAGCAAGCCATTCTGTTTGTGATAAGCCATGTTATACTTGTTAATATGTTATGTACAGTTATGGATGTATGGATTGTACCTAGTCATGTTTGGTCTCTAAATGCTTTCCCCCAGAGAGTTCAATAAAGCATGTTACTAGGATCTTCCATGTATGTAGGGTACAGGGTACAAGATACTCGGTTCCAGGAGTTCAATCTATTACAAGGATGGTCATGTACACTATCAGACAGAGTGTATCCACTCCTGGTGTGATCAAAGACCCCCTGGAAAGCCTTGAAAAGGGTACAATTAAGTTAGTTACCCTGTTAGGCTCCAGGAAGACAGGGGGTGGTAAGGAACGCTGACATCACTTGATGGACCGGCCTTCTATGTCGATAGGGTGTAGGCTGATGGGGATTGGTGAAGATCTGTTTTATGTTTGGGTAGTGTTATGGATAAATATGCTGTGTGTGCCTCAATAAAGAGTTTTTAGTTAAAACGTACATAAGCAAAATGAATGTTTTATTCTGAGAGAATAAAATTATTCTAATCACTCGAATTATTACTACAGACTTTGCCTGGAACTATACTTTTCACCACTGAGAGTACCACTGTTAAGCCTGCTTCCTGTGCATGTATTCTTATACCTGGAAAGCTGGGTGTTGAAATGATCAAAACACTGACAATCTAGAGGTGTTTCTGTAGCTGAAAGCAGGAGGCTTTGGGGTACACATGATCCCCTCACCCCTGGGTTGTTACAACTGGTGGCAGTCAATGGGATATCAGCAGCAGTAATTAGCAGCAACCTGGACTGGAACCCCTATCCCAGAGGATGCAGGAGAGTGTCTGCAAGAATAGCAAAGGCAAAGGAGCGGACCAACCAGAGGGAACAGCAGAGGTCCAGCAAAATGGACGTCAAGCAATGCAGGGAAGTGGCCCTTCTAGCGCAATGATACCTAGTATGGCAACAAAGTTGTGTCTGGGGGAGACCTGCCAGTGCCCCTGATGCAGAGCCATATTTGCATTGGGGTTGAAGGAGGTGCTCTGGGACCTTGTTTAGGGTGATCTGGACTGCGGCTTGGGGACTTTCCAGGAACAACTTAACTTGATAGAAACACGTTGCCAATAACTGGGACTAAGGCCTTGGTCCAATGATGATCTTGTACTAGTTCCCTGACACCATGGTCTGGCAGGAGTTAATACAAGAGGCAGAGTATATGGATTTTCTGGATGAGGCTGCCATGGATGCTTTAACATAAAGCCATGAAAGTAAAAAGTAAGATCACAAAATTTTATAAGTTAAACTCTTTATTTTTTCATTTTAAACAATCTCATCAATAAATCGTGTCATACTATTGTAATAAAGCAAAAGTGAAAAAAGCAACATATTAATACAATTTGCAAATTCTGGGGGAAGGGGGAGAGCATGGGAAAGACACAAAAAAACAAAAAGGAATAGAAGGGGAAATGGATTGGAAAAAGATAGATCAATTTAAACATTTAGTTTACACAAATTAAAGTTTGCCCCAGAACAAAATGCTTCTGTATAGCAACTGTGCTGATGAAATCCTGTTTACAGTGACCAATTAAAGGGACAGAATCAATATTTTATCTAGTGAAGAGCAATATAAAATAGTTTATTATGATTTAAAAAGTTGATCTTTTGTGATAAAGCTTATTCTTAAAATAGCTGGTTTTCCCATTAACTATATATAAAGTTCTTCCCAGCTTTTATAAACTGCAGTAATGTGATTCCCTGCAGCTGCCTACATAAAAGCCCATCTTTGGTGCATGAGAATATGGAAATGTATTCAACACTTTGCCACAGTTTGTAAATTATATCACTTACAGAGCTGACTGTGTGGCTGGCTCGAACTCTCTTAACCAGACTATTTTGTTCACATGGGTATATTCTTGAATACAGTCCCTTAGCAACCCTTCAAAGAGCTCCCACACTATTGAGGTGAAGTGTATGGTCTATAATTCCCTGGATTTGCTCTAATTCCCACATCTGCCCTGCACCAGTCCTCTGGTACTGAGCCTGTGTAGGTTGACTCTTGAAAAAAATAGAAATAATTCATTGGTTATTACAGAGCTCAGTTTGCTCAGGGCCCTTGGATGTATTCTATCTGGACTGAGAGCCTTAATTACATTCATTTTGTCAAGGGAACCTGCAACTGATAGTAGTGAAAGAGAGTGGGGGGCTTGAATTTACTGAAACAGGGATTAGGATAGATTGAAATTATTGATAGAGCGCTTTTGGGGGAGGAATTAATGTAAAGTTTGCATAGGTGAGATAAAGGAAGGCTTTCCAAGTGCTTTGTCAGTTAAGAATCAAGACAAGAAAGGATAACTTAATGCCCACCCGCCCATCCCTTCTTGATGGGGTTGTAATATGTCTTACAATTCTTTTAAATGTTTTACATGATGTTTAACGTAAGTTATCTGATTATTCATCACAGCATTGATATGGCGGGGGGGGGCTTGCCCATAATTTTTAAAATGTTTGGTTGGTTACAGTGTTGAGATGTGGTACTCCTCTTGGGGGGACGGGGGGTCTCCTTGAGGTATTTTTGTTATGTGTGTGTGGGGGGGCTGTTTTTTTTAAAGCTATTTTTAAAAGGCTATTATTAAATAAACAAGCTGTAGCCTTATCCTCTAAAGTACATCTGTGGAATATTCTCAGAGAGGATGAAACATTGAGAGACTTCATCTCTGAAAAGTAAAGCATAACATATAAAAAGAAATAAGAATATTAAGGATACGCTGGTTACGAGCTTTTATAACCCTAAGAAACCAAAGAGGACTTGGTTAACAGAAACCAAGGGCCTTTTTAAATGTGGTCATTGTAGAGCCTGCCAGTATATCCAGACAAGTAAGTTCATGAATTCTGAAAGCACCCACGTAATATACGTCATGACGTGCCCATGTCAGAAGTTCTATGTAGGCAAAACATTCCGCCAATTAAAAAGAAGAATACTTGAACATGTGTATTCTATCAAAAAGGGCCTTGATACCCCTGTCTCAAGACATATGAAATATTTTCATGAAAACAAACCTGAGGCCATGAAATTCTAAGTTCTAGAGAGGCTATGGATTAGTCCAAGAGGAGGTGATACTACTTTTTCATAGAGAAAAATATATGAAATATTCACTTTATCTGGGTGTTCCGGACCTATTTAGACATTAATATACAGCTGATATAGCACACATCACTTTTAGTTAAATGTGAGATAATATTAGTTAAGTTTATTAAAGCACTTCCAATTAATTGATTATAAATTTAATGCAACAAATCACAATTGCACCAACAAATTTACAATTATCTTTATATTTAATATAAGCTTAATAGCTTGCTTTTAGAAGCTTTGAGAAGAATATATTGTTTAGTGTCCTTCAGGACACCATTAATACATTTTTACACATTTATTATATTAAATGTAAACACTTTTTTAAGAATTATATGTTTCCTATAGGTAACCATTGGCTAAAATAGAATTAATACAAGTCAACAAGTGAAATTAGAAGCAATATAGATAGATTTTTTGAATAGAGTAAAATGAGATAAAATAAAGCTTCTTTGTATTTCAATTTGTTTAATAACGCTAAATAAAGTTTGCCTTTTCAAAACGGCTAAATAAAGTTAATTGAAATGGACATAATGTTACGTAGTGATGTCATCGCGTAATACGCGTACATCATTATGTAACTACGCTAAACCAGGAAGTAACAGGCTTTAAAAGCCAGTGTGAAAGCCAGAGCAGTATAGCCTCAGAGAAAGTCCTGTAAAAGGACGAAATGGACCGTTGGCACCTAGTTTTTTCTGTGGAACAGGCTCCTATCTCCCTAATAAGGCTTTAAGGGTCTTTTGTCAACTTTTTTCAACTTCCTACAAAGGGATAAAAGAAACGTGGAGAGAGGGAACTGAATCGCAAGTATTGTTTATTTGCTACATGTTATTATCCTCTCATTTAGGTGGTTTATTCTACCATTTTTTCTATTATATCCCTTTTATTATCATGCAAATATCTTTTCTTGCATTAATATATAGTTGCTTTATTGACTGACAAGATCCCATATTTTTGGGAGATATAGAATCCCTGGGTTTCCACGATACAGTTTGTTTTTAATACATTTATTGTGAGCTGTTTTAACTCAAATTCTTTTTCAACTCCATGATTTTCAGTGTATCCTGTGTTTACAGGATCATCAGTATAGGCTGATATATGAGAGCTGATTTGTTTATTATCATTATTACAGTACTGTATAAGTCTAGGAGTTATTTGATCTGGACCACTTTATAGTAATTAACATATTTTAAGTACTGTAACTTTGAAATTGAGTTAAAAAGTCAGCTAACCTTTTTTTTAAATAGTTTTTTGGCGTTTTTCCAGGATAAACAATTAAAGGGGTGTTAGGCACCCAATGGATACATATAACAGGTCAATCCAATAGACTTTTGTACATCTGTGTTTGTGTGTTCATTGGGGGGTGATTTCCTTAGTTGACTATTCCAAGTCGAGTCTCTTTAGAATTTCTTCATGGGTTACTAATTATTCTGTAAAGGTAATGTAGACCAATTTTGCTGAATTCTACCATTTGCCCCTCCCTGAAAAAAAATATTTAGTTAATCTGCTTTTTCTTGGTCATTTTTAAATAGGAGCACTAGAATCATTCAATTGTTACTAGATTGGTGCCTAACACCTGATAAATACTATTAGTGTAATTATTAAATAAGAAAAGTTCATTCTAAATGTTATTATAAGCTGTCTAACCCGGCTTGCTAATTGGGGATTAAAAAAGAAGTTAAAAAATAAAAGTATTGAAAAAGAGCATTACTGGTAATGTATATATATATACAAGGAATACTATTTTCTGACTAAACTACCAAATACTTGTATAATACTCTATTGCATAAACTAAAGTGTAAACTAGTGCCAAAAAAAAAAAAAAATTAATGTGAATATACCTGCGTGACCATGTGCACAACCTTTTTGCCAAAAGGTAAATGATTGATATTGTCAATATGTATAAAAGTAGGATGATGTTGACTATAATGATCCTGAAAAATGGAATATGTATCTGTGCCTATAATATTGAAAAACAAGGGTAGTACTAAAGTGAAATACACAAATATGACTAATAATAAAAGTGCATAGTGCTGGGATTGAATGATGCAAAAGAATATGGGTGTGATGATAGAGTGCTAAAAAAGCACTGGTAAGTGATGGGTCAAGTGCTTAGAAGGCCCTATTAGTTGTAGGTTACCAAAAAGATTATCCTCATATAAACAAAAAAAATTAAAATCATCGGATAAACAAAAAATGAAATAAATAGTATAAATTACTGAAGGCTTTTTGAAAAAAACTTTTATATAATTTAAAATTGGTACCAACCAGGACTCAAAAGATATGCAGTATATAAAAAGACCAATGCTATTGAGGACTTATAATTGCTCATGTGCCAGTGTATATCATAGTACATATGTAATTATATATACAGACCACTAGATCTCTATTTGGTCTTGATGTGCCCCTTGAATCACACTTGAATAGTGAAAAAGAAATCCCAGCACTATGCACTTTTATTATTAGTCATATTTGTGTATGTCACTTTAGTACTACCCTTGTTTTTCAATATTATAGGCACAGATACATATTCCATTTTCAGGATCATTATAGTCACCATCATCCTACTTTTATACATATTGACAATATGAATCATTTACCTTTTGGCAAACAGGTTGTGCACATGGTCACGCAGGTATATTCACATTAATTTTAATTTTTTTGGCACTAGTTTACACTCTAGTTTATGCAATAGAGTATTATACAAGTATTTGGTAGTTTAGTCAGAAAATAGTATTCCTTGTATATATATATACACATTACCAGTAAGGCTCTTTTTCAATACTTTTATTTTTTAACTTCTTTTTTAATCCCCAATTAGCAAGCCGGGTTAGGTAGCTTATAAAAACATTTAGAATGAACTTTTCTTATTTAATAATTACACTAATATCATTTTTGATTAGTCTGCCTTTTTCACATTTTAACATTTCAATATGTTCTGTTTTAGCATTTTTACATTTATATATTTAAAAACTTTTTAGTGTTAGTTATATTTTTCATTGTCTTTTTTAGTCAATCTGCTTTTTTGCAAGAATTATTATATTTTTTATAATGCTGCCTTTTGTCCCTGTTCCTTATCTTGTATATTAGCTCATTATTAAGCCAGTTGTGCTTTACTTCTTTTACTTTTATTTATAGATGGTATGTTTTGTATCTCTCTTCCTTTTGTAGAGGTTTAGGGCACAAACTTTGTAATTCTGTAAATATTTTATTGTTTTATAGATAAATGTTGATAATCGAGAAGAACTGGTAAAGAAGGAAACAAGTCTCTCTGGTAATACAGAATGTACAGTTGATCAGAAAGCTGTAAATAAATCTCATTGAGACAGCATTTTATGTGGCATCACAAGCACCGGGCTGCTTAGGAATTCCTATGTGCTGGGTCATGCAGAGAAAATTCAATAAGTCTCTTTGAAGAAGCCTCTCATTGCAAGATGATAGCTGAAATGCCAGTGTATTGTGACACAAATTAGTTATAGGCCTTGAGACAAAATATACTCTAAGGGTCTTTTTCAATAAGCCTGCAAGAGGAAAACTTCTATTTATGTCAATAAATAAGCACTTCCTGTGAAACCTACAGCAAAATATTTAATGCTGCTGTAAATCATGTGTGACTGTTTGTAGGTGACATAACAATACAGCTGGTTTTGCCTTGAAAAATATCCACCTGAAAGGATTATGATTTCAGAGTGTCTTTAAGGCTTCTTACCACTTGGTAATACTGTAACAGATTTTATGGCGTCGTAAAACAAATTAATGGTTTGGTGGCATAGAACTACTGACAATGAGCCTCATTCAATTGAGCTTTCGGGAGATCCTACCTTCGGAAATGGAGCCCACAAGTTATTTTGCTATTCAATTGGAGTCTTTTTGCGGGCTCACTTCTCAAGTTAATGCCCCTCCAAGCCTTTGATCTTCCATCGCCGCAGGAGTTGCAAACGCTAAAATTGCAAATCGCTATTCAATTGCTCTGATCCCCTTTCGCAAAGCAAGCCGTCAAGCCCGCAAATGGCAAAAGTCGAACCACAAGGCATGGGTACCAAGGAGGAATCGCAAAGGGCTTAAAGACTTGTCTGGAGCACTTTAAATGCACATATACACACGCTACTGTACTTTTATTAAAATGGAAATTGATGTTAGGTCTTCCAATTAATAACACTACATTCTCAAATCAGCAAAGAAAAACACTTTAATTCATGTTTAATTTCCGCGTTATATCGATCCAGGCAATCAATGTGTTAATACATATAATGGAACTCGCATGTAATAGAATATCATATTTACGGCTTTATCAATATTGCACTATATCTGGAATGTGGGTCCGATCGTAACTCGTAAATCAAGCCTGTAGGACTTTGAAATCCAAGCTCCATTATTCATTGACGTAATGATGATGATCTGTTTTTCCCTTGGCTGTTTCTAACTCTGGAGTTATGGCCTTGCGTACTTGATCATGTTCAAGCTCGCAAATGCTACATACGATAGCATGGTGTACGAAGTGCGTTATCGGGCCATGACTTGAGGGCTCGGCCAATTGAATAAGTTGTGGAAGCTACTGGCCTGCAGATTTGCGGGCTTGCAATTGAATGAGGCTCTATGTATAGACACTTAGAGCCTCATTTAATTGAGCAATTGTAATTTACAGCAGCCCGTAATGGAGGCTGTAAGTTAATTTGCTATTTAATTGGCGTTTTTTTGTGAGCCGGAAAAGGGCTACGTGTTACGGGCTTGAAATCGTTGCGTGTTAAAACCGGAACTTACAGACCATCAAAGGGTTTACAGACTATTTTCTAACACTGCAAAACACAATAAAAACACACCAATAGACTCTAAAACATGGCCAAAGCAATGGGAAGTATTAGAATTACTTGCACAACAACTCCCAATTATCAAATAGCTTCCAAAAATATATATGTTTTCATATGTTGTAATGGTCATGCATATGCCAGTATGAAAAGTTATGTTGCAAGATGTTGAAAGCTATTAAAGACACACTACTTAGTTACATCAGACACAAGGATCTGTTTTCAGACTGATATTGAGGTCAGGATCAAATGCTTCACTAATGCATATTAGTCTACATTTAAGCTAACAACAATCATGTTTTAGATATCTGGCTATATGATAGCTTTAATATTATGGGATACATGTTAAGGGGTGGGCTGTCATTGAAGCAATGTGTCTGAGAGGCACTGGGAAAACCTTACACTTCATACATTTCCTTCACAATGCTTGCAGATGCAGAAGATGCCTTCATAGACCTGAACTGTACCTGAAACAAAATAAAAACACCTGCAAAATAAGACCTTAAAAATATAGGGACAGCAGCATCTCTTCTCAACAGCATTTCTCCGTGACCATCAATTGGTGAATTGTTAAACAGAACCCTACTTGTCCACAGAGAAGAGGATCATGGACCATGTGATGGGAGGTAGCCATCTGCGTACAAAATATCCCCATCACATAGGCCAAGATCCAAGACTCTGTAGCCAGGCTAGATTACATAGACATTTGGACCAATAGATGGTCACTGAGGAGTGCTGTTGAGAAGGCACAAAACATATGTGCAGCCCCTATACCCTCCTCCGCCTCTCATCACGGCTCCAATCCCCTGTGGGTGTCCGCCGTTTCCTTGGTGGTGCTGGAGGGGTGCAGGGGGAGGCATCTTCCCAGGAGGCAGCAGCAAGAGCAGTGGTGTTGCTGGTGGTGGTGACCTTTGCAGAGGCATGGGGGAAGGACAGGAGCCGCCAGGTTGCATATGTGCGAGGGAGGCCTCTGAGGTGGAGGAGGCAGGTCTGGGGACCAGAGCATTGCACAAGGCGTCCTGGAATGCTCTCTGGTCTGCCCCCATCCTAAGCAGCCCATCAAGGTAAGATTTAGTCATCAGATGGTGCCTCCTCTCCTCCCTATTGTGCCTGGCAAGGTTGCACATGACCTCCACATGATTGGCAGAGATGCTGGGCCTGGTGGTGGTGGTGGTGGTGGTGGTAAGTCTGTGGCACTCGTGAAGGGAGGAGGAGATGGGGTCAAGCCCCACTTGTTCCTCCAGTAGGAGTGCACTGGTGAGAGGAGGGGGAGGAGGGGGACAGTGGGGTCAATCGTTTGAACCTGGATGATTCACTTAATTGCAACTATGAGTAGGTAGCATTGATTGTTCTTGGCTCCTAATGCTATCTTGATTCCAGGTTCAGTATGTAACTGCATAGGCGGCAATGGGCACAACTATACATGGACTTTCTAATGGTTGATTACGATTGTTGTGCCCACAAATTACAGAGATTTGTTAGAATCATTGATTTAATCATGCATCCATCTATCCCTTGTTAATTCTATAGAGCTGACATGTCAGTGTCCTTGTTGGTCATCATGTGCATGTGTAGTGTGTGTGATGTACATGTGGTGGCATGTTGGTGTATGTGATATTCACCTGACATGGAGGCTGGGTCCTGCTGGGCCACCAGGCCTGAAGCTCCTGCGGCAGGCACCTGGCTGAGAAGATCCTTGGCCACCCTCTCCAACTCGTTATAATGGACAGACCATTTGGGGCCATCGCTTAATGCTGCAGCTTGCTTTTCAATCTTGGCCATCATCCTCCTTACCTTGGCCCTGATGTCGTCAAAGCGGGGCTTAGCAGACCTCACATCCCTTTCCGCTGTACCCACTGCTGTTACTGCTGCTGCTACCTCCTACATGCCTTGGCCCTAGGGCAGGGCCTAACTGCCCTCCCCCCTGCAAGTTTAATGGGGCGTCCACGGATGGCACCAAGTAGGACCACATTCTCCTGGTGTGTGTAGTTCAGGGCCCTCCTCTCTTCACTATCCTCCTCTCCTCCGCTCTTCACCTCCTCCACTCCTCCACCACTCTCCTGTCCTCCGCTCTCCACCTTCTCCACTCCTCCGTCACTCTCCTCTGCTATCCACCTCCCACTCATCCTCCAACTCCTCCACCGCTATCCACCTCCCCCACCTCCTCCTCCAACTCCTCCATTTCCTCCTACACCTCCTCAGCCACTCCTCACCTCCTCCTCCTCTCATCCCTCAGTCCCCAGGGCCACTTCTCTCTCCTCCTGGCCTCTCCTCATCTCCTCCTTCCCACCTCTCCACTCCTCTCTCCTCCCCCCATTTAAATCCCAAAAGTAAAATAAAGATAAAGATAAATATGTTTTTCTATATATATACTGTATATATATATATGAAGGGGAGGGAAAATGTGTTTTCTGTGTATTTATTAACTGTTGGGTAATGGGGTGTGGGTGGTGGGATGGGTGTGTGTGTATGGAGTGACCTACCTCTATGTGTATCTATGTGTGTAATTTAATTTATGTGTATTGGTATTATGTGTGATCTGTAAATATGTGTAATCAAGGATTATGTGTAAATTCATAAATAGATGAATATAAAAGAACAAAACCGCAATATACTGCTCTGAAATCTCTCCTGCTCTCACTCACTCTGCTGAAACCACCAACTCCGGGACCTAGGTGCTACTTTGTCAGAATCTACAACACAGTCAATACATGGGTGGGTGGAATGCAACATTATAATCTCTCTCTGTCAATCATCTTTGGCTAGGCCATTTTCTTAGGCTTATTCTTTAAACGGAGGTGTTATAGGACCACTGCAGCGCTAGAGAAAATATATAGCTGCTGTGTAATATATGAAAAACATATTGTTAGAGAAAATCTGATTGTTTTTGTTTCATAACCTCCTGACAACTGTGTGAATTCACACAGGCATTTTTCTGTTGTACAGTGGACCACTGAAGTGTCATATTTAGAATAAGCTTCAATTAATAATGTTTTAGAAAATGTAAATAACTAAATTCTGAAATCAATGTTTACCTATTGTGTTCAGATTACATCGTTTCTATTGAAAGGCTGACACTTTAAATAGATACTACACAATTGAACGAAAGAGCAAGGCAACTCCAAGTAGGATAACCCTCGGCTTCATGATGGAAATGCCCATGACACAAGCAGAGTCTGGTAAAGTGTCATTTTTTCCCCTAAAGTGCAGTGATCCCTTAAAGTTGTATGCTAGATGTGAATTGTTAGTGGCATTGTTATGAGACACGAGTTGTGACATCAGTAAACATAACAGGAATAAATACATTTGTAGCCAGATAGGAAGTGTCATTGAAAAGCCTGAAATAAAATTATTATTTACTATTTAAAATGGGAAAGAATGGGGGCATGCTCTGAAATTCTAGAGCTGAACAATATTCAGAAAAAAATCCTGAATGATAAATCAAGAGCATGCATTTTCGACAAATGATAAACACAATGGAAGGTGGAATATGAGAGCGTGAAATCCACTGTGACCAAAAATAATGAAGCAGTAAAGTCTGCAGAGAAATGCTGATACTGCACTGTATTTCAGACTGCTTTGGCTTCTGTCAGGTTCCCATTTTGTAAATAGATCCTGCAGTGTAAAATAAAAGCTGAGTATTGCATTCTATTACATACTAAAACACCATAATAATTCTTACTGTCAGGTTCAGACATAGAAGCCCCAAGTAATGTAATTAACATCTCCGCTGATTATAACTTACTACAAACTGCTTATTTTTCAATGATAAAGATTTCCCCCTCCTAATGTTTTCAGTGACAGCAGATATTTAACTCCACGATATCTCACTTGTTTCAGTACCATTAAAAATTCTGTTTGTAAGCTATCACATGCACTCATTTTATGTTGTTACAGCAAAGTAGTTTCAAAAGCAGAATTTACCCCTTAGCACTAGAGTGAGCAGCATTATAGGAATATTGTTTTTTGAAGTAGGGTAACATGCTCGTTATGATCATTCTAATGACTCAGTTAGCAATCCATGGACTTTTTAAGTGAATGGTTTTGTTAATTAGTAGTGTTTCATAGAACATTATTTTCTTCTATAAAGCTAGATTTGAAAAATCGTAGGGCTTGATCATGAGACACAGATTAAAAAAAAAAAAAAAAAAAAAAAACAATATGATTGACTGCAGCCCTCTTATAGGGGATTCTGTATTTTGTTGTCATGACCCTATTCCAGTGCTGTAGGACAGACATGTGGAACTCTGGGGGCAGCATTGCCTCACCTCTTCTTCAGTTATAATGAAGAGAGGACCATATTATCATAAAGTGTGGTTCATATCCTTCACTTTTCATAAAATGTTGCATTTTTAACCAATTTGTAGATCATTTGCTATAAAAACAATGTAACACGTGATTGGAAAAAAGGCAGTCATAAAGAAAGTAATTGATCAGTAACTGAGAGATTTTAACCTTCATGTTCAAAAATATTCTCTGATTATCAACATACCAGAATATGCCTCAGATATCTTCAGTTATGCTTTAACTCATCGTACCAAAACATAGATTTTATGTCATAAAAGAAACAACAAAATCCCATCTAGAATGTGTTGTGCACCAAAATCTCCTCTAATTGTAGTTGCCTTTCTATCTCTAAGTGACCCTCTCTAATTATACATTGTTGTAGATAGTGGATCAGTATAATAATTGTTCATAAATGTAGTAAGAGCTTTCTTATATCCAAAAGGCTCTCCAACAGGTAGATCATAGGCAGCTACTCAATAGCTCCCTCAGTTGTAAGACTGCACAATCACTCACCATATAAAACAAACTCTATTGTGGTGGGGTAAAGGAGCTAGTAATCTGGGTTTATGTAATGTGATTCGGTTCAGTTCACTTGTAATGTACTTGCATGTCTTAGTAACTTGTGACATTTAAATAGATAGCTGAGACCCTAGTTTATGTGCTATTTATCAAGGAATATTCTGTTGCACAAATAAAATATACCGCTAATTGCAAGATAAAAGGACATTATTTGGTTCCAGTTTTTGTAGCAAATATGGAATGTATTATACAATTAAGGTTCATTATGAAAAAAACGCATTTTGTCTCATGTTGTAATATAAAATAGGAAATGGAGACTTTCTACTTTGAAAGCTTTCCTCCTCATACATCAAAATTATTTCAAAATAAGTGATTTAATAGAACTTTCCAATCTAGTTAAATGTTTCTATGGAATTATCCTTAGAAATCAATTAATATTTAGAAAGGATATGACAGTACTTTGTGCTAACTATAACATAAACTACTGTTTTCAGTCCTGCAACTTTTTTTTCTTCCGGTAATATAACCGCAGGATACCAAAAGGGGGTTGTATGGATATTACAAGCCTTCCATATGAATGTAAATTCAGCCCTAGGCACTCCCTCTCCCAGACCCTGGCTTCTTCTATGCTCTCTGTCTTTTGGGTAACACTTGGCTTCTTCGGGGGAAAGTTTGGAAAACACTGACATAAACCAGTAAATCAATCCACCTATGCATTTGTCTTCATAATACAATGTAATAGAATGCATCCATCAGCTGTATCTTTTCTAAAAGTGTATAGTGGAGAATTAAACATTTAGAATGTATTATCTCTCTTGTCTTCAAATAATCTTGGAATTCATTTATTTTATGTCTTGAGCTTATAATACTATTGTTATGCACTTTAAAGAGCCACTATGCAATGGACAAAATTGAGTTTAAAATTATTTAGGTGGGTGAAATGTCATGAAAGTAGTAGAAAAGAATAAGTAGCAGTCTCTGGTGTATCCATGATACTTTTGTAAAAGGCTGTGTGTAGACAAGCTTTAATATTTTGCAGTTATGCTTGATAGCTGATTGCTTCTGATTATGTGCTGGTAGTTGTTAAATTCTGAAGGCTCCAATCACATAGCAAACCCCTCTCTCTCTTCTCTCCACTGATAGATAACTAGACCCCGCAGACTACAAATCAGTAATTCTTGAATATAATTTGATGGAATATTCTATACACAGAATATTCAGATATTAAGATTACCTCTAAAATATTTTATATATATAGTTTACACAGTTGCTAATGATAATTTGTGCATGCTTCAGAAATGTGAAGTTTTTGCAGAACTAAAGTGGCCCTTTCATAAGAAAGAGGAACAACCTAAAGTCATAATGTACTGCATTTGGGAAACATTGATTTGTTATACTTGTAGTTATCACTGTCCAGTATAGCAAACTGCCCATGTATATGAACCTATTCTGTCTGTAAGTGAAGCACCAGAAAAAAAGAGAGAGCGAGAGAGAGAGCAACTGGTTAGGAGTGAAGATGATTAATGTTGCTCAACTAGGTTGCCAGTGCAAGTCTGCAGTAAGAGAGGAGCTTCCAAAGCAGTTATAAGCAAAGTGTTTAAATCCTGGCCCTGAAATGACTAGTATCCCATCAGTAAATGCACAGGCTGCATAAAAGTAAAATAAAACAGTCTCGTTATTCACAGTGCCTAGATAGAAAGCCCAGAGAAATAGTGGACCATTTTTTGTGTGTTTTTTTTAAATCTGTTCATCTACACTTAACATTTCTTATGTTAAACTGCTTGCTGCTGCTTAATGGCACTCCGCAATCTGAAAGAGCATAAAAAACTGGTTGTACTGTATTCATTTCTAAAGTGGCTAATTTCTGCAACTTCAATACTGTTTGTGCTGCATTTTTATGCAAAGAACAGCTTCCAAAAACGAATCATCTGCTTTGATGTGCTACTTAGAATCACACATACCGTGTGTCTGTTTCTATGGTGGCAATCACAATGACCCCCAATGTTGCCATTCAGTTAGATCCCCTCCCATATCCTTATTGTGAAGATCTGAGTGGTAGGGGCTATTACTGCCCAAAGCCCACCTGCTATAGACTACAGGTTAACTACCAACAAGGACCGTTTGGGTTCTTGGAAATCTCGGCACCAGTAGACACTTCAGATGACAGCATAATTTCTGAAGAGGCCGGCACCATCAGACCCCTTTTCTTAGGATCTAGGAATCACACACCCTGTACCCTTGATTAGTACAAGCAGACTCTGACACCACCTTTATTTTGAGTGTCCAAAATCAGACTCTTTTATACTTTTCAAGACACATTTTATGATAAAAAAACACCAAAGACTTCCCACCAGTTCTAGCCCAGCCTCCTGGTCAAATAGCTAGCTATACCCCCACCCACATGATTCCCGGATGTATAGAGGGGTTTGGCTTTTTTGTTATCATTACACTTTTTCTATCCAGGGTTATCTGTTTAGGTCACTAATAACCCAGGCCAGTGTTTTGCTCTCCTCTTACAGAGAGCCATGAAAATAGCTTCCCCCTTCATGACTAAAGCCAAGAGAAAACATGGTTACAAACAAACATAGTGCTTGTAAACAGAGAAAAGAAGAAACAGAACATATATTTAAAGATTATATAATGTATGTGTGTTAAGTTCATTAAAGCATATGCTGTAATCATTCTGAATTAAGGGTTAAATAATTTTGCTGGATATTGGCCTACCCATAAAGTCATTTTCATAGGTAGTCTTGCTAAAAAAAATGTGTTTTAAGGTCATATGCTGAGGTTGTTTTATATTGAAACAAAACAGTGTCATTTCATTTAAAGGGACCAGGCAAAATATGTATTAGTACATTTAATGAAAGCATATGAGTACGTTTTTGTGTATTGCTGTATACATCCTTCTTTGATTTTAAAGCCAGCTGGTAAAAATCGTTTTTTTTTTTTAGAAAATTTGTTGTTTTGCATTTTTTTAGGAGTGCATGTTGTTACTTTGTGCTTTATGTTTTGTCTTAATGGGTCTTGTGTTTAGATTAATAAAAAAAATATTGGCAGACAGTTATTAGTTGTAATATATTTGTGCTCTAAAATTGATAGGAGGTTTAACCACTTTAAATAGTCGCTATGAAATTGCAGTCCGTAAGAAAGTGTTTAAGTCTGTGTTTATTTAATATTTTGTGCCACTAACTGCTAGATACTTTATGGTAAATGTGGTTATTTTTTTGTTCAGTCATGTCTAATTTAAAAAGAAGATTTTATGACTTAATGATATTTCTTTTCATGATATAGTACCCCTACCCCAATCCCCTTTCCTTTCCCAGATTGATCCACCTCTCTCATATCCGGTAGCAAATATAATGCCATAGAAACAGCTGCCACAGCCACGCCAGTGTGGCAGTGGAGACTGTCCCTGTGAGATTAGTAGGATGTCCTATAACAGGGTATTTATTTAAATTAGGTGAGCCAGGGGAAGACACTGAGCACAACTGTATGGAAACCATAGAGGTCATAGTGTAATCCAGATCAGACCAAAAATACACCCTCTGGGAAGAACCAGACATGACAATATTTGTAGATGGGTGATGTAAGAAGAATCCAGATGGGACTAATTCTACAGGATATGCCGTAGTAACAGAACATGATGTACTAAAAGCTAGAAAAACTACCATACCATTTTTAAGCACAAGCAGCAAAGTTTATAGCACTAACAGCAGAGTGTAAGATAGCCAGAGGGAAAACTGTAAATATTTTCACAGACAATTCTCTACATTTACAGATCCCTGAAACTATAATCCTGACTCAGGAAGAAACTCCAACACATATAGATTAAGAGATTTTTAGAGACCTGCAAAACACATCTCCTCAAACAGAGAAACAATACTGGCTCAAGCAGTGAGCTACAAAAGCAAAGATAACATTTATGTTTGTCTAAAAGACAAACCTATACTACCATATGACCTACATAGATATGCAGCAATATTGAGCCATGGGAAAACCATGTCTCAACAGGAGGGATGGTAGATATAATATCAAAAGTGTTTACAGCATATGGGTTCACAAACTACTAAAACATTTTTGTATAAGTTGCATTGACTGTGCAAAGAACAACCCACAAGGCAATACAATACAATACAAGAGAGGCCAGATCCCAATACCAAAATTGCCATTCCGGATAATATGTATTGATTTTATTGAATTGAATACATGTGAAGGAAAACAGATAGTAATCATAGACATGTTTTCCAAATGGGTTGAGACAACGCCTTGTGCAAACCCAGATGCTATCACAGTAGCAAAAGCACTACTAACCCAAATAATACCTAGGTTTGGTACATCAGAGAAAATACAATGACAATGGGAGCCACTTTGTGATTAGTGTAATCTCCCACATCAAATTAAAATACCATTGCTCGTACCATCCACAATCAGCAGGGTTAGTGGAAAGAAATGGTATAATTAAATCAAAACTGAGAAACAACATGACAGAAACAGGAAATAACTGGGTATATTGCCTCCCACTGGTAATGATGAACATGCACATCTTACCAACCAAAAACAATCTAACCCTTTTGAGATATTATATGGTAGGCCCTTTTACATTACTGAATTGAGACCTTTTGTCAGCCAGGATGAGAATTTGAGTAACAATCTGACAGAATATATGGCAAAAATGTTAAATGTTAAAACAAAGAGAAATTACAGCTGTGAATGTTTCTCCTCATCAGGAACACAGGGAACTACCTACACCGATAAAGCCAGAAGAATGGGTACTTGTTAAAATGATCCCAAAATCAAAAGAAAGAACTGGATAGATGCCAGGTTGGAAGGTCCCTACCAGGTCCTGCTGGCTACTCTCACAACTGTGAAAATTGCAGAAAGAATTCCTGGATAAATCTGACCCACTGCAAGAAGGTGCCCCTGCCAGTGCCCTCTGGAGAGCCTAACCACTAACCCAAACAATCCTGTCTCTGTATGACACACTAAGTCTGGCTACAAAGGGGAGTGGAACCAATAAGGCTTGTCTCAAACCCAGTGAACAAACAGTAGTGTGCAGACAATTTAGAGGGGCCTTGGGAAGGTGAAAAAAGCTTTTTTCAGAATGACACCCACATATAGACCATGGCACCCCTTCAGAGATCTTTGGTGTGGATAAGAAGGTCCATATTACTGCTAATCCTCATCACTACCGTCATAATAAAAGCAGTGATAACATGGGAAAACATAGGAAAATAAAGTCAGAATGTCACAAAGGAGGAGAACATAGAAACTAAAGTACAAAGCCAAACAAGAAATCACCATAGAACCAACAGAAGAGCACTGTGAATGGGAATAGATATGACATGGATAGAGGTAACAGTTAATCTGAACTTCACAGAAGGTGAAACAGAAACTGCCCAATTCGACTTCTGTGCAGTGGTTCCATGTGGAGAAAATGAGGAAAGTATAAAATGGTCAGACAAGTATAAGTGCATGGTGTATTTTTTTGAGGCAAGATGGAGCAAAACATGGGATAATGCCCTGTAGACCACCTCACACTATGGGTGTTAGAACAAACAATATTCTGAATGTAAAGATGTCAAAACTCATATGAGTATCATAAAAGGAAACAGAGAAGCAGGTTGTGAAAAGAATAGCTGTAACCCTATCCTCCTGATATTAAAAGACCCAAAGAAGTGTGATTCAAGACTATACACACTAGGGGCCGATGTTTGTGCATGAGATACAGACCCCTGAACACAACCTAATTGAAACAAACACTAATAATACCGATGCAGGAACAAAGGTCACTGAAGAGATGACTATAAGGCCCAGAGACAAATCAAGAATAACTTACCGCAAAATCACAAATATAAATAATACATCTGAGACTGAAACTGGGTATACAGAAATGAACCTCTGGATGGAATGGATGATGTACACTGCTGAGACAATGGGTATGAGGAATTGCATTGCCTGTTCAACAGGAAGGCAAGCACTGGTCACTGTTCCTTTTTAGACTTAAATCATCCAATGATGAAGCTGGGTTGCAGTGCATACTACAACTCTTCAAAAGGCTGAAGGTCCAGAACTGTACCACCATACACTACCAGTTCCCACCAGCAAAAAAGGTACAGCCTCCCCAGTTCACGCCATATGAAGCAAATTACACCTGCTTTTCCAGGTTATCGATGTCACTTGGTGTAATGAAACCATTAGTGTCACTGATGACACCCCGGACCACAAAAAAGAATGGTTTGTCAATCACACAAACAGAAGAGCAGACGTATGGTGGTATTGTGGAGGGCTGAAAATACTTCCGGTATTGCACCAGACTGGACTGGCAATTGTGCTCTGGTTTACCTGGTTATGCCCCTCTACTTATTACCAACTGTAAGAACTATGCAGATAGAACATAGCTACATACTTACATAAAGTAAGAGATCAGCCCCCCATGGGCAGCTTCAAACCAACAAGTCTACATTGATCCTATTGGAGTACCACAAGGAGTCCCAGATGAATTTAAAGCAAGAAACCACATAGGAGCCGGATTTGAGTCCCTACTCACTTGGTAGGTGACAACAACAAAAATGTGGACTGGATAAGCTTTGTAAACTATATCAAAGAAGCAGTACCAGGCCTAGCAAGAACAGCTAGATAAAACTAGCCTTCTGGCCTTGCAAAACTAATGGCCCTTGATATGCTATTGGCCAAGGAAGGAGGGGTATGTAAAATGTTCGGAACTGCTTGTTGCACCTTTATCCCCAACAATACTGCCCCTGATGAGTCTGTGACAAAAGCCTTAGAAGGCCTCACTGCCTTGTCAAACAAACTAGCTGACAATTCTGGTATAGATAACCCATTTACAAGCTGGCTCAAATCAATATTTGGAAAATTGAAAAATATTGTGTTATCAGTAGTCACTTCAATAGGAATCATTGCCGTCCTTGTTACCTGTGGATGCTTTAAAGTGCAAGAGGACTGATACAGAGATGGATAGATATTACTGTCACAAAGAAAGAGTACTTGTATGAGCTCCTCAGCCCAAATTGACAAAGAACTGTGTATTATGACTTAGAGGATACTGAGGGAGTCCCAGATGATCAAGGGACTGAGGAAGATGTACAAACTGATGAAGAACAAGAAGACAATATGCAATAAGATATCCTTGTATGAAGAGAATACTGAAAATCCAAAATAAGTTGTACGACTCTGAATGATGCAAGTCCTTGGACACTTATTCCCAATTGACACCTTTTTTTGACTTTGCATATTTTGTGTATTTTTTATTATAATAAGTATGATAATAATTATAAGCAGGAGGGAAATGGTAGAAACATTATTCACAAAGGGTTAATCTTGCTTAGCTGTGTAGAAATGTCCAGGGTCAGGAAAGCCTGGGGTTATCTTTGTTGAAGCAAACAAGATGTTTTACTAAGATAACTACAAGCTATTACATACAATAATACCTGCTTTCCAAGGATATCTCAGATATGATTAAACCACAATTGCAAGAGTTTAATGATTCATGGTAACTGTACACTGCACATATGTGTATAATCTGTGTATCTGATATATGTTTTTGTCTCACTCAGGGTTTATGAACCTAACACATATTTCAGCCAATCAGAATCCAGTATTTGAATTACATCCATTCCTTTTCTGATTGTTTAGACTTTAACCAGTCAGAATGCACAGATTGAAATGACAGGGTAAGGACTCTGGATCATCTGTACCAGTAGTACAAACATATGACAGGATGTACACTGAGTGAGGTCGCCACTGGACTGACTCATAATTACAAAAAACTAAATTTGACCCTTTTCTTTGAACTCCCACCTGTAAACAGTCACACACAAGGCCCAAGCGTATATGTAATTTTAACCCATTCAAAAACACTCCCAGCTCACCTGTACCAGATAACTGCACACAAAAAATAAACACACTTTACTTGTCTGAGCAAATCAGATGCAAACAGTCACACACACGGCACAAACTTTTATGAGATTTTAACCCAGGCAAAAACACTCCCCTCTCACCTGTAACCAAATCCCTGCAAGCAGACAATAAACACACTTTACTTGTCTGAGTAAATCAGATGCAGTGTTTATTTTCACTAAACTGTTATAATATTTAACACTACTGTGCCCAGGCTCTACTTTCAATCTGATTTCTGCTATCTGCCATCTGAGTTGAAGCGTGGACCTCTGAGCAAGACTGTTAGAACAAGCTATTTGGAAAGATAGGACTGTCTGTTAATGGACTAACAATTAACAAAACACCAGTGTATTCTCATGTTCCAGTCATTTACTGCTTATTCATAGCATCAATGTTTTATAACTATTTTGTTTTTGAAGATATCCCTTTAAGCGGCCCAATGTTTTGGATGTTCTACAGGTCAATGTGGTAGCAAGGGGATAACAATGGTTGAGCAAAGCTATGAAGCAATGTGTTTATAGGCTGATCAGTACTGTCTTACATTGCCAAGAGAGGGCTTGTCTTGGAGTGTTATGATTGTGTTAGTATAAAGAAATGCTCTAGCTTTATATACTAAACAGGGAAGCCTTACAGCATAGCCGTCTCAGAGTAACAAAGCCCATACACCCATAATAATACATGGAAATGTTCTCCATGTATTAAAATAAAAGTTATAGTAAAAATTGTTATAGGTTATATTTAAGAATTTTAAAAGTGACACCAAAACTTAACGTTCATAAGTTGTGACTTTAATGTTAACACATTTCTTGTAAATGAATAGCACTTTTCAAATATACAATGATTTTTACTACACTTTAAATGATAATACTTGGCAATCATTCCAGTGTAACATATCTTTGAGTATAGACTTCAATATATGTATTGTAAATTGGGGACTGGTTACCATATATTGCAACCTGTTCCCTATTTCTAAGCAGATCATGTTTTTTGTAGGCAGTTAGTGAAAGAGTGAACACACACACAAATGAAATAATAAATACGTTTACTGAGCTTGGGTTATGGGATGAATGCAGTTTATATCACATGACAGCTCAACAATACAGTTAAGATCAGCCTCTCACTTTTTGCTGGAGAAGCAGTAGTTGGTCTCAATAACCATCAGCTCAAGATGGAGTCAGATTTATTTTTTTAAATGCCTGGGCGTGCTCATAGTGAACAGTGCCTCTAGTGCAAAAATTGTGTTAATTCGTACTTCATTAGCAGTGCTCCAGTGAAGCCTTTGGGTCCCCTCACCTTGAGGGCTTGAGGACCATTTGATCTTCTGGGCTCCAACCATAAGGTGCAAGGAATCCAGAACAATCTTGTTTCACTCCCCTCACCCTAGGAATAACGAAGGGCTTTCCACCATCTTCCAGCCCAAGCTCTCTGATGTGGACAGAATCTTTACTAGTGGAACAGACTCCTGGGAGAGCAGCTGCAACCAACTCTGCCCAGACTGTCATCGTCTGCCGTGCCATAAGTCCTGTGCAGTCGAAATCAAAGGTGATGAGTGCCAGCATCAGATGAGACAGTTGCCACCTACACCATCTAAGTGCTTGAGGTGCACATGAAAGTGCTCCCTCAACACTTAGGCTGGGGTCCAAATCAAAAATACTGGACCCTTCTCGAACCAAAAGGTCCTGGCCCAGGGGTCCAAAGGTGCTCAAGTGTATAATGACAGGTGCTTAGGTTGAGGGTCAGGATGCACCACTCAAAAAAGCCCCAGACATTGATACAACTTGAGCCTCTGGCCAGAGGACCAAGTGTTTCCCTGTTTCCACATCCTGGTAGAGGCAGAGACTGGACCCCTACGAGGAACTACTACACTTGATCATATCCAAAAGACAGAGAAGAGGAAGATGAAGGCAGATGGTCAATGTGACTGTACATAGCGGTGTTGAGCTTCTAATTAGACCAGGATGTTAACCAGTTTATATAAATTTTACAACACTGTTCCTAAAACAGCTAAACCATAAATGGTTTAGAGTGTTTACTTGTTATTTCTGGTGACTTTAGTGTTAATCTATAAATGTTATTGTGCACCTTTAACTCCCCCTGGTGATTGTGTGATTTTGAGGTTAAAGGTATATAAAAATTTTCTGGGTTTCAAAGGTTTCGTAAAACAGCTACTGATTAGTACAAAAATATGTATTGTATTGAAAAGTTGAATGTACTTTCAGATTTATATGTAGGAAACTGCTATTTGGATTTGCACACCCCTAGGAAGCTTACATAACAGTGTATTTGGAGCAGAGCAGTCGTTACAGGTTGTGACCTTTTCATGACAGACAAAAAGGAAGTGCTGCTACAGGGGCCAGTCACATGGTTGGGTGGGGTCACAGCTGAAATGCTGCACAGGAAGAGAGGGAGAGAGAGAAAAAAAACAGCATCAGCAATAGTTGATGTAGGGAATAGACAACCTGCAGGGGTCATCTAGTGTGAATGTGCTGCACTACATATCCCAGGTTGCTTTACAGCACAGACAGGAACCCCAGATTGTGATACAAATGTTTCAGCCTCTCTTTCCTCCTGATTGGCCAAAACAAATTATGAATGTTTTGCTAATTTAGCATAGGGTTGGAGGGGGTGTTTACCATAATTTTCAACTGTCAGAAATGACAAGACATTTTGCTAACTACAAGGTAAGTTTTTTAATGTTTGCTATATTTTCATGCAATAAATGTTTTCATATACTGCTGATTCTCCTCTATCAAATGCATTCATAATCCAGGAAACTTAGATATTCCTTTAATGACTTGCATATTTCCTGGTATAGTAATTACTTAACAATGAGGATGCATCTATTTTACTTAAAAAACAAACACTGTTTATCAAATCTATAATTTTATATGAGTGTGTCAATGTAACATATATACCATAACTATTCTAATCATACACCAGGGGCCATATTAAATTCCAAGTCAGTAGCAGCACCGGTACACCCGCAAAGCCTGTGGGCTTGAAATGCAGCAGAGTTACAGAGCTATCAATTTAGCCAAGCCCGCAACAGTCATTGCAGACATCTAAACCCATAAACCATTTTTGCGCACATCGTATGTGCGGCCATGAACATGATCAATTAGTCAAACCCATAGGTGCGGGTTTAGACTGAGCCAATATTAAAAGAGATCGTCATCATTACGTCACTGAAAAATGGAGGTTTGATTTCAATCCCTTACAGGTTTGAATTACTAGTTACGATCGGACCCGCATTCCGGAAACAATGCAATATTAGTGAATCAGTAAATATGATATTCTAATCCATGCAAGTTCCATTAACACACTGATTGCCGGGATCGATATAACACAGAAATTAAACATTAAAAAAATTATTTTATATTGCAGATTTGAGAGCTTGAGACTGTTGTGCTATGAATTTTAATACCTAACATTGCTTTACCTTTAATATTAAGTAGAGTAGTGTGTTGATATTTGCATTTACAGTGCTACGGATAGGACTTTAACCCCCTTGCGGGTCCTGTCTAGTACCCGAAGGCTTTTGGGCTCCATTTGCAGGTCACAGGTTTGAACACCAGTGGATTCGTATCAATTTAATAGCGATTTGTGAACGTAACATTTACAGTCTTGACAGATCAAAGGCTTTGTGGCAACGGAGTTCCGATTTTGACAGCCCGTAGGGTTTTTCCACAGATCGTTTGCGGGTAGCTGTACGAGGCCAATCTAATAGCCATAAGTCTAGCGGGCTCCATTAGGGGCTTCGGGTTTTCACCTTGGGGTAATTTAATAGGGCTGTATATGTATCAGTATCCTATGTCACTATAGTTCAGGGTTGCCAAAATTTGCCGCCCTAAGAAAATTATTATTATCATTTATTTGTAACACGCCAACATATTCTGTATCACTATACATAAGTTATGATCAGGGCAAAACAATATTAACACATTACAAAAAATGCAGGGCCCTGTCTTTGAGCTTAGAATCCAGTGTCCATACTGCTTTCCCCAAAGCACCTTGCAAGATTGAAAACTTGAACATTTACAATCATAAGGCATTGATGAGCCCTATAGCTTGCGACATTTCTCACAACCACATTATCTCTTACTACATGAGTCTGTGTTTCTGTTGTGAATATAAATATATGGTCATAAATAATGTGCATTCAGTACATTATTTTATACAGATATATGGAATATGTTGGTGATTAAAACATATAATATATTCATAATAATATTAATAATAATAATAATAATATATAGGTACAAGAGTACGTCCTTGCCCTGTAAACAGAGACAATTTTGTGACATAGACACAACCATCAGTGTGACAATATCTGTTTCTAAAAATGGAACTAGAGCACAGCTGAAGAAACAGAGATAGCTAATGACACTGCCCTCAACAAATCCTGTGAGCTGGAGTTTCCAAAGCTGCTATGGCATATTTATGGCTGTAATTCATTCTGTCATTCCAGTGCCCTTACACCTTCACACCAAAGGGATCTGATATGCATCGCTCAAGAAATTCTGGGTAGCAGACTGCCCTTAGGCCCTATACCGGCTTCAGTGACATTGCCTGTGGCCCCATATTTCCTTTGGCGCAGATGGAACAGGAGAGATTGACTCTCTCTCTCATACCACACATACCCTTTTCCCTCCATATTCTCATCTTGCGCTCCCAAAAAAAAAATCACAATTATTTTTAGATATAGAAACAGATATTATGTCATATAAACCAAAAGGTCAATATAGTCTGCTTATACTTTTTACCTTAATTAGCTTAGCTAAATCTCAGGGTCACATTTGGCTTATCTCAGGCACTGGAAGGTTGTTGTTCCGCTTATCTGCTACTCTTTCTGTAATGTAGCACTCATACATTACCCCTAAATCTTTCACCTTCCACTCACACTCGTTCCTCTTAGTAGAACGTGAAAATGCAGCTGTCTAATTTTAAAAATGTACTCATGTTATCTTCCCTTAAAGAGCAGGTGGGGACAATATCTTAGTGTCCCTCTATCCATTCTTGCATGGAATATATGTTTTTGTTCACATGGTCCACAATGGTAAAATTCCTTCTATGACAGTGGTAGGGAATAAGGAGGATCGCAACCTGTGCCAACCTGTTCTCTGGAATGGGAGACCTTGTACGTCTTTAAAAGTACAATCTATTTTATCTCCAAAACTAGCAAATCTCTCAGATACTCCAAGACATTTCTCCCCACTATCTATTCCTTGATCCCTGTCAATCCATCTCTGTTTCTCTCCAAGAGTGATTTTATCATTTTGCTACATGCTAAAGGGTTAAACACATTAAGCCTCATTCAATTGCTAGGCCGCATCTCGCGGTATACAGGCCACGCTTGTCTGCGTGCTTACTGCAGGCTTGAACTCTGCTACAATTACAGAGTGATTCAATTGAACAAGCCCACAAGTTACGGTCTGAAAGCCAAAACCATAATCCATGCTATCGTATGTAGCATTTCAGGGCGTGAACATGTTCAATTAAGCAAGGCTGTAACTACCCAATTGAGAAACAGCTAATAGAAATTGAGACAGTCATCATTAAGGCAGTATAAGTTGGAGGTTACATGTCAATCAATTAGCGTTTAGAGGTCCGATATGTGATCAGACTCGCAAACCGTCAAAATACAAAATAATAAAAATAAATGCTAATACTGTTCTAGTCCATGTGGGTGGCCTGATATGTATTAACTCATTGATTCCCGAGATCGATATAACCTCAAAGTTCATTTTTTATTGACGATTTGCGAGCTTGAGACTGTTGTGCAATTATTTCTAATGTCTATCATCACTTTCCTCGTCATTTACAGTGCAGTATTGATTTTTTATTTGCATTTACAGTGCTACGGACAGGGGTTAAGCCCCCATGCGAGTCCCATCTGGTACCTGTAGGATTTTCTCCTACATTTGCTGTTTACGGGGTGTGAAAACTTTTGCGGGCTTGTGGAATTTAAGCAATTGAATAGCCATTTGCAATTTCAGCAATCATAACTCTTGCAGACAGGGATTTTAAGCCTGTAACCCGTAGATCATTTGCGGCTTGCAAGAGATTACAGGCTCTATTAAGGGCTCCAGTAACTTACAATTCCTCAATTGAATGAGGGCCAATGTTCAGCACTTTTAATTACTCTGGGGACCCAAACATGGCTGTTTACTGATATTGGTTGCTGATCACTGCTCTAAGGTTTGTGATCCTTGAAGTAACTATGACAGCTTGTCACTGTGCTAGAAGTTCTGTCAGTCTGTATGCAGCGTGTTTTATATAAATGTTTATACTTTATCTAAAATATCACAGCAAATTTTCCAAATATTGGAGAAGTCATGGCTACACATAAGAATAAACATAACTGCAAACAATTAAATGGAAGTGTTAGATAACTGAGCTTAGATGTTAGGTATGTTAAGCATGAAAAGATCCTACCTAATCCCTAATGACTCCATCCTCCATGTGATTCATTATCTTTCATTGTGGGGTGCATAAGTACAAAAAGCAGGCCTAATTGGTATAAAAAATAATAAGACTGTAACACTTGTTAAGTATTTCAAGTCATTTTAACGCAGTATGAATGCTGTGCCACAAGCAACAAATATTTGTGCTTGTCAGAATAACTTTAAGCGGAAGACTATTTCTGACAAACAATGAGTGGTATTGTTGGGTATTGTTGGATAGGGTTGGTGTTACATTCTTTGTGTTCTGAGGCATTTATCAGACAAGCGAGGATGTGCAGATCCTGCTCTGTGCCTGCACGTTCCATTCTTCACATGCCACACAGAAACAAGTCAGATATCTGTTACAATAAAATGCACAAGCGCCACAAGGTTGTCTGGGGTGAATAAACACGACAAGTATATGCAAAACAGTCTTACGTAAACCGTTGGTTATGAACTTGTGGTTTGATAGGTTAATTGGAATCACATGACCCAAAAAAAAAGTCACCAAAGGACTTCTATCCTTGAAATATCTTGTTTCCATGACAACAGTCCTATGTCTTTGAACTGACTGTTGCCTTTTGCAAAAAAAAAATCCCTAAACATTTGTTAACAAAAAAAAAAGTATGTTTGACTGAAAATTGGCAAGTAATAGTAGGCACTGAAAAATGATGACAGCAACTGTTCTCTTATATTATTAATCATTGTAACCCCTTTACTATCATTACTAGGACTGCAATGTAATCGTGTCTTTTTTGTCTGGTATTACTATTATCATGATGCAAATTACTTGGGATATAAATATATATATATATATATATATTTATATATATATATATATTATGTCCATGTTTGATTATGATGGACATTTGCAATTCAGTTGGGAATTCTTAACAACATTCTCTTAACTTCTTCAAATATGAGAATGTTTGTTTTCCATTTTTTTGCTATTACACTTCTGGAGGCTAAGAAATCTGATTTGTGAGGAATTGGAACTCCTTTTTTTGGAATGGGAAGTCCTAGTAATGCTGCCTCTGTTTTTTTTGGGAATATCAAATTCCCACAGTTTATCTAAGGTAGAGTATGTTTCTTATATTTATGCCATATATGAGCAATTTTAGGGCATTCCCATAATGCATGTCTCAGAGGAGATGTTTTGTTGCAGCCTCCAAAATATTTACCATCCAGGGATGGATTTGAGATTTGTAGTCTGGCTGGAGTGAGATATCATCTTAAAAGAGCTTTAAAGGTATTCTCTCTTAAAACTATATTTAGACCAGAGCTTGCTGCATTTTCAAATATTTTACCCTATTGTGCTTTGTCGAGGATTTTATTCAGTTCTTTATCCTTGGATATTTTGTAGGGTAATTTGACTGTTGTAACCTGGCAGTTTAGGTAATTATATAGAACTAGAGACTTGCCTGTCAAAAATGACAGAAAAACATGTTGAAGCCTCGAATGCTATTGTTTGCCACACAATGCAAGGCTCTCCCCCCTCTAACTTGCAGGACTAACACATTGGTTAGTAATAATGCTAAATAAATCAGTAAGAAATCAGTAAATAACATGCAATTAAATATTAATTTAAGAGATACATCAGAAGGCTCAATATGTTGAATCCAAGATAAATATGTAAGACGTGTATAGATATAATATGGATAAATGGATTGGCTCTATAAATGGATCATACTCGACATACTCTAGTTTGAGATGACGTTACCTCCTTAATAACTGATGGGTAATGAAACTAGAGTTCAATATGGAAAAATATTGGCACTAAAGACACAATAGATAGAATGCATTATGAGCATCCATGAATGGTTAATATGGATAAAAAGAGCAAATTTTAAAAAAAGCACAGGCATTTTGCACCATGTATTTTCTGAGGAATTAGACTGGGGTTAAGGATAAAAATAATTTATATGATTATAGCACTATTGAGCAATTAAAATAGATTTTCACGGAGATGGTTCATATTTAGAATGGACTATCAGATATTTGTATTAGACGCACAAATAGAAACAATATTATATGGACTACTTAGTTAAAAGAGGTAATTTTTAAGAAAATCACATTTATTTGGAAAATTATACATTATACTTGGAACACAGAGGCAACGTGAAATAATATTGATAGACACCCCATTACACAATTACTTTAAATTAAAAAGTTTTTCTTTTTACTGATTAATTAAAATTTCAATATTGACAAATGATTACTATTTCAAAAAAGTATCTTATCCATATTTGTAGAAATCCATCTAATATGAATTCAGCACCTCTATATAGGGTATTCCCCAAAGTATGTGAATAGGAAAGCAACCAAATCAAATTGGAACTTGCGATGGAATAGCACCAATTAGAAAGTTCCTGTTAAAGAAACAGTGCCAATGTGGTACTCAGACCCAAGTAGTTTGATGTCTTCTCCACACTATGTGGGGTGATGCCTCTGGATGTGCAGAAGATATGGAGCTCCAGAAATTGGAAAGTGCAATTTGTTATATGTTTATTTTATGTTTAAATATTGCTGTGAAGCCGATACAGACCTCAAGTTGAGGGGATGGGGAAAAAAATATAAAAAGCTCAAAAGAACCTGAAGATTATTAGTCAAAACGTCCAGGGCTTAAACTTGCCGGCCAAAAGATACTCTGCCTTTAGTAGTTTCAATAAAGAAAAAGCAGACATTCTTTGTCTTCAGGAAATGCATTGGCAACAGGGGAAATTTCCCAATTTCTAGATAAGGATTTTATAATAAACCAAAACTTTACATACAAGAAAAAGGCACAAGGGGTTTCCATATTTTTTCATAAAAATCTAAAACTAGAAGAGGAATATGTGGAAACCGATTTGGAACGAAGATATGTGTTATGGTTGGGGACATTTGATAATCAAAAATAGGATTTTGAAAAAATATATGCAGGGATTAATAATAGTATGTGGAGACTTCAACATGTATTGAATCGAAAATTGGACAGAAAATCAACTAAAAGTCCAAATCCAGACCTACAGATGTTTAAAAAAAGCCAAATTATTTAATAATATTGTAATAAACTGAAATCTATACCATGTATGGAGGATATTTCATTCCAAGGAAGAGGAGTAATATTTTTTTTTCTAACAGGCATGAGTCATATACTAGACTTGATTATTTTTTTGCAGATCTTAATACCTTGGAAAATGTTAATGAAATTGAAAAGGGTTCAATCTTATGGTCTGATTATTCGATAATTAAATTGGCAATGAAAGGAGAAATTAGTAGGACTCCAAGTTCTTCCTGGAGATTAGACAGTACTCTTTTTGAGGAAGAAACTATGAAAATAAAGGCAAAAGAGGAAATAAGTAAATTTGTTGAAATTAATAATAATTCAGTAAAATCAGATATAGTTCTCTGGAAATGTATATGAGAGGAATTTTCATTACATGTCAGATTTAGAAGAAAAAACAGAGAGGTTTACCTTTGAAAAACATCTATGTTCAACTAGGAATATTAGAAAGAAATAATAAACTTAACTCAAATAGAAATAATATAGAACAAATTAAACAAATTCAAAATCAGATTAAAAAAATATTCAATCAATAGTGAATAAATCAATATGGTCATTGCAGCAAAGAATATATCATCATGGGAATAAAGTAGGAGGAACACTAGCAAATAAAATTAAAAAGAAAATAGTAAATAAAAGAATAGATCTTTTAAATTACTATCAAAAATTATACAATTTAAGCCAAAGAGCAACTTTCCGGGAAATCATCTATTAAGGATATTCAAAGATTATTAAACTAGGTAAATCTACCTAAAGTGTCTGAATCTGACCAAGAAATGCCGAATAAAGAGATAACAGAAAAATAAATAATAGAGGCTATAACTACATTAAAAATAAGAACTGCTCCAGGACCGGATGGCCTGGTTAACCAATATTATAAGGTTTGTCAAACAGCATTAACTAAATACATGGTAAAATCATTGAATGAAATTAAAATAGAAGGAAAGGCTCCTGCTGAGATGTTGGAAGCTAGAATCGTGACAATACCTTAAAAGAATCAAGATCTAACGCAGTGTAAAAACTAGAGACCAATCTCCCTGCAAAATACAGATATAAAGATTTACTATTTTAGCAAACTGATTAAATCAGGTCATAAATATGTTGGTCTCAACGCACCAAACAGGATTTATCCCAAAGAGACAAGGACCCGATAATATTAGAAAGTGCATGAACCTTATGTCGTGCTCAAATGCCAGGAAATTGCCTACAGTTTATTTGTCTTTGGGTGCAGAAAAAGCCTTCTACAGAGTCGGATGGGACTATATGGACCAAACCTTATTAAGGTTTGGCCTGGGGGAGTTTGGGTCAAAGGCTATTAAAGTCCTGTATACTGTCCCATCTTCCTCTGTCGCAGGAATAGGATTTAGATCTGCCAAATTCAATATTGCTAACGGTAACCACCAGGGATGCCCATTATCCCCAAGTATCTTTGCATTAAAGATGGAACCACTGGCTATGGCCATAAGAAAATCGTCACAATTAAAAGGCATTAAAATAGGAAACGCAAAACATAAGGTAACCATATCTGCAGACGATATAATTAATGTATACTATTACTGATCCAGTGTACTCTATAGAAGAACTTTATGATCTGATAAATAGATACAGTAAAATTTCAAATTATAGATTAAATGTTAATAAATCAGAAGCATTCTGTTTAAATT
The DNA here is from genome assembly GCA_027410445.1 of Discoglossus pictus. Classification (NCBI taxonomy): domain Eukaryota; kingdom Metazoa; phylum Chordata; class Amphibia; order Anura; family Alytidae; genus Discoglossus; species Discoglossus pictus. Next base: position 181,356,018 of record CM050167.1, read on the forward strand.
GATCTCATAAGGAACAACTATTGCTAAAAGACAAATATACTTTTAAGTGGCAATCCACAAACATTAAACTTCTAGGAGTTTATTTATGCAGAGATTTTAGATACAGGATAAAAAAATAAAAAAAAAACATTTCTTGGAAAATTGCCGGAAAATGTAGCTTCCTGGAAAAATCTGTATTTATCATGGCCAGGCAGAATTATTTCAGCAAAACTGTTCCTATTGCCTAAAATTAACTATTTATTTTAAAGTATTCCCCTTCCTATTCAAGGTTGTATTATCAAACAATTTCATATATTGATAGATACATTTGTGCAAAACTCTAAACAGATCAGAGTTAAAAGACTTATTATGGCTAGAAGATTTATAAAAGGAGGGGTGGCCTTCCCTATTCTTAAAACTTATCACAACGCAACTATTGTATCCCATATAGCTAGATGGATGGAATCAAAAAAATCTACACAGTGGCTACAAATCGAAAATCATCTTATTATTAAAGAGGCATTGAGAGATATGATTTTCAGGAAAATTGTAAAGAAAATAAAGGAGTGTATGACATTTTGGGAAATAAATATATTTTAAGAAGGGCTAATTCCATTTCCTAGCCCGTTGACTCCATTAAATGTAGTGTCTGAAAAAAATTAAATTCCAAACTTAAAGCTATGGACGAAATGGGGATTGAATACACTGAAAGATCTATACAATGTTATATTGAATACAAAATATGGTCTCCCAAAAGGACTATGGTATGACAATTATAGGATTAAAATATGCCTTAAACAGATCAAAAAACAATATAAGATAAATAGACCTTTAACGCATTTTGAATTTTTTTTTATATTCACGGAAAATGTACATATTGTTTCTAAGTGGTTTGATATCTTGAGGATAAAACTGGAGGAGGGGAAATGGAGGGGACATCTTGTAGAATTAAATATTGGGAAAGGATTCTACAAAAAAACTTGGTCTGAGGAGACTTGGTTCCATGCCCTCTTATGTACATATAGGTTTATTAAGAAGGTTTCTTATAGAGAGATGTTTTTTAAACTCTCCAACAGATGGTATTTCTGTCTGTAAATTGCATTGCTTAGTTGTTTGACTCTCTGTGACCTCATGGACAGCACACCATGCTGATCCACTTGGTTTTCATGGCAGAGAAACTGGAGTGGGTTGCCAGTTCCTTCTCCAGTGGGCCACAGCATACAGCTCCTGGTATTCCTAGGTGGTCTCCCATCTGAGTACTGACCAATGTGACCTCTTGGTTCCCTGGATAGATTTGAACCCAGGAAACTGTGGTAAAAGCACCTGCATAAAATCCACCATCTGCCATTTAGTTGCCCATTTCTCTAATTTATGCAAATTCCTTTGGAGGGAAACTCCATAATTTTCTAATTGAATTACCTTGCACAATTTAGTGTCATCAGCAAAAATGAGACAATACTTTCCAATCCTACTTATAAGCCATTAATAAAGATTTTTAAAAGGAGAGGACCTAATACTGAACCCTGAGGAACCCCACTTACCACATTAGTCCAATCTGAGTATGTTCCATTTACTACAACCCTTTCTTTGAGCCAGCTCTCAATCCATGAGCAGATATTTACTGAAATTCCTGTATCCCTTAGTTTGCACAGTAGTCTTACATGTGGCACTGTATCAAAAAAGTCTCTGAGTTAACTTTCTCCTTCTGTCCATGGGCCTAATTCAAATGTGATTTTGCCAATTGAATAGGGCTCTATATAAGCACATAGTATTTTTTTTTTACTTAAGTTTTTAGTTAGTGAAGACCTTGCTTTTGGATAGAAGTTCACTAACTAAAAACTTCTGTAAAAAAATATGCTCTGTGTTTATATAGAGCCCTATTCAATTGGCAAAATTGCATTTGAATGAGGCCCCATGTGTTGAACAGATCATCTATGTAACAGTAGTATCTGTACAGTTTGTGAATGGATATAGACAAAAATGTCTCTTCCAGATCGGCCATAAATAGATTGGCGTATTGTGGAGATTTTGGTACCCGTGACAGTCATCATCATTTGTAGCTATTTGTTAAAAGTATAACAGTTGTGGGCAAGGATATATTCTATTAGTTTATTAATAGCATCAGGGCCATATTTATGGTTTAGAGTGTGTGCTGCCAGTTTGATGGTGATATTGGGGTTGTTGTTTTTTTTTTAACCTTGATGGCAGCTTTTTCTGATGGAGTGAGATTGTTTAAATCTATTTTATGCTGCATTGTTACAATGGATGCAGTTCTCAGGCAAAAGTGTTTGACTTGGTAGGTTTTTATATATTAGATGTTTGGTTGTTGCTAGTAGAATTCAGGGCTGTGTTTGGATTATTTAATCTCTCTATTTATACATGGTGTCTGTTGCTTTGTTGTAAGAGAGAGGCAGCTGAATTTTTATTTTTTATTTTTTAGAAGTTCATGTTGCTTTTTCTTATGAAGATGTTGTATTTCTTTTTCTACATGTACAGCTTCATATATTTTTTACTCCCTTAGTTGTTGAAGGAGGGATCGTTTTTAATGAATTAGATGGTGTTCTTTTTTTTTTGTATAAAGTTGGTGTATCAGGTAGTTTCTTACTTTTTCACCTGTGTGTCTGCAATGGTTTCAACATATATTGAGTTGTGTATTGTTCTTAGTGGATTTTTAAATCCATTTTGTATATGGTTCCTTGTCATGCAGTTTGATAAAAAAATATATGTCACTAATAGATCAAGCTGTTTTTGATGTTATCGTAATTAGTAGCTACATGATGATCTATATATATATATACATTTTTCTTTTGCTTCGTTCAGTCATTTCCAACTCTCCATGACCACATGGACCGTAACACACCAGAACATCTTTATGTCCATGGTCATGCTGATCCTCATGGGGCAGTACACTAGAGTAAGCAGCTAATTGCAAAAAATAAAATAAAATAAAATGACACAGCAGGCCACCTAGAGGAGGGCCCTGGTGCATTGCACCCCACACACCACTGGTAGCTCTGCTCTGGATTGAGGACTATATTGACTATACAATGTAGGAGGTTATATTTACCACTTAAGGATTAAACAATTATGAGGCTCACAGAAGGCATAAGTGTACAAGAGCATATGTTATGAGAATTATTAGCAATAGAAGGTGAAAGGGTGCACGAGGACTAAAAGGCAGTAAACAAGGAGCATAATAGAGAATGGGCAGTAAATATGAAACACAAGATTGATAAGGACTTACTAGGGAGAATAACCAGCAAGCAGTGCCCTAAGGTAACTAGTCTGCCAGATTAAGAAATAATAGGTGTGTAATAGAGACTGTGTTTGAAGGATAGGCAATAATGAGAACATGAAGGGTGCTCTAGAGGAAAATATGGGAGGTTGAGCACAATAGGCAATAGTGGAGTCAGGCAGCAGCACTATATGGCAAGGTGGTCTATAGAAGTAATCAGTGGTAAAGGAGGGGGAGCAAGAGGTACTATCTAGACGGAGATTCTTAGGAGCAATGAGGGGATAAAACAGGGACAATTAAGCAGATACTGAGGCACATGGGAGTAAATAGGGAGGAAGTGTGCCAGAGAGAGTTGACACACATCGGTAGCACGAGCGTAATGTGCAGTGAGACAGTCAAATCAAGCAGGAAGTAAAATGACAGAGAAATTAAGTAAATATTTAAGGAGTTGTCGGAGGATAGCTAAGCATAAAAGGTTCATGTGAGATAAGCAGCAGGTGGGTGGGGGATGCAAAGTTAAGCATGAGAATGTTGTAGGGTATGGATATTAACACATGAATATGGGGTAAATAAAAAGAGCCTGATTCAATTGCAAGCCTGCATCTTGTGGGATCCTGGCCATATGTCTGTGGGCGTGCTGCGGGCTCCCGTTTGTCTCCGAGCTATTCAATTAAAGGAGCTTGCAAGTTACGGGGCCAAAGCCGACTCCGTAAACCATGCACTCGTTCGTAGCAGTTCAGGGCAGGAATATGATCAAGTTAGCAAGACTGTAACCTCCCATTTTGAAACAGCCAATAGAAAATGAGATTGCCATTATTACGACAGTAAAAAAAAGAAGGTTACATGTCAATCAATTAGGTTCGGGGGTCCGATAGCGATCAGACTGGCAAACCCTCAAAATACTAAATACTAAAAATATGCCAATTTGTGTGGCTTTGTATGTATTAACTCATTGATTGCAGAGATCGATATAACCCCGAAATGAAAATGTTTACTGCCGATTTGCGAGCTTGAGACTGTTAAGCTGCAATTAATTCTAATGTCTTTCATAGCTTTCCACATTATTTACAGTGCAGTATTCATTTTTTATTTGCATTTACAGTGCTGCAGACCAGGGTTAAACCCCCTTGCATGTCCTCTCTAGCACTCATAGGATTTTTTCCTACATTTGCCGTTTATGGGTTTGAAAACATTTGCTGCCTAGTGGAATTGGAGCAATTGAACAGCGATTTGCGATTTTAGCGATCGGAACTCTTGCAGAAGTGAAAGATCAAAGGCTTCGGGAGGCTGTAACTTCAGGGTTTAACCATCACAACGTTTTGAAGGCCGTAACCCGACGCCAATTGAATAGCAAATTAACTTACGGCCTCACTTACAGACTCCAGTAATTCACGATAGCTCAACTGAATGAGGCTCAAAGTAAGGATATATGGAGTGAAAGGATGATTGAGTGAGTATGTGGTTTGAGGTTGTGATACTTTTAGGACTAGGCAAAAGTAAGGTGAACAAAGGGGATCCCAGATGAATGGGGTGGTGCTGACAATGAAAGGACTAATTAGATCTTAATGCTGAAAATAGTATAAATTGGCTAAAAGTACTAAATATATAATGGTATGTTGAGGTATGAAATTGGGTTAATTAGAATAACTAAATTGAATAACTAAAATGTTTATGTTTTATAATATTATGTATGTAATTCAAATTCCCCCAAAAAAGGAAGTTTGATACAGTTGAATTAAGTTATTATAACTACTGCAGATTACTTGCACAGGTTTCTGTGCTGTAAAAAAATGAGACAAAGATAAATCATTTCAGAACTTTTTCCACCTTTAATGTGACCTATAAATGGTACAACTCAATTGAAAAACAAACTGAAATCTTTTAGGTAGAGGGAGGAAAAAATATAAAAATAAAATAATATGGTTGAATAAGTATGCACACCCTTAAACTAATTCTTTGTTGAAGCACCTTTTGATTTTATTACAGCACTCAGTCTTTTTGGGTATGAGTCTATCAGCATGGCACATTTTGACTTGGCAAGATTTGCCCACTCTTTTTTCCAAAAACACTCCAAATTTGTCCGATTGCGAGGGCATCTCCTGTGCACAGCCCTCTTCAGATCATCCCACAGATTTTCAATCGGATTCAGGTCTGGGCTCTGGCTGGGCCATTCCAAAACTTTAATCTTCTTCTGGTGAAGCCATTCTTTTGTTGATTTGGATGTATGCTTTGGGTCGTTGTCATGCTGAAAGATGAAGTTCCTCTTCATGTTCAGCATTCTAGCAGAAGCCTGAAGGTTTTGTGCCAATATTGACTGGTATTTGGAACTGTTCATAATTACCTCTATCTTAACTAAGGCCCCAGTTCCAGCTGAAGAAAAACAACCCCAAAGCATGATGCTGCCACCACCATGCTTCACTGCGGGTATGGTGTTCTTTTGGTGATGTGCAGTGTTGTTTTTGCGCCAAACATATCTTTTGGAATTATGGCCAAAAAAGTTCAACCTTGGTTTCATCAGACCATAACACCTTTTCCCACATGCTTTTGGGAGACTTCAGATGTGTTTTTGCAAAATGTAGCCTGGCTTGGATGTTTTTCTTCTGAAGAAAAGGCTTTCGTCTTGCCACTCTACCCCATAGCCCAGACATATGAAGAATACGGGAGATTGTTGTCACATGTACCACACAGCCAGTACTTGCCAGATATTCCTACTGCTCCTTTAATATTGCCTCCCAGACCAGTTTTCTCCTTGTCTTTTCATCAATTTTTGAGGGAGCTCCAGTTCTTGGTGATAATGACTGTCTTCACTGTGTTCCATGGTATATCTAATGCCTTGGAAATTATTTTGTACCCTTCTCCTGACTGATACCTTTTAACAATGTAATCCCTCTGATGCTTTGGAAGCTCTCTGTGGACCATGGCTTTTGCTGTGAGATGCGACTAAGAAAATTTCAGGAAAGACAAACTAGAGCAGCAGAACTTTATTTGGGGTTAATCAGAGGCACTTTAAATGATGGCAGGTGTATGCTGACTATTAAGTTGCAACAAATTCACTGGTGTTCAAGCCTGTAACCCGCAAATGGAGCCAAGAAGCCGAGTGCTAGACAGGACATGCAAGGGGGGTAAAGTCCAATCCGTAGCACTTTAAATGCACATGTACACACACTACTGTACTTTTATAAAAAAGGAAAGTGGTGTTAGGTGTTAGAATTAATAGCACAACGTTCAACGTTATGACGATCCCAGCAATCAATATGTTAATACATATAATGGAACTTGCATGTAATAGAATATCATATTTACAGCTTTACAAATATTTCATAATTTCTGGAATGTTGGTCCGATCGTAACTTGTAATTGAAGCCCGTAAGACTTTGAAATCCCACCTCCATTTTTCAGTGACTTAATTATGACGATCTCTGTTGCCATTGTCTCAATCTAAACCAGTAACTAAGTTTTTGACTAATTGATCATGTTCACGGCCACGCATCCAACCTTCAACAAATGGTTTACAGGTTTGCGTCTCAAGCCTGTAACTCGCAGCATGTTCTAAATTAATAGCTCTGTAACTCTGCCAAATTTTTAGCCCGCAGCAGCTGGGTGTCTCACGTTGCACATACGGGCTTGGAATTTACTATGGCTCCAGGATTGTAATGCTCATGGATCATTAGTATGCTGCAGTTTCATATCCATACTGGAATTTCTTTGTTTAGTGATCATGAGACTATTGTTGGGTGGTGTGGTTTAGTAATACTATGCTTATGTAAAGATGAAATTGTCATTGGTATGACTTCACAACAGCCCTAATTTTGACTCCATTCCCTACTCATCATTTGTCGTCCACTGCATAGTCATGTTAAATAAAGCAATAGTATTTGCTTACCTACTTCTTACCTACAAATGGCTTTATTGCAAAACGTTCTTAAAGCGTCCTACCACTTTCAGTCATGTAAGAGATCAGAAGAGAAGCATATATAATCCTCCCTTCCCAGTATCACCTTAATGTCCCTTTTTTTAAGCTAAACATTACTGATTTTGCATTCAGAAAGAAAAACCTTTTGCAATGTATGAGTCATGCAGTTTTAAATGCATGGATTAAAAAATGTACATTTAACCTGGTTTGAATAATGTAGAGTGTTCCTTTATGCATATACAGTACATACACCTCTCTGTAGATGAATTGCAGTGTGTAATGACATCACAAGTTGTTAAATACTGGACTCGGAGACTATGACTTAGAATCTGTAGGTGACAGTGAGATACGCTGTTAATACACCTTCAAAGGATTGGATTTCCTCCTAAAGTCTGAAAGTGTTTGACAGTTTATTTTAGAAGACAAGGAATGTCTGATGGATGGACACATTGTAAAACATGGCAGCTACACTGATAATGGACAGATATGTTGGAACACCTTGTGGAATCTGATGATGTAACAAAATTATCAGAGGAAAAAACATCTACAACAGTGAGTACATGAATGCTGGCGGTGAAAGAAAGACAGGGATTCAGGAGAAACAGTAATAAAGACTGCCTGGATGAAGGAGAATTTATATTGCTGTCATTTGATACCTGTGTGACACAATGACAGCTCAGTAGTTCACCACAGTACTTAGAAATAACCTGCTCAGATCAATGCTGAGATTTGCACAGAGGGTACAGTTCATCACAATGAGTGCCATAATGTAAAATGCAGGGAACTCCCTGCTAAGAATTTTAGGTCCCCCATATATTTTGAACACAATCATTTAAAAACCTTTCCCCTTGTTTGTGTTGATGTGATTAAGAAAGCTATACATCATATAGAGAAAATTGTATGTATTAAATTTCCCTTTATCTTGTATTCCATTTCCATTCCGTGTCATCACGTCACATTCACTCTCTCTCTCCCCATTACCTCACATCTGTCTTATTTCTCTATCAAAATCATTTCTAGTCCTGATTTGCCTTAAGATTTCCTTGGTCAATATTTTAATTACACAAGGATAAGTGGAGGGAAATTCCAATAGCAGAGGTAGACAACATGCAAGGAGATAGGGATATTAGTGGGACTCATAAAATGTAGTAAGGTTCAATGAGAAAACCAATAAAGCAGAAGATACTTGCTTCTGCACTTTTCTAATAACCAGGGGCGCCTTCTAAATTTTGGGTCCAAGCACAAATGTAAAAGTGTCTCCAGCCAACTCCACGCAAGCATTTTATTCACCTCCTGCATAGCCTGCTATTACATTAAATGCTTGCTTAGTTGTAAAAGAGCTTTAGTTTTGTTATATATACACATTTTTTTTGTTTGTTTTGTGACAAGCAAACCACCTTAGCTTTTAGGATTTTCATGTCTTGTGATATTTCTCTTTTAGTAACCACACATTCTTTCAGCAATTATCTGTTCAGTCCTTATGTCTATGTATTAAAGTTCAATGGGAGACAAATCACTGTCTAAAGCATTTATCAAGTAGAATAAACAAACAAAAATATTATTCCAGGTGCCTAACACCACTATAACTATTCAACTAACAATAAAAATGGAAACCTTTTTGACACTAAAGCATGATGGCCATTTCACTGCTGTTATGTGCAGCTTTCTCAAAGGCACAGTCTACAGTCAACTATAGACTGTGCCTTTGAGAAAGCTGCACATAAAAGCAATGAAATGGCCATCAGGCTTTGCTGCAATCTATGGATTTGGTAATACTTAGAACTTTATTATTTGACTGAGTATATAACCTAGCACTTTGAGGTTCCTGCAAGGACAGCTCAGGGAAATGTATTTCTTAGAGAGGTCTGCAATGACCTAGGACAGTTCCAACTTGTGAGGCCAAATAGACAATTATTTACTTGCATCACTGGGATCACTAGTTTGGTTTTAAGTGTTTTTAAACATGGAACATGCGTACAACCTCATTTAGGCTATATGGTGATTAAAATAACACTTATACGTTAACCATATTTACACGCTTTCACCACATTAGGCTACCACCCTATTTCAAATAAAAGTGTCTGATTAAAAGCAGTGATGGAATTGAAAGATCACCTTCGTATGTATGGCTAAAAGTGATGTCACTGTGGTAGCAGTATATTGCCCTTATATTTATGGCCATACGGGAACTGAATGTGAGAGCAGTGCAGGAATAGAAATACTACCCTTATTTTTATGGCTAGAAAAAGAATCTATTTGTTGCGTTTCCTATTCAGCCTATGATTTATAGAAGTACTTTTGAACTCCTTCATATGTCCTTAAGTCAGCGTTGTTTTTTCGGAAGTGTCAATAAAGAGTCCAGTTTTTTTGTTACTTGTAAAGTATTGATCAACCTATACATACTCAGAAAAACTAATAATAAAAACCATCTACTGATAGGTGACTTATCCACTATTGATCAAAAACAAACAGGTATAATCAAATTTAAACTTTTGGTTCTGGCAGTGTTTTGATATAGCAGTCTGGTACTCTGCATAAGTAGGTTGTCATGTTCAGGAGGGCTGACTGCACTTTTGGGGACTGTTGGACTGAGAGGAGTGCTGAACCATCACTATTGGGCCACTATTTTTTCTTACTATCTCTGACAGATGTCCTATAAATGGGAGTATCAGGACTTGTGTGGGGGATATCAGCCATGTTGCCTCTCTGTGTGTCATGTTAAAATGAGTTATACACATTTATTGATGTATGAAGGAAACCCAGACATGTTTGGTCTCAAAATGCACAATTCTCCCCAGGGAATATTAGTAAAGTGTTATATCTGGATTCCCTGGGCATGGGTCACAGGGGTGCACAATAGAGGGGGCTACACTATTTGGAGAGAGAGAGAGTTGACAGGGAGGTCGGGGGTTAAATGTATATTTAGCTGAGACCAGAGTAATCACTCTGGGGAGATCACCCGGCATCCCTTTTGATCTGTGATTGCTATGACAGGACATATAAGAAGTCACTCTGAGACAAGGTGTCTCCACTTTGGGGCTGATCAAAGACCCTCTGATAAGCCAGAAACATAGGGGAAATTACCATCTGGCATCCTGTACAGATTCCAAGAAGGAAGGAAGACTCTCATCTCATGAGGTGAAGAATGATTATGATTGGGGACTGTGGTAGATAAATATGGGTGTGGAGATCAATAAAGTGTGGTTCAGTTAAATATACATCAGCATTGTGTATCTTTTATTCTGGGTATGTAGTAATTCCTCACAGGGGAATTACTGCAACTGGCACTGTCTGATACTTTGCTCCTAATCACTGGAAGTATTGCTGCTGACCTGTGTTCCTGCACTTCCTTTGTACTGGCGGAGGAATATGCAGTGCTGGGTTCATTGCTGCTAAACAGGGATATTCCAAAGAACCCTATGTCCTACAGGAGCCATAGGCTCATAACATAAGTTCTGAATAAATTACCTGCCCAAAACTGGATCTTTAAAATGACAAGATTTGTTTCATCTGAAAGGGAAAATAATTAACAATTATGTATAAGATTCTACCCACTCCAGTATCCCTGCCATGAAAACCAAGTGGATCAGCATGGTGTGTTGTCCATGAGGTCACAGAGAGTCATACACAACTGAGCGATACCATTTTCATTTATCTTGTAGCTTGACAAGCCAAATTTACAGGTTTTGTTGGAAGCAGTATTTTTTATGGGGGACCACTTTGCTTACTCCTGGTACGGAAAGAGCACAGTCTGTTGGTTTCTCTGTGTAGCTCTGCCCTGTATTAATTAGCACTAAAACTGATACTCCAGTCTGATCCCCTTTCACCATCTCTTGCAAATGCTGTGCTATCTCCCAACTGGGTAGGCAAGCTCTCCCTAACACCACCATTACCTCCATTCAAGATGGAAAAATACATGTTTAATAGATCACAATGAAATTGAAAGCACTTTCAGAGAATACTATACAAAATTATATGATCACACTCCTGAGACTAAAAATAAACCTAAATTACTACAGCCAATATAAGAATATCTTACAAAGGCAAATCTCCCTCTAATTTCAAACTCACACAATCTATCATCAACTTCACCCTTTACCTTAACAAAACTGACTGAAGTTTTAAAAACATTAATATCCTCAAAAGCCACAGGACCTGATGGATTTACAAATGACAATTTTAAAAGATTTTCCACCATACTTAATCTACATTTTATAAATTCTTTATTACAAGAAAATAAAATCCCTTCAGAAATACTAAAAGCCAACGTAAGTTTCATACATAAGGAAGGCTGTGCCCCACAAAAAAAGAGAAAAATACAGACCCATATCCCTTCTAAACACAGTCCTTAAGATTCTTACAAAGCTGACAGCCAACAGACTGAACCCAATACTATCTCAAATCATCCATCCGGACCAAGTTGGTTTTACACCCACTAGACAAGCACAAGACAATAAAATTGTTCCAATATGGCTTTCGAAATAGTTGAAAGGACCCAACAATATTTTTCACTTGATGCTGAAAAAGCATTTGACAGAATCTTCTGGCCCTTTCTCTTCGAGGCATTGACAGCCTTAGTCTTTTGCAAGATATTTTATATCTCTAATAAAAACATTTTATGGATCTCTATCAGCCTCATTATTTCTGCCAAACTCATAAAGAAACAGCTTCTTAGTACATAATGGAACCAGACAGAGGTGCCCATTATCTTCTCTCCTTTCTGCAATCACTTTGGAACCTCTGCTTAACCATATTAGGTCAAATTCCCAAATAACATGAATTATACAAGGAAAGATGAATACAAAATATCAGCAAAATTATCCAAGATTTTCAGAGTCCTCTTTGAACCCAACGTGAGGAGAGTAGCGAAATAGAAGTAGTTTATTTCCATTGTACTCCATGTATTTCTGTTGGAAGCTCCTTAATGTCAAACTTGGAAAGCCAGCATCTAGGCCCTAATCATGTAATGTATGATTTGTTGTTGTCTATCCTGGTGTATTGTAAAGAGAACTCCTCTCAGGGAATAAGTGAATTGATTCCGGCCATGGATGTTTTGTGGAGGGAGAGAGAGTCTTTTCTTGTGTACTTACAGGTGCCTATTCCGAGTGGATTGAGTCTCCAGATGGTAAAAGGTGATGAGCTAAATAGTCCAATGATGTACTTGTTGTGGATCTCGGTGGAAAGGAGTTTTTTCATGATCTCAGGCTCCTTCACAACAGATAGCAGATTTGCGCTAGTGAAAGAGACCTGAGGCAATGCAGTGACTCGAGTGTGGAACACTGAAGTGAAAACAGAAATTAAATAAAAAGCAAAGAGTGGTAATGGGTGATTCCTAAGATAGTGAGCAAGTAGTGTCAGATTGATGATAGCTAGTCATGACGGGTGCATTACCTGGAGTCTGGTTGTTGTGGGTTCTGTCCACCTTGGAGCAGACAGCATAATTTTGCCTTCCTTAAAGTTAAGGAGTAAAATATCCCTCTGTCATTTAGCTCTTGGATGGTACAGTCCATAAACAGGATTAGGAGTTGCTGCCTGTGAAGGGAGGCTTTCAGCATCAGGTAATGCCTGATTGGCCATTGTAATAGAAATACTCCCTGAACTAGAAGAAAATTATGTTAGTTTGGTGACTGGAGGTTGTGGTTACCAACTGGTTGCTTCTATGTGAAGTGATAGCAAAAAATGGCTTGGGTATATAATAGACCGGTGTCTTGATTGGAAAGCGACTATGATCTGAAAGAAAGAGTGTGGACAATATGAGCGACTTGGAGGTTGGTAGGGAATGCTATAACGGGTGTTCTGTAGGATTTTGTATGAATGTTCTGCTACTAAAAGGTCACTATGTGGGACAAGAATCTATGAATGGAATAAATGAGATGACAGTAGGCTAATGGATATGGACTTAACTACATCAAAAAAATGAATGGTCCATGACTAAAGGTTCTTATGTAGGACAAGCGGCTATGAATTTGATTTTCCTGAGTTACTGACTAAAGGTCCATATGTGGGACTAGCAGCTATTAATGGAATCCGTGGGTAGACCGGTAGGCTACAGGGCATGGGCTAGGTCATTTGTGATAATGATAAAAAAGGAATGGTAGTAAAGGGAAATAAGAGCCCAAAGCGCAAAATGAAAAAAGGGGCAGAGGTGAACCAGAGGCAATGGAGGGAAGTTGGAATGACAAGGAGCAGGTGCCACAAAGGAGAGAAGAAGAGGTGGCGCAAACGAGGCATGAGGCAACTGTGATGGCAGTGAACAGTACGACAAGCCACACAGAAAGAGACCAGACAAGAGGAGAGGAAAATGAGCGGGAAACAGCTGTCCTGTTAAGTCCCACACCACTGGGACTTAACACTCGGATAATTGATCATAAATATTACATGTGATTTGTTTAAGACCCCTTCAGTGGTGATCGAGATCCATAAGAGTGTTATAATTTAATTATTTGGTAGTAAAAAAATGAGTATTACTGTTGTTCACACATAATGTAGAAATATGTGCTAATAACGTAGAAAATACTGTGTCAACACACTTTGGGCATATTAATTCAGGTGACATCTGGAAAACCATGCCAATGTCACTCTTCACAGGACAATGTTTCTGAGAGTAAATAAGGCTAAATATTTAATCATGATGTCACACTTATTGCAAATTCCCAGAGTTGTGTTCACTAATATGTGAACTGATGTTAAATTGATAATATTACCATCATATTTAACATGGAGAGTGTAAACACTTGCCCATAACAACATAAATGATTATAAATCTCATAATTAATTAATAATGAAAATAACATTAGTGACATGGAAACATAAGATTATGGTAATCACATGCATGAAGACATATAGATGTCTAGACACATTTTACCATCAACCATTATTTATATATAAATATGGTTACGGGTATGTTGTTATCCATACATTATCAGTCTCTTCATGCAGATTATTTCTGAAAATATGATTTATACACATCCACTATCTCTTAACCTAGGATTGTTCTGCTGAAATGTGATATAAATACACATATCACATCATTAACAAAATGTAATGTATGTTAATATCACAAATCACTAAAAAGACACACATACATAGATTATGCTGTAATAAGAATTTTCATTTATTATATCCACAGAGCACAGTCACACATGTAGCTGACTGTGCATTAATATCATTGATCAGGAGGACAAGGGCCTATTTAAACTGGATAATTTGAAGGGTTAAAGGAAATAGTGTATAAAAATAATGATGCATAGCATTTAGAAGAGTCACACGTGGTCATTACACCATAGTAACGATAATTAGATGATTTTAAATCTCATCATTCATCACTTCATCTAATAGAAATAAACAGTAATCCGCATAGCACTTTCATTGTGTCTTCATTTGCGCAATTTAACAGATGCAAAAACTCCTGGATTATGTAATCCAAAACATTTACACATATAGTGTGACTAGAAAAAAATAAAAAGTCTGACACAGCTCTGACATAATCATTGTATGGTCATATTCTAAAACAATGGGTAGGCAAAGAATCTATCAAAATCTAAATGTACAGTACAGTGCTTTATACTGTTATTGCAGCAATAAACCAACTTACCTGATGTTTATCTATAATCAGGAGAAACCATACTGTATCTAGCATGATAAATCAGTTGCTATGACTAATTGCAGAATGCTTAGCTGTGAACACAATCAGTAGGACAGTATCCCACAATCAGTAGGCCAAGAGTACTATCACTATATGATATTGTTCAGCCACATTGATATCTCATTGATATGTTAAAGGTATACAGTTGTTATCATACTGTTTGTTATGATATCATGACATCTAACGTCAACATAATTATTGATGACAAACTAAGGTCATAAGCTTTAATGTATTGTTGTATTGTTAAGAAGGATGACAATCTTAGCTCACACATGTATGACTACTGGGTTTGATTAACACAGTATTGTGGGACTATGCAATTCCACCGCCATATGTGAATTGGTACATATTAAACATAAAATCAATCATTGGGCTTAAAACATGATATATGTGTTTATTAATTATGTGTGAGATTATTAATATAATGGCTACATGAAAACCACTGTACATAGTTACTCACATTATTTGGTTGCACTGCTTGCAGATGAACAAACTGCCTTAAAAAAAATGCTACATTTCCCTAAAATAAAATATAGAGGTTATCCAGTAAAAAAAAAAAAATAGGGACATCACCTCTTCTCAAGTGCATTTCTTAGTCACAAACAATTGGTGAAATATTATCAAATATTAATATGGACTATGTTATGGTGGGTAGCCACATAGTTACAAAATATCAACTTTACATAAGCCAATAGGCCATGTTAATCTAATCTGTGGACAGGCATGAGTAAGTTACCATGTTGACCAATAGATTTTCTTTGAGGACTGTATTTGCAAAGGTTTAAGTCACAGGGACCCAACCCCCATGTCACGGTGCCTCTAGTACATCGGGTGGGGGTAACAGGGGGTTATTGCTGATGGAGGCAGAGGCATGGAGGGAGATGGGGAAGGGGCAGGCTGCAGGTAACTTGGCAACTGTTCAGGGATAGAGGAGGTGGTGCTTGCCAGAGCACACTGCTGTAGGTCCAAGCTTAGCTGAAGCACTCTGGTTACTTGATGACTGCACCTGTCTGGCTATGAAGGTCTCTCCTCCCCCTCCTCTCACTGCTCCTCTCCCTCTCTCCTCACTACTCCCTCTCTCCACACCTCTCTTTCTCCAGAGATCTCCCTCTCTCCCCTCCTCTCTCCATATCCATAACTCAGGCATTACTCAGGCCTTTGCTCTCCCCTATTAGAATCCTTATCCTGTGTACTTTGCTGTCACTTTGCAGCCCTTGCTCTCTTACCTTCTTCACTGACACACATCCCCAGTTTGCTCTACTGCTCCACACTACCACCTCTTGGAGTTTCAGTAGAAATGCTTTTTTTAAACAGTCAAACACCAATTTCCAGCCTGGATTGTATGGCTAAGAAGGCACAGGGGTGGACCTAGGGGGCTTGGGAGGGCCTTGTCAAGTGGGCTTAGGTGGGGTGACCCAGGGTGACCCCTACACTGCTGAAAAAATAATAAAATGCAAAAAAAAATACACACCACTGCCCCCCCCCCCCCCACAGAGAAGGGCCCTGTTGCACTGCACCACCTGCACCATTAGTAGCTCTGTCCCTGTGTTTTTGCATTTATTGCCATTAAAGATTTTTGCTGAAGACCCATGTAAAGGCCTTAAATCTTATTAAAACTATAATTCATAATTGTATTTCCTATATTACTATAATCCAACTGACTATGTTTCATATTTTGACACTGAAGTGGTTCATTATTTAATACATGGCATAATATTCTCTAAATAAAAGGAGAACGTTAATTTTACATGTTATATAAATGGAAACATTTTATTGAAATATTATGTTTAGGATATATTTGATGTTAAGCTAATAAATCAATTATCATAGTTTGTTATTATTTTAAAGTATGTGATTGACATTATCAAGTCGGAAAAAAGTGAATTTTGAACTCATTTATCCCCAAATTTGACAATGCTGATGAGTTGTATGTTATCAATTGTAGTAAACAAAAAAAGGTTGCAATACAGCAATAATGGCTTTTGATGAATGGTATCTGTACATGTTTATAGTAACCAAAAGGGGCATACAATTTATCACTGTCAGCCAATGAGCATTAATACAGAGGTATAGTCATACTTGCCTGCCAAGGAAATCTTCAGATGTATGCTTTTTGGTCTTGTTAGTTTCAATACATTTTACACAGTTTTACTTTTTATAAGGTAAAACATAACTTTGATAATGTTTAAATTTAGCTTTTTTAAAATGCATGGAAAAAATAATTGTGTCCCATATCCCTGTTAACTGCTTATACCCCATAAAAGTTCAAAAGGATGCCCCTTCAGGGAATTACTCTTATGTCTTTCTATTTCATTTACCCATCTCCAAGGACGGGGGCTAGTAACGTATTGATCTTGAGACAAAGGTGACTCACTACAGATAAGCAAGTGAATTTTTTTATATCACCACATGTGACAGTGATGTCAGGGTCATACCAACAAATAGCAACTTTCATACAGTCCAGGCAACTTAAAGCATGCCTATTAAGTGAGCTTTTCAGGACAGTTTCAGATTGCTTAATTTCTCTGTACTTGCTTTAGTTTCTTCTAAATGCAGTCTAATATTAATAATAAAAAGCAAGCAACTTATGCTAAAAAATGGTGAAAAATGAAGAATTAATAATAACATGACAATTATGATAATGATATTGCTAATTTTCTTAGGGATGACAAATTGTTTCTAATTCAATGCCCTCCACTTGTTTTTCTTGTATTTATTGTGTATTTATTAACACATATTTGATATATATATATATATATAAAAGTCAATTTGTGGTAAATTTTAAAAACGTAAACACGTTTTTCACCCTCTGATGATGCAGAGTTGGCATCTTATTCTACTGTTTTATATAGTTTGGCTGGTTAATGATAAAAAGTTGTTGACAGTGACTCTAAGATATGTATCATATAAATAAAAAGCAACAGAAAACAGAGTGCAGCATCAACACAGATAAGAAAATGGAATTGTGCAATAAAGAAAAGTTGAATTTAAACTGTAAACATTTAAATATTGTGCTTATTTATTTATGTTGCGATCTAGAAAATCAAATGTATTTATTTAAAGATCATATATAAAGACTTTGACCTTTAATTTACATTCTTAAAATGTCTTTTGCATGGCACAAATAAAATGTAAAACATGCTAATCAGGTATTATGCTGTAAACAGGTATTGTTACATTGTCACAGCATGGAATCTTGCCTTTAACATCTCTTAGTTATTAAACACTAGCGACTTGCCCGTCAAAAAATGACGGCAATGAGATGTGTATGTTTGGAAAGTTGTTTAATAATTAATATCCGTATTTGCCATTTCAGGAACCGTTTCTAAAAAATGACGGTCAATAAAAGAAAGTGTTGAAATGCTGTTTGTCACACAATGTGAGTGTACTGTGTGCCTCAAGTAAATTCCTCAAAAAGCAGAAATCTACATGACATAAAATAATAAAAACTAAAATCACCAAAAATAAAAAATGTACATTACAGAACCAAAAAAAGAAACCTAAGTGACCAAAAATAAAAAAAGTAACATTACAAAAACTAAAAAAATACATTACAACCTCCCGTCACTACAAATTAAAAAAAAAAAATAACACACCTGAAAAAGAAATACATCTAATACATACATATAATACAATACAACAGAATTAAATAAACTAAAATACAACAGAATTAAATAAACTAAAGTACAACACAATTAAATAAACAAAAATACAACACAATTAAACAAAATAAAATACAATACAATTAAATAAACTACAATACAACCCTATGTAATATACATGCCACGATATAATGTAATATACATCCCACTATGTAATATACAATACTATCTAATAATACATCCCCCTATCTATGTAATATACAATACATGCTATCTGTATATATATATATATATATATATATATATATATATATATATATATATATATATATATATATATATATAGCAACCCTAATTGTAAGCTACAATAAAATAATTAAGGCCACTTACCTTTGAGATGTTTCTTCAGATCAGCAACCTACGGTAAAAAAGATTCCAAAAATTAATACAATACATTTACATGAAATACCTAAACATTGTAAACATTGTAAACATTCTAAATATTCTAAATATTATACTCACCTTTCCAGCATGTCCTGTTCCAGCATGTCACGTCCTCCATGTTCCGTCCGCCATGTTCCGTCGGCCATCTTTACTCCTGTCAAAAAAAAACATTGCATTAGTAAACATAAAGCAAAGTAAAAACACAATCTACATTATACTTACCTTTCCGCGATGTCTCCGGCCTCCTCGTCTTCTACAGAAGCATCAGCGCCTTTAATAAAAACAAAACAAAAAAAAAAAACGACACACATCCGCCCTTGCGGATGTCTCCGACGCTAATGACCTTCCTATGGAGTGTTCCAGAGTAAAATTGGCAATGGCGGCTTCTGATTGGCTGAACAGGCTGTCTATCAAAATCAGCCAATGAGAAGACCCCATTTGTGAACCAATGAAAAAAGTATACACCCCAAAATACAACGCTGATTGGATAACACACCTTTCAATCTTTATTTGAACCAATCCTAAGGCTTTATTGCCATCAGCCAATCACAATTGAATATACCCCCATGTACTGATTGGTGAAGACATCTGCGCCTTCCCATTGGCTGTAATATTGATTGATTTTAACAGTAGCCAATGAGAATGCGCAAATCCTTCACCAATCAGTACGTGAGGGTGTATTCCATTGTGATTGGCTATTGTCAGTGCAACCAATCAGAATGCGCAGAGGCTCCAACCAATCACCCTGTGGGGGTGTATTCCATTGTGATTGGCTGAAGGCATCTGCGCCTTGTGATTGGTTTAAATAAAGATTGATAGGTGCATTATCCAATCAGAGTGGGATTTTAGGGTTTATCCCTTTCTGATTGACTCACACATTGGCGCCTCCTGATTGGGTGAATTTGATAGACAGCGTTTTCAACCAATCAGAAGGCGCCATTGCTTATTTTCTTCCGGAAAATTCTCCTGGAGCCTCATTAGCGTCGGGGATGTCCGGGAGTGCGGATGTAAGTATATATATATATATATATTTTTTTTTTTTTACAGGGCGTGGCAGAAGAGGATCCGGAGGAGGCCGGGTAGGTAAGTATAATGTAGATTATGTTTATTTTATTTTGATGTATGTGTATTAATGTTGTGGTTTTTTTTAACAGGTGCCGTGCCGAAGAAGGATTGAAAGAATGCCGCATGGGACATGGGGGAAAGGTGAGTAGAATATTTAGAATATATATAATGTATATAATGTATAGAATGTCTGGAATGTATAGAATGTCTATAATGTTTATTTTATTAGTGTAAACGTGTTGCACTATTTTTTTGTAATTTTTTTTTCGTAGGTGGCTGATCGCAATGGAAATCTGCAAAGGTAAGTGGTCTTAATTTTTTTATTTTAGCTTAGATTTAGATTTGCTAATATATAGATAGCGTTTATTGTATGTTAGCTTGGGGTTTTATATAGATAGCATAGGATGTATTGTATATTAAATTGTGTTATTTATTTAGATAGATTGGGGATGTATTATTATATAGATAGGATGTATATTATATTATGGTATTTATTTAGGTAGATTGGGTATCTATTATTATATAGATAGGATGTATATTATATTATGGTAGTTATATAGATAGGATGTATATTATGTTATGGTATTTATTTAGATAGATTGGGTATGTATTATTATATAGATAGGATGTATATTAGATTATGGTATTTATTTATGGTATTTATTTAGATAGATTGGGAATGTATTATTATATAGATAGGATGTATAATAGATTATGGTATTTATTTAGATAGATTGTGTAATGTATATTAGATAGTGGTGTATTGTATTGTAATTGTATGTAAATGTATTGTAATTGTATGTATTTGTATTGTATGTATTTGTATTATATGTATTTCCTTTTCAGGTGTGTATTTTTATTTTCTGTAGTGAGGGGGGGTTGTAATTTTTTTTTTTTTTTTTTGTAATGTTCCTTTTTTTTTGTGACTTATTTTTTTTTATTTTGTGTAATGTAGTTATTTTTTTTTGTGAGTTAGTTTTTTATTTCATGTAATGTAGATTTTTTGTGTGACTTTGATCTTTTTTATTTTCTGTAATTAGAGTGGTGGGGGTTAATAGGGGGTAGGTAGTGTAGATGTTAATAGGTTAGTGTAGAGGGTGTTTAGTTGATCTGTAATGTTTTATTGGGGGGGTCTAGTGCAGTATAGTGTTAATACTTAGTGTCATGATGATCCTTGAGGACCATCATGGCACTTATGTGGTTAATGTAGTGTTGTAACAGGCCCATAATGGTGTTAATATACCCTTATGGGACTGATGGGGTTAAATAGAGGCTTATGGGGGTCTGTATTGCCCCCCATAAGTGACAGGCTTAATGAAGGGCTTATGGAGGGCTCTATTGACCTCCAGAAGTGACAGGGTTAATGAGGGTTTTATGGGGGTCTGTATTGACCCCCATGATTGACAGGGTGACAGTGTATTTTTTTTTTCTTTTACAACGGGTCCTTTAAGGACCTTTACGGTCCTTTAAGGACCTGTAACGCAGGGATTTTGAATTTTGATTGCAGCGGGGGTCCCAAATCGCGTGCAATCGGGACCCCCACTGCGATGGTTAATGTGGGGTTAATGCAGGACTCGGAGCTTATCTCGGATCTCCTGCAGTTAATCCGGGTTTCCGATCTTATCTCGGATCCCTTCTTGGGTAAGTTGTAGGTGGCCGAGCGTTCCTGGGTCTTTGAGCCTTGTTTTCATTTTTTCGGCGGCCATTTTTTCTCTCGCTTATGGGATTTTCGTGTGTGTGAACTCGTGAATTTGTACTTAAATCGAGGAGTAACTTCACTTTCAGAGGTCCTAGGTGCCCCCCCTTGCTATGGGTAAGCTTTTTATGTCGTTTTTGTGGGTATTTGTTGTGTTTTCACTGTTTGTAGTGGTGCGCGGGTCGGTCGTTATAGTGGGATTCTTAGTGCGTGTCGGTGTCTGTTAAGGTTGCCTCATTCCCTAAGTGCTTTGCGAGGACACGCATTGCAAATGCGGCCCCTCGCTTCGAGAGGACCCGCATTTGCGGAAGCGAGGGCCTCAGTTGCTGCTAGCAACTGAGGCCCTCGTCCGCGGTGTGTGTGTGTGTGTAACCAGTGTAAGGCGCCATTGAGATTTTTTTTTGTTTAAAAGTCGTGTGTGTATGTGTTAACACAGCCGACTTTGGAGCCTCCACCTCCGCAAATGCGGACCCTCGCTTCGCGAGGATCCGCATTTGCGGGGACGTTACGTTGTTTTTTTTGGGCTGGGAGGTTGGGTTTTTTTTTGTTAAAAAGTCGTGTGTGTGGTGTGTTTGTGTTAACACAGCAACACAGCCGACGTTGAGCCTCCACCTCCACAAATGCGGACCCTCTCTTCGCGAGGACCCGCATTTGCGGGGAACTGCTTCCCTCGCGAAGCCCTCATGCTCACAACTATATATGTGATTGGGTGGGTGGCTATAGGATGTCACTGTAACTGAAACAGCAATTAAGTCCTACAACCTCCAATTTAAGGATGAATGCTGATTAAACAGTATACTTTGAACAAAGTAGTAAACATCTAGTACAATTACAAATTAATTGAAAAATTATAAATAGTGTAATATCCTTAGTCCGCTTGCAGCATTTTGAACTATTTTCTCAACAATTGTGTTTTGTATTTTCTATTGTATTATATTAGGTATAAACACTAGAATTATGGGGAAAAAACACAAAATAAAACTAATTAAAATGATAAAAAAATGTTTTGTCCTGCAATTGTGACTTTGCCTAAGACTTTGTGACCCTCTTATATAAATCCCCTCCATCCGAAAGAGAGGACTTTACTTATTTTTAATGCTTTAAAGGCCAACCATTATCAACATAATGAGCACACAATTATTTCTATTAATCTTAAGAAATTATACTGCAATTAAAACCTTTGTCTTCCGTTTTTTGGCATGTGTCAGTTGAAACAAAGTCACCTCTCTTAGTGGTCATATGAATGTAAGAATCTCCAAGACTCAATAAGATTCTTTTTGATCTTATTACAGAGTACAATCCAATAGAAAAACCTACAGTTGATGTTTGAGTTATGCTTCAAACCAGTTAGATTTGAAACTCCCAAATGCATAGAAAATGATAATGACAAAATTATTGTTATTATTATTATTATTATTATTATTATTATTATTATTATTATTATGTTTTATTTGCAATGGCAAACATTGTACATTGTACACTTGAAAATGAGCAACAAAAGCTTGGATGTACTGAAATCGAAAACGATGGAGACCATTTGGATGAATATGAAATCAACATAGTAGAAAATAATGTTGAATCATACAGTGAGGGAAAAAAGTATTTGATCCCCTGCTGATTTTGAACGTTTGTCCGCTGACAAAGAAATGATAAGTCTATAATCTTATCACCCATAGAACACCATGAAACATGGTGGTGGCAGCATCATGCTGTGGGGATGTTTTTCAGCAGTCAGGACTGGGAAACTGGTCAGAGTTGAGGGAAAGGTGGATGGTGCTAAATACAGGGATATTCTTGAGCAAAACCTGTGCGTGATTTGAGGCTAGGACGGAGGTTCACCTTCCAGCAGGACAATGCACACTGCTAAAGAAACACTTGAGTGGTTTAAGGGGAAACATGTAAATGTGTTGGAATTGCCTAGTCAAAGCCCAGACCTCGATCCAATAGAAAATCTGTGGTCAGATTTAAAGATTGCTGATCACAAGTGCAAACCATCCAACTTGAAGGAGCTGGAGCAGTTTTGCAAGGAGGAATGGGCAAAAATCACAGTGGTAAGATGTGGCAAGCTCATAGAGACTTATCCAAGCCACTGGTTGCTTTGACTACCGCAAAAGGTGGCTCTACAAAGTATTGACTTTAGGGGTGTGAATAGTTATGCACATTGATCTTTTCTGTTATTTTGTCCTAATTGTTGCTTGATTCACAATATAAACAACTTTAAAGTTGTGGGAATGTTCTGTAAATTAACTGATGCAAATCCTCAAACAATATATGTTAATTCCAGGTTGTGAGGCAACAAAAAAACGAAAAATGCCAAGGGGGATGAATACTTTTGCAAGGCACTGTTTACTTTGATTTGCAGGTCAATGAGTGAAATAAGTATTTGAGCCCTTCAACTTAGTACTTGGTGGCAAAACACCTGTGGGCAATCACAGAGGTCAGACATTTCTGTAGTTGACATCCAGGTTTGCACACATCTCAGGAGGGATTTTGTCACACTCCTCTTTGCAGATCCTCTCCAAGGTCCTCATTCAATTGCAATTTGGCCAATTGAATAGGGGTCACAATAAGCACATAGCATATTTTTTTAAATAAGTTTTAAGTTAGTGAAAACCTTGCTTTTGGATAGATGTTTACTAACTAAAAATGTCTTTAAAAAAAAAATGTTATGTGCTTCTTTTGACCCCTATTCAATTGGCCAAATTGCAATTGAATGAGGGCCCAAGTCATTAAGTTTTCATAGTTACATAGTTACATAGTAATTAAGGTTGAAAAAATAATTCCAGTCCATCAAGTTCAACCTTTTAAGATCTCCTCTGATATGCAATATGTGGATTATCTCTAATTATCCAGGATAACCCTGAATTCCCTTTTAAATTAGAAATAAATCCAGTCCCCTTTTAAAGTTATCTATCGAATCCACTGTCTCCGCCTCCTCTGGTAGAGAATTCCACAGATTAAGATCTTACTGTGAAGAACCCTTTTCTTTCTTTAAGGTGGAATCTTTTTACTTCTAACCTCAAGGGATGTCCTCCTGTCAGTTAAAAACCTCTTGGCACAAAAAGCTTCATTGGCAAATCTCTATACTGACCCTGGATGTATTTATATAAGGTAATCATATCTCCTCTTAGATATGTTTTCTCTAGAGAAAATAAGTTTAATATGGTTAGTCTTTCTTCATAACTTAGCCCCTCCATTCCCCTTATTAGTTTTGTTGCCCTCCTTTGTACCTTTTCCAGCTCTAAAATGTCCTTTTTATGAAGTGGTGCCCAAAATTGTACTCCATATTCCAAATGAGGGCGTACTAGAGATTTGTATAGTGGCAGAATTATATTTGCTTCCCTTGCTTCTATACCCTTTTTAATACATGCTAATATTGTATTTGCTTTTGCAGCTGCTGCTTGGCTTTGAGCACTGTTACGTAGGTGGTTGTCCACAAGCACTCCCAAATCTCTTTCAATATTTTTTTTGAGGCTGATGTTTGGCAACTTGAACCTTCAGCTCCCTCCACAGATTTTCTATGGGATTAAGGTCTAGAGACTTGCTAGGCCACTCCAGGTGTTTTGGGTCATTGTCATGCTGGAATACCCATTCACGACCCATTTTCAATGCCCTGGCTGCGGTAAGGAGGTTTTCACCCATGATTTCACAGTACATGGCCCCATCCATCGTCCCATTGATGCGGTGAAGATGTCCTGTCCCCTTAGCAGAAAAACACCCCCAAAGTATAATGTTTCCACCTCCATGTTTGACAGTGGGGATGATGTTCTTTGGGTCATAGGCAGCATTCCTACTTCTCCAAACACAGCAAGTTGAGTAGATGCAAAAGAGCTCAATTGTGGTCTCATCTGACCACAACCCTTTCACCCAGTTACATAGTTACATAGTACTTAAGGTTGAAAAAAGACTTTCAGTCCATCAAGTTCAACCTTTTAAGATCTCCTCTGATCTGCAATATGTGGATTAGTTATTAATTAATTAGTTGTTAATTGTTAATTCATTATTAATCAACTATTTATTTATGTATTTATTTTTCAATTATTAATTAATCCCGAAAAAGGCAAACAGAAAAAAAAAAACAAGTGAAACTTAGCCAATCATCTCAAAGGAAAAAAATAAATAATTCCTGACCCCAGATATTGGCGATCGGATTTCTCCCTGGATCAATACACTCTCTCTATTTATCCAGGATAACCCTGAATTCACTTTTTAATTAGAAATAAATCTAGTCCCCTTTTAAAGTTATCTATTGAACCCGCTGTCACCACCTCCTCTGGTAGAGAATTCCACAGATTAACCACTCTTACTGTGAAGAATCATTTTCTTTCTTTAAGGTGGAATCTTTTTACTTTTAATCTCAAGGGGTGTCCTCTTGTCAGTTGAAAACCTCTTGGCACAAAAGCTCCCTTGAGAAATCTTTATACTGACCTTGGATATATTTATATAAGGTAATCATATCTCCTCTTAGATGCCTTTTTTCTAGAAAAAATAAGCTTCATTTGGTTAGTCTTTCTTCATAACTTAGCCCCTCCATTCCCCTTATTGGTTTTGTTGCCCTCCTCTGTACCTTTTCCTGCTCTAAAATGTCCTATTTATGAAGTGGTGCACAAAATTGTACTCCATATTCCAAATTAGGGCGTACTAGAGATTTGTATAGTGGCAGAATTATATTTGCTTCCCTTGCTTCTGTACCCTTCTTAATACATGCTAATATTTTATTTGCCTTTGCAGCTGCTGCTTGGCTTTGAGCACTGTTACCTACGTGGTTGTCCACAAGCACTCCCAAATCCCTTTCAATATCTGATACCCCTATATTTGCTCTAATAAGATTGTAAATTGCATGGCTATTTTTCATTCCCAGATGCATAACTTTACATTTATTCGTATTAAATCTCATATGCCATTTAGAAGTCCATTCCTTAATTTTATGTAAATCCCTTTGAAGGGAAAGCACATCACTATCTGATTTAATTACCTTACACAACTTTGTGTCATCACCAAAAATGGAGACACTACTTTCCAGTCCCACCTCTAAGTCATTAATAAATATGTTAAAAAGGAGAGGACCCAATACTGAAGTCTGAGGAACCCCACTTACCACATTAGTCCAATCGGAGTATGTTCCATTTACAACAATCCTTTGCTTCCTGTCTTTTAGCCAGCTCTCAATCCATGAGCAGATATTTACTGCAATTCCTGTTTCCCTTAGTTTGCACAATAGTCTCCCATGTGACACTGTATCAAAAGCCTTTGCAAAATCTAAATAGACTACATCCACTGAGTAGCCTTGATCCAGGTTCCTACTAACCTCCTAAAAGAAACTAATTAGATTTGTTTGACATGACCTATCACTCATAAATCCATGTTGACTCCTACTTATAATCCTGTTCAAATATTATCTATATTATCCCTTATTAACCCTTCTAAAAGCTTTCCCATTACAGAAGTGAGGCTCACTGGTCTATAATTCCCTGGATTTTCTCTTGCTTCCTTTTTAAATAAAGGTATCACATCTGCTTTTCTCCAGTCATCTTGTAGAGTCCCTGTGTGTGTCCCTGAGTGAATCTTGAAAAATCACATATATACTGTAGTTGTGAGCAAGCGGGTCGTTCCTAACACTGTAGGCTCGCGTAGTGAGCCCGCAGCCACTGCGGCCCTCGCGAAGCGAGGTACCGCAGTTGCAGGCAGGGAGCGCCTTCGTCCGAAGGCTCACCTTGCCAGAAACTGCGGTCTTTAGGCCCGCAAATGCGGACCCTCACGAAGCGAGGGGCCGCATTTGGGAGGTGGAGGCTTCCACATCAGACTTCGTATCCACAAATACGAAGCGCAGGACTTTACGACCTTACCGCTTGAACCCTGCGCACATGAAAACATTAAAAACACTATAAATACACACAATAAACACATACAAAGCTTACCAACAGCAAGGGGGGGCACCCAGGACCTCTGCAAGTGCAGTTACACCTCCATTAAATTCCAAATGAAAGAGTTTCGACACACGAAAATCCCCTAAGTGAGAGAAAAAATGGCCGGCGAAAAAAACGAAAACGAGGCTACAGGACGCTAATCCCGCAAAACACCACGAAACTCATACGGATTTACCAAAAAAGCTGTACGAGGTCCAAAATACACTATTAACAAGGACGCAAAAATATGACCTTAACTACTGACCCGCAGGACATGAAAACAATAGAAACACTTTAAATACACACACTAAATACATTAAAATCTTACCCATACCAAGGGGGGGGGGGGGGGGGGGGCACCCAGGACCTCTGCAACTGAATTTACACCTCAATTTAAGTCCAAATTCAAGAGTTTAGACACACGAAAGTCCCCTAAGCGATAGAAAAAATGACTGCCGAAAAAAACGAAAAACGAGGCTACAGGACCCTAAGCACGCAAAACACCACAAAGCACATACAGATTTTCTGAGAAAGCTGTACGAGGTCCAAGATTCACTATTAACAAGGACGCTAAATCATCCCCAGACGCGTACCACATACACATTGGCCGCCATTTTACATCACTAACTTACGCAATGTGCAATGCGGAAGTACACAGCTACCCTAACGGATTCTCCTTGCACACGCCCACTATTTACACTACACACTGCACACATTGCTGACACTTACACATCAGCTCCACAACACTGAAAACCGACATTGTACGCTGCAGCAACATCAAAACAGATTGTCAGCTCTTCAACACAATGCTTCCTGCATATATTACTTCACAATAGGTAAAGTATATTCATTTATTAATTTATTCATTATTTCATTAGCATACAAAAAACCACCGCCAACACTGCTCATAGCACACAAACAACCAACAGCCTCGCAATGAGCGCCAAAGGATCTCGGAACACCAACAAAATTAATGTCTCAACCAAACACCATTACCTCTCTTTACAATCTTATTGACGGGCAAGTTGCTAGTTAAATATAATGGTTTGGCTATTACAGAACCCAGTCCCCTCAGTACCCGTGGATGTATTTCATCAGATCCCAGTGCTTTATTAACATTAATTTTTTCCAACCTCTTTTGGATTACTTCCTGCATTAACCACTGCAAAGGTAGTGTAGCCCCATTATGTTGCAGTGTCCCAACCACTGGTACCTCCCTTGTGGATACAGAGGAAAATAACCCATTTAGCTCATCTGCCTTTTCCTGGTCACTAATTTTCAGATGGCCTGTGTCACATTGTAATGTTCCTATAGATTCCTTCCTCGCCTTCTTCCCATTAACATACTTATTTTAGGTCTTACTCTCTTTGCCAATTAATTTTTTTATTTTCTATTTTAACCAGTCTAATTGCCCTTTTGCAAGAGCATCAAATACTTATTTCACTCATTGACCTGCAAATCAATTTATAACTTTTTTCTTGTTTGTTTGTTTTTTGTTATTCTGCCTCTCACTGTTAAAATACACCTACCATTAAAATTATAGACTGATCAATTCTTTGTCAGTGGACAAACGTTCAAAATCAGCAGGGGATCAATTACTTTTTTCCCTCACTGTAGCTTTGTGTGTTGGAGAGAAGGTGTAGATGAACATTCTTTTCTCTGTTGTTGGTACAACTGACAATTTAGAATCTGGAACATCTAATCTATGTGTTTCAAAAATCAGTTATGATCAATAAAAGCCCCAAAAATATTTTTTTTTTTTTAAAAGAAGATGTTTTGGTGATTCTTAATTTTTAAGAGGATTGTTTAATTTATTCCACTGTGAGTTTCAACAGGAGATAACTTGACGAAAATGTAAGAGTAAAGAACTCCATCTAACTTCAGAAGATGTAAAAAATTGTATTTTTTTTTACATTTTACTCAAGTTAATTATCCTTACATGATACAGTGTGTCAGATCTAACAAATCCATGAATATTCATTCCTGAGCAGTTTTACTTTCAGCAACAAAGTAAGAGAAAGTTATAGTTTTCTATCAGTAACCCAAAAACTAGTGATGAATATTTTAGCATTTATAATGCTACTGGGAAACATTCAGAGCTCAAGGCACGATTGAAGTGCTTCACATTCTAAAGTTTTTTTTTGTGCTAATTAACTTCATTAATACTAGTTCTAGGCAGATTCCACAATATTTAGTACCCATTCATGGCATAAACTCTTTTGGAAATCAACTTGAGCAAATAAATAATTTTTATTAAATGAGAAAATGGTTGCACATTGTGTACAATTATTTTATTGTCACAAATGATCCCCACTACAAAATGTTTAGAATGTAACATTTGCTGCCTGGAGTACATATTCACAAATGTTCTCTTATGAGATGAGACCTCCTCAGGTGCTAATTTTCCTTATGGAGTTTGTTCACTAACTTGCAAAAAGATCTAGTCAACTCCAAAAAGTGGTTTTATCGAATAAGAGGTCTCACGTCACTTATGAAATGAAAGTTAAATTGGAACATATACATAGTAACATAATAACATATAGCCACACTAAATTCCAAGCCTGTATGTGCAATGTAAGATGCGCAAAGCCTGTGGGTTTGAAATTTGGCCGAGTTACGGAGTTATTAAATTTGAGCAGGGCGTGAGCTACATACAGGCTTGGGACGCAAAACCATAAACTATTTGTTGAACGTTGGATGCGCGGCCATGAACGTGATCAATTAGTCAAACACATAGTTACGGGTTTAGATGGAGACAATGTCAACAGAGATCGTCAGAATTATGTCACTGAAAAATGGAGGTGGGATTTCAAAGTCCTATGGGTTTCAATTATGATCGGACCCACCAGAAATAATGCAATATTGATAAAGCCGTAAATATGATATTCTATTACATGCGAGTTCCCTTATATGTATTAACACATTGATTGCTGGGCTCGATATAACACGGAAATTCTCACGTCCCGTAGGGTTTTCTCGAATGTATTTAGCTGATCTGCCTTTTCCTGGTCAGTAGGTTCCCTAGTGATCCAGTGATAAGGATTTGGAGCGTTCACCAATGCATTTATCAATTGCCCTGTTTCATATTTTTAGTTTCCAATATTTTCTTTCATAGATTTGTCACATTCCTATTACACACATAATGCTGAATTGTTCCCTCTTTTTTGTATAATTGAAATACCTACTTTTTACTCCTTATCTACATCATGTATACCTTCCTAATATTGATGATTAGACTCAACCACTATGTTTGTTCATGGCTGCAAACTTATTGTTTTTTTAAATAATGTAGTGGAAAATGTATTTGTATTTGGTCTTACATAGAAATAACACTTGATGGCAAAGTTATGTATTAAAATGATCAGCTACTGTTAAATTTTAACCATGACATCTGAAATGTCTATCATATTGATCACACCACTGTGAGAAATTAAGAATAACTGGAATATAGTATTGGTACTTGATGTTCGATTTTCACTGAGAATGATTATTTCTGAAAAATAAAAATGCTATTCACTGAAAAAAACTGTAAGAAAGCCAAAGCTTGTTTGGAGCACATTCAGTGTAGATATCTCACCAATGTAACATCGCTCACCAGTTGTGCTGCAAAAGTCTCTTGATATGTAGTAATTCTCTCAATTCCTTTCACACTTTCCATTGATGTCCAATAATTTCTCTTCTGGTTTGTCCCATTATTTGATATACCCCAAATTCCAGAGCAAAAAATAATCTTGCATATCTTACCCATAGGAAATCTCATTGGTCGCTGAAATATTTAAAGCACCAACACAACACTTAAGTAATCTGCACCCCTGATCAGACTCCTTAGCATCTGTCCTAAAGGCTTCGTTTACAAGAATCTTGTGTGACATCAAGAATAAATTGCTATGTTGAAGATTTGAGCATCATTTTAAATATATTATAGTTTTTTTTATCAATTTTTACCATAAAGATAGACTTAGGAAGTTACACAACAATCAGTCTATATATTTAACGTATACACATGTATTTTTTTTATCACAGTACAATAAGGACCTTATTCTCCAGTTTATCAGAAGTCTATAAAACACTGATGTGGAAATCAAAACATTGACTCTCCTTTTTAGAGATGGTCTTGTTTAGGGAGAAATGGTATAAGGCTGTTATGACCAGACATACCCAGCAGATCTTTTAGGTTATCTTTGATCCTTTCACCAAGGCAGCCAATGTCTCTAAAACCTCATTTTTTGGATGCAGCATTTAAATATATGAACACAGGATCAGTATAAAAAAAAACAGGAACTGCTTTTACTGCTGTTGAAATTCATATCATATTCATCTTGTCAGAGACAGTGATATCTGCTACCCTCACTCTATCAATTCTGGGCCCTAGCTGACTCTATATATGACTTTACTGAGTAGAAACTACTGAGCCCAGTCCCTACGTGGTTGGGCAGACAAGATACAATTTCCCCATTCCACAACCACATAAATAAGAGTCCAGATATTTTTAGCTTTCTATTATGTCATTATTCAGCCAGAATAATGGCCAGTTTTACAAATATTAGTCCATCCTGGATGCATATTATAAGACTAAGGGGTCTGGTGATAAGGAGGATTGTGACAGTTCCATATATGTAAACTCATTTATCTTTATGGCCCTTGCTACCATTGACTGTAAACATTGTGGCTTTTGGTACAACAGTGATTAGCCAAGTGTGATGCAGCTTAAAATCCTGTCCAAACCTCAAACATTCTGGCTAGGTAAATCAGTTGCCTTTTTCGTTATTGGAAGGATGGTTTAATTTATGGTGACATTTCCCAAAACTAGAAACACTGCACTCAGAATCTGGTACAGGTTCAAGTCCTAAACCTGTCAGTTTACTAAATAAAGTCAGCTGATCAATTTACTTAACTTTAATACAGTTTAAATAATTATTTGTCGTGCCAAAAGAACTACCTTCATAACATTTTGCAGAAGGTTATTTCTCAGATAATAATACTACTTTTTGCAAGGTGGGATCTCTATAAATATTTACTGTGATAAACAAGTTCTGGAAATTGAAATATATACTTAGTGGATGGAGTGAATTGTTCAAAGCCTTTTTAACAGAAACAGTGCAAATAGAGAGACAATCAAAGCAATTTAAAGTTGACAGAGCACCAGGACCAGATGAATAATTGCATTGCAAATATGTGAGAGAAAATGTTGTGTGCAATGACATAGATAAAAGGTTTAGTTAGAGATCAGTGACAGCCGGCTGTTTCATCAAAAGGTGAGATGCAGAACTAATGAAGTTCTTACATGTTTAAAGGCTTGAATCTATCATCCAGAATATTTTTAGTACAAGACAGGAATAGGGTTATGGACAGATTAAACAAGGGTGTTTAATTAACATTCATTACATGTGAGTGTCCATTGATTCTTAATAAAACCAGTAACCTGGTTAATCATAATGAACTTAGGCTAATATACAATATACTCTCCAAATATGTCTTAGCACTTCCTATGTGGTCACTGCCTAATGGAATTAAAGGCAGTTCAATGATTGAGAGGTTCACTGCTTCCTGAGGTTGCAAGCTTTGTCATTTGTAGTTTGTAAATTTATATTTTGGGGAACAATATAATGCCAGTAGCAACACAGACAAAGTCCAAAAGTACACGCAACAAAGATGGGGGTAGTAAATAAAAAAGGTGGAGTCCTGGATACATTGTGGAAGGATGATAATTTAGGATTTTAAGGAGCAGGTACATTAAAGTACCACTGCAGTTCCATTTGAAAGTGCACTAATTCGAATAACAAATCATGAAAGTTAGCAAAATAATTGTAGAAAGTAAAAAAATAATTAAATCCAGCCTTTGATAAAAAAATATATTTTTAGTCAATTATTATTTACTGTGAGCATCCATGCCTTTAACTGAATTGTTTGTTAGAGCTTCTTTTGCAGCAGAGTGTGTCCGTGCAAACAAACAAAAATAATCCCTATAGATCTATTGAAACCACTAGAACTTTGTATTGATACATTCAAATTATGGCAATTGAAATGTTCTCTGGATTCAAGACAGGCTTTCATCTGTTGAAGCAGATTAATAGGAACAAAATGGGGCAGTGTAATTGCATAGATACAATCAGTAAAAAAAAGTGTGGTTGTTTGGCTGTGCTTATATATATATTTTGTGGTCCTTTCAGATGAGAAAGAATGCATAAATACTGCTGAGAAAGATCACAGCTAATTATGCATACCAATCTTTTAGACACAAATATATAGTCATACTGCCTTTTTTTGGTCCACACATGGAATGAGACAATGAATGTGGGAGTTATCATCATGGGGACAGGTTACCTGTGGAGGCTATGGTCAGTAGTCGGGCTGTAGAAGAGTTGGTCAGGTTTCAAATTTCTAAAACCAATGTGAGATAAGTACTCACAAAGAAGAACTTTGGAAGATAAGGAAATCATCAGCAGCTAGCTCTTATCCACTATAGTTTAACACAAACAGTTTCAGTGTTTTGCTCTTTCCATCAAAAAATAGAAATTAATATTTTGTTTCTACTCTTATGGAACTAAGACTTCAGCAGTCTATGAAGGAATTATTCATTTACAATGAGGGGGAAGAGAAAGTGGCAGAATGCCTGGAAAGTTAGCAATTTGTTTACAAGCCCGAAAGTGGAGGAGTTGGAAAGGGCTGGTGTTACACATTCTAAATTTATTATTTAATTAGCTATGTGAGATCTCATGTAGAAAGTGTCGATTAACTCAAATTCCAGTGTCATAAATGAGGGTGTGAAAGGAATACAAGTGACATTCTTATAATCAGAAGACTAGATTAGCTGGTCTGATATGTTTTAAGGAATAATGTGAAGTATCTGAAAAGTCCTGAATATGTGAACCATAAGCTATTAGATTGGCTAAATTAGAAAATGAAAGTAAATTGCAAAGGACAGTAAGACTAACCCAACAAAAGTGTTTTTTAGAAAAAAATAGGTTAATGGAATAAAGTCTATGAAAGAAAAAAATATATTGGAATGGAACTTTAAAATATGAAACAATCCGACTGATAAATAGTGACGAGGAGATGGCAGAAAAGCTAAACCAAATGTTTTGTTCTGTGCATACAAGGGAGGTAATAATTGAACATTGCAAGAATATGAGCTGCACTACCTTCAGCAAATAATTGGTTAAAGGAGAACTGCAGTTCAAGAAAAAAGAAAGTTGTTTTTCAAGTATGTACTAAACTAACAATATTAGGAGTTGTGTAAGCCAGGGGCATAAATCATTTTTTTTAAAAATCTGAATTTTTCAAGACTTTGGAATCCATTTTATGTTTAGTACAAAGCCCTGAATCATGTGTGGAGGAAAGGTGGGGAATGAAGGAATAGAGGGCCACTATAAAGATAATAGGACAAGATTGAAATAGACACAAAGCTCATTCAATCTCACTGGCCCCAAAATAAACCCTTGCATCATGTACTATAACAATATAGCTATCTAGAAATGTAAATGCTCCTCACACTCATACAACTTCCGCCAATGTATCTTGGATCTCTCCAGATTCCTGCAGAGGCATCACATCTTTTTTTCTAATTAAGAACTTGATGTATGACTTTTTTCCTGCATAACTATGCTCAGTGTCAGACATTTGTTTTCATTGTTTCGTCCTTTAATGCATGAAGAAATCCAAAAGAGTCTTAAATAAATGTTAATAAAGCACCTGGTACCTTATTGTATACATCCAAGGGTACTGAGGGAGCTAGATTCTGTAATAGCCAAACCTTTATATTTAATTTCTCAAGACTTACTCTCCACAGGCTCAGAACCAAAGGACGAGAGAAAAGGAGATGTGATACTTTTTTACACTTTTGTTGAGGGTGTGTAATTTTTCCACCATCTTCTCTATTTTCAATTTTCCGGCTGTAGCCACCGATCAACCCAGCAATGCTGGGGTGGCAAATATGGCTTTTGTCATGTTCACTGTCTATCAAACCCCAACAAACCACCCCAAGTAAGCCCACATACAGAAACTGGAGAATAGGGTGAGGGGGGTCTCTTTGAGGTGACCCAAGCAAGGGTTAGGGTAGCTCAAATTGGGGTCTTGTCCAACTGCCCAATCTCCAAATCTGTTTTTTTCTGGTAGGTGACTGAAGAGGTTAATTTTTCTGCCAAAAGGGATGCTTTTCCTGGTTGATTCCTCACAGTTTGGACCACTTGCTCCACTTTTCTCTGTATTCCTGCTAGAAGAAAGGCACTGCTTCAGCTCCAGCCCTAGCTTCTGGCTGCACCTTCTTGGGAAACATCACCAGTTTGGTCGGGTCACCTTCATCTAGTGACTCCTTCTGTGTCGATGCCTCCAGAAGGTCACCCTTTTTGCAGGAGGGATAATTTTCTTCTCTGTTGCCTCGCAGAGTAAATTGGTCATTCTGTGCCTCTTCTGAGAGCTCAATCTTCAGATGCTTTTCAATTGTAGGTTCCGGATCACCACACACAACTCTGCACATGACCCCTCAGCAACTTGAATTAGCTAGTAGGATGGTTCCCGTCACTGGGCGGCCTCTGGTTCCAGCAGGTCATTTTAGGCCTGCTCCAGCTCCTCCAGCCGACCTTCAATGTGCCCCTCTGCCAGGATCACAATATCTCTCTCCATTGATTCAGCAGGGCCTCCACTCAGACTTCATAGTCCTTCACTCTCTGAGCTCTACGATAACTCAACATGTCTTGTCTCCGGTATTGTCTAAAGCCCTCCACTTCTTCTCCAATCTCCCTGAAGATCTGATTCTCTTTCTGGCACAGAATTTCCTAATCAATACTGATTCACTGTCAGTCTGTTTCCACTCTGAGAATCCCACCACTGCCACCAAGTCTGTGATGACATGGGTTCCCTGCTCTAGATGCGCCGGGACCAGGATCGACCAGAGACCCACTGGAAGAAAATATTGCTTTGAAATAAAAGCACATTGGAGCCAGTACATATTCTCACTTTATTAGGGGGAATCATTATATATTTATGTGGGGTAAAAAATAGAAAAACAAAAAACAAGTTTTACAACTTTCAAAAAGTATCTTTGAATTCCCTGTTTAAAGTGCTAATCTGTGATTGATCGGCAAGGAACTAAATGGCAAGATGCTGGCAACAGGTCTTAAATTTCCTGCCCTATGTTACTACAATAAATATGACATGAAAATATTGATGCTATTTAAAGGAGGAACAGTGGACAGAATAAGGAAGATAAATTAATATGCAGGGAGGGTGATTTACACTGCTTTTGGAGGTAGGAGGTTAAGTACTGGGGGAGCAAATACTTTCATGGATATAAAGGTGGCCCCAGGTCAAGACATTTCAAACCATGGTAAATGTCTAAATAAAAAAAAGGAGAACATAATTTGTATATTTTTTATAATTAGGTATTGCTGGGTACCATACCTTCTTTTGAAATATTTTCAAATGCATCAGAGTAATCACGATGTTTCTCTTTTTTTTCATTTTAAGGACCAATAAATGATCTCACAATCTCAATCATGGAGTTATGTGGACAACTATTAAATACTCATGAGAAAAGAGGCAAACATTAAATTGTCCTATTTCTGGTATTTTATTTTAAAGAACTTGGCTTTAGCTCAATTTTCACAACAAATAATATGTTTATCTTTTTATGAATATTTATTATATTTAAGAAGTTTAGGATTGAATGTGCTGGATATTACCAATATTAAAATATTTTGTTTAATTATTTATTCCAGTGCGACATGTTACCAGTCTTCTGTGGGCTTGTGCCCGTGTTTCAGACACTTTGATGGACAATACAAGAGGCTGTGTATACTTTTCCAAGTGTTGCTAAAATGTAACCAGTGCTCCAAAAATAACAAACCAAAGCATATCAAAGAAAATGATAGTCCTAGCTTCTACTGAAGCACTACCTTAATCAATAAACAGTTTTATCACTAACCAGCTCTCATCCAACTAAACCGGGGTAGAGGAAATAAAACAGTCCAATAGTTTGTTAATTGTCACTCATCTTTATAGTGTTCAGATTTCTAGGTCTCCAATCTTTCTCCAGGTCACGCCAGTTAAAAACAATATGTAATGGTAGCTGGAGAAATGCTTGAAAGACAATGCAATACACTATTATTTTCTATCCTGCATAATATACTTGTATCAGTTTCGAGTACTATCCTCACACTTGATTCACAGTTGCAAGAACCAACCTCACCATGATCTAATAAATACAAAAGACTGAAAGTGGGTTGCTCGTACTATACTCCTATCCAGCCGTATGCTGAGAGACATAACACATAAGAGTGCTGGATTTATTGTGAAAAGAACACAAAAGGTGATAGGATACTGGGCTAATTTGAATGCCACTACACAGAAAATGTATCTGAAAGGGAAACACTATTTCTAGAGGGAAAAACACTCTCTAGCACACTTGAGACATATAGGAGTGGTCACATAGGATTTCTGTTGTTACGTGTTTTATCTATTCCTTAGAAATATTAATGATTGCTGTTTATTATTAATTTATGACATATACAGTTTCAGGGGTATATACATGTAGGTGATACATTTCTCTCCAGTTACAAAAATATCCAGTTACAAAAATATCTCTATCTCCTCTGTTACTCAAAAGTAGAAAGATCTTACATGCATCGGCTAGTAGATTCCATTGGGCTTTGATGGAGGAACTGACATTTTTGGTCTCATTGGTAAGTTGTATATAAATATCTTGAATTTAAGGTAAATAATCACTATGGATGCAGTTTGCATGTAGGTTCGGTTGCTTCTAGTATATATAATAATGCGGAGCTATTAACTTAAGCAAAGTTTATGTTCATAACGAACCAGTAATTTATTAACTGCATAACTAGACTTGTTTATCTCTAGCACTGTCCTAGAGCAGGGATAAATCTGGATTACTGAAGTGGTTTCACACACAAATTAAATGTTTGTTACCTATTAACATTTTTAGTGCACATTTATATGTAATAAACATGTTTTGTTCATCCTTTATTTATTTTTTATATATGAATAGTATAACTATTACTACAACAACACATAATATGTATTTTTTTTTAAAGAAACAATATGGCTGCTGGAAGCAGATTTTAATGATTGCTGTATTTGTTACATTTTAAAAATACATTTAATCTTTTCAATGAATATTGTTTTTATTATGTGATCAAGAATAAGCACTACAGAAACAAGATCAATGGCTCATATTAAAATAATATAATAAATAAGCTGCTCAGTGCATTTGTTTATTGCAGAAGGGAACAGATGTTCAGGTCTTTGAGTTTTTAAAATAAACTGTATATTGTGATCTTGCTACTTTAACCATTAGTTGGTTGATGTGTTCTGTCTTTTCAGAAAATACTAAAAATATTCACTGATTTATATAGGCCAAGATTCTCCATAGGCCCATCTGCCTAAAGGCCTATATCTTATCAGATCATTTCCATAGCAACAGCTGTGGGATTAAAAATGAATAAAGGTTTAGCAATGGCTGCTTGAATTGTATGATAGCCGAATTGAGGATTACTGAACAACATAGCAATGTTACTTAGGAAATTTAATGTTTGCAAATTATAGAGGTTTTAAATCACTGTTATTAGATTTTCAGGCTGCCAGCAAAAGATCAAAGGTTTCCCCTAAATTCAGAATTTTTTCCAGTTTAATTAATATTTGTGTTTTCATTCCTCCACAGAAAAAGCTGCAAATGCCAGACTGGGAAGAATGATGTTTCAATTATTGGAGCCAATGGGATATAGAAAGACTGCATGATGTTACCATTATTAAACCTGTAAATTAACATTTTTGTGAATAAGTATAGGAAATCCAAAATAATCCCAGTATTTTGTGGAGTAAAATTATAATTATAGTTTACAACTGAATGTAAAATTTTGATACTCAAAGAAATATTAATATCAGCACATTTTTAGCTATTTCTTTTTTTACAAAGGTTTGATGCTCCACAGGGGCCCTTGGCCACTGTTGTGTTTTTACTGTTGTCACTGGAAACTTTTATATATATATATATATATATATATATATATATATATATATATATATATATATATATATATATATATATATATATATATATATATATATATATATATATATATATATATATATAGTAACAGGGCGCCCCCTTCTGGCGGGGTTTGCGTCCTGCACTTTCTTATCTTTTTCTTTACAGGGAGGAAGACACAGCAGGCTTGACAGAGTTTTACTGCTATTTATTGGTCAGCACAAAAACAGAACAAAAACAGTGCTTGTATTCAGCAACAAAATAAAACCCTACATAAACGTGCTTACTATACTCAGGAACGCCCTGACTATATCCGGCCAGCTTCTCTGGCTCCGGAGAGTGCCACCTTGTGGCCAGGATGCAAACAGTCTCTTGTGATATATCGCCACCTTGTGGCCAGGAAACAAACAGTCTCTTAACTTTGTTATATCGCCACCTTGTGGCCAGGAAACATACAGTCTCTGATGTCTTTTCCTCTATGGCTTCTGCCAACAGTGGGTGAAGCCTAGGGCCCTCGTCACCCTCTTGAAATGAGGAACTATCACTTTCTCTCAATGCACTCTTCTTCCTGGGGCATTTGTACTTCTCATCCTCATAGGGTGAAAACAACATATATTTGTCACCAACCTTTCTATCCCTTATTGCCTTCGGCTTCCCAGGGATGGGGTCTTTAGATAATCCTCTCTCTGTGGAATATCTCCAATACCACAGAAGTCTTCTCTGTGCGCAAACTCTGGAACTCTGCAGCCTTCCTGACTGTCTCGCTCCAGCACAAATCCCAGCTCTAAGGATCCCCGCAGCTGAGCTGTCCAGGGCTTTCACACACAGCTCACGGCTGTTAGGCCCACGCCTAAGTGAGAGAAACTCCACCCATCTCTCTGCTGCTTTTAAAGGCAGTATCCAGCTGGGTTTCCAATTAGCCTCTGATAACTGTCTGGATTTAACTCTTTCCATTCTCTTACAGAGCTCTCTTGTGACCCCTAGTGGCACTCCATCACAATATATATATATATTGTGCCCGGGTGCCCCCAGAGGATGGTGCAAGGTACAGAGCCTTGAAGAGTTCTATACAGGAGTGACAGAGTTAAACTCCTGGATGAGTCCCAATTAGCCCAGATGGTGCAACAGATAAAAGTCTGGAAAGGAGAGGTGGGAGGGGCTCCCTATCAGGCCTTGCTGGCCAGCACAGTGAATTTAAGGCAGCAATGGAGTCTGTCACTGGAGGAGAATCTGGGTGACTGGAAGAGTTACAGACAGCTGCTTGTGTGGAACTTTAAGAAATAGAGACAGTTGCCTGTGTGGAACTGCAATAGGATGAACAGCACATTGATGGTGTGAAGAGATACGATTCACATTGTGACAAAAAATGAATGACAACTTTAATTTGATAAGTCTAAGTTGAAACAAATGTTATAGAACTGATTTACTTAATACCCAGTGACGATATTATGAAATTATATGGAATAATGTGGCAGGAAATCCTTGTCACAATTTAATCCATGAGTCAAAGAGACACATTTTCTCATAAATTCCCAAATCTTTCTGTCTTTTTGTGAAAGTTCCCTATCAAAATTGTGACTCTAAGATCTTTGATGCTGTGTCCATTTTGACAGATATGGGATCCAAATGGAGTTTATTCACCCTATTATGTAGTGATTGTCCTGTTTCACCTACATAAAGTTCTGTGTTTGTGTGTTTCACACACACACACACATGAGATATGTCACATTAGATGATCTGCATGAGATAGTACCACATATGATATGGCATTGGTCATGGTACCTTATATGTGGTATATATGTGTGCACAGGTAGCACATCCCTTTTGCAGACATGGAGTAGTATTGTTGTGAGGACAGTCCTAACGATGAGCAATTTCAGGTTAGGGAGTTATCTGTAACTCCTTATTTCAGGTTAGGGAGTTATCTGTAGAATAGTTTAAGTTTATCATATGTATGTAGTATTATATGCAGATTTTTTTATACCCTGTAAAGAGCCTCAAGTTGGGTTTATATATAAAAGCAAGAGGAACCCAGTTCCTGGTTTGTGGCCATTTACATTCCAGTAGGATTCCTCATGGAATGTTAGTAGCTATATGTATTTGGATGCCTGTGACCTGGCATTGTACCCCTGATCGATTAAGTCTCACAGAGGTTATACCTGATGGCCCGATTATATATTATAGCATGCTTGGAATGTCTTGGATGGCAGCTATTATTTTTAAAACAGGTGGGTTTATTTTTTGGTTTATGGTACCATCATGTGTGGATGGCATTGCTTTTGATGTTGTTTGTAGTATCCAGGAAGCTGATTTCTGTACGTGAGCGACTGAGTTTGACGTAGATGTTGGATGGAATGTATTATAGCTTGTATGAAACTCCAAAAGTTCCTCTTCATTGGTTATCTTCTTGGAGTTCATACATTATCATATGGGGGTTCAAATGGACATGTTGCAGCACAAACAACTTATATCAGACATTTTATTAATTTCCACAATCAGTATTACATTTTATCTCTATTCAAAATAGATGCTAACACATCACATATTATTATTGTAAAACTGTGATTCGTCGTCTTGTATGCGAGCCTCGCGTAGCGAGACAAGCCATTGAAGCACAAAAGTCTTCCGAGCTTGGAGCACTTAGCTGATTAATGCCAAAGGCGCTCATCGTCTGCTCTCCTCGCGTAGCATTGAAACTCGGAGCAAGCAATTGAGGCATTGAAACATGCGGGACTTAGGCAGAAATGAGAACCGAAGGTGCTCCTGCAAGTCTTGTGAGGCGAGCCATTGAGGCATTGAAAAACGCTGGACTTAGCCTCCAAGCAGTTAGGAAAAAAAATTTGCGAGGCGAGGAACTTAGAAAAAAAAAATTACGAGTTCAGAGAAATACGAAGTTAGCGGCCGAACCGCACAAGACAAAAAACACGAAAACCACAAAAAAAACACAAAAAAAACTCACACACAACACGGGGGTGGGGGGAATGCTAGGACGTCTGGAAGTGAGGTTGCACGCGAATTAAAGCCAAATTTGTAGAGTTTTGGCACTAAAAAATTGGCTAAGGGAGAAAAAAAATGGCGTCAAGAAAAAATAAAAAGAGGCTACACGACCCCTAACCACGCAAAACCCCGCTAGCCGCGTACCATTTTTACCCAGGAAAATACGAGGTACAAAATACACTATTACAAAGGACAGAAAATGCTTGCGAGTCGCATAACACATACACAATCACCGCCATTTTACAGCACTTACTTGCAACTAATAAAATTACAAATCTAAAATGGAGCTTTACCTGACTAAACAAACGATTTGCCCTCACGCACGCTGCCTATTTATAATGCTCACTTGGCACATAGCTGACACTTTCTCTTCAGGGCAGCAACAGTCCAACTGTAAATTGTATGCTGCAGGAAAATAAAAACGATTGTTAGCTCTTCAGGATATTGATTGCTGGATATAGTAATTAGAAATAGGTAAAGTATATTAATTTATTAAGTAATTAAGTAATTCATTATTATTAAAAAAAACATATATATAAAAAATGAAAAATGCTAAATAGCATATTTTACACTTCCGATACTTTATGGATAAATGAATGCTTTGCACCTAATACATTTATTCATTCCTAATTAATTATTACTGTACATTAATTGAAGAAGTATTAATTAGTAATGGAAAATAAAAATGTATACTTTCGGCAAAGGTGCTCAGCACGGGGCTCGCAATGAGCACCAAAGGTGCTCAGAGGAGCAAAAGTAAACAAGAGGAGAGGCTCACAATGAGCGCTGAAGGTCCTCAGAGGAGCAAAAGCTTTACATTGTTCCGTGACAAGCAGCATTGCCATGGCTTCAAATTTTATTGCCCCGTCATTTTTGACGGCCAAGTCGTTAGTCACATAAAATAGTTGTGGATCTGCGACTTTGTTGGTAATGTTGCGATCTTGCGCATGACTTGCTCTGAAGGCGTTCATTGCAGGCCTCACTATAAACGTCACAGGCGATTATCATGGGGCCCGCGGGACTTAGAGGCAGCTGCAATGAGCTCAAAAGGCGCTCATTGCAGGCCTCGCATGCAAGACTTTAAAAATGACAGGCGCTCATTTTAGGGCACGCGTGGAGCGCCGTAGGCGCTCATCGCGATCTCCACAAGACTTTAAAACAGCCTACACATGAGCACAAAAGTTGCTTATGTCAATGGCTGCGATCACTGCCGAAATGCATAGCACTCCCGCTGATCGCAAGGCATGCAACAGTTTATGATTTTAACGGCCGAAAAGGTCTTAACTGCGTAACTCCATAGACCCCCAAAACCAGCCAAATCATTTAAAAAAATTACTAACACACTCACACACACTTCAGGGCTGGGGGAGCCATTAAGCCTGTGAGTGAGGTTGCAAGCTAATTTGAGCCATATTTGGCGGTTTTCGTCAATCGAAAATCGGCTAAGCGAGGAAAAAAATGGCGGCCGAAAAAAACATAAAAGTTCTTAAAACGAGGCTGAAGCCATTAACACTTACCCAAACAATGCCAGGCAGGTGGGACTTAGAAAATACATCACGCAAAAGCCAGTAACACTTAAACGAACAATGCCAGGCATGCAGGACTTTGAAAATAAAACCAACGGCAGTCAGCGCGTGCCACGCAAAGATTCAGCAGAGACACAGAGGAGAAAGGAAATACACAGGGAAGTGAAAGGGGGGAGATGGTGGACAGAGACACATGGCATTCCCAAGCACAAAAGTTGCAGGTTGAGGAGACCTGTAATGAGAGGTGAAGCCTTAGGCGTTGATCGCAAGGACCGTAAAGTAGACGGGAGGAGAGGCTCACAATGAGCACCAAAGGCAATCAGCGCAGGGATCACGATGAGCACTGAAGGTGCTCAGAGGGGGCAGAACATCGTATTGTGTGGCAAACAGCATTGTCAGGGTTCACATTTTATTGCCTTCATTTTTGATGGGCAAGTCGCTAGTTTTGCTTGCTTAGTCTGTGTTATAAGAAATCCAATTCTGTATTCCTAAAATTGGATAGTTGCTAGTCAATATTGCTTTACTTTAAATTTTAAGGATTTTGCAAATGACTCCACTGAATGCTAATTATTTTTTAACTTGTCCCCTGTGTAAATTATATCAGTTAAACAAAATATGTGTCGACTGAATGGGAAGCATTGAATCAATCTTTCTACCTTATTTGGTTTCCATTTCTCATTTGCCCTCATAATTTACACAATGGGGTTTGGTGCGATATGTTATATATTATATGATATATATTACAAAATAATAGTTTGTAACTAATTATATTTGCACTATATACAGTATATATATATATATATATATATATATATATATATATATATAAATATATATATATATATATATATATATATACCGTATATACTCGACTATAAGCCAAGTTTTTCAGCCCTTTTTTAA
The DNA here is from genome assembly GCA_027410445.1 of Discoglossus pictus. Classification (NCBI taxonomy): domain Eukaryota; kingdom Metazoa; phylum Chordata; class Amphibia; order Anura; family Alytidae; genus Discoglossus; species Discoglossus pictus. Next base: position 181,400,933 of record CM050167.1, read on the forward strand.
TGCTGAAAAAGGCCCCCTCGGCTTATACTCGAGTCAACCTGTGTCTCTTCCCCCCCCTCTCCCTCGTGTCTCTTTCCCTCCCCCTCCCTTATCATCCTCCTGATCCTCCCTCTTCAACCCCCCTCCTCATCCTCATCCCCCCTCCTCAAGCCCCCTCCTCATCCTCAACCCCACTCCTCATTCTCAACCCCCCTCCTCAACCCCCTCCTCATCCTCAACCTCCCTCCTCATCCTCCCTCCTCAACCCCCCTCCTCACTTTACCCCTTTCTAATTACCTCCCCCTGTCCCTTCCCCTCACCCTTCACATCATTAGCATTGGCCAGGTCCCGATGCAGCCGAAAGACGCGCGGAGGAGCAGCTGCTGATGGAAGGTAAGTGAGGGGAAAGGGAGAGGGGGAGGTAATTAGAGAGGGGTAAAGTGAGGTGGTGGGTCGAGGAGGGGGGTTGAGGATGAGGAGAGAGGTTGAGGAGGGGTGTTGAGGAGGGAATTGAGGTTGAGGAAGGGGTTTGAGGAGGGGGTTGAGGAGAGTGGTTGAGGATGAGGAGGGGGATGAGGAGGGAGGATGAGGAGAGAGGTTGAGGAGGGGTGTTGAGGAGGGAGGTTGAGGAGGGGGAGGGGGTTTGAGGAGGGGGGTTGAGGAGAGTGGTTGAGGATGAGGAGGGGGATGAGGAGGGAGGATGAGGAGGGGGGTTGAGGAGGGGGGTTGAGGAGGGAGGTTGAGGAGGGGGAGGGGGATTGAGGAGGGGAGTTGAGGAGGGAGGTTTTGGATGGGGATTGAGGAGGGAGGTTGAGGAAGGGGGGTGAGGATGAGGAGGGGGCTTGAGGAGGGAGGTTGAGGAGGGGGGTTGAGGAGGGAGGATGAGGAGGGGGAGGGGGGTTGAGGAGGGGTGTTGAGGAGGGAGGTTGAAGTGGGAGGTTGAGGAGGGGGGTTGAGGAGGGGGTTGAGGATGAGGAGAGGGGTTGAAGGGGGGTTGAGGAGGGAGGATGAGGAGGGGGGTTGAGGAGGGAGGATGAGGAGGGGGGTTGAGGAGAGAGGATGTGGAGGGGGGTTGAGGAGAGAGGATGAGAAGGGAAGATGAGGAGGGCTGTTGAAGAGGGAGGATGAGGAGGATGAAAAGGGAGGGGGAGGGAAAGAGAAACAAGGGAGAGGGGGGAAGAGACACAGGGATGGGAGAGGGGGGAAGAGACAAAGGGGAGGGAGGGGGAAGAGACACAGGGGAGGGAGAGGGCGAAAGAGACACAGGGGAGGGAGGGGAGAGACACAGGGGAGGGAGAGGAGGGGAAGAGACACAAGGGAGGGAGAGGGGGGTGAGACACAGGGGAGGGAGAGGGGGGAAGAGACACAGGGGAGAGAGAGGGGGGACACAAGAAAGGAGCACAGAGGGCACACAAGAGCGGGACATAGAGGGCACAAGAGGAACACAGGGGGCAGCACATTTCCCACCCTCGGCCTATACTTGAGTCACTAAGTTTTCCCAGTATTTTGTGTTAAAATAGGTGCCTCGGCTTATACTCGGGTCGGCTTATACTCGAGTATGGACGGGTATATATATATATATACATAGAAATGTTGAGTTAACAGCAAATAAGAACCAAAAAGGACCTGTCTGTCCATACTATCCACATTGTGCATGTTTCCATAAATGTTGGTAGCAACATATATTATTTGGGCTCTGGCAGCTTTTTCTGTTTTGTTTGTAAACTCTGGAAGATATTTCATTATAAATAATAATGACTGAAAAACACACTTTTATTACCAGCCAGATGTATAAAACCTCACAGCGACCCCGTGACATTTTAAGTAATCAACAACAAACAAATTCAATTACAACAACTTTGTTAAACTATGTATAAAAGGAGAAAAAATATGTCTTGTGTATGTCTTACTACTACATATAAAATACTGTTCAGAAAAGTAAATCTACCTAAAGTACATAGACAGAACTTGTTCATTAATTTTATTAGCCTTTGCTAAACTTTAGGACATAAAAAGATACTAAGTAGAAAGTATTAATTGATAGTTGCAAAATAGTTAATAAAGACCTAAGCAAATTATTACTATTTTTATAGAGATTGAGAAAGCTTTTTTGGAAAGAAGGCAAATAGAAATCCCAATGTTTCGATAGATAATAAAGGTGCAACATCTAAATATATTTGAGGGCCTATTGAAATTCTAAGGGCCCTATCTAAACATTTTTTTATAAGTTACGGTACACACTGCACCATAACTTAATAATGTATTGATCAAACTGAGCCTTTGTTTTAGCATTGCCCAAAAGCAGCACTGAAAAGGCAAAAACAATTATCAGTTTTAGCAAGTTACGGTGGCCTATCACATTCAAAATTCCCTCCAAAATCTCTTTTAACGTGGCTATACGCAATTCACATAGTATGCATAAGCCCCTTTTGCACAACTTAAACTTACGCATACCGAAACCCACCCTCTGAAAATATACTATAAGGAGTTAAAAATAGCAAAGGAGCCAACATATGCATTTGCTGCTGAAATAGTTAATTCTCAATTGTGCTTTCTACTTACCTGTTGGTCATTTATTAACCTTATGGTTCTTATCCATATTTAAATGTTTCTGACCTGGGACTGAATTCTTCACAAAGCAGAAACACAGAACTCTCATTTAATACCATATACTGCATAAATATTCTGGATTTTCAAAAAGCCCTAATAAACTAATATATTACAACATCAATTTTCATTAAACCAAGAACGTTAATTTAGCCTTTAAAAAGACTTCCTATCAAAGATAACACCATGAAAGTGCTGGAAATTCTAAACCTCTGAAAACACTATTAGTCACAGTGCCAGAGTTTAAGTCAGAAATCCTGACATGACAATGCTGTTTGCAGAATAATAGATGTTTTCCATTCAGTGGGGCCATGATCCTTGATCAAGTCAAAAGTGAAATTTTGAGAACGACAGGGCTTGCTCTCAGTAACCACAAGACATCACACACAATGATTTATGTGGCACACACGAGCAGTGACATTATTAGGTCACACTGAATTAATAATAATGGAATTATAATTACTGCAGTTTGTCATTCCAGAATGGGAAGACAAGGGAAAATTCTAGCTGGGAATCATTTATTAAATAGATATAAAAAGTCTAGAAAGTTTATAATATGTGAAATAAGTTTAATATCTTGTGGACAAACATGCACATTTTATATTTCCTTATGTGTCATGTGCAACACTAATATTGTTATAGAAAGTAAAATGTGCGGAATATGAAAATCACCATTGTCACTAGAAAACACTTGATTTTATTAAGTATCTCAGTGGTCTCAACATCTGCTAAACTACTTGAGCAAGTGAAACTAGGGCAAAAATGATGCTTAATAAAACATATGCAAAACAGTCGCATAGTATTGTATATTCTTATAGAAACATTAATGTATGCATACAGAAGTGCATCTTTACTATAAAAGCCATAGTTTAAGAACAAAAATCACTAGTGTGGAAATTGTGAAAGTGGCCTCAATGGCTGTCTTCATCAGACATAATAACACTGAACATCAGAGGATTCATTTAAGCACCATCTCATTACACAATGACTCTCATTCACTGAATCTGTTATTCAACATGAGTAGAGTAAGAACAAATAAATGTGTAGTGCAAAATATCAGCATCATTAAAAATGCAAGTTCAGTCACATATCAAGCTCATCTAATTCTAAATAAAGAAACATTGGCTCTGATATGAATAAGTGCTCATTTCCAGGGGCGGATCTCCCAGTGGTGCAGGTTGTGCAGTGCACAAGGGCCCTCCTCTGGGGGCCCCAGTGCTGTGTAATGTTTTTTTTTACATTTTGTTTGCATTTCATTTTTTTTCTTGAGTGTAGGGCTCCCGTGGGGTGTCCCACCCTGGCCCAATCCACCAAGGCCACACTGAGACCCCCTGGAACCCCCCTGTGCCTCTTTAACCACACACACATGTGTATGCATATTGAAAAAAGAGCATTTCTACTGAAGCTCCAACAGGTGGGAGTGAGGAGCAGTTCAACACACTGGGGGAATGTATCAGGGAAGAAGGTTAGAGAGCATGGGCTGCAAAGTGGCAGCAAAGTACAAGTGCTATGTGAGGTGGGTGCTGAGAGGGGTTGGGTGCTGTGTAAGCTACATTTTATTTTCAATAGTAGCTTGAAATAGAAGGAATAAAAGTCGAGATAATGTGGAAACGTTGTCTATTTGAGTACTAACGATTTGGCCATCAAAAATGACGGCAATACAATTTGAAGGCTGGCAATGCTGTTTGCCACACAATGCAAGGCTCTCCCCCCTCTAACTTGCAGACCTTCAGCTCATTGCGAGCCTCTCACACTGTCTACTTTACGGGCCTCTCGATGAGCGCCTTGCAGGTTTCTACCAACCTGCCACTTTCATGCATTGTAATGAGCACCTTCAGTGCTCATTGCGAGTCTACCCCCCCCCTCTACTTTTACAGGCCTCACGATGAGCGCCTTCAGCGCTCATAGCGAGCCCCGCGATGAGTGTTTATTGCAGGTGTTGTCCATCCTGCCATCTTCATGCCTTGCGCTGAGGTCCTTTGCCACTCATCGCTAGTTCATCGATTAGCACCTTTGGTGCTCATAGCGAGGTCCGCAATGAGTGCCTTTGGCACTCATTGCAAGCCTCTCCCCAGTCTCTGACCCCTTTGTCTGTTTCCCCCTCTCCCTTCAATGTGTCTGTTTCCCCCTTTCTCCCTCCCATTGTCTCTTTGCCCCCTGTCCCTGCCCCCCGTTCCCTTATTTACCTCCCCTGTGTCTCTTTCCCCCCTCTCTCACCCCTGTGTCTTTTGCAACCTCTCCCCCTCTTCCTCCCATGTATCTTTCTCCTCCCTCTCCCTCTTCAAGTCTTGCATGCCTCATGATGAGAGCCAATCGCCTCGATGTGAGCCTTTTTTTTTTTATTACAGCTTTACGGCCGCCATTTTTTTTTTCTCGCTTAGCCGATTTCAGACCTCCCAAAAACGCTAATTAAACATCAAATTAGCTTGCAACCTGTGCTGTGTGTGAGGTTGTAAGTAAAAGTTTAATTAATAGGTGTCTTTTGGCGGTCCTCAGACGCCTTTCCGAGATACGGGCTTGAAACAAATGTCGGATTTAACATCAGTTTTTAAAAGTTATTTTTTTTCAAATTCTTGCGTGTCTCGCCATGATCGCCAAAGGCCTATGTTTCAAAGTCATGCGCAAGCCTTAGTTTAAAAAGGGGTTTGAGGTCCAAATTCAAATCCAGGTCCACCTTTTGAATAATCCAGTTTTAGTTGTCTGTCTTCTCAAGAAAACATGTTAACACATTTAATAACTTGGCAAAGTATGAGAGAAATGCAACTATTATAATTTTTGTCACAACCCAAAAACTGAGGGGTCCATGCACCCCTACTTTTCCTGCTTTAGCTTACAGGGACCAGTTATAGGCTGTGACTTTGTTCTCATCTCAGCACACCAGCTATTTAGATCCGGACATCAGTCATGGGACCGCCGAGAGATTAGACCACACCAGTAATTAGTGTATGGAGAATAAGCACTTCTTTATTGTTACATAGATATATTAAAAACACCACAAAACTTCACCCTAGTTCGAGCCCATCCTCCTGGGCAAATAGCTTGCCCCCAACCAGATGATTTCCAAATGTATAGAGGGGTGTGTTTTTCTTGTTATCATTACACATTTTCTATCCAGGGTTATCTGTTTAGGTCAGTAATAATGCAGGCCTGTGTTTTTGGTCTCCTCTTACAGAGCCATAAAACTAAAATTTACCCCATCATGACTAAAGCGAGAGGTCATGCGTGGCTGCCTCTCAAAACCATATAAATTCTTTAGAATCTTTAACCCTTTGTATATCCCAGATATGACTGCATTAACATTATATTATCTAAGCATAGCCTACTATCCTACTTCTAACACAGATACACTAATAATTAATAAATTCTGTTGTTAAGGCCAAATACCCACACTGTTCTGTATAGTACACACATACTCTCTTGGTGACCCCAACATTACTTATTGAGATCTACATTACATTACACAGCAACAACATATCTTATTCCTTAACAAGTCCCACATCCATTACAATATTTAGCCATCACATGGGCTGGAGTTATATATACCAGAATCCATCATTCAGGTACCCGGTTCCTTTCCACTATCACAATAGTCCCTAGTTCACAAAGTTCAGTGAGGGGCCTTCAACTGTATGTCACATGTAGATTGCACTAACTAGGGGGATGTGGTTAAATGTTCTTCTTGATAAAGTTAATGTGATGGCCCCAGTTCATTGCCCAGGAAATGTATTGTGTATACACCAATTCTGAGATATCTGCTCATAGTGACAGTTCAATTTTCAAATTGACATATATAGGGCCCGATTCAATTGCCCAAGTCGTAAATTTATACACACTTAAAATCACTCTTAATGTTGCTACATATTCTGCAAGTATTACTTATTAGCGACTTGCCCGTCAAAAATGACAGGAGTAAAATTGTAAGTCTGTCAATGTTGTTTGCCACACACTGAGCGCCTTTTCCAGGGTTTAATTTACAGGCCCTGCGATGAGCGCCCAACGTGCTCATTGCGAGCCCCGCATCGTTCATTGTGATCCTCTCCCCCTGTTTAGTTTAGGGGCCTCCCGCTGACTGTTACTAGCTTAGGTTTAGAGTTAGTGCCTTGGGTTAAGTGTTACTGCCTTGGGTTCATTTTTACTGCCTTGAGTTAACTGTTACTGCCTTGGATTAAGTGTTACTGGCTTGCGTTAAGTGTTACTTCTTTGAGCTCGTTTTTACGTCCTTTGTTCTCGTTTTACGTCCTTTGGCCTCCTTTTAATCAGGTTTATGTTTTTTTAGGCAGACATTTTTTCCCCGCTTAGGCGATTTTCATTTGTGAATAAACGCTAAATATGCCTTAAGTTTACTTGCAACCTTACTCACAGGCTCCCTGGCCCTCCCTCTGTGCTATGTGTGAGTTTGTAAGTTAATTTGAGGCATATTTGTTGTTTTTAGCAGGGCTTTTGAGTTCCGTTCTTTGGCCATTAAAGTCATAATTTTCCGAGGCCCAGTCCATGTACGTGCATTGGTTCCTAAGTACTGTAATTTTGTGCATGATGCTAAGTCTTAATGGCCTCTAGATGAGCGGCGCATCCCTGCAATTAGCTTTGCGAAGCTCACGGTGCAATGAGCGCTTTTGGCGTTCATTGCAGACTAAGTCCTGCGTGCTTCAACTGCTCGTAGGGCCGCAAACGTCTCTCTTCACTTTGCGAGGCTCGCAAAGCGTGACCAATGGCCTGTATATCCACAACTATTATAGGTGATTGGCACTAATGAATTCTTAAGTCAATAGAATGCATATAAACATTTATTAAAAAAACACCCAAAGCCAAATTTATGAGTTCAAGGCATTTCTAAGTAGCTAATTGAATAAGGCTAATAGATTCCCATTCATACTAGCAGATGCACTAAAACACTGTCAGATGTATACATTAAACTTAATGAATGTACCCACTAAGAATAATACTCCAACAGACTGACAGATGCAGTTGAACAGTCTAATGTATTCACAAACAAGAATAGAATTACACACATTCTAAAACACATGGAAAGATACACTGTCCCAGACAAATTGACATAGACACACACCGACAGATGCACAGACAAACGGATAGAGACAATCCTGTATGAAGATCCTTGTAGATAGAAGGAAACCTTCACACAGAGACACTTGCATTGCACACTTGACAATAGGAATATAAAAAAATATGCTTCACACTTATAATGTTGGAAAGTATAAAACCACAATGCTAACTAATGATTTTTACAGTGATGGATGGTCATTTCTATCTTGCATTTTCATTAATGGTACATGGAATTCAGACAAACTACTCTGCATCATCATTTAGAGGCTTGAAACTCTTGTTGAAATGTTATTTTGTTAAATTGATCAATATGGTTTTAGGTATCGTCATTTAAAGTTATTGTTTGTATAGCCCTGTAAGCCCTTTTTCAAGGAACTTTATTTTAAAACCATAAAATATTATTATAAATATGGTGAAAAGTAACTGGTGGGATTTATCTTATTCAATTATGACAATTTTGTCTAAACCGTGCAGTACCTGTGTAGCTTGTATGGATTGCACAAAGGAGAGAAATAAGCCCTTATTCCGTATTAGAGCACTCAAACTAATAGGTTCTAAGAATTTAAGTGTTTATGTAATGATTTACAGATACAGAGCAGTACCACCATGCAGAGATCCAAAATGGCAGCTCACAAAAAAGTTGGCATGTGTTTATACCGAAATACAAAAAGGTAAGTCACTATTACAGTAAATGGTGTTATCGACCAATGGGATCTCTATGGATTGACAATCCAGATCACAGAAGACAATAATGAGATAGGGAAAATATACATGAAAATATAAGAAAAAAATTAACGTATTCAAAAACTAACTCATACCATCAACACAGATACTAATAAATTGTATATACAGTTACAGGCAAGAAAATATTGATAAAACTTAGTTTTTATTGATATGTAATAAAATAATTTTAATAAAAAAAATGTCTTAGTAAATGAACACAAATTAAAATATGGTGTATAAAATTCACCAATAAAATAACTGCTGTGGTGTTTCCAAGTTAGTAATTATTGAGAGAAAGTTCTCTAATGTAATAGTCAATTTACTTGTATACAAAAAGTTTTCCTATGAAGCAACTTCAATAGTATATCTTAGTTTGTAGGGGGTAATGGGAATATAAGAAAGATCATGATCCTATGATAAACTGAATGATTAGTAGTGAATAAAAGTTATGTAATTTAGATAATGTATGTAGGTAATCATGTCACTTAAGATTCAGGTGATTTTATAAATGCATTATAGCACTAAGTACTATGTATCATATGGTAATGTGAGGGAGATCCCAAGATATAGTAATAGATTATCCAGAAAATGGTGTCTGTATTTATCTGCCTAGGAATGATGGGTCAAATAAATTAACCTAACCATGTAATGGTGACACATTAAGTTATTAGATAAGTGGTTGCATTACTACGTTAGCACTACATCTTAGATATTGAACCAAACAATATCACTACATTTATCATTCTTTTATTTATCAAATAACATTTGTGATAGATGTTGATTCAATTCAAGTCCTAGCTGGGTATATCTTCCTAGTTTCAGCAAGGGAGAGTGGATACAACATTTTAAACGAATTGGATACAAATTATCAAGATTCAGGTAATGCAAATAATGCTTAGACATATTTAAATTATCAGTTCTGCCTTACTTCCTCATATATCAGGATAATTATTTAAATAAACATTCATTTTTCAAACCCAAGCCTCCCTCACAATTTCAGCCGAAGTGTATAGATCATGGGTTAGGCTTAGTTAAGTTACATGTATATTTCTGAGAGGTTCTTTAAATATAGGTATTGGTTTTTCAAATCCAGATCTCCCCCATGTTTTAAGCTGGAGTATAAGGATCCAGTGTTAAGCTAATCAAGCTACATGCAGCGAGTGCTGTTGCCTGGAGTACCAAAGCATCTGATGTCATCAATGGGCAATGTTGGTTAGAGCTACCGGCATGATGCTCGCATTTTGCAGACATTTGCTATATATACTTCTCTCGGTACATACTTTTTTGGGTATTGATCTGTTTGTAAGAAAAGTGGAGAACTGATAATTTTCTGTTAGTCAAATAAATTCATATATGTTACAACTTTGACTTGTATGATAATTATGGACTATAATTTAGTAGGAGACTCAACAATAATATCTGTGAGATACTTTATATAAAATTCTTTGAACACACACTTTACAGCACACCATGTTAACAGCACACCATGAAGCGTATTTATATATCTAAAGTATGGAGATCCTACATTATAAAATAAATGTAAATGTATCATCACTTACTTTCATCTGTATCACTTGCAGTATACACTACACAGGGGGGATTTATCATTGGAGCAGCTGGTGTGTTGCACCGGGGCCCTGCTTGGAGGGGCAGTGCTTTCTGAATTTTTTTTTTTTTATTCAATAATTTTTATTGACTTACAAAGATTGGAAAATTACAGCAGTGTATATAAAGTGCAGTTACAATTCAAGGAAACATAACAAAAGCAAGTACATAATGCACCTGCTATGAAATTAGACCTTAATAATGGCTGCCCTATTGCAATCTCTTTGTGAGCCACACCAACAAAAATTTTCCATTTTCCAATAACAAGTAAACACAAGAAAGGCCAAGAAAAAGAAAGAAAAAAGGAAAAAGAACAAACAAGTTTACGTTAGTAATAATTTAAAGACTAAAACTAACCTAGAACAGAGAGATAAAATTCAGGCTTAGAATTTCTCTTTTCCAAAAATATCTGCACCCCAATATGGGGCAAGGTAGGCTATATCAGAATCCAACAGTATTGGATTCCCGTGTCCCTCTAAGATAACCCCCCTGTCCCCAACCCCCGTGCCCCCCCCCCACAGGCGTTGCCCCTGTCAACTTAAGTTTACACCCGGTCTCCAGCGAGGGTGCCCCGCCAGACCCCCCCCCCCTCCTAGCCTTCCTAGTGTTACTCTATCCCAGATCAATGCTGTGGTTGGAAGCTGTCCAGGGTTCCCAGAAAGTCAGGAAGCTGGCGTAAGTGTCTGAAACTAGGTGTATACGTTTTTCGTTAATTATAATAAAGTTTATTTTATTTATGATCTCTCTCAGGCATAAGCTAGAGTTTTTCCACTTACTGGCTATATGGCTTTTTACCACCAAAAATATGGACTGGAGTAACCTATCCTTGGACCTGGACAGTAAGGGGGGTCATTGTCCCAAGAGAAAAGTTTCAATGGAGGGGGTTATTTGAGTGAGGCAGAGTTTTGAGGCTATTCGGGTTATTTTGGACCAGATGTCCTGAGCATTAGGGCATGTCCACCATATGTGGATGAAGGTCCCCGTCTCTGGGCATCCTCTGAAACAAGTGTCAGGCTCTTGAGGGTTCATCCTATGGAGCCTAGCCGGGGTAATGTAAGTCCTATGAAGTACTTTTAGTGAAGTTTCCATCAGGCTGTAATTATAGGAACCTCTCGCTAGTCTCTGGCTAATGTGTCCCCATTTTTCCAGGTCCTCTTCCCATTTTTTCAAGGGCTTAGGTTTACTATTATTCAGCGGGCTATTGAATTTCTCATATATCATGCCTAGTGTGCCTTTAGATAGCGGGGCGTCCGAGCACATGCATGTCATCCAATTTGTTTGAGGTTGGCCTAAAGTCCTCCCCAGGGTCCATATAAAATGACTAAACTTACAAAAGATGAAGTGTTCCTTTAGAGGGAGATCAAAATTATCCCTAAGGTGCTCAAAGCTAATGAGTTGGCCCTCTGTGAACCAAGCACCTATCCTGTCCAACCCGTGGGAGGGCCACCAGGCTTTTGAGTCATTCGGGAGATCTTTTGCAAAGAGAGGAGAGGTGGTAATAGATAGGAGCGGAGAGAGGTCAGGAGTCAGGCGCCGTTTTGAGTTTGCCCAATCCCAGCATCCCAGGGACAGTCTAATCATGGGGTTGGGGTAAATAAGTGGCTGGCGGTGAGACTTTGGAAGCCATACCCCCGTGTCCCATCCCTGAGGTTGTAACTGCTGATTTTCTATTGTTACCCAAATGGGTTGATATGTCTCGGAGTGCGCTTGGGGCAGAAAGGAGATCTGGGCAGCCCTGTAGTAGAGCTTTAGATGGGGACATAAGACTCCGCAATTACCTTTGTGTCTAAACATAGTGAGTTTTGGAATTCTAGGGGTTTTATTTCGCCATATGAACCTCATAATTTGCCTTTGTAGATTGTCTAGGTCTTTGATGGGAACTTTAACTCGTACTGATCTAAAGTAGTATAGAATTCTGGGGAGCAAATTCATCTTGACCGTGTGAATCCGGCCAGACCAGGAGATGCAGAATTTATTCCATCTCTCCAGGTCGGCTGCTATTTCTTTGAATAGGGGTGGGTAGTTGGGCCCGTAGGTGTCTGCGATATTGGGGGTAATTTTTATTCCAAGGTATTTTTAAGTGCTTTTTGGGCCAGTGAAAGTTGAATTAGTTCTTAAGCCCCTCCCTCTCAGGTTATGCAAGGTGAAGCCCTATAATTTCCGATTTATCCTCGTTCACTCGCAACCCGGAGATAGAGTGGAATTTATCTAACACTTCTATCAGGGCCGCCGTGGACGTGAGTGGGCGGGTTAGGGTGCACAGTAAGTCATCCGCAAAGAGACAACACTTGTATTCCTGGCCACCCAATTGAAGACCCTGAATCGCTGGGGAGGCCCTAATGCTCTGAGCTAGTGGCTCCATGGCAGGGGGGAAAAGGAGTGGGGAAAGAGGGCAGCCCTGTTTAGTCCCTCTCTGTATGTTTAGCTGCAAATTCTCTGGACTGGGGAGTTTCAGAGTAGCTCGTGGGGACCTATAGTATGTTTTAAGAAGATTTAGGAAGTTCCCTCTAATATCAGATTTCTTTAGGACTGCAAATAGATATGGCCATTCTAACGAATCGAATGCCTTTTTAATGTCTAAGGCTAGGGTACAAAGAGGGTTTTTTGGTGGTTGGCTAGGTGTATAATATTCAGTACTCTCCTAATTTTGTCCCCTGCCTGCCTATGAGGGATGAAGCCTGCTTGGTCCTTGTGGATTAGTTTGGGTAGGAAGCTGGAGATTCTATTAGCCATTAATTTGGCCAGGATTTTAATGTCCCCATTTAGCAGGGAAATAGGACGGTAGTTTTTAACCTCCATAGGGTCCCTCCCCATCTTGGGAAAGAAGACCAGAGTCGCCTGATTTAACTCCGGGGGCATCTGCTGTCCTTTCAGGATAGCGTTGAACATTGAAACCATGTGGGGAGTCAAAACATCTGCAAACTTTTTATAGTATAGGTTTGAAAAGCCATCGGGCCCGGGGGATTTGCCTAGTTTGAGAGCTTTAATGGTGTCTCTGACTTCCTTTTCTGTTAACTCTAAGTTGAGTAAATCTAGGTCGGAGTTTCCCAGAACCGGAAGGTCCAGCCCCCCCAAGAAAGCCTGTCAGGGAGTCCCCATCAGCCCGTACCTGAGAGGTGTATATATCCTGGTAAAATGTTCGGAAGGTGTCCTGGATCTTAGCCTGACTATTTATGACTGAGCCTGATCTAGTCTTGATTTGGGTGACCCTTGCTTGCTGGAATCTGGTGTTCAGCCTGCTGGCCAATAAGGGGCGTGGCTTATTTGCCTGCGTGAAAAATTTGCTCTGGGTTTTCCTTAAGGCCTTCTCTGTTTGAGCTGACAGTATGTTATCTAGTTCTAGTCTAATCGCGTCTATCCGCTGACGGCTCAGGCCCGACTGCTGTTGTTGGTTTTGTTTTTCTAGGGTTGCTAGTTCCTTCATCAGTAAGCTCTCCTTTTACCTCACTTTTTTTTTATATGCTGAGGCTAGCCTTATAAAGCTACCCCTTATAAATGCTTTATGCGTTACCCAGAACCACCCCGCACCCGTGGAAGGGCTAGAGTTAGTGGAAACAAAGTCCCTCAACTCTCTAGAAATCTGGTCCAGCACACTCGTGATTGAAAGAAGCCTATCATTGAGCCGCCATGTGTAGGGCATTTCGAAGTTGGGGGTTAGATTCAGGCCTAGTGTGACCTGACTATGATCTGACCATGGGCAGGGGACTATGTCCGAAGATGTGGCTTGCTCTAGTAAAATGGCGTCTATAACAAGAGTGTCAATACGAGAGTAGGACTTGTGTGTGGGTGAATAAAACGTGTATTCCCTCTCTTGAGGGTGTAGACCCCTCCAAGCATCTACTAGTCCCAGTTTCAGAAGCAGGTTTTTGATTAGTTTGATTTTGTCTGGGGGTCGGGACTCCCCTGTTTCTTGGACCTATCCACTTCTGGGTTTAGCACTAGGTTAAAGTCCCCCACTATAATAACTTTGCCTGTGTCCTGGGAGTAAGCGTCTCCAATAGATTTATAATAGCTTTATGGGGGCCACTGTAGGTGCGTAGAGTGACACCAGGGTGAGCTTAGTGTTGAGCAGGTTGCCCGTAATAATCACGAAGTTACCTTCTTTGTCTATTTTTTGTGGGAAACTTGAAATGGGAAGTTTTTGTGGATCAGTATCGCAACGCCTGCCCTCTTAGTTTTTTGGCTGGAGGTGTAAAAGGTTGGATAGTCTTTGTGTAAAAAAGAGGGGGTCTTACCCTGCGCAAAGTGGGTCTCCTGGAGGAAGAGAACTGCAGGCTTATCCTTCCTATAAATAATGAAAGATTTCCTTCGTTTGTTAGGGGAGTTAATGACTCTAAAGTTGTGGGTAGTGAATGTGTAATGAGGGTAATGAGTGCGGAGGTCTGCAGGGACCCTGTTACCCCAGTATGTTTAGAGAAGAGCGGGTCACTAAGGATCTGCGCAGGCCAGGACACCCCCCGGAGAGACGGACCAGCCAAACTGGAACACCTGTGGGCGCCCCCGGAACGGGTGGTGAGGAGAGAGAATTCAGTCAGTACATTGGAAAAGATGTCATAAACTCTAGGGGTTAAACCCCCAAACAGGAAAATATTGCCAACAACTTTATCGTAAACAATATTAACATAACAATTCTAAGCATTAAGTTCCATACGGGGCTCTAACAGGCATTGCTAGAATTACCTCAAGCTACTGCTAAATTCGTAATCTAACGAAGTTGAACTTTTAATCTTCCCTAGCAGTCAACCATGGTACTAGTAGGTTGGCAGTGGGTATTAAACTACAGAATGCTGGAAATCCTAGGCTTTATGTAAACATATCACTATAACTAGGTATCTCGGCCTAGGCCATCATTAATTAAACTCTAAACATTGTATTCTACCGATTATGCTAAATAAGTATAATGGCTACAGTTCCGGGGAGGACAGAAAGAAAAAAATGCAAACAAACGTCTATCAGTCCAAGCTTAAGTGGGTCTTGACGTGCTTGGAAGGTCGGCTGAGGAGTCCGGGCTCAGGGTCAGCTGAGTGTCTCTGATTGCCCCGGGCCGATGCGACTTCTTGGCCGTTGACCAGATTCTGGAGGGTCTTGCTTTGGGCACCCGCCTTGGAGTTGAGCCACTCTTAGCTGAGTCCGCCAAGTGAAGACGGTTTAGGAGTTTGGCACATTCCTCCGGAGTGTGGGTCAAGTAGACAGTCCCTTGGTGTTGGAATGAGAGAGAGAAAGGAAAGCCCCATTTATATGGTATCTTGCACTTAATCAGGATAGCAAGGGCTGGCTTCATTGCTCTGTGTTTCTCTAATGTTCGTGGGGAAAGGTCCATATAAATTTGAAGGGAAGCACCATCAGGACCTTTGATGTTGGGCAATTTTCTTGTGGCGTTCAGGATCAGGTCCCTGTTTTTTTGCCTCAGGAAACGAACAATTATGTCCTTCGGTAGCTCCTGGTTTCTTGCGGCCCCCAGGGCTCTATGGGCTTGCTCATTCTCGAAGGAGTTGTCTGCCACCTCTGGTAGGATGTTGGAGATCACCACTGTTATATATTGCAGCAGGTCAGGGACCGAATTTAGCACCCCGCGTACCCTGATGTTGTGTCTCCTCGATCTGTTTTCCAGGTCATCAAGTTTGTCATCAAAGTGGTGATTTCAGCTCTGTCTTGTTCCTGGGCTTCCAGGATTTTATCAGTTGTCTCCTCCAGGAGGTTGGTTCTCTGGCCCAGCTCAAAAAGGTCATCCCTGATCTCTTTAACCAGCTGAGTAGATTGAGCCTGTAGCATTTGCCCTATGATCTCCAGGGATTTGGCTGAGAGATTGATGTCCGGTGATGGGTTGGGATCATCTCCCTCGGCCTCCGGCAGGTCTCTTTGTTCAGGGGAGAGGCTTTGCGGCTGCGAGGGGGGTGCCTCCGGTTTGTGGAAGAGCTCCTGAATGCTCTTAGAAGGCATGCTTTTTTTTGATTTGCCCATCTTCACCAAGTTAGACCCTAGTTGCAAATAATTTGTTCGTCAGCACAAACTTGTAAATGAGGTAACTTAGTAGATATAAGCCGCCTCTGGTTTAAATCATTTGAAGTGCGGAGTAGATGGCTCGTGCCGGGAATAGGTAGCAATTGTGAGGCGCCCTCAGCATATGTGGAGTCATGCCTGTCTAGAGCCGGCCGTCTCTAAGCTCCTTGTCCCATAATGTTCATGGGGTTGATATCAGAGATCAAACACTCACGTGATTCAGGTCAGCTCTCTGCCTCCAGGTTAGTGGTCTGTTAAAGTATATTCTGCTGCTTTAGACCTCCAGGTTTGCAAGAGACTAGTAGAGCTAACACCCAATAGAGTATATTTCAATAAGCCACCTTTAGCTTCTCTATAGTTGAACAAGTTAGTTGCCAGGATAAGCTTTAAGTCCTCTGCTTTGTTCCAAAGTGTCTCTGGGAGGTGGGTTGGGGTGCCTTCAGGCCCTCCAGTTGTTCTGATAGGGACCCTCACCCTTGGCAAATATTCAGGGTGTTATTCCCCCCCCTTCAGGGGTACTCTGCTTGTGCCTGGATCTCTAGACAATAATAGCCTTCTTGCTAGGCCCCTTCTTCTTCTATTCCCCTAGTGGGAAAATGGCCGCGCTTTTGACGGGAAAGCTCCCCCCAGGGTGTCTGTCTGGGGCCTTTTTGCCTCCAGGGCCCCTGGCCTGGTTCAAAGGCCTTGTGTCTGTGCCTCGCCTGTCGGGCGCCTGGACATCCCCTCTCAGGCGCTCTCTGTGGCCTTGCTGGGAGAATGGGGGGCCTCCGGTGACGCCCAAGCTCCTATGGGGAAGATGGCGGCCTCCCGGTCTAGGCTCACGACCCCGGTCCCGCCAGAGCGCCTCAGGACTCTGGCTGGGTCTTCCTCACCTCCGAGCCCGCTTCGGAGGTAAGCCTGCCCAGGGTGGGGACTGCTGTGGGGTGCTGTGGGGTTCTGCGGTGTGGGCCGCCCGCCGCCTACACGCTCCCCCACGAGCTCTTGCTTAGCCCAGCCTCTGCTTCTCCTGGCGCCGCCGCAAGTCCCCTCTCGCTGTTCTCTTTCTTCCTTGTCTGCGCAGCTCCGTCCGGGCCTTCCGTCCATGCAAGGGGGGGCGCCGGGAGCCACGGGAGGCAGGATGGTGAAGTCCTTGACCTCATGGCTCCTATTCCCGCCTCACCTCTTCCCCCTCTCTTGTCAGCTGGCGCCTCACTCGTCCTCCCTTGGGGCACAGGTGCTTCTTTTGGGACGAGGAGGGATGTTTTCGGCACTTTTTTGCCCTTTTCTCTGGGTTGAGTGCAGGAGCTGCTCCTTCACATGTCCTGTCACAGCCCCCTCTGAAATTTTTTTCAGCATTTTATATTTTTTCTGTAGTGTAGTGGATCTCTCACCCCTGCTGGGCCCCCTCGGCACACCATCTCCCCCCTGATTCCCCTCGCCACACCAAAGGTACTCATTGCGAGCCATGCGATGAGCACCAAAGGTGCTCAGCGCAAGGCTCACAATGAGCACCGAAGGATCTTGGAACACATACAAAATTAATGTCGCAACCAAACACTGTTACTTACCTTACAATCTTATTGCCGTCATTTTTTGACGGGCAAATCGCTAGTTTACATATAATAGTTGTCAGACTGCGAGTTGTTGTCACGCTTGTGGGAGGACAACTGGCAGTTTGCAACTTCCCCCCTCCTTCCCCTCATCATCCTCCTCCTCCCCCCATATCCTCCTCCTCCTTCCCCCCTCTCCACTAACCTCCCTCTCCCCTCTCTCCTTTCTCTGATGTGATGACCTCCTGCTGCTCCTATCTCCCCAGCAGCGCGTCTTCTTGCTGTGAGCGGTCGGCATATGCTAATGACGTGACGCGCATGTGACATCACATCATTAGCATATGCCGGTTCGCGCTGCTGGGAAGAGAAGAGCAGCAGGAGGTCTATGCATCAGAGTAAGGAGAGAGGGAGGCTAGTGGAGAGGGGGGGGGGGAAGAAGATGAGGAGGATAAGGCGGAAGGAGGGAGAAGAGGGACGACGGAGAGCTTGCAGGGGGCACTGCGGGCCCGGTACAGGGAGTGATGACCTCTGACCCAGGGAATTGCAGGGCCCGCAGGCTGATGCTCCTGGTCCTGTCCCTTGTACTGCAGGAGGGCATGGGCGGCTGGTGGAGGAGGAGCGGGCCAGACTCTGAGCGGGTTGCCCGCAAGCTGTGCCCGAGCCTGGATGCTTCCCTCTGAACAGATGATGACCCTCTCTCCCCGCAGGCTTCCTCCCAGATTCCCTCCCATAGACTCTCCAAAGGCGTCATTGCCTGGCCCTTGCTGATCCTGGAGCACTTCCCTTTGCCCAGCCTACGGCCATACACCGGGCTGAGTGGCCTCCTACTGGGCCTCAGCCTGATCAGTGCCTGAGCGGGGAGAGCACTGGGGAGTAGAGCTCAGGACAGCTCCCAGGAGAGCTAGGGGAGTGGGCCCTGGAGATGGGAGAGTATCTGGTGTATGATAGCCTGGGGGTCTGGATGAGTAGGGACTGGAGAGGAGGGCATAGTATAATAATATATGTATGGGACAGGCCCATAGTATAATAATATATGTATGGGACAGGGCCATAGTATAATAATATATGTATGGGACTGGGCGGGGGTATAATATTATTAATATTATTATTATATGTAAGGGACTGGGGAGGGTATAATATTATTGTATATATGGGACTGGGGAGTGTATTAATATTATTGTATGTATGGGACTGGGGAGGGTATACTATTATTATATGTATGGGACAGGGGGGTAGTATAATTGTATTATATATATGGGACTGGGGAGGGTATAATATTATTATATGTTTGTGAATGGGGGGTAGTATAATATTATTATATGTATGTGACTGTGGGGGTAATATTATTTGTATGTGACTGGAGGGAAGTATAATATTATTATATGTATGGGACTGGCGAGGGAATAATATTATATGTATGGGACTGGGGAGGGTATAATATTATTAGATGTATGTGACTGGGGAGGGTATAACAATATTATATGTATGAGACTGGGTGTGTAATATTATATGTATGTGACTGGAAGGTAGTATAATATTATTATATATATGTGACTGGGGTGTATATATGTATGTGACCGGGGGGTAGTATCACAGAGACAAAGGGGAGGGAGATAAGGGAAAACAAGTAAAGTAGAGTGGGGGAGAGGATCCAGATGAGCACCAAAGGCGCTCATCGCAAGGCCTGAAAGTGGCCGCTTTGCGAAGGCCTGCAATGAGCGGCGAAGCCCCATCATTTTTGACGTGCTCATCACGAAGCCCGTAAAGTAGACCGTGAGAGAGACTTGCAATGAACGCCAAAGGCACTTATTGCAAACCACACGATGAGTGCCAAAGGCGCGGGGCTCACAATAAGCGCCGAAGGTGCTCAGATTGTGTGGCAAACAGCATTGCCAGGCTTAAAATTTGATTGCCATACAGACCCTTATGGGACAATACTCACCCCCTATATTAACACTATAAGTGTCATGAGGGTCCTCCAGGACCCTCATGACACAAAGTCTAGACACTACACTATTAACCCTTTCCTACTTTATCCCATTCTATTACCCCACTCTATACTATTAACACACCCTCTACCCTGTTAACCCCCCTCTACCCTATTAACCCACTCTACCCTGTTAAACCTTCTCTACCCTATTAACCCCCCTCTGCCCTTTTAACCCCCTCTACCCTGTTAATCCCCCTCTACCCTAATAACCCTCCCTCTACCCTATTAACCCCCCTCTACCCTGTTAACACCCTCTACCCGATAAACCCCCCTCTACCTTGTTAACCCCCTCAACCCTATTAACCCCCCTCTACCCTGTTAACCCCCTACCTTATTAACCCCCCTCTAGCCTGTTAACCCCTCTCTACCCTATTAACCTCTACACTACTTACATAACACCCTAATTAAATCCCATTACTCCACTAATTACACACAAAAAAAAACTAAAATAAAAAACATAACTTACGTAAAATAAAAAAAACTACTTTACAGAAAATAAAAAAAACTAGAATTGGAAAAAATAACTTACATAAAATAATAAAAGCCTACAGTACAGGAAAAACAAAATACATTACATACAATAAAAAACCCTATTATTACATATACTAAAAATCCCTATAATTACACATAAAAAAATGGAATAAAACCACTTACCTTGTCCAAACGCCCCTCCAGTGATGATGGTATTCTGTGCTTCATCCCAGACAAGGGCCCTCCATAAATCTCCCCAGGTCCGGCACACCTACAAAAAAAGAAACATTACAATTAATATATAAATAAATACAACATGTAATATAATACATTCTAAATCGTACACTTACCCATTCAAACTGCCCATCCAGTGATGCCCCCATCCTCCTTGAAGTCATCGCAGGCCGAGCCCCTTGAGGAGCTCTCCGCCGCAAATATGGGTTCTCCGACATGCTCTGATAAAATTTAGAAATGGCGCTTTCTGATTGGCTGAAACCGCTGTCAATCATATTTCAGCCAATCAGAAGGTTCAAAGGTGTGAGCCAATCAAAATGGGATACACCCCTATATCCCATTCTGATTGGCTGATATAACTGTCAATCAATTCTAATCCTATAAGAAGGCGCTATTGCCTTCAGCCAATCAGAATGGGATACACCTCACAGGGGTTATCTCAATATGATTGGCTCCACGCATCTGCATCTTCTGATTGGCTGAAATCTGATTGACAGTTACATCGGCCAATCAGAAAACGCACAGAAGACCATTGTCGCTGGAGGGGAATTTGGGTAAGTGGTCTAATTTACCCTATTCTAGTGAGGGTGTTGATTTAGGTGTAATTATAAGGTTTTTTTATTGTATGTAACGTAGGGATTTTTATAGTATGCAATGTATTTAGTTTTTTCTGTAATTCAAGTATTTTTTATTTTCCTGTAATGTAGGCTTTATTATTTCCTGTAAGTTAGGTTTTTTATTTTATATAATTCTATTTTTTTTTCTGTAAGTTATGTTTATTTATTTTCTGTATAGTAGTTTTTTTTTGTTGTTGTAAGTTATGTTTTTTATTTTATGTAATTCTGTGTTGTTGTTTTTGTGTAATTAGTGGGGTATTAGGGATTATATTAGGGGGTAGGTAGGTAGTGTAGGGGTTAATAGGGTAGAGGGGGGCTTAGCAGGGTAGAGGGGGTTAATAGGGTAGAAGGGGTTTAACAGGGTAGAAGGGAGGTTAATAGGGTAGAGAGAGGGTTATTAGAGTAGAGGGGGGTTAACAGGGTAGAGGCGGGTAAAAATAGCAGAGGGTCTTTAATAGGGTAGAGTGGGGTTAACAGAGTAGAGGGGGGTTAATAGGGTAGAGGTGGGTGAATAGAATGTGATAGAGTAGGAAAGGGTTAATAGTGTAGTGCTTAGACTTTGTGTCATGAGGGTCTGGGAGGATTCTCATGGCACTTATAGTGTTAATATAGGGGTTAAGTAGTGTCCCATAAGTGTCTGTATAGATCCTTATGGGACTGATAGGGTTAATTAAAGGCTCACGAGGGTCTATATAGACCCCCATGAGTGATGACATTAATTTTAGGTGCTGGGGTGGTATTTATGGTACCTCCAAGGCAGGGGTTAATTTTATAGTTATTGTGGGTCCTTTTTTATAGCAAAAAAACACTGAATTTGAAAAAAAATAAATACAATCAAACTAGCTTTTAAAAATGTAATTTTATCAGAGCAGAACTGCTTCTCTCCACCCCTTATTCAGTGTTTAGGGGAAGGCAACATGTCTGTTCGGGAGACTGTTATAAAATGTGTTATCACTGAAGGAAAGAGGCAGATAAAGACAGCATCATATGCAGATCCTCTCCCATACCTTGGATACTGAATAGGGGATGGAGACAAGTACGTCTGATAGAGAATGCAGTGCTACAGTTCAAATGTAAGTTTTAAGACCTACACCGAAGTGTCTTTTGAATACTAATTTTTTTTGGCTAATCAATTTTAAGGAAAAAAAATTAGATTATCTGACCATTACAGTGGCATTTAAACATTTAATAAAGCACCTTAAAATATTTGTTTTTCCATAAAGCAGAAATCCATGCATTTAGTTTTTTTCATCTAAATCAACATTCTGATTCAGTCTAAGCACAATTCAGACACATTATGCTAACATGCATTGAGATAAAAAATGTAAATGATAGAGCTGTCTCAGCTAGAAAACTTAATTATAATTTTTGGTTCATCAGTAAACTTTAGAATGAAAAGAAGAAGCAAATTAAAACAAAGTGTGTTTGTTTTAAAATTATATAGCTCTGTAGTTGACACCAAGAGTTATTACCTACTGTGTAGAAGTGTGCCTGGGGTCTGGAAGGTAACTTAATTGGTGTGATAGCTGTCATAACTCAAGTTGGCCACTAGTTGTGCTTACCAGGAGGGACTGGATTACAGTAGCAGCCATCTTACCATGGACGTGGCCCAAGTTAATCTATGTCATATTGGTGGTGCACCAAGTGCCCTCCTGAGACTAATACACTCCCCAAACAATGATATCCAGGGGAGTAACAGTTCTGGGCCTAGGAGACCCAATGTTATACTGTTATTGTTATGTATTCAGGGAAAAGGCAGCTTACCACATACCCACTAATGAAGTTGACAATTACACATGAAGTGGATTGGTGTGGTATCCGGTATCTACCCTTCAGTACCAGGGAACAGGGGTTACAGACCCTGAGACTAAGTGACTAAAACAGGTGAGACAATAGGGCTAAGTGGACACATAACATACCCGTAATAAAGTACTATTCCACGTAAGCGGGTTATGATTATGTGCACCTTTACGCATTGGCTAGTAAAATCTGTTAACCTGACCATGATAAAGGGATGGGGAGTGAAGCAGCCATATTGTACTGGGGGTAGCCATCTCTGTACATATTGCGACACATAAGGAGGTCAACCATCTGGTCTCCCAGGTTATCACCCAGGTAAACACACTGGAGTGATAATGGTCAGAACAAAGGGGTCTTTACAGACATTGAGGCACCTCTCAGGGGCAGATCTGACAGGGTTTCCTGGCCTTCACTTTGAGGGGCTAACTATCCATCTGGGAGATGTACACAGGTCGCCAGTCAATCTTCAAATGAGCTCCTTAGCCACACCCAGGGGGACGGCTTTGGGGACAAGGCTGGCCGTTCCCAGGGATTTCCCTTAGCCCATTGACCAGGACTAATAGGAAGTCTCAGAGACCAGTTACTATGGGTCAGCATATGTACAGGAGGGCGTCCTCAAGGTTAGCCACCCCCAGGTCTTTGGTGATGACTGCATATAACCTGTCCAATGTAAAATAAAGGTTCTTAATTTTTACCATCATGATTATGGCGTTGGAGTGAATTATTGTCCAAGCTAGCAGTCTGCTACAGTAATGTCTGATCCAGACTTACTGTAGATCTCCAGAAGCATCTCTGGGCACTGCTAATGATTGGGAGAGCCCTGCCAGGTGCCTTTCATATCTCACTCAAAGAGCAGGTCATGGCAGTTGGTGGCAGCGGTGGGAGGCTCTAGAGGAAAAGACTGAGGATGGAACAGCAGTATGAGGACATGTCCTCAGCAGAACTGAGAAAGGCGCAGAAACTAAGAGGAATGCCCCGGAAGAAACGGGGCCAACCAGCAGATGTGATAGCAGCCTTGAGAAGGTATGATGCAGAACAGCTGGAACAAGAGTAGTTGGGTGAGGGGATAAGCACACTACAAAGGACCCCAAGATCTCAGCAAGAAGAAGGACAGCCAGATGACATCTTAAAGGAGGCAAGACGCAGGTTCAGGGAACTCAGAGAGTTTTGCCCCGGGGATATAACGCTGGAAGAGGCAATTAAAGGAGTGAACCTAATAAAGCAGCAAATAGAGGAAGATGTACAGGAGTGAGTGTCCAAGTTCAGCAAAGGCTTGGGGTCAACCCTGCAGAGATGCCAGTAAGAGTCAAACTGGCATATCAGAATTTTAAACAGTTTCAGGATGATAAAGACAGTATTGACGGATTCATCCAAGAGTTTGAGCAACAATGTAAGGTACAGGACATACCTCATGAAGAATGGGCCAAGTTACTGTTGACTGGAAAGGCCAGCGTAGCCTGTCGGGCCCTTCCTCCAAATCTAGCCATGGATTACAACCATTTGTGTACAGTATTACTGAGCAGATATTCTGTAACCCCTGAAACTTTTCTGGACAGATTCAGAGGCACTACCAAGGGTCAAGAGGACACTCATGTCGAGGTAATGTGTAAACTGAGGCGTGCCTGCACTCAGTGGTGGTCTACACAAGGAGCCACCACAGCAGAGCAAATTTTGGAGGTGGTGCTAATGGAACAGTTTTTTTAACTTTGTGCACAAGAATTTAGGAATTGGCTGCATGATCAGAAGCCTGTAGATGGGGACCAGGCAGCTAGCATGGCCGACCATTTTGTTAGTACCAGAACTCAGAGAGTTCCCCAGACTACCAATGCTAGTGGGCAGGTGAACCGGGGCTCAAGAGATTGGGGCCAACACGGCAGGCGCCTATTGCGCCCAATGCGCCTGGTCATGGGCCCTGGGCGCAGCATCAGAATGCATATGGACACCGGGGTACCCAGTCAGGACTCGTTCCTAAAACACACCCAGAGCCCAGACGGTCCCAGGGAAGATGTTTCCAGTGCAACCAACCAGGCCACCGGGAAAGAGATTGTCCTCTGTCACGTAAGAATCAGAGAGGACCCCCTCAGTCTGCATTGAATTATTTGAGAGAATGGGATGCTGGAGCCGGACAACCCAATGCAGCTCCCTGGGAGCCAGAAGCAGAAGGATGGTACCATGGTATCCACACGGTGAGGAGAGCACAGAAAGACTCCGGGGAACAGCATAGACAACCAATCTGGCTGCAGGGTCACCAGGCTGTGGGTTACTGTGACTCAGGGTCTGCAGTCACTGTAGTTCTACCTAAGTGGGTGCGCCCCTCAGACTGCATACAGAGGCAAATGTGGGTTATGGTTGCTGGGGGAAAACAATTTCCCATTCCCATGGCTCGCATTCAATTGGACTGGGGCACTGGAAGTAAGTCCACAGAGGTAGAAGTTATGGATAACTTGCCTGCGGATGTTTTGCTAGAGAACGATTTGAGTCACATGGTAAGCCAGTATGTACAGCCCTTAACAAGAGCTCAAACCAGAGCCAATGGATGCAGGATGAACAAGGACCAGATGGAATACTCAGAGCCCGGGGTAGGTGACTTTTGGCTACTACATTGACCTTAGGCTGGGCCAAGGGGGAAGAACTTAGAGTAGCATTGCAGGAAGATGAAACGTTAGCAGGGGTAAGGGACAGGGCCGCCCAGGGCAAATCAGTGGATGATCTAGATAGTTTTGTCTGGGAACAGGGGTTGTTGTACAGGATCGGGGTGCCTGGGAAGGATGAGGTAGGAAGGGAACTACGAAAACAGTTAGTGGTCCCACCACAGTATAGAGGCAAGGTGTTACAGATAGCCCATGAGATTCCTCTGGGAGGGCATTTCGGGCAGAAGTAAACTCTGTGTAGGGTGGTGGAGGTATTTTTTTGGCCAGGATTGAATCAGGATGTAAAAAAGTACTGTCGATCCTGTGATGCGTGCCAAAAGACACAGCCGTTTAGGAAAAATAGCAGGGCGCCTCTGCAGTCACTCCCTGTGATGGAGATACCATTTCAGAGGGTAGCCATAGACATTGTCGGCCCACTAGCTAGGGTTAGCAAGACAGGCAAGAAATGTATTCTCACCATGGTAGATTATGCTACCAGGTATCCTGAGGCGGTGGTTTTATCCAGTATCTCAGCAGCTAAGATGGCAGAGGCCTTAATGACTATCTTTACCAGGACAGGATTTCCCCAGGAAATTTTGTCTGACAGAGGACCCCAATTTATGGCCACAGTGACCGAACAATTATGGTCTGTGTGTTGCATAAGGCACATTACAGCCTCCCCCTACCATCCCCAAACCAATGGCCTCTGTGAACGCTTCAATGGGACGCTCAAGCACATGATCCATACTTTTACTGATCAGGAGCCAGACTGGCAACGATTATTGCCTTGTCTGCTCTATGCATACTGAGA
Source organism: Discoglossus pictus (assembly GCA_027410445.1). NCBI lineage: Eukaryota > Metazoa > Chordata > Amphibia > Anura > Alytidae > Discoglossus > Discoglossus pictus. The sequence goes on from CM050167.1 coordinate 181,426,990, forward strand.
GGTACCTCAGGAATCTACAGGGTATTCCCCGTTTGAACTTCTATATGGTAGGCCTGTGAGAGGACCCTTGAGTGTGATCAGGGAGACGTGGCAAGGGGAGTATAGTCACAACCCTGTGCCAGTGGCTACCTATGTATTAGCTTTCAGAGAAAACATGGCTAGGTTGGCTGGACTTGTGAGGAGCAATATGCTTAAAGCGCAAGGGAGAGATAGGAGATATTACAAGGCAGGAACCAGTGACAGGGAACTGGAGGAGGGGATGGGGGTGCTCATGTTGGAACCTCAACCCCAGGATAAGCTACAGTTTCTTTGGAAGGGACCTTACACAATTAGCAAAAAACTGGGCGACAAGTCATATGTGGTTATGGTAGATCCAGAGAGAGTGGTTACCAGGGTGGCCCACATTAATCGCTTAAAAGCATATGTACAGCGAGCAGCTCATATGTTAGCCATTTGCAGGGCCACAGAGGATGACCCAGAGGAAGGGCTGATACCAGACATGTTGCAAAAGGCAGAGCAGAAAACGCTAGAAGACGACCTTCACCAGGCCAAAGATCTAAGCACAGAGCAGCATGGGCCGCTTTTACGCAAACTAACACCCTTCAAAACCTTATTTACCATTGACCCTGGGTGAACCCCCTTAGCAGATCATAGTGGTGACAGGGGAATGTGCCCCATTAAAACAACACCCATACTGAGTCCCTGAAGCTGTTAGGACAAGCATACAAGCAGAATTACGAAAGATGTTACAATTAGGGGTTATTGAAGAATCCAGTAGCCCATGGGCATCTCCTGTAGTATTGGTACCAAAAAAAGATGGAACAACTCGCTTCTGCGTGGATTATCGTAGGCTGAATGATAAAACCAAAACGGATGCCTACCCTGTTCAACGCATGGACGAGTTGTTGGACCGGTTAGGTACTGCCAAGTATTTAACCACGCTGGATCTCTCCATGGGATATTGGCAGATCCCGTTAGAAGAGTCAGCTAGGGGAAAGTCCGCCTTCGTCACCCTCTTTGGACTATACCAATTTAAGGTAATGCCTTTTGGGTTGAAAAATGCCCCTTATACCTTCCAGTGACTGGTAGTCAAATTGTTACATGGGCACCAGGAGTATGCTCAGGCTTACTTGGACGATATAGCTATCTTTAGTCAGACCTGGGAGGAGCATATAGAACATATTGCTAGAATTATGCAAGACATTAAACAAGCCAGGTTGACCATAAGACCATATAAGTGCCAGTGGGCAAAGGCAGAGGTGCAGTACTTGGGTCACTGGGTGGGCAGTGGGAAGTTAAGGCCAGAACCAGCCAAAGTAGAGGGTATTGCGGCTTGGCCTATCCCTAAGACTAAAAAGCAGGTGCTAGCTTTCTTGGGCATCACTGGGTATTACTGCAAGTTTATTCTGGATTTCAGCACTACAGCCAAGCCACTGACCGATTTGACCAAAAAGAAATTGCCCAGGGAAGTGACCTGGACTCCTGCTTGTCAGACTGCTTTCCAGAACCTAAAGGAAGCTCTGACTTGTTCCCCAGTATTGGCTGCCCCGGACTATAACCGACCCTTTGTGGTCCAGACAGATGCCTCCATGTATGGCATAGGGGCCGTGCTAAGCCAGACAGATAATGAAGGAGTGGAACATCCAGTGGCGTATTTGAGCAGGAAATTGTTGCAGCGTGAAACGGCCTATGCTACTGTGGAGAAAGAATGTTTGGCCGTAGTTTGGGCTTTGCGCAAACTTTAACATTATTTATATGGACGACCATTCACTGTGACCACCGACCATAACCCCTTGTGCTGGCTGTCTAAGGTAGCCAGAGAAAATGGACGTTTGCTAAGATGGAGCCTGGCACTACAGACATTCAATTTCCAAGTACAGCACCGTAGGGGTAAGCTCCATCAAAATGCAGATGGATTGTCACGCCAACTGGAGCTATGAGTATCAGTGTAGCTGAGAAAATCATGGTGACCCTTGCTGTTCTCAGGCTGCACTTGGGGGGCCAGTTGTCATAACTCAAGTTGGCCACTAGTTGTGCTTACCAGGAGGGACTGGATTACAGTAGCAGCCATCTTACCATGGACGTGGCCCAAGTTAATCTATGTTATATTGGTGGTGCACCAAGTGCCCTCCTGAGACTAATATACTCCCCAAACAACGATATCCAGGGGAGTAACAGTTCTGGGCCTAGGAGACCCAATGTTATACTGTTATTGTTATGTATTCAGGGAAAAGGCAGCTTACCACATCACCACTAATAAAGTTGACAATTACACATGAAGTGGATTGGTGTGGTATCCGGTATCTACCCTTCAGTACCAGGGAACAGGAGTTACAGACCCTGAGACTAAGTGTCTAAAACAGGTGAGACAATAGGGCTAAGAGGACACATAACATACCCGTAAAAAAGTACTATTCCACATAAGCGGGTTATGATTATGTGCACCTTTACGCATTGGCTAGTAAAATCTGTTAACCTGACCATGATAAAGGGATGGGGAGTGAAGCAGCCATATTGTACTGGGGGTAGACATCTCTGTACATATTGCGACACATAAGGAGGTCAACCATCTGGTCAGAACAAAGGGGCCTTTACAGACATTGAGGCACCTCTCAGGTGCAGATCTGACAGGGTTTCCTGGCCTTCACTTGAGGGGCTAACTATCCATCTGGGAGATGTACACAGGTCGCCAGTCAATCTTCAAATGAGCCCCTTAGCCACGCCCAGGGGGCCGGCTTTGGAGACAAGGCTGGCCGTTCCCAGGGATTTCCCTTAGCCCATTGACCAGGACTAATAGGAAGTCTCAGAGACCAGTTATTATGGGTCAGCATATGTACAGGAGGGCGTCCTCAAGGTTAGCCACCCCCAGGTCTTTGATGATGACTGCATATAACCTGTCCAATGTAAAATAAAGGTTCTTAATTTTTTCCATCATGATTATGGTGTTGGAGTGAATTATTGCCCAAGCAAGCAGTCTGCTACAGTAATGACTGATTCAGACTTACTGTAGATCTCTAGAAGCATCTCAGGGCACTGCTAATGATTGGGAGAGCCCTGCCAGGGCTGGCTGCATCCATCATTCAGTCCAGAGTCATCCCAACAGATCTATTCCTGCAGTAAATAGGGGTAGGTAGTGCCTTTCATATCTCACTCAAAGAGCAGGTCATTGCAATAGCCACTTCACATGAAAGATTTAGGGCCTCATTAAATTAGAAAATGTAGTTAACTCGGTCTTCGCAAAAGTCATCTTAGCGCTGATTGCGAGGACCGATTCCTCGATATGTTCCTCGCAGCCGGCATTGTGAGCTGACACCCAAAAACAGGGGAGAATAGCTCAGAGGAGAGCAACGTATTAACACACACACATAAACCCATGGCGAGAAGCTCGTACCTCGCAAGAATCGGTACAGGTCCAAAAGAGTGCCCGCAAGGGCTACTAAAGCCCATAGGTCCTGCCTCGGAGCAGCCCGATTCCTGGTTCTAAGGCTCCCCCTGCTCTCTAAACACATCCCCATGCTGCAGGGGTCACAATCGGGAGCCCTGCAGCCTCCCCATATTAACTCTTTCAGCGGGGGTAAAGATCGATCATGATCGGGACCCCCGCTGCATTTTAAAATGTCAAATGTCCCGATGCGGGTCCTTAAAGGGCCCACGGTACACTATTGGCCAATGCCGGTCACAGGGGTACTGTAAGTACCCCCGCGGCACCTAACATTAACCCTCCTCTATGCTGAGGGTCCCAATCGGGACCCCTGCAGCATTTAAAAATGTAAATTTCCTGCCGCGGGTCCATGAAAGGACTGTTAAGGTCCTTAAATGATCCACGCTAAATAAAAAATTAACCCCTGCCAAGGGGGTTCTATTAGTACCCCCCCATCTAAAATTCACCCTATCACTCAGGGGGATCAATACAGAGCCCCATGAGCCCTTAATTAACCCCCTTAGTCTCATATGGGTCTATACAGAGCCTTATGGGACACTACTTAACCCCATTAGGCCAATAGGGGTCTATATAGACCCATATATGACACTAATTAACCCCTATAATAACAATATAAGTGCCATGAGGGTCCTCCGGGACACTCATAACACAAAGTCTAAGCACTACACTACACTATTAACCCTAACTATACCCCATTAACCTATTAAGCCTAACTATACCCCATTAACCCATACTAAACCCTGTTAACCCTATCTGGACCCAATCACCCTATCTAGGCCTATTTAACCTTAACTGGGCCTATGTAATACCATCTAGACCCAATAACCCTATCTATCCTGTCTATGTGATTGACAGTTACAACAGCCTATCAGAAGGTGCAGATGGCTTCAGCCAATCACAATGGGATATACCCCATGGAGTGTAGCTCCTTTTGATTGGTTTACAGAAGATTTGCAGGTCCATCAGCCAATCAGAATGGGATAAAGGGGTGTATCCCATTCTGCTTGGCTCACACCTTGGTACCTTCTGATCGGCTGAAATCGGATTGACAGCTTTTCAGCCAATCAGAAGGCGTTATTTCCATTTTTTGACCGGAACAACCACTACAAGCCTCATTTCTGGCAGGGAGCTCCTCCGGGAAGGAGCTCCATTATTTTTTTTTTATTTTTTTAGAGCGGCAAATATTTTGTTCAAGGGCCCAGCTGGAGAAGTCAAGAAGAAGGACAGGGACATCGCAGAAAGGTAAGTTTAACATTTATAATGTATTGAATTTTATGTTTCTTTTTTTCCTAGGGGAGTGACCTGCGGCAGGACAACCTTCATAGCTGAAGGGACATTTGGGCAAGGTAAGTGGTGTTATTTATTCTATTTTAGGTTAGATTTAGTTATTTTTTTATGTATTTAGTTAGGGGTTAATGTCTTTAATTAGGGGTTAAATTGTTTGTAGTTAGGGGTTAAATTGAATGTATTCTATGTTTTCTTTTAATTCTTTCCTGAAATGTATGCTTTTTTTAATGATGGTAACTTAGTTTCTTTTATTTATGGTAACTTAGCTTTTTTTACTTTTGGTAAAGTAGTTTTTTTATTTTTGATAATGTCCTTTTATTATTTTCAGTAATGTGCTTTCTTTATTTTCTGTAATTCTAGTTTTTCTATTTTATTTTCTGTAACAAGGTGGGTTTTTATTTTTTCTGTAATTAGTGGGGTAATAGGGAATTTATTAGGGTGGTAGGTAGGTAGTGTAGGGTTTAACACGGCCCAGGGGGGTTAATAGTGTAGGGTAGGTTTGGGGTTAAATAGGCCCAGTTAAGGTTAATAGGACTAGATAGGCTTACATAGAACTAGGCAGGATTAAATAAGTCTAGATGGGGTTAAATAGGACCAGTTAGCATTAGATAGGCACAGTTAGGGTTAAATAGGCCTAGATAGGGTTATTGGGTCTAGATGGGGTTACATAGGCCCAATTAGGCTTAAATAGGCCTAGATAGGGTTATTGGGACCATATAGGGTTAACAGGCTTTAGTATGTGTTAATGGGGTATAGTTAGGGTTAATAGTGTAGTGTAGTGCTTAGACTTTGAGTCATGAGGGTCCTTTCAGGACACGGAAGGCGGAAAATTTAAATGTTTTAATAGGGCAGGGGTCCCGATCTGGACCGATCAGGACCCCCGCTGCAAGGGTTAATGTGGGTACACTGTGGGGGTACCGATGGGAACCCCCAGCATAGAGGAGGGTTAATGTTAGGTACTGCAGGGGTACTTACAGTACCCCCTTGGCTGGAATTGGTCAATAGTGTGCCGCGGACCCTTTTAGAACCTGCTGCAGGAAATTTGAAATATTTAAATGCAGCGGGGGTCCCGATCGTGATCGATCGGGACCCCCGCTGCAAGGGGTAAGGGGGGACACTGCAGGGGTACCGATTGGCTTGAAGGGGTACCAACCCCACGTCAGGGCTTGTGTTTAAGACACCCGTGGCAAGTGATGATGTGGGGAGCCTACAAGATCATCTCGCAGGCTTTAATTTGATCTGTTCAGCCATTGGCTGAATCAAGCACATTGCTGCCTGTTTGACTAATTGAACTCAGCAGGGCCGTGCATGCAACGCCGGAGAGACTGGGCCACGAGTTGGCTTGTCTCACACGTTGCTCGCAGCCCTTCTAATTTAATATAGTCATAACTTTGTCAAAATTGAAGCACGTAGGGCTTAAGTGCAAACATTTTATGTACGAGACTGGGATTTAATAGTGCTATTAATATTTAGCTCTGTTTTGACTCCCCTCCTGGATCGCTACCTTGTGGTGGTAAAGGGGCTTGTGTACCTCAATGAAGCTGTGGGCTGAGCTATACCATGTAGGGTCACCCAAAATCGGTAGGTCATAGCAGATAGGTCAGACAAATCACAGTCCAGTGGAGAAGGAACTGGCAACCCACTCCAGTATCTTTGCCAAGAAAACCATATGGATACGCACAACTAGAAACACTGACAGATGTGCCTGGCGTGTTGCTTCCATATGGTGACCGATAGTCTGACACAACTGAAGGACTCAACAACAACAACTGATAATTATATTAAAAAGAAAAAAAACATTTTTTTAAATGTTGTATCATTATTGTCATTATTGTTAAAGATTTTGTTTAACTGGTTGTTACTGTATGCTGCTCTATATAAACTACTATTTTGCCACCAGATTGCATGGGATAGGAACCATACCCACACTGTTGAGCCAATGTAGCTGAGTTAAGCTAATTCTTCTGTATTCAACCTCTCCTATGCTTAATATAAGATGTAAAGGACCATGGCCCCCATTTAATTCCAAGCACATAATTACCCTTATGCTGAACGTTTGTGTGCGGGTTCCAAATTTGTTACATATATAGATATATCTAATTGACTCAAGCCCACAAATACAAGCTCAAAGCCCCAACATGCAAACCAGGAACCTGTACATAGCATTTAAGGGCATGATCGTGATCAATTAAGCAAGCTTGTAAGTTACAATTTAGACAGAGACAATAGTAAATGAGACAGTAAAACATGGAGTTTAAACTACACTCAATGTGTGTTATAAAGTCCGATTTGCAATCGCACTCACAATAGAGCAATGTAGAAATCAATAACATTAAATAAAGCAACTGTTCTAGTCCATGCAGGTTCCATGATATGTATTAAAGCCTTGATTCCCAGGATCGATATAATACGGTAATAAAAGATAAAAATATATATATTGTTATTGCACATTTGCAAGCTTGAGAGTGTTGTGAAATTCATTCCAATGCCTTTCATTGCCTTCCCAGTATTTTAAAGTACAGTAGTGTGTTTATATTTGCTTTTGCAGTGTTACGAACAAGTGTTTAACCCACTTGCGAGTCCTATCTAGTATTCGTATAACTTTTGATACATTTGCCATTTACAGGTTTGAAGGCAAATGTGGGCTTGTTGAATTGTTGTAATTCAATATGGTTTTTGCGTCTTTAGCACTGGTAACATTTACGGCTTGAAACATCAAATGAGAAGATAGGACGGAGTCATGTTTTTGGCAACAGCAGTAATTTTGAGCCTGTAACTTGCAATTGGAATGCGAGTAGCAAAATGTAGCCACGTAAATATCAGTCACATCTACAGGCTCCATTTCGGGCTCAAGTAATTGCAATTTGGACAATTAAATAAGGGCCCATGTTGTGGACTCATTTGCATATCCATGCCCAAAATCTCAGATTGCAGTGGAAACATTTTGAGTTGGAAATAGGATCTCTGGCATGTTTTATAAAAGGAAGCAAACATGCATCACTTGTTTGCTTTACAATTATACTAAAGTAACAAATAAACAACTTTGAGAAAATGTTATGTTTTTAAGACTATTTATTAATAAGTAATCCATTTTGTGTTTATTGCATCATCTTCAGAGAGCTGGGACCTGAAGGTTTATTTTTTTATCTGTAGAGGGAGGCTCTCGGGAAGAGAAATAGACAATGTCAAGAGACTTTGTAAGATAACTGGATCTGCTTGAAATTGACACCACATATCTTCCGTTTACATGCCCAGCAGTAAAAACACCCCTCTCACATATATACATAAGTATTATGGATGCTTCCAGGGTCAAGCTGAAGTATCAAAATATAGTTTTTTCCATTGACAATCTACCCTTATGAATTTTCCCTGCTTTATTATGCTTTAAAGACTAAACACACACAGACATATATATATATACTAGCGACTTGCCCGTCAAAAAATGACGGCAATGTGATGTATATGTTTGTCAAGTTGTTTAGTTATTAACATATATTTTTGACTCTTGTAAGTATTTTAATATGAACGTGTATTTTTGTAAATCAATATCAATTGAATGAGGGCCTTTGTTTGCTGGATTTGTTATATTGTGAGGGCCTCATTGAATTTGGCTTTTCAATAGGGCTCTATATAAGCACAGAGCATATTTTTGAACAGAAGTTTTTAGTGAAATTGAGCCAAATGTGCTTATATAGAGCCCTATTGAAATGGGCAAATCACATTTGAATGAGGCCCTCGGCCATTAAACATATTTAGGTCCTGAATCAATTGCGTTTTGACCAATTGAATAGGGCTCTATATAAGCACATAAAATATTTTTTGACAGAAGTTTTTAGTTAGTGAAGACCTTGATTGTGGTTAGAAGTTCAGTAACTAAAAATGTCTGTCTAAAAAATCTATTATGTGCTTATATAAAGCCCTATTCAATTAGCCAACTCACAATTGAATAAGACTCATGGTTCGGTTCTTTTTTATACTTAATACTGTACCTTGATTGAAGTGTGGAATGACAGAGGGTCCCCTCCTGCCAATCTTAATCCGCCGGTCTTCTTGTAGTGTCTGTTTGAAAAATAAAGTGAAATAGTGAATTATAGAATTTTTTATTTGTATTTAACAAACCATGGCCTTTTCAGCATTTAAAGTATTTTTGTATCTTACCTCTTCTTCTTTGTTGGTGTTCTTTAAAAGGGATTGTGCTTCACAGTGCACGGTGCAAATTGTTGAGAGACGCTGTTGATGCAGAGTCTGTTTGAATATTAAAAAAAGTTGAAAGATTGAGTTTTAGGTGATCTATTAAATTGCAGTAAATTAATTTCATTGAAATATACTTCTGTAATTAATTTGAATTAACATTATTTTTTGGTGGGGTCTACACACATATGTCACATACATGAAGCACATTTCCATAGTTGAAAGTAATTTTTTTGTGTGCGTGTGACATATAACTATACATGAATCATATTTTAATTGTTAAATTAACCTTATTTTTATTTTTGGCCAACATACATAAATGTGTGTGTGACATGTGACTATAGATGATACACATATATGTGCGTGTCACATATCAGTATACATGACTCATATTTTAATAGTATTTTAATAGTCCCAACTTATTTTTTTGTAATGTAATTTAAATGTAGTTGTTTAATTAGTTTGTTGCAGGGGCAATACACATAAATGTGCATGTGACATGTCACTATACATTATACGCATAAATGTGCGTGTGACATGTCACTATACATTATACACATAAATGTGCGTGTCACATGTCACTATACATTATACGCATAAATGTGCGTGTCACTTGTCAGTATACATTATACGCATATATGTGCGTGACACATGTCAGTATACATTATACGCATATATGTGCGTGTCAGTATACATAAACCTCTTTGTCTTCTTTAATTTTTTTTTTTGATGTCCTGTCTTGAAAATAAGTAATATATTATAGCTTACCTCTCAGTTGTAATTTGCACAATGTAAAGTAGTAAATTAGGAAAGAATTATCTTCTCAAGTTTTAGCAGCAGTTATCTCCGAAGTCACTCTGTTCATCACCTGAGGAGAAATGTATTTTTCTCTGTCAAATAGACAGTATTTATAAACTTGTAGAACATTCTGGAAAGTTAGACCGTTAGAACGCAATACGCATGCGCTATTTGCGTTCCAGCGTACAATTTGCGTTCCATCCGCCATTTTGTGCGTAGTAGTGGTTAAAATGGTGTTTAATATGAGTGTGATCCGTTCCGCATAGTATGTGTTTCATTATTGCGAGTAAGTGTAGTGTAGTTACGTCTGGAGCCTCGTTTTCGTTTTGTTCGGCGGCCATTTTTTCTCTCGCTTAGCCGATTTTCGGTCGTTTAAACTCTTTGTTTTGACTTAAATGGACGTGTAAATGAACTTTTGGAGGTGCCGGATGCCCCCCCGTGCTGTAAGTAAGCTTTTTATGTGTTTGTTGTGTTTATTTCTTGTGTTTGTGATGTTTTGATGCGCGGCGGTTGGAATGGGTCTTTCGCGGCCGTATTTTTTTCCGATGCGGCCGTACTGTTTTTTTGTTAAGTCTTGCGTCTGTGTGTCTGGGTGTAAGCGGGTGTGAGGCGACTTTGAGTTTTTTTTTGTTATGAAGTTGTGTGTGTGTGTATGTGTGTTAACACAGCCGATGTTGGGATGCTCCCACCACCGCAAATGCGGACCCTCGCTTCGCGAGGATCCGCATTTGCGGGGACGTTGTTGGGTTTTTGTTGGCTGGGCGGTTGGGTTTATTCTGTTAAAAAAGTTGTGTGTGTGTATGTGTGTGTTAACACAGCCGACGTTGAGCCTCCACAACCGCAAATGCGGGCCCTCGCTTCGCGAGGACCCACATTTGCGGTGAACTGCGTCCCTCGCTTCGCGAGGGACGCAGTTCTTGCGGGCTCGCTACGCGAGCCCGCAAGCGTGAGCAACGACTCGTACGCTCACAACTATATATGTGATATATATATATATATATATATAAATATATATAGTACTTATTAATCTATATATATATATATATATATATATAGAGAGAGAGAGAGAGAGACAGAGAGAATAAGAGAGAGAGAGACAGAGAGAATGAGAGAGAAAGAGAGAGAGAGCGAGAGATTAATATTGAGTATTGCAGATTATTATGATATTTTGTATTGGACGAATGTCTTATTTATATTGATGAGCTTTTAAGAGGTTCAACCTCTCTTTATCAAGTCTGAAGCTAAACTAACATGAGATGCAACCCTCAGTTTAAATAAAAACAACAGATGCAGAGAGAGTGGAGATAACATCTGACATCATCAGGTAAATACATATATGGGGAATAAACAAAACATAGTAAAGGAAACATATATACACATACTATATACACATATACATCAATATATACATGAAAAAAACAGCACTGTAGCACAGTGATATCATTCCTTTTGGAAAAACTGCTTGTTATGGTAAATAAAATAAAAATTCACATGAAATTGTGATAATGTGTTAGAAAACCCAAGTCTATATTAAGTCCTGTATTTTTAGTATTTCAAAGCTTTTCTCTCTCAATGTTTTTTGACTTTTAAGTTTTGGATAGAATGATCCTTCTGGCTAAAATGGTGTACCACTGGGCTACAATAACTGTCTTCATTATGCTTTCTTATTGAATGCCTGTGTAAATTCACCTTTCAGTGCATTTTTTTGGCTGGTTTCTCCAATATAACAGCCTGTGTCACATAAAGTACATTGTATTATATAAACCACATGGGACGATGAACATGAATATGATTCTTTGATGTTATAGGTCTTGTTGTTAAGTCCGTCTGTGTGATTATTACAAATGTTTTGACATACTTTACAGACTTTTGTTACAAGTTTTAGTTCCATTTTTTATATTTAGTTCATTGGCCAATTTTCTGCTGATAAGTTTTTGTTTCAGGTTTGCTTGTTGTTTACATGGAAGGATAGGAGGTTTTGGGAATATATCTTTTAATTCAGTATCTTCAGTTCGTAATGGTTGTAAATCTTTGAATATTTTCTGTATTCTCTCTAAAATTGGATGGTATGTGGTCACTAGAGGTATACGTGAAATAATTTCTTTTGTTTTGTATTTTAACAGGTGTTCACAGGGTATTTTGATGGCAGTGATTATTTTCTGGGAAATAATACAGTGTTTTAAATTTTGTATCACAATCTCCAGTGTTTGAGCATATGCAATGGTATCTAATAGCTTGACTGTGGATGATGGCTTGTTTGGTGTGTGAAGGATGGAAACTGGAGCTGTGTAGGTAGCTACATCTGTCTGTGAATTCCCTATATATGTTTATATTGTGTTTATTTACCCTATATACAGTATAATTACCTGATGTCAGATGCTGTCTCCACTCTCTCTGCATCACTGTTTTTATTCAAACTGAGGGTTCCAGCTCATGCTGGTAATATTGCTTGCGTCTTGATAAAGAGATGTAAAAAAAAAAGAAATCAGATGTGTAAGAGTCCCAGTTAACAGTCCCAAAATCAATCATGACAATGACTAATATTTGTATATATATATATGTTATGTGTAAAACTTTATGTATGGTAGCAAACACAACAAAGCCTATGCTGTCTCTCCTAGGGCTCTGTGTGTAACCATGCACAGCACAGTATAGTTGTAACACACACCTAGCGTTAGAAGTAAGGAATAATTACCAGCTTTAATATAATGCTGAAAGGCTATCTATATTCGTTCTTTTCCTCACTCAGTTGGAGAGTACACTCTGAGTAGTGGATGGATTTGCCGAATGACCACATGATGACGCTGGATTTCACTAAGCACAGTTTTATCCAGGGAATTAGCAGAAGACCATATATGGTATTCTTGAACGCATGGGTGTGTGTAACTTTGAGAGCCGGATATGTCTAGTTTTACATGTGGCCAAGGAATCCTTTGTGTGGACAGCCGACCAGTGACGGGACTTTGTGAAAGACATGTGACCTAATTGACCAATAAGAAATAAAGATCATGAGTTTGGGGGTGGGATTAATATTATTTAAGTAGAGTTCGAAGTGGGGCTCTTCCTCTTTTGCTCTTGGCTCTTTGCAATCTACAACTCTCTTTGTTCCATCTACAACTCTCTGGAGTTCTTCTCTCTTCACTAAACTGTGGAGGCCTGGTAAAGTATCATACACACACATGGACATAATTGGTAGTGTTAGAATGCCTTTCTGCTAAGTTAAGAGATGTTGTTTCCATACTATTATCATATATTATGAATGTATTTGTATTAATTATTGTGTTCTAATAAATGCACATTTTGTAACCATAAATCTGTAGCGCCTCATGAATATATTTATTAAGTGTTTTCCGTAGAAGGCAAGATCTCAGGATTAGATTAGAATAATTATTATAATCATAATTAATATGATTATGAATAATAATATTGTAATTAATTAATTTAACCGTTTTTATAACAATAGTCAATATCTGAGCAGGAACCTTTTGCCTACATAGACTTAATGCTGCAATTTTTTCTGATGCTCTTTAATGTGATTGGTGTTGCTTTGGAGATGCAAAACCTTAAACCATCTGTTGGTCGGCAGCTTTGCGGGCTAGAATGTAATCAATTAAGCAAGCCCGTAGTTACGGGTTTAGATGGAGCCAATGGAAACAGAGATCGTCAGCATTGCGTCACAGGAAACTGGAGCGCGATTCAATTACTATCTACGAGCAAACCCAAATTCCAGTCAAAATGCAATATTACTAAAGCCGCAAATATTTGATTGCTGGGATTGATATAACACAAAAAATATACATGAAATGAAGAGTTTTTCGGAGCCAATTTGAAGGCGTGTTAACCCGCAAGTCGTCTGCGGGTTGCGTTACGGGGCTAATTTAATAGCAAATATCTCTAAGATCTACATTATGGGCTATGTTTTAACACGTAGCCCGAATTTAATGTGGCTGATAGTTAATACAAAGATAACATTAATTTCCTTGCATGTGCCTTGAAATAGCACTGCAAATCTGATTGTTAAAGTAGCTTAGCGAGTGTTTCTACTTGGGGAATGTAATTGAGGCCTGACTTTGTTCCAAACAGATTATAGAGAGAATAAAAGAACATTGTTTAACACTTCCAACATAAGTTTGTCATGCAAACAAAGCTGTTTGAATTGGGAAATAGATTGTTTTATTTCTGTGTCACTAAAATGTATTATCTAGAGAAGGTGACTTTACCTGTTACAGTTCTTGAGGGTGTGGAACATTTGCTTCCCTTCTCTTCAGATTGACCATATAAGGTTTCCACAAAATATCACAGATGACACAAAAAATTAAATCCTGCTTTAAACCCCATTTGTATTGTGCTACAGTTTTGTGATATTAGTAACATCTATGGGAACATTTACATAGTACTTGTTCTGTTAGGTAGGGGAATAGTAAGTAAATTATGGAATTATATAATTTTTCTGTGATATCTTTGCACATAAATTTCACTTCCTGGGATGCACAAGAAAACTATTATGTAATAGTACAATCTGTATTGTGAAAATTCCACTGAAAATCCACATATTAAGCGCCATAATGAGAAGTTGTTATAAGGCTGGAAAATTGATCGTACAGTGTTACTAAAAGCTTTCTCAGGCAGGAAATGTAACCTTGTTGGTATGTGTTAAAAACATTTGGAATAAATAGAATGTTCATCCGTCTTTATGCCAAATTCACATTTCTAAAAAGATAGCAACCAGGTCGGAAGAATAATTTTAATAATAATACCATTATTTTATAGTTCAAGTTATAGTTCAAAACATGAGCAGAGAAATGTACTGTAAACACAGCTGCAATGTATTGCTGCACTATAACATTTATATGCTAAACAACCTTGAAATGTTTGTCAAAAGTGAAATTAGAAGTGAAAATCCATAAAGAGCCCCATACCACACAGCCATATATGTGTTTCAATGTTAACATTTGTATTAATCGTCTCACAAAAAGAAAGGGAAATTATGCCTATACCACATTGGACTTGCGTGCAAAAATCCCACATTAAAATATCAGAGTTATAAAATTGCACTTGCGTAAAAAAGCAAGATAAAAAATTACAGAAAATAAAAAGTATTGCAATAGAAATGTAAATAATAATAACTTTTTCCTGTAGAAACATTTTTTTTTTGCATCTGATTCTGTTAACCAGTAAGAGATGGGCATCTAAATGAGTATACATAATTGTGATTTGCTATTATGTAACCAATAAGATTAAGGGTAGTAGTCTTCTTTGATTTTTTTATATTAATCAGATTGTGAGCAATTCAGTTTTTATGCTGACTAAAATTTGATTAATGCCTATTTCAACCAATCAAAAGCCTAGAAAGTGGGTTATGTATATATGGGTGTAGGCGGCTTAATCATTAATCTTTCTATATTCATTGCTGATTGTGTCACGGAAGGGGAGGTGTCCAGGACTTAGGGCTAATGTTTTATTAACTTCATGTTAGTTTAGAGTGTATACTTTATTTAGCGGGCTAGTTTCTAGTTATATAGCTTATTGTGAAGTAACATACTCTAAGCAATTGTGGTTCAGTAAGCATTTTAGCAAGTCTAATGTGATCTAGGCACAACTGCTACAGGGGAACTATTTATGCCATCAAATGTATTTTTTAGTTGATCATAGATATATCTTAAATATATATGTTTTGCTTCATATCGAGATAAAATAAAGAAAACTAATAGGTTTTCGCCATGCTACAAATCAGTGCCTAAAGACTTGCACCAAATCAATGTTGTTAATGAGCTACAGTATCACATATATAGTTGTGAGGGCCGCAGTTGCTGGCAAGGAGCGCTCCTTGCCAGCAACTGCGGACCTCGCAAAGTTAACGGACTTACGGAACAAAAATACAACACGCATTACGACCCATTGCGACCTTGCAAAAAACGCCTGAAACCCTCGCACATGAAAACATGAAAAACACAATAAATCCACACAACAAATACATAAAAAGCTTACCTACAGCAAGGGGGGGGAGGCACCTAGGACCTTGAAAACTGAAGTTACACCTCAATTGAACTCGAAATAGAGTTTAGACATTCGAAAATCCCCTAAGCGAGCGAAAAAACAAAAACGAGGCTACAGGACTCTAAAGACGCAAAACACCACCAAACACCTACGGATTTTCGGAAAAAGATGTACGAGATCCGAAAATAAGGACGCGACCCGAAAAACATTACAAACACAATAAATACACATAACAAACATATAAAAAGCTTACCCACCACAAGGGGTGCACCCAGGACCTCTGCAAGTGAAGTTACACCTTGATTCAAGTCCAAATTTCTGAGTTTAGACACCCGAAAATCACCTAAGCGAGAGAAAAAATGTCTGCCGAACAAAACGAAAACGAGGCTAAGGACGCAAATCTACTACACTTACTCGCGAAACGTAACGAACGCTCCAGTCCAGTTCACGAGCCACGTGATACACACTATGCGGCACGTACCACACTGCTATTACCCACCATTTTACATGAAACACACAACTATTAGCCGCAAAATGGCATCTGGAACGCAAATTTTACGCTGGAACGCAAATAGCACATGCGTATTGCGTTCTAACGGTTTCAAGCACCTAAAAGTTTATAAATACTGCCTACTTTCCAGAAAATTCTACATTTCTCCTACAGAAGAGATTTACTTCCTAATTTACAACTTCACAATCTGCAAATTCCAACTGAGAGGTAAATATAGCTATAATATATTTCATTTATTAAGAAAGACCCCCAAAAAAAACTTTCAAAAAAAATTCATGTATAGTGACATGTGAAATGCACATATACAGTATGTGTATAGGCCCTACAACAAGCTAATCTTAACTCAAAGTAATGAAAGAAGTATATTCAACTGACATTAATTCACAGCAACTCATAGCAAAAAAAAAAAAAATGACACCAATACATATTTAACCTGCAGCTGAATCTTTCCTGTTTTTTTCACTACTCAGACTCTGCATCCACAGCGTCACTCAAGAGTTTGCCGCGTGGACTGTGAAAGAGGATAACTTTTAAAGAACAGAAAGAAAGAAGAAGAGGTAAGATACAAACATACATTACATGCAGAAAAAGAACATGCTTTTCTAAAACCAAAACAATGAATATACAATTAACCATTTCCCTTTCTCTTTCAAACAGACACTACAAGAAGACTGGTGGATTAAGATTGGCAGGAGGGGACCCTCTGTCATTCAGACAAGAAAAAGACTTCAATCAAGGTATAGTATAACAAGTACAAAAAGAAACACAAATCCCATGTTTAGTGCCGCCAATATCAGAAGTCAAACTACAAAATACAAGCCACAATACAAATTACAGCAACACAAAAACACCACAGTCCAAGAAACGTTCCAAAGACATATACAATTCACAAATAAACACACTTGCACAGAAAAAACAATTGATAACACAACGCAGTACTAAAAAACAAGTGGCGGACACAAAACAGGATAGCATACCAAACATTAGCAACATACAAAAAACAAAAGTATTCCTCCTGTTTACTCTACAACAACCTCTAACCATCATCCACAAGCCAGATGGAGCATCCCAAAAGTGGTGAACAAAAAACAGGATAGTACAAAACAGCGCCACAACATATAGAAAAGTCAATTAACATTCCTGTTTACTGTCCAACAACCTCTAACCCTCACAAAGAAGCCAAATTAAGCATACCAAAAGTGGCAAATAGAGCATCCAAAATGTGGTGGACACAAAACAGGATAGTACAAAAAATCCCAACAACATATACAAAAGTAACTTAACATTCCGGTTTACTGTTCAACAACCTTTAACCCTCACAAACAAGCCAAATTAAGCATACCAAAAGTGACGGACGTTAAACAGGATACTACTGTAAATAGTTCCAACATACAGAAAATACAATTCACAGTCAGCTTTACTCTACAAGAACCATTTCAGCCACATGCCAAATACAGCATCCCAAAAGTGGTGGACACAAAACAGGATAGTCCAACAAACATTGCTAACATATACAAAATGGAAATAACATTAATGATTACTCTAAAAAAAAATATAACTGTAACCCAGAACTAAAATCAAACAATTTTGAAGTGGTGCACAAAAAACAGCATAGCATAAGAAATCAGGATAACAGATACAGTATAAAAAAAATCATCCTGTTTCATGCCTAACCAACTACTACAGTAAAACAATAATACAATTACAACAGTAGTGTACACAAAACAAAATACTAATCAATTACAGCCAGCGCTGTACTGTTTCTCACACACTTTCAAATCAATAACATTTTACACAGAAGAAACAAAGCTAATATCAGAACACATTGCTTTGCCAACAAATAAACTATGCTATTCATGAGAAATACATTCTAATCAAATAACAATTATCTTTTTCTATTACAACAGATACTGCGTCAAGACTATCGCACGAAGATTTACAACAGCGGATCCAGGGATATTCATCATGAAATCACACTTCAAACAACGTACAGTATAACAAGTAAAAAAAGAGAAAACAAAATGAACATGTTTGCTGTGCATCCATGTCAAGAGAAAAAACAAAATAAAACAACAACACACCAACAACAATAAGCCCCACAAATCATCAGCTTTCACAAAATATTACTGACACATTTATCATTTACCTGCTAATTAGCTTTTACGTAGAACAATGTTTAACAGTAAACCCTAACTTCAATCTATCAAAAAAAACTTGCCCAAAAAAAACCAGCATAGTCCAAGAAATAGTGAAAACACATAAAAAATAAAAAAAATCTCACTTCACAGCCCTAACGTACAATATTAAGCACAAAACCTAAACAGACACATAAAATAGAATACTACAACAAATACTACTAACACCTAACAACAATACAAACCTTCTTTACAAAGCCACACCATATAAGCCTTTAAGTAAAACAGAAGGGTACTATTACAACAATCTCCTGCAATACAAATTTCAAAGAGCAATATATTACTACCATTTTTTTGCCTCTACTATGCCTCAAAGCCAACCCTACAAACCTACAAGATAAAAACCACCGAACAACCAAAAAAAAAAAATATATATATAAAAATCATTTAACACTATAAAGCTACTACATCTACAATAAGCTATAATGCAATTACCTTGGGTGTGCTATGCATCTAAGCCAAAAATTACAACCTACAAGAGAAAAAGTAACAGCAAAGAAATAAAACAGACTCATTTAACAATAGAAAGCAAGTTCATCTACAATGACCTATAATCACATACAAACAAAGTTAATTTATAATCACAACAGTGTTGCAACAAATTTTTTTTACTAACCAACTTAACATCTCAAACTAAACTAATGATACATTATTTTCATTTACAGATTAAGATGGCTGATAACGAGACCAAACAGGAAAAGATAAGACGTCAAGCTAAAGAACGACAACAAAGATGGGCAAACAAGCAGACGCCGGAGCAGAAGGAAATTCGACGAGAAAAAGAACCCAAAAGATTTGCAAGCAAAAGAGTTTTACCTGAAAAAGCCATCATTTTACCATCTTCTTTCCAGGGATCTCCTCGAAATATCAGAGAAAGATACAATGATGCCATGGCTATTGTCATAAAATTTGGAAAATGTGATTTATTTATTACATTTACATGTAATCCCCAATGGCCAGAAATTACACAAAATTTATTTCTTGTCCAAACTGCTTCCGATAGACCAGATTTAGTATCCAGAGTTTTCAAAATTAAATGAAATTAATTAATACGTGACATTACTATAAGTCACTTATTTGGCAAATGTCTTGTTTATGTATATACAATTGAATTTCAAAAAGGAGGCCTTCCACATGCACATCTTCTGATAATCCTTCAAGAAAAAGATAAATTAGATACTGGTGACAAAGTGGATTCAGTCATTGTTGCTGAACTACCAGATCCAGAACTATATGGTAGACTTTATGAGATTGTAACTCATCGGATGATTCATGGACCCTGTGGCGAGCTTAATCCACAATCACCATGTATGGAAAATAATACATGTACAAAAGAATTTCCTAAAGATTATAGGGGCAAAACTTATGCCAATTGTGATGGTTATCCATTATATAGAAGAAGAGAGGGAGATAGTGCCATTATTCGTGGCAAAAAGGTCGACAATAGATATGTGGTACCACACAATCCACATTTCCTTATGAAGTATAATGCACACAAATAATGTAGAAGCCTGCACTTCCATCAAATCCATTAAATATGTCTACAAATATATTTACAAAGGCTATGATGCAGCTACTGTAGTCGTCAAAAGTGCAGACAATACCGAAAGCACTGAGTTAGTACATGATGAACTTGCATCTCTCATGTAGATGCTCGCTATCTCAGTGGGCCAGAAGCTATGTGGCGGCTTTTAAAATTTGAAATGCATGATAGATCACATGCAGTATGTAGATTAGCAGTACATTTGCCACAAAGACATTTAGTGTATTTCCATACTGGAAATTAAACTAATGCATTGGCCCAAAGTGAGCATCGTCACACTGCACTAACTGCATGGTTTCAATTAAATTCTACAGATTCACAGGCAACACAATTCTTATATATTGAAATTCCATATCACTATGTTTTTGTGAATGGATTATGGAGACCAAGAATTTACACGGTCAGTCCAAGAGATCTTGAACGTTTCTGCTTACGACTACTAGTTTTAAATGTTCCTGGTGCACAAAGTTTTGAACACTTAAGAACTGTTAATGACATAGTATATGAATCCTTTCATTTAGCTGCCAGACATAGAAACTTACTAGCTGATGATACAAAATGGGAAAGATGTTTAGAAGAAGCAGCACTATGTCAAATGCCACTGCAGATGAGGGAACAATTTGCATTAATTTGTATCTTCTCAAATGCTCCAAATGCATTAGCTTTGTGGGACACATTTAAAAGTAATATGACTGAAGACTTTATGCAACGATACAATGAACCGATTGCACACTTAAAAGCATTAATGGAAATCCAAGAAGTATTTTTAATTCATGGATTAAGTTGTGCAAGTTTTAATCTGCCTGATCCAGGTCTTATAGATGACATAAACTTTGAAGACTATGATATTCAACTATAAGTACAAAGGACAGAAGAAAGACTTGCAACTTTAAATACATTACAATTGCAAGCATTTAATGCCATAAAAAATGCACTAGATGATGACATGCTCAAAGAGCGTTATTTCTATCTTGATGGACCTGGCGGATCAGGAAAAACATATCTATATAATTTATTAATTAGTTTTGTACGAACACAAGGTCAAATAGCACTCGCATTTGCCACCACTGGAATTGCTGCACTTTTGTTAGAAGGTGGAAAAACTGTACATAGTGGGTTTAAACTGCCAGTGCCTATTTTAAAAACATCAGCGTCAGATATTCGCATGACATCATTACAAACAAAAAAAATGAAAAAAAGTAAATTAATTATAATAAATGAGGCTACAATGATGTCATGCTATGCCCTCCAATGTATTGACCGTTTGCTTCGTGAAGTAATGGATAATACTTTTCCATTTGGTGGAAAGGTAATGTTGTTAGGTGGCAATTTTAGACAAACATTACCTGTTGTTGTACATGGAAATCGAACCGACATTATCGAAACCTGTATAAAGTCAAGTACACTATGGAAACATTTTACCCATCTTCAATTACAACAAAATATGAGATCAGAAGGCCAAAATGATTTCAATGATTGGCTTATTAAAATTGGAGAAGGAAAAACTGAAAAAATACAAAATTTACCTGACGACACTGTGCACATCCCACCTCATATGATTTGTCAACAAGATCTTATATCGGCTATATTCGAAAGTACAATAAATAACCAGGACTATTCTGAACTTGCCAGTCAAGTCATACTAACATGTAAAAATAAGGATGCATTGATCCTCAATATTCTGTACTTGCTGATGACAAAGAAAGTCAGGCAAACTTTTCCACTTAATTCATAAACTCATTAACTCCTTCTGGAATGCCACCACATATTTTGAAGCTACAGAAAGGTGCAATTGTCATGTTACTACAAAATATGAAGATTAATTGTTCAACAATTAAAGGACCATTTCATAGATGCTGAAATTTTAGCTGGTAACCATAAAGGAGAGAGAGTTTTCATACCAAGGATAGATTTATCACCAAGTGAAAGTAGTCTCCCTTTTATACTTCAAAGAAGACAATTTCCCATCATTATGGCATTTGCCATAAACATTAATAAATCACAAGGACAAACTTTCAAATCTATGGGTATTTTCTTAGAAGAACCAGTATTTGCACATGGCCAATTGTAGGTTGTCTTATCACGCTGAAAAAATTCACAGGCTATTAAAGTTTACATTGAAAACAATGAAAGTCAAGGTGATTTATTAGAGGATGGACGCATTTTTACTAAAACATTGTCTACTATGAAGTACTGTAACTTTACATCAAACAAACAAAAGCCATGCCAAACCAATTTAAAACCAAAGTCAAAAATAAACTAAACCACAATATAACCACAAAAAAATCAGAAAAATTACACACAACCGTCCGTTTCTTTCAAAAGATCATTATTACGCCACAGAAATTAGTTTTACACCAACAATATTTCCATAATAAACTACATACAATTGTTAAACACATAGAGAATAGTGGTTACACATCGCGGACAAACTTTAAGGTTTCTCGTTCTCTTTTTAGAGAACCACTTTTCCACAGAGGAAACTCTGTGCCATTTAAAACAATTACTACACCAACAAACAAATGTCAACCATTGAAAACTACAATAAATATAGAATTCAGTCATAATTCATGGAAGTACTATTTATGCATGATTAGCCCCACAAAACACTTGCCTTGCATTATTTTACAAAATTCTGTTCAAATGTTAATTAACTATGTTACTGTTTTTAACGTTACAAGTTTGACAAAAACCTTTAAAGTTCCTTACTTAGACAGATAAGAAAGGTCATGTTAAGAGCGCAAGCATGTTTTCAGTCACAATGTAAATGTTGTATTTCATGTTAAACATTAATCCAGGGAGTAATCCGATTGCCAGTTAATGGGGTCAGAAAGGAATTACTTTTTTTCCTGCTTTGATACAATTAGCTGCGTTTCAAAGAGGGTTTTTACTGTTTGCCTTGCTCTGGATTCAATGTATATTTAAGTTAACAGTTCTTCAGCTACAAGTTGCATGTTAAAAAAACATTAGCTCAAGTTTACAGTACTCATTAATCTAAAGTTCAACTGTTCTTACATTCAAATGTTAATACTTTTACTACAAAACTCTTTAATACTTACTCAAGAAGAAAAGAAAATGTTCCAAAAATAAACATGTTTAATATAAGAATTGTACTTATTTCGACATAACTAAAACCTTACAAGTGTCAAATACGTATATTACTAACTAAACAAAGTTACAAACATACACATCTCATTGCCGTCATTTTTTGATGGGCAAGTCGCTAGTTTACAATATTTTTCATGTACCGCTAATCACATTTTGGAGTGTGAACATTAAATAAAAATGCTTTTAAAAACTGTCTATTCCTGTAAGAAGCATATGAATTACTGTGTAATATTTACTGGATTTCAGCACAGATTGTGTGACATTATTTAGCACACTATGCAGTAACATAGTCCTCCATTCAATTGCAATCCATACTAGCTGTAAGTCTGCGGGCTTGAAATTTTCCACAGTTACAGAGCAATTCAATTGATCAAGCCCGCAGCTACCTGGCAGAAAGCCTAAACCGTAAACCATGCACCGTAAGTAGTATTTCAGAGCATGATCATGATCAGTTAAGCAAGGCCGTAACTACCGATAGAGAAACAGCCAATAGTAAAACGTCAGTAAAACATGGAGGTTGAACGTCAATCAATTAGTGTTTAGAAATACCATATGCGGCCGGACTCTCAATCCGGCAATGAACAAAATAATACAAATTTATGACGATACTGTTCTAGTTCATGTGGGTGGCCTGATATGTATTAACTCCTTGATTACCAAGGTTAATATAACACAGAAATTAAACATAAAAAAAAAATGTTTTGATTGCAGCTTTGCGAGCTTGTGACTGTTGTGCAATTAATTATAATGTCTTTCACCACTTTCCCCATCTTTTCAAGTGCATTATTGATTTTTTATTTGCATTTACAGTGCTACAAACAGGTGTTTTACCCTCTTTGTGAGTCCTATCTGGTACTCATAGGATTTTCTTCTACATTTGCCATTTACGGGTGTGAAAACATTTGCAGGCTTGAGGAATTGTAGCAATTGAATAGCGATTTGTGGTTGTAATATTTACGGGTTTGAAAGATCAAAGGCTTAGATGGGTTGTAAGTTATGATTTTGACAACTGCAGGGATTTTCACCCTGTAACCTGCAAATTATTTGCGGGTAGCAAAAAGATGCCAATTGAATAGCAAATTTGTTTATGGGCTACATTACGGGCTCCAGTAACTAACATTTGCTCAATTGAATGGAAGCCATAATTTTTCAGAACAGAGCTGTTATAATCTTTAATGGAGTTAAGGCCAATCAATATCCTTTATATACCTTATTAGATGATCTGAGGACTCTTCAACTGTCCTAATTGGAGAACATACTCGTAATAGTATTCTTTTGCAATAATGGTAATTGCAGCTCTTTGCCTATAGTTATTACTGATTATATTTAACTAGCGACTTGCCCGTCAAAAATGACAGGGCAATACAATTTTAAGCCATGGGAATGCTGTTTGCCACACAATGTAAGGCTTTGGCTCCTCTGTGGACCTTCGGCGCTCCTTGTGAGCCTATCCCCTCGTGTACTTTAATTGTCCGGAATTGCAACGATCACCTTTGGTGGTCATCGCGAAGACAGATATATAAGAACAGTGTAAAATTTGAAAAAAATGTGAGTACAGTGAATTAATAAAGTAATGTGAATTAATAAATTAATATACTTTACCTATTTATGTTTAATATGCAGCAATCAATATCCTGAAGAGCTAACAATCTATTTTGATTTTCCTGCATCTGAAAATGTACAGTTGGAGTGTTGATCATGCGAGGAGAAAGTGTCAGCAATGTGGCAAGTGTACAGTGTAAATAGGCTGCGTGCGCGAGGCCAAACCGCTTGTTTAGGCGGGTAAATCGGTCCGTATTTCCTCATTGCACGTTTAATTTTTTTTTTCTAAGTCCTGCAGCGTGGTTGTTTTTTTTTCAATGTCCTGCTTTTTTGGGTTGTTTTTAACCGCGAGTGAGGCACCGTAGAGCCTCCCCATCCGCAAATGCGGCCCCTTGCTTCGCAACGACGACTCACAGTTTGACAACTATTATATGTGATGATAGCAAGGCAGTTTTTTGCAAATTTACTTGTGCTGCAGGATGTCATGTGCCCCAAATATGGTTTGATATTTAAAGCATTAATAACAAAGACAATCACCACAATTACCACTTAGCAAGGCTGTGTAACTTTTAAACACTGAATGGTACTGGGCAAATAATCTAGTATTGTAAAAAAGAGAAACTGATATGGGCAAGGATAAAATGACCCTTTCGTATAGGAAAATACATTTAGCTCAAATTTATAAATAGACTAACAGTTCAGATTCAGAAGTTATGATAAAACTACTTGTTCATGAGATACTGCTACACAAGACAGTATATACAACATACATGCATTGGGCCTCATTCTATTATCGGCCGTAAATCGGCCGTAAGGCTGCGATTCCTTGCGAGGGTTCAGTTAACTCGCGATTCTATTATACGGCCCCGCAAGGATCTCCTTTTACGGCCGGCCGCATATCTTGGAACCCGCTGTAATCTGTGAAATATAAAAACTCAAAAATAAATTCAAGCCTGCACTGTACAGCTCTGTAAATGCTAGGGATCATATTGGGGGACATGAGGATTAAAAGGAACCCACTCTCAAGCTTGCACATCTGCCCAAACCCGAGTTCAAATTAACTGTTTATTTTCCGGCTGCGGCGTGGGTGTGTCTTAGGTGCTCCAAGCACTCTGGACTTTTTACATGGATATTTTACGGATATTAAAAATAAAATATTTTACGGATTTAAGTACAGGATAATTATGTGCTATTTTTTCTAACACCTAAAATCCCTTTATAGTCTTCTCAAAGTGCAGGATGGCTTTATTTGAGCTATTTTATGTGCTTAATTGGTGCTAGCGAGACCTCTTTCCTGCAAGTAAGCTGCGGTTTCCCGGAGCAATTGAATTGCAAATCTCTTGCGGCCGTTTTAGATCAAAGGCTTTCCTCCGGCGCGAGCGGCCGCAAGAGATAGCAAGGCACCGGCCGCAAGCCTGCCGGAGCCTACGGCCGTAAGGGAATAGAATAGCAGAATAGCTTGCGGCCGGTCCTTGCGGCCCCGCAACGGCTGCGGCCGATAATAGAATGAGGCCCATTGTATATTGAAGGAAAAACAACACATGAATAAAAACACACCTCGAGTATCATAAATGTATTCTTTTACAAAAGTTGAAGAATCCTAAGAGAGTAAGAATGTTTTTTTCACATTTATAATGTTAGCTTACTAACAGATTTGTATTCCATATGTTTTTCTATAACAACTCTTAATATACTGATTCAATAATGTTTGTATCTTACAATCTAGATACTGATATTGATTTGAAGAAGAACGGAGGTCCCAAATGGAAGTTGTCAAACTTTCAGCAATATGTAAAAAGAGTGTTAAGTTGAGAGGAAAACTTGCACAAACAGCAGGAATGCATTTTAATACCTGTTCTGGAGATGCTATTTATTTTATATGCTTTGCTTTAAGAGATAGTACAGATTGATTCATACAGTTTAACTTAATATTTAGTTAAATTAAATGTGTTTATGCTTTATAAATTACCAGGGTAGGATTTTATTATGAATTCAAGCAATGATAACCATGAAACTTTTTTTATATAAAAAGCAAAAGAGCAATAGAAAAGTTATATTCTTATATGAAAGGCAGTTTTGTGCAAAATAAACAAATCTTAGGCGCTAGGTTCCCATGAGGTCCCACTGACAAAAGTCTCTGTTCATATTAGTAAATTAGGTAGAACTCACGGCTTGGTACTGCCCTTAATCACCTTGAAAAAACAACAACCCCAACACTTTGTTTTGAGAAAATAAAGGCCAGTCTGTGGCCTCCATTCAATGGTTTACATAAGAATTCTCGGAAGGCTGACTTGCGGCTATGGGAGTTTTGAACATCTAATTACCAGAACTATTCTATAGCTCCTGGAATAAAGAATCCTGTAAGACTACCAGGGGGCTTTGTCCAGGCAAAGTGTGCCTGCAACCTCCTCCAATATGCTTTGGTTGTCTCCATATAAACGCTACCCTACACTACCCCTAACATTCTCCCTCATCCCTATCTATCTATATAAACCTCTTCCAATGGCAGGAAAGTGGTTACATAATAAAAACAAATGCAGGGGGTTTATGACCCGCTATCTCACATGAGCCAGGGGATCCCTCTGATCTCACTTCAATATCCACAACCCCCTATGAGCCTGGGTATACCTCAGAATCCCCCATCTATTCATGCTACCCCCAGTGAGCCAGGGGATCCCAGGATCCCCCCTCAATACTCACTGCCACATATGAACCAGGGGATCCACCCCTTAATATCTGCTACAACCTATGAGCCAAGGGATCTCTGGGATCCCCCTCAATGCCCACTACACCGTATGCACCCGGGTATCCCAGGGCACATGGGAGGTAGTGGTATTAAACCCTGAATTGTGTCAGATTTAAGCAAAAAATCTTAAATCAACGGGTTGGCTTATTCGTAGTGACAGATTTCAAGCATCCAGGCTTCTCTGAGACATTTTTTTTAGTCTTTACGGGGGCTTGAATTACCTGTAGGATTTTTTTTTTAACTCCAATGATATTGGGTATTGTTTTGAGAGGCATGTGATAGCAATGTCTGAAATAGTTATGGGGTAGAAACTCAGGGTTTAGTATATTAAGGTAATTTCAAGCATTCAGATTACATTTCTGGGAGGTTAGAGTTACTCATGTGATATGATAGCCTAGTGGTGATTTACGAGTGAACTTCTTTCTGTTCCATTCTTTCGGAGCCATGTAATGGATGTCTAAGTGCAACATTTCTCAGGTGTAAATTAATTTCAGATGGAATCTTCAAGAATAGAAAAGTTTAAATATCCATTTCTGGTAAACATATAAAAATTAGACCCTAATCCAACCAAGCATCACAGAGGTTGTGATGTGTTGAACTGAGAGCTGCAACAGCTATTACCATTGTCATTTGAACCATTCACATTCCAGTAACCCCTGCCAAGGCTTAGTGAATCTACCACACAATTGCAGTTATGCAGAACAGAAATAATGGAGATAGTGTTTTTTAAATTGTTTTTCCCTCCTTTGTGATATCACCTTTACTTAAAATAGTTAAACATGAACTGTATGATGAAAAGATAGAGATGTTTGAACAAGCTGGGTCTGACTAAAAAAATAAGGCATGAAAATATCATAAACTAGTTTTTAATAAGAAAAAAATAAATGTTGATGTCTGCTGAGATATTTATTATAATTGGGTGAAAGTTGAATGTATGAGAGATCACACTGCTGTTGGAGTAGGGCTTGTAGTTTGCCTGCCACTGCATCTTAGCATGTGCATTATAAGGGGGACTTGTTTAATACTATATGTACAAATACCCTGGTTCTGAGCTAGCATAAAGCACTGGTGCCAGACAAGAGGAAACTAAGGGCCTCATTGGCCACATTTTAGTTACTGTAGCCTGTAATGTAGCCTGCAAAAGTTACTGCTATTAAATTGTCCTTTTTTCACTACCCGCAATCTATTTGCAGGTTACAGGCTGAAAATTCTTACGGGCTGTCAAAATCGTAACCCCCGACCTAGCTAAGCCTTTGATCTTTCAAGCCTGCAAATGTTACAATCGCTAAAATCACAAATCTCTATTGAATTGCTACAATTCCTAAAGCCCGCAATTGCTTTCACACCCGTAAATGGCAAATGCAACCAAAAGTCCTGTTTGTAACACAATACTGCACTTTAAAAGACGGGGAAAGTGATGTAAGACATTAGAATTAATTGCACAACAGTCTCAAGCTTGTAAATCTGCAATCAAAAATGATCTTTTTCAGGTTTTATTTCTGTGTTATATCAATCTCGGAAATCAAGGAATTAATACATATTAGGCCACCCACATAGACTACAACATTTTCTTCATTCATTTTTATTGAATTTTACATCGCTGGACGGTGGGCCTGATCGCATATCGGACGTCTAAACCTTAATTGATTGACGTTTAAACTCCATGTTTACTTATTGGCACTAATTCATTTGTCTAACTTCCATGTTTTACTGACGTCATGATGACGGTCTCATTTACTATTGGCTGTTCCTAAATTGGTAGTTACAAGCTTGCTTAATGGATCATGATCGTGCCCTGAAATGCTGGAAGCATGGTTTACGGTTTTGAGGCTTCGGCCCTGTTCTTGAGGGAGGCCTTGTTCAATTTAATCAATCTGCTGCAAACTGCTGCAAATTGCAAGCCCGTATACTTATGGGCTGTATGAAGGCAATAGCGTGCTTGTAGTTTAATGAGGCCCTAAGTATTAAAAAATTAAGATTTTTCTCTAAAAAATGTTTTTTTTTATCTTCATGACTTACACAGATGGAAATGTTGTTAACTTATAAACATTTTTTTCCTAAGCTTTAAATTATATTTGAGGTCCTATTGATAGAATTAATAGTTTGCTTTTAAAACTATTCTGTAAAATATCTAACAAAGACAAGAAAATAATTTATGGGTGAAAATCCTGATTATTTTTTTTCCAGCAACTGCCTAGAAGCTTAAGATAAATAAGTAATGTTTCATTAATAAATATGAACATCTGTGTCTACACAGCTTTGCCAAGTGCTCTCATAAAACCAAGCGTGCTGAGTGCATTTCAGACTATTCAGAAGAGTTGTAAAGTGCTGTGTTCCGGGTGACACTCATGCTTATTGAACATATTTAGAAGGATTTTATGTCTCCCTTAACTACCATCTTATTATCTGAAAGCAATGAAAGACAAATTAATTCCCAAGCTGATCTCAAAGGGAACACGTTTTTCCTGTAACACATTATGAATTATAGTTCTTGGCAGCAAAGCTTTTTCTATGAAAACTAATATTTATAAGGATGTTGTAATTCCTAATGTTTTGCCACTTTAAACTCATGCTAATACAATTTCCCATGGTGAAACATCACAATTGTTTTAAATATGACTTGTTTAAGTACAACTATTACAATTTTGCTTACTGGCATCCGTCATAAAAAACAAAACCTGAGTGTCATTTATCAAGGTAAGATTTTGAAATCTGGGGTTTCTTCATCTTAAGAAAGTCTGTAATTTCTGGAAAAAACTCATTGATTAGTTGTTTGCGCCTTATTTGAATGAGGTACTGTAAGCAGTGTTAGATCAAGTGCGGCCATTCAATAATGCTACATTATATATATACAGTATATATAAATATCATTTATTTCTGTCATTAAATCATGGATATTTCATTATACTTCATTAGACTTTTAACAACTGTGGTCTCACAATAGTTAATTGATGTATTTTTTCAAAGTTTGTAATATATTTTTTCCTATTTTGATTTTATCCTTTGATATGTGATAACATTCCTTAAGTAGTTCTCTATAGTATAGGCAACGCTACTCTGCATTTGCAGTACTCCCGTCATTTTGCCTTATTGATCTCACACAAATTTCCTCATTTTCTGCAAATTTACACTTTAATCCCATTATAGATAACTTGCAAATTGTAAGTCTGGTAAAAGTCCCACAAAGCAACACACCTGTGAGGAGGAGTCTGTTCTTTTCATCCATGGGGATGGCCACAAAGGAATCCTGGGCCTTGGCTGACACAAATGCTGAGTAGGCCGGCTTGTAGGCATAGCCAATGTGTGCCTGCATCTACACCTGTACAAAGTGAACCACTTCTAGGTCCTTCCACATCCTTGTGGTGTGGGTGTTCTAGTAGGCCTGCTTCTGTTGCTTGTTTGGGGCTGTGCATTCAGTCTGACTCTCCATGACACATAAAATTGTCTGTCTGAGACACAACCGCTCCACTGGACACAGAAAGTGTTGGCATAAAAGCCATGCCACGGGACACAGAAGTTCCACCGACAAGTTTGGTGCCATCTCCAAGTTAGTTGGTAATGCCAAGTCAAGTCAAGTCTGGTACCCCTGGGACTCTAACATCAGACCCTAGCACTTCAGCCCTGAACATCCACTGGGTGACACCGGTCACCACTGACAACAACCAGACCAGACCTTGCTTTAAAAAAAACAAAAAACACATAGCATCTTATTTTAACACTGGGTTATAATTCAGTAGTTGAGTATCAAGACATTCTCCACCCTACCATCCCGCTTAAATCTGCTTTCTACATAGTATAATCCAGAGACTAGACTATCAGGGTCTGTTCCGAACAATCATTCAGTAATAATTTTGATAATATTGCTTATTTTTAATAATGTGCATGGCAAAGTTATTATTTAGATCTTTCTGAACTGCAATATGTTATTAAGTAGGTCCAGTAGATCTGATCATGGGATTTTTCAGTGCTATAAAAACACCCTATAGATTATTTCTGGAAAGTGTTATAGCTAGGACAACTAGTTTGCCCTCTATTAACTGACACGTAGCTTCATTCTGCTTCAAAACTCCGTTAATGCAGCATAGACTCACTCATCCAATTGGAGGACAATATTCTGAAAACTTCAAACTTCTTCTACCCATGCTGGCTTCTTTGTTGATGACAATATGTGTTATCTATTTGATTTTAAAACTTGTTTCTAGCCTTTCTTAATCGATGACACAGATCAGCTTGCAAAAACATACTTCAATATAAAGCGAGGTCTCTATAAAATAACTTACTTTTGCACTGGAATGCTTGAGATAGCATCATTATTGTATTTCAGTTTGTTGTTGTTTAGTCAATTTCCGTGACCCTATAGACCTCAGCATGCTAGGCACAATTGTTATGTCTCTTGTTGTGCTTATACATAAGGTTTTATGGGCAAAGATACTGGATTGGGTTGCCAGTTCCTTCTCCAGTGGACCGTGGTTTGTCTGACCTCTCTGTTATGACCTGCCCATCTTGGGTTTTCCTACATAGTATAGCTCACAGCTTCATTGAAGTACACAAGCCCCTTTACCACTACAAGGTAGTGATCCAGAAGTTTACTATCCAATACATTTAATAAATAGGGGTTGCTATGACTGCTGAATGGATTCAGAGGCAGTCCATTGCTTGCTATATATCATGTCTGATATTGGTATATATTTTATATGTAGTTTTGTAATTCATATACTCTGATCCAATTATTGTTTTTAAGGACAGGTCTAAGAGGCCTATTGCGAAATAAAGGTTTTTTTAATCACTTAGCTCCTGTCCAGCTACCAAGAAATCTTGCATCAATGTTCCAGAACTGCATTTCTGCTCCCAAGTCTCCTTCCAGGGGAATCTAAGAGCACTGATACACAGAAAACTGCAGCGGAGAAGGCTTAATCTGTGGGATCCTTTCATTAGCTGAGCCATAAAATAACAGCAAAACATGTTTTCAGTGGCTTCAGTCACTGAGGCAATTAGATTTTTTTTGGATTTTTACTATTTGTCCTCTATTGAGTCTAGGTTTTTAAAATATTGGATTACAGTGTCTGCTTGGGTGTTTTGCTCAAAACATTTTATTAAGTGTAATTCTGATCAAATAATTAAAAAATTTGCATTTAGATTTGCAAATTTCCATGAAAACAATGAGAGAAATATGCACATGTAATATATTGTGCTCATATAATATTAATATCAAGTACATCCTAACATTTGGAATATTTCATATATGTGTATATTGTTTAGTCAGAGATTCCAGTGAACACTGCTTATTAATATAATATTTTGATCAATGATTCAATGTCTACTACCATCTTCATCATGGAGTACTAGAAATTAGCACAATAAAGGAAGTTTAGAACATCAGTAAGATTATTTATCACATCATACAGATACATTAGTAACTCTGCAGGCAAGCACAGCCTCAAGCAAGGAAGCATAGCGGCTACTACACACCATTCATTATACATCACGGTATATTTATTTTCTAATAAGAAGTGGTGGTTTGTATGTGTATTTGAGAGAGAGAGATGTGAACAAAAAGAAACATAAACTTCAAGTCACCTATAGCTCTGTGAATCTGCAAAGATTCAGAAAACTGCAACAATGGTCAGTTATATGGCATCTAAATATTAATGTAGACAAACACAAAATTGTGCAAAAAAACAAAACAAAGGCAGAATATGAGCCTCATTCGATTAGAAGCCA
The DNA here is from genome assembly GCA_027410445.1 of Discoglossus pictus. Taxonomy (NCBI): domain Eukaryota; kingdom Metazoa; phylum Chordata; class Amphibia; order Anura; family Alytidae; genus Discoglossus; species Discoglossus pictus. Next base: position 181,460,071 of record CM050167.1, read on the forward strand.
GTATCTCGCAGTACACAGGCCGTATGTCTGTGGGCTTGCTGCGGGCTCGCAGTCTGCTACAATTCTGGTGGTATTCAATTGAATTAGCCCGCAATTTACTGGCCGAAAGACGAAACCGTAAACCATGCACTTGTATGTAACAGTTCAGGGCGGGAACATGATCAATTAAGCAAGGCAGTAACTACCCATTTTGAAACAGCCAATAGAAAATGATACTCGCAAAACCGCAAAACACAAAATAATAAAAATGAATGCCGATACTGTTGTAGTCCATGTGGGTGGCATGATATGTATTAACTCATTGATTCTTCAGATCGATATAACCCCAAAATGAAACATAAAATATTTTTGATTGCTGATTTGCAAGCTTGAGACTGTTGTGCAATTAATTCTAATGTCTTTCATCGCTTTCCCCGTCATTTACAGTGCAGTAATGATTTTTTATTTGCTTTTACAGTGCTACGGATATGTCTTTAACCCCTTTGCTGGTCCTCTCTAGTACTGGTGGGATTTTCTTCTACATTTTCCATTTACGGGTGTGAAAACATTTGCGGGCTTGAGGAATTGTAGCAATTGAATAGCGATTTGCGATTGTAACTCTTGCGGAAGTGAAATATCAAAGGCTTAGATGGTGTAAGTTATGGTTGTAACAACAGCAAGGATTTCAAGCCCGTAACACGTAGCCCATTTGCGGCTCACAAAAAAACGCCAATTCAATAGCAAATTAAGTTACGGACTCCATTATGGGCTTTTGTAACTTACAATTGCTCAATTGAATGAGGCTCTATGTATTAAGTGGTAATTTGATGAAGATTAAGTGAACTTGGGTTCTTATATTGGAATATTTAAAAGTATGCAGACAATGCAACAAAGCTGCTGTAAATGCTGCAGGATGTTTGGTTGAAGTGGGAGAGAAGTTTAGCAGCACAACACTATAGGTACTAATGCCGCTCTCAAGTGTTATATTTTCACAGCAAGTCTCTCAGAATATTTCTTAGAAAATAAAGTTGTTTTTTTAAATATGTTTCAAGGGAATTAAGACTATGGTATGTTTCATTAAAAGTTTTTTTCTGTAAATGAATTACAATGTAAACTTTAAAATCTGTAGCCCAATAAATCATCAAAACAATTGAGATATTTTAGCACTTTAAGTCTATTACACTAATAGAGTCTATTACTATCAATAGAGTGATAGTGGATAGTGAGTTTCAGTACCTTCAGCACCGTTGAAAGCTTCAATTTTCCATTTGTTGGCGAAGGATGGATTAAAATCTGCAAAATGGCTGGCTTTGAATCAACTGGCATAAACACACCTCATGATAAATGAGGTCTGCAGCATAAAAATTGTTCTATGGTTAGATGATAAACAAAATGAATATTTTAGCAGAATAAAAAAGCTGAGTAATTTTTCTATCTGTACTGAATGACAAATTTGTAATTGTCTGAGAGCACTTCTAAATCTGTTACAGAGTGATAAACGTAAAGTCTCAGATACAAGACCTCTTCTAGTACATAACTGGAATTAGTAAATGCCTCATTAAATAATACATTATTTTGTAATGTGCTAGCATTGTTTAAGCTTTCTTCTTATCTACTAGTCTATGTTGTCTCCACCTTATTATAAACCACAAACTTCTTTGCGTTAACTTGCAACCCTGTTTTCAACTCAATTTATGTTCTTTTTAAAAACAATTTACTATTGTAGCAGTTAACTATTTCCTTACTACAGCCTAAAGTCAGTATTTGCATTTAAGCCAGCCTTGCAGCACTGTTCAATCGCGTAACTAAAAAAAAAAAAAAAAAAAAAAAAAAACATGTACAAAAAATGATAACACACTCACACATAGCACAGGGGGAGACACAGGAAGCCTGGGAGTGAGGTTGCAAGCAAATTACACCCATATTTGGTGTTTTTTGTCACTCCAAAATTGCCTAAGCGAGGAAAAAAATTACGAAAAAAGGCAAATTTTCACAAACAGCATGAAAACGAGGCTCAGCAACGCCAGGCGCACAAAACGTACAAAATACACAACGCTGAAGACAGTAACACATGAACAACGCCAGGCTCTAACACAGCAAAAACGCAACGGCAGTAAGCGCGCGCGCAACGCAAACATTCAGCAGACACACAGAGGAGGAAGACACAGGGAAGGGACAGGGGGGAGATGCTGGAAAAAGACACATGACATTCCCAAGCACTAAATTTGCAGGTTAACGAACCCTGCAATGAGCGTCCAGTACAGTAGGCAAGATGAAAGGCTCGCAATGAGCGCCAAAGACACTCATTGCGAGGCACGTAATGTGCGCTGGCGGTGCTCATCACGGGGCTCACAATGAGCACCGTGAGTGGGAGAGGCTTGCAACAAGCGCCAAAGGCGCTCAGTGTGGGGCTCGCGATCAGCGCTGAAGGTGATCAGTGCAAAGCAGGAAACTTGAAGTATACGGGGGGAGAGGCTTGTAATAAGCGCCAAAGGTGCTCAGAGGGCCAAAAGCCTCACGTTGTGTGGCAAACAGCATTATGAGCCTTACAATTTAAATCCCGTAATTTTTGACTGGCAAGTCTTATATAGTTAAATAGCAAATCTATGTGAAAATGTTTAGTCAAGGGATCAACAATAGCTAGTGTATATGACCATGTACATAACATTTATATGAAATAGCACACTAACGCATAGTAAAATCTCAATGGGTTGTGTCTAACTTGCCTTTTATTAATCAACTAGCGATTTGCCCGTCAAAAAATGACGGTCAATAAAATGTTAATGCTGTGAAAACTGTTTGCCACACTCTCTGACAGTCTCTGACATTCTTAAACTTTTTTTTTTATCTACATAGAAATACAACATTTTGAATAAAACTATTATTATTATTTTTTAAACTTTCAACTTGTATTTCACCAACAGGTATAGAATTTTTTTTTTCAATATCAACTCTTTTAATTGTCTTACATGGAATAACAATATAACAATGTCAGAAGTTTTCATGAATACATATTGTAAAACATAACATAAAAGTTTGTAACATGCAACTTGTATTGTAATCAATCTTTAACCATTTTTTTAAACAATACTAACATTTTGAATTGATAGTTATCCATGAATAACAGAAGACTATGTAAACTTTCTGTAAATAACTATTTAGAACAATTAAATGCTTTGTAACATTCATTTTTTTTTAAACTCTTGTTAAACTAAATTGGTATTGGATCCAGAGGAAGGCAAACAATAAAAACCCCATTGAAACTTGGCCAATTGTATCAAAGAGGGAAAAAAAGTAATTCCTTCCTGAACCCATTAACTTGCTATCCGATTATTCCCTGAATCAATACTCTGTATTTAATTATACAGTTCAATGTATTAACAAATGTTGAAACTTGTAGTAACAGAAATCCTTGACTATATACAATATACAATGAACCAACTTTCGACAATTTTGAAAATACAAAGTTAACATGTGAAATAGTAACATAAAACAATAACATTTAACCTTCAATTTTAAAAAAATGCCACCTATTTGTTTTGTGGGCCAATCATGTAAAAAGGTAACTTGTGACACATTCCAATCTGTATAACCACTGTTTACTGTTGTTTTTTCTTTTTTTTTTACTTTTTTGTTCTTGTTGTACTTTGTGCAAATGGCACATAGAGTTTCCTAAGTGAAATAGTGGTCCCCTATTTAAAGAGTCATAGAGAGTTAAAATTTTGTCCTGGAAGTAAAACCGCTGTTCTCTATGTTTTTTTTGCCATTGTATAGAGTTTCTTATTGAAATAGTGGTCCTCGAAAATAAGTCCTAGTAACATAAAATGTTGTTGTTGAAATAAAACCACGGTACTTATATTTACAGCACCTCATAGTACACAATATTTTTTGTAAAAACGCACCCATCTTCCAATAAATCCCCCTGAGTTAGGTTTTCTTCAACATGTACTTTCATTTCCTCTGGATTATTGCATCTTGAAAATGCAACATATAGTTGACCATGTGCAAACACAGGTTCCTTCAAAAAATACCCCCAGACTTAAAAGTTTGTCCTTGGGATTTATTGATGGTCATGGAAAATGCCATGATAATGGGAAATTGTCTCTTTTGAAGGACAAAAGGCAAACCACTCTCACTTTGAGCCACATCAATTCTCGTTATAAAAACTGGTTTGCCTTTATGGGTACCACTCATATTTTCTGCATGTATAAAATGATCCTTTAAATCCTTCATAATTAATGTGGTCCCATTACAAAGTCCTTTTTTTTAATTCATATTTCTCAGTAGCATGACAATTGCCCCTTTTTTAAGTTGCAAAACATGTGGTAGCATTCCAGAGGGAGTTAAAGAATTAATAAATTCCATAGTAAAGTTTGCTTCACTGTAATAGTTTTTTTGGGGTGCATTGATTAATTTTAATATTTCGTTGTTTAGATTCAAGGCATCTATATTTTTTGATGTCAATATGACTTTGCTTGCAATGTCTGAGTAATCCTCGTTATTAATGGTATTGAGGAAGATTATCGAAATCTGTGGTACTTTTGAAATCATTTCTGGTGGAACTTGAACAGCATCATCAGGTAAATTATTTATTTTTTTTGGCTGTTTTTCTTCTCCAATCTGAATAACCCAATCATTGAATTGATTTTGACCTTCAGATCTCATATTTACTTCTAATTTAAGGTGTGTAAATATTTTCCACAGCTTACTTCTTTTTATAAACATTTTGACAATGTCAGTTCAATTGCCATGTGGCACCACAGGCAATGTTTGACTGAAATCTCCTCCTAACAACATCACATTTCCACGAAATGGCAAATCATTAGCCATAACTTCTTTTAATAATCGACCAATACATTGGAGGGCATGACATGACATCATAGTTGCCACATCTATTATAATTAATTTACTATTGTGAATTTTTTTTGCTTGTAATGAATTCATTTGAATATGCGACACTGATGTTTCCAGAATGGGAACTGGCAGTTTAAATCCACTATGCACAGTTCTACCACCCTCTAACAAAAGTGTGGCAATTCCAGTGGTTGCAAATAGCAGTGCTATTTGACCCTGTGCTCGAGTGCAATTCATCAACAATTTATATAGATATGTTTTTCCTGATCCACCAGGGCCATCCAGATAGAAATAACGCTCTTTGAGCATGTCATCTTCTATTGCATTTGTGATGGCGTTAAATGCTTCCAATTGCAATGCATTTAAAGTTCCAATTTTTTCTTGTGTTTTTTGGTATTCAATGTCAGTGTCATACTCATCAAAGGTAATTTCATCTATAATTCCTGGATCAGGCAGATTAAAATTGGCACAATTGAATCTATGACAAAGAAAGATTTCCTGTATTTCCATTAATGCTTTCAATTGTGCAATGGTCTCATTGTAACATTTCAAGAACTCTTCACACATATGTAACTTAAATGTTTCCCACAAAGTTAATGCATTAAGTACATTGCAAAAGATGCCAATGAAAGCAAATTGTTCTCTCATTTGCTTTGTCATTTGACATAGTGATGCTTCCTCGAGACATCTCTCAAATTCTGTATCATCTGCCAGAAAGTTTTGTCTGCCACAAATGTCTTGCAGCTAACTGGAAAGTATCATAAACAATATAATTGACTGTGCGTAAATGTTCATAACTTTGTGCACCGGGAACATGTAAAAGAAGTAATCTTAAACTGAAACGTTCAATGTCTCGTGGACTGACGCTATATATTCTTGGGATAATTTTATAAATATGTTGTTTTCGTTGTCTCCATTCACCATTTACAAATACATAGTGATTTGGAATGTCAATGTATAAAAATTGTCTGGCCTGAGTGTCCTGACAATTTAATTGAAACCAAGCAGTAAGCATTGTTGCTCTATGTTCACTTTGTGCTAAAGCATTTCTTTCATTGCCTGAAGTGAAGCAAACAAATTGACTTTGTGGCAAACGGACAGCTAATCGATACACAGCATGTGACCGATCATGCATCTCAAATTTGCGAAAACGCCACATTGCTTCAGGAGCACTGACATAGAGAGTATCTAAATAAGATGAAATTTCGTCATGTAAAATTGGATTGTGTTTTTCATTTTGTGCACCTTGCACAACAACAGTTGCTGCATCATATCCTTTATATATCTATGTATAGACATTTTTGATGGATTTGATAGAAGTGCAAGCTTCTACATTGATATGTGCATTGTACTTCATTAGCAAATGTTGATTGTATGGAACCACAAATCTATTATCGACCTTTTGGCCACGAATAATAGCCGTTTGTCCTTCTCTTCTTTTATTCAAAGGTTATCCATCACAATTAACATAAGTTTGCATTTCAAATAGTTTTGGAAACTCTTTTATGCATTTTTTATTTTCCATACATGGTGAATTTGGATTGATCTCTCCACATGGACCATGTATCATTCTATGAGTTACAATCTCATAAAGTTTGGAATGTTTCTCTGGATGTGGCAGTTCAGCAGTAATTACTGAATCCACTCTGTCTGCCGTATTCAAATTATCTTTTTCTTGCAAGATTAAAAGTATATGTGCATGTGGCAAGCCTCTCTTTTTAAATTCAATGGTATAAACAAAAGCCACACATTTTCCAAATAAGTCTGCTTTAGTTATATCATGAATTAATGAATTGAGTTTTATTTTGAATACTCTTGCCACCAAAATTCGGTTGGTCAGAAGTAGTTTGTCCAAGCTGTAAATTTTCTTTGATCTCTGGCCATTATGGATTACATGTAAATGTAATGAATAAATCTGTTTTTCCAAATTTAGTGACAATAGCCATGGCATCATTGTATCTTTCTCGCATATTGTGAGGAGATCCTTGGTAGGATGGCAAAATCATTGCTCGTCCAGCAGGAATGTCTCTGTTTGCAGCCAATTCAGCAACATAAATATCCGCAATATTGTTCTACTCGAAGCTCGTTTTGTTGAAATTTTATAAAATTTAGATTATTTGCTTCGACTTGTAGATAGGAATCAATAAACCATTGTTGTGTGAGTTTGCCCCCACATAAAATAGGATTAAAATGATCCCGAACAGCAGTTTCTGCCACTTTATATTCCAGCATGGAAATATTGTTTCTAACACAAACTTTACTATTGGGATAACTTTGCAACTGTAATTTTGGTTGCCATCCTGGCTCCCCATTTGGAAAGAAAATGGGATATGTCATAGGATCCAAATTACTGCTTAAAATATTTATGTTTAAAAAAGGTTGTTCTTGATTGCATGGATATATTCTAATATCCTGCTCCAATGGTGGTTCCCCATCAACATTTTTAAATACCATGGCAACCTCATTTGCTGTTGGTAAATTATACCGTCTTTGATCAGTATGGCGATCTCTTTTGAGAACCATATTTACTGTTGGCATTGGCAATTGATGTCTTTGCGCATGTGCCAGTTGTTCTTTTTCAACCTCAGCTATTTTTTTGTATGCTTTACTATATGGGTTGTTGGCCATAATGTTATCAAGCTGTTCAAAGACTATTGGTAAGCATTGTTAATTTTCAGGAAGCATCATTCGTTGTTCAACAGCTTCCATTGTATCAAGGACATATAACTGTGCACATTTCCTTTGTTCTCCTGATTCTGGCTGTAAATGTGAAGTCCGGTGGTATATTTGTCCTTGGACTATAAAACAGTAAGGACCATTTCCTGGGACATTTTCGGCTAATGTTGCACCCATTGAAGCAAATGAAATTGCACTGTTATAAGACTGAATGTTTTTCTTAAAATTGGTGTAATTTGAAAATGTAGGATCACTCATGATACTTTTAAAATATTCTGGAAATGTGTGTCTCTGTGTGTGTGTGTGTCTCTGTCTGTGTCTCTCTCTGTCTGTCTCTCTGTCTGTCTGTGTCTCTGTGTGTGTGTCTGTCTCTCTGTCTGTCTGTCTCTCTGTCTGTCTGTCTCTCTCTCTGTGTGTCTCTCTCTCTGTGTGTCTCTCTCTGTCTGTGTGTCTCTCTCTGTCTCTCTCTCTCTGTCTCGCTCTGTCTCTCTCTTTCTGTCTCTCTCTCTTTCTGTCTCTCTCTCTGTGTCTCTCTCTCTTTGTCTGCCTCTCTCTCTCTCTGTGTGTCTGTCTCTGTCTCTCTCTCTGTGTCTGTCTCTCTCTCTCTCTGTCTGTCTGTCTGTCTGTCTCTCTCTCTCTCTGTGTCTCTCTCTCTCTCTTTCATGACTGCAACACCATAAACAGGTAATCATGTGTTCCTAAAGAAGGGCAAAGCAAAAGAGCTATTAGCAAACTATAGATTGACATGAAAAAACATCTGAAGTGTAATTCTCCTTCATGCAAAGATAAATGTGTTTCCATATATGTTTTTTTTAATTAATGACAACCTGTGAATAATGTCGATGAAAAAACACTTAGCGACTTCTTAAATTGTGATTTAACAAATTGAATAGTGCTCTATATAACCACATAACATATTTTGGTTATGTAAGTTTGTAGTTAGTTATCTTCTATCCAAAAGCAAGGTCTTCAGTAAGTAAGAAGTTGTATTCCAAAATATGCTGTGTGCTTTTATAGAGCGCTATTTAATAGGGCAACTTGCAATTTAATAAGGCTGTTAATCCTGTCTATATAAATAATGTCATCAATAATGATACCTGTCAATTAGATGTGATATCAACTGAAATACTGCAGACGTTACTGTGTGTCTTCAGGGAGGTGCAGAGATGATGGATATGTAAAATTACATATAAAGAGTTTTAAAATATAAATAACATAATGATGAATGAATGAATGAAAGAATACACATGAATAAAAGAATGTAAAAATGTTATCACTGCATAATCTAAACCTGTAAACATGTTTTCGTAAAGAAGGGTAAACGGAAATAGCTCTGAGCAAAGTATAGATTGGCGTGAAAGGCTTTTTTTTTGGTAGTACATAAATTAATGAATAATATGATTAATTAATCAATAAATCAAGATATGATGTTAAAGTGTAATTAGTGAAAATATCAATAGCTAAGTATATATGTATTCCTTTTTTTTCTTGTAATTATTATTTTTTTAAATTAATGACTTAAATTAATTCAGCAAGATCTGTCATCAATGAGTTTACAAAAATACTTAATCCTATATTTGTAAAGAATGTCATCATGAAATCATATATCTGTGAATTAGATGTTCTATAGTGTGAAATCCTGCAAAGGCAACTCCTGTGTTCAGGCAGGTAAAGACGTGAGAAATCTGTCAAAACATGTAAAAATCATAGGTAATTTTTTGTTTTAATGAATGTATTAAATTACATTGATCAAGGCAAATCAATACTTAATGCTACATTTCTAAAGAATGTCATCACAAAATCATATACCTGGGAATTTGATGTTCAATAATGTTAATTCCTGCAGAGGCGACTCCTGTGTTCAAGCAGGTGAAGACGTGAGAAATCTGTGAAAAGATGTAAAAATCATATTTTTATTTTTTGTTTGAATAAATGTATGAATCATTGAAAATACTTGTTGTTCTTGTCATACATGCATCTACTAAACGAAATTATACCTGTGAAGGTGATCTAATTGCAGATAAAATGCTGCAAACGCCCCTCTGTGTAGTCAGGTTCCCAGATGATCAAACTGTGAAATAAAATAAAAAGCATTGTTAATGTTCGTATGATGTTTACCATACATGCAAAATATCAGTTAATGCACTATAAAATGTAATAAAGTGATCTAAATATTTAAGCGGTTTGAGGATCCTATTCCTTTAAGACAATGAGCAGCAACAGATAAATATCATTACACTGTAAAATGTACCTATTTTGTGATGCATTTGAGCACATTTAGGGCCCTATTAAATTCCAGCCTCGTAAATAAGAGGCTTCTACTTAAGCCCTACGTACTGCAAAGTTTCTCTAACTTACAATGCTATTACATTAGCCCTGCTGCGAGTATGAGCTACGCAGCAGGGCCGTACGTATCAACACTGCGTAAATGTACATGAGGAGTGACAGCCTGCGATATGATATCGCAGGCTCCCACTCCTCATCAATTGCTGCGGGGGTCCTAAATTGGACCTCCGCGGCAGCCCCCCACATAAGCCCTGCCGTGGGGGGTACTCCAACTACCCCCCCAGCAGCTAAAATTAACCCCCCCTCTATGCGGGGGTCCCCATCGGGACCCCTGAAGTGTCCTCACATTAACACCTTGCTGCAGGGGTCCCCAATCGGCACCGATCAGGCCCCCGCTGCATTTAATACTTTTAAATTCCCTGCCGCGGCTCCTTAAAGGGCCCGCGGCACACTATTACGCAACCCTGGCCGCGGCACCTAAAATTACCCCCCCTTTATGCTGGGGGTCTCCATCGGGACCCCCCAAGTTTCCCCACATTAACCCTTTGCAGGGGGGGGTCCCCGATCTGCATAGATCAGGCCCCCCGCTGCATATAAAAGTTTTAAATTCCCCGCCGCGGCTCCTTAAAGGGGCCGCGGCACACTATTACCCAATCCTATGTAATATATTATATTATATGTAATGTAATGTATTGTATGTAATGTATTATATGTAATATATTATATGTAATCAATGTATGTAATTTAATGTATTGTATGTAATATATGTAATGTATGTAATGTATTATATGTATGTATGTATTGTATTGTGTATATCTGTCTTTCCTTTTCAGGGGTGTAATTTTTTTATTTTCTGTAGTGGGGGGGTTGTAATGTTTTTTTTTTTTTCTGTACTGTAGTTTTTTTTTTTCTGTACTGTAGTTTTTTTTTTGTAAGGTAGGTTTTTTTAATTTTTGTAATTAGAGTGGTGGGGAGGTTTATTAGGGGGTAGGTAGTGTAGGTAGGTAGTGTAAGTGTTAATAGATTAGTGAAGAGGGGGGTTAGTTTAGATTAAATGGTTTATTGAGGGTTATAGTGTAGTGTTTGTAGTTAGTGTCATGATGGCCCTTGAGGACCATCATGGCACTTATGTGGTTAATGTTGGGTTGTAACAGGCCCATAATGGTCATAATATACCCTTATAGGACTGATGGGGTTAAATAGAGGCTTATGGGGGTCTGTATTGACCACCATGAGTGACGGGGTTAATTAAGGCCTTATGGGGGTCTGTATTGACCACCATGAGTTATAGGGTTAATTAAGGCCTTATGGGGGTCTGTATTGACCTTCATGAGTGACGGGGTTAATTAAGTGCTTATGGGGGTCTGTATTGACCACCATGATTTATAGGGTTAATTAAGGCCTTATGGGGGTCTGTATTGACCACCATGAGTGACGGGGTTAATTAAGGCCTTATGGGGGTCTGTATTGACCACCATGAGTTATTGGGTTAATTAAGTCCTTATGGGGGTCTGTATTGACCACCATGAGTGACGGGGTTAATTAAGGCCTTATGGGGGTCTGTATTGACCACCATGAGTTATAGGGTTAAATAAGGCCTTATGGGGGTCTGTATTGACCACCATGAGTGACAGGGTTAATTAAGGCCTTATGGGGGTCTGTATTGACCTTCATGAGTGACGGGGTTAATTAAGTGCTTATGGGGGTCTGTATTGACCACCATGATTTATAGGGTTAATTAAGGCCTTATGGGGGTCTGTATTGACCACCATGAGTTATAGGGTTAATTATGGCCTTATGGAGGTCTGTATTGACCACCATGAGTGACGGGGTTAATTAAGGCCTTATGGGGGTCTGTATTGACCACCATGAGTTATTGGGTTAATTAAGTCCTTATGGGGGTCTGTATTGACCACCATGAGTGACGGGGTTAATTAAGGCCTTATGGGGGTCTGTATTGACCACCATGAGTTATAGGGTTAAATAAGGCCTTATGGGGGTCTGTATTGACCACCATGAGTGACAGGGTTAATTAAGGCCTTATGGGGGTCTGTATTGACCTTCATGAGTGACAGGGTTAATTAAGTGCTTATGGGGTTCCGTATTGACCACCATGAGTTATAGGGTTAATTAAGGCCTTATGGGGGTCTGTATTGACCTTCATGAGTGACGGGTTAATTAAGTGCTTATGGGAGTCTGTATTGACCACCATGAGTTATAGGGTTAATTAAGGCCTTATGGGGGTCTGTATTGACCACCATGAGTGACGGGGTTAATTAAGGCCTTATGGGGGTCTGTATTGACCACCATGACTTATATGGTTAATTATAGTTCCCTGGGGTTAATTTTTTTAGTGCGAGTCCTTTCAGGTCCTTTAAGGACCCTCGAGGCGGGAAATTTAAAATTGAAATGCAGCAGGGTCACGATCGGTGCCGATCGGGGACCCCCGCTGCAGGGGGTTAATGTGGGGGGGCTGCGGGGGTCCCTATGGACCCCTGCAGCAAGGGGTTTATGTGGGTACACTTCGGGGGTCCCAATGGGGACCCCCAGCATAGAGGGGGGTTAATTGTAGGTGCCGCGGCCGGGATTGGGTAATAGTGTGCCGCAGCCCCTTTAAGGAGCCGCGGCGGGGAATTTAAAACTTTTAAATGCAGCGGGGGCCTGATCGGTGACCCCCGCTGCAAGGGGTTAATGTGGGGGTGCTGCAGGGGTCCCGATAGAGACCCCTGCAGCATGGGGATGTGTATAGGGTGCAGGGGGGAGCCTCACACTGCTGTCTCGGGCTGCTCCGAGGCAGCACGTAGAGGCTTTAGGATCCCTTGCGGACACTTTTTGTGCCCGTAGGGATTCTTACAATATGCAATAATCATGCGTAGATTTAAGGCTGTGTGTGACTACGTAGCTCTCTCGGAGCCTATTCTCTGCCATTTTTTCGTAGTCATATCGCAAAGCAGGCTGCAAGAGATTCGGTACTCGCAATCAGGAGAAAAACTGCCTTTTGCGAGCACCGAGAGAACTACGAGGGATAATTTAATAGGGCCCCAAATGTTTGAATCTTTAAAATAAATGACTAATTAAATAATTATCATGAACATTAATAATTAAGCATCAACACATGAAAATAAGTGCATTAATAATGAAGGGGGAAATATAAATATAACAGCAATGTAATAATTAAGCAGCAACACTGAAATGTAAGTGCATTACAAAATGTACATATGTTTTCAGGCAATTCCCCCCAAAAATTGTTCTAAGAATGATCAATGAAGTAATTAATAAAAATTAATAGTTGAGCAGCAACCACGAAATGTAAGTCCACTGTGAAATATACATCTTTTTTTATCCTTTTTTACTACATTTGTTAGTATGCCTAAGTAATAATTAATTAATGAATGAACATTACTTATCTTAATGATTAATTAAGTAATTAATGAACATTAATAGTTGAGCATCAACCCCAAAAGTCCATTGCGAAATATACATATTTTTGTTATCAATTTGGTATTAACTTTCTTATTATGACTTTCTTATTATGACTAATTCATTATTAATTAATGAATGAACATTAGTAATTAATCAATGACTAAATATATTATAAAAAATGTAGTGACAATTGTATACAATTTTTATAAATAATTAATAATTAAAAAATCAATGTTCATTAAAAATTAATTAATGAATTAATAAACATATTTGAAATGGTTAATGATTAATATTTTGATAAACTACAGGTACTGCAAAATGTAGTAAGGTAAAGTTTCTTTTTTATTAATATTTTTTTTAAATTAATAAATAATTAATTAATTAATATACTTTACCTATTTATAATAAATAGCCAGCAATCAATATCCTGAAGATCTAACAATCTCTTTGGATTTTCGAGCAGGAGAAAATGTCCAGTCAGACTGTCATCACCTGAGGAGAAAGTGTCAGCAGTGTGGCAAGTGTGCCCTATATATAGGCCAGAACCGTTAGTTTAGGCGGGAAAGCGATATTTTATGTGTTACGCGCTTTGGAAGAAGTTTCTGTCTTTAGTAACAGTCCCTTGTAGTACCTCGTACGTGCCTTGTCAAACTGCTATGTGTCTGGCTATGTTTTGCGCGCTTCACGGTCGTGTAGCCTCGTTTTCATTTTTTTGGGGCAGTAATTTTTTTCCTCGCTTAGGTGATTTTCAAGTGGCAAAAATCGTCTAAGTCGACTTAAATTTACGTTCCAGCTCACTCACAGACGTCCTGGCTGTTGCCCCATGCTCTCTGTGATGTGTTTGTAATTTTTTGAGGGTTTATTTAGTGTGTTTTTACTGGTTTTTGGTTTGCGCGTCTCAGCAGCTTTGTATTTTTACGACTTGTATTTTGGTTTTTCTAAGTGTTACAACTCGTATTTGGAGTCGTAATTGTTTTTTTTATAAGTTCCGCGAATGTCATGTTTAATCACCTAAGTGCTGCGAGTTTTGTCTGGTGGTGTGTGGCGCCGTAGGAGCAAGTGCTGCGACTTGAAGTTAGTGTGTGGGACTTTTGTGGCTTGGTTTGAAGCGCCATAGGAGTAAATAGCTGCGAGTTAAGGTTTGTGTGGGAGTTTTGTATGGTGTTTTAAGGCGCCGTAGGGAAAGTGCTGCGAGTTAACAATGCAGGGTTGAGTTGTTAGTGTTTTGAGGCGGCGTAGGGCAAAGTGCTGCGAGTTAAGGATTATGCAGGGTTTTGTTGTTCCAAAGTCATGTGCCTTAAAGCCTCCACCTTCCGCAAATGCGGCCCTTCGCTTCGCGAGGGTCCGCATTTGCGGGCCAAACTGAGTCCCTTGCGAGCCCGCAAAGCGTAACAACGATTCTTAGTTTGACAACTATTATATGTGATAAAGTAAACTAACTCTCAGCTAACAATAATTTGAGTTCCTTCGGATGAATATGGGCTTGACGGAAGAGTACTTTACTGAGCCACATTTAGCTCTGGAGTCATAGATTGATGGCACTTGTTCTAAAGTATATGTTGTGGATGAATCAGTATTGTTATAATTGTTCTGTCATGTTATTTAATCCACAGGGTAACTGGAAGTGCACTTTTCAGCCTTACAATAAGTATTTAAATTCAGATTGTAAATAGTAGGAATACCCAAAAAAAACATTTAATAAAATACATACTTTTATATATGTTTACATGTGGCAGGGAATCAAGAACTTTTTCTTTTCAGTCTTAAAATAATTTCATGGGCAGACTCACAGATTACTTTGCCAGTTGTGAACTTTTCTTACGTACATTCTTAGCCAAACTATTTTTGATCAATAGAATCAACAGTGGTGAGTAAGTGTTTGAAAGCTTATGCAATTGTTACTGTTTATCCACTGAAAACTTACCTTGTGTACTAATTTACAGCGTCATTAAATTGGGGCTACGTTTTAAAACAAAGTCCGAAACTCCAAATTTACGGGTTAGCCCTGTAAGGTAGCTCACAGCGGATTTGCGTGTTAAGATGCGGGACGGCCGAGAATAGGCTACATGTTAAGCAACGTTGAACTTTGCGGACGTAACCGCTACGTTTTCAATTTAGCTATTAAATTGCAACGTAGTCACACGCAACACGCAAATGGAGCCTAAAGGCCAACGTGTGCTTGAATGCGCAAGGGGGGTAAAGTCCAATATGTAGCACTTGCAAATCAAATAAAAACTTACTACTTTACTAATATTGAAAGGCAAAGTGATGTTAGGTCTTAGAATTAATAGTAAAACATTCTCAATCCCGCAAACTGGCTCAGAAAAATAGTTCATGTATCTTTGATGTGTTATATCAATCCCAGCAATCAATGTGTTAATACATATAATGTAACTTGCATGTGATAGAATATCATATTTGCAGCATTTATTCATATTGCATTATGACTGGAATGTGGGTTCTCTCGCAGTTCGTAATTGAACCCAGTAAGGCTTTGAAATGCATCCTCCATTTTCTTGTGACGCAATGATGACGATCCCTGTTGCCATTGGCTCCATCTAAACCCTTAATTACGTGGTTGCTTAATTGTTTGCATTCTAGCAATGTAAAAAGTCCAAATTTCAAGCGCGCCACCTTTACGAGCTACACGTTGGACTTAAGAGGCTTCAACTTAATGAGCCTGCTAATCGTTATTTAATCTTTAGAAGCTATGTAAGCAAAGGACATAAAACATTATCAGAGAACATTTTCATAAAAAAAAACCTTTGAGTATACATATTCTCTGACTTGAGCATGTGCTCATAGCTTGTAGCGGTGGGACACATTCATATCTAGTAAAGAGTGGATGGTTGAGGGAGAGGTTGGGTAAATTGTTAAATGATCAGTGCTATTGCTATTTGATACCTTTGCCCTTCTCCCAACACATTCGAGGGAGAAGGGAGCTTGCAAGTATGGCTACAAACACTGCTCCTGCAGCAATGTAAAGACCCCTTTCATGCATGCAACCTTCATTGTGTTTCATAGATGACTCCATGGTCCAGCAGAGGCATAAAGATATATTTTAACAAAAATATAATGCTAGGACATTTTGTCTGCCTAATTATGCTGTTAGTCAGATTCAGATTTTTCAAACATAATATTTTTCTCATAAATGCCTTTAAAGGCATTCTTCCCCTTTAACACTGTAAGCCACATTTTAATGAACAACCATGAAGTATAAGCATAAGACTCTACTTCCGATTAAATGATACAGAAAGACAGTATATTAAACATCCGGAAGACTTTACAAACCCTCTTAGACAATAAACACACAGTGTTAAAGCAGCTAAAATAGCCTGTGGGATTATAGGAAACAAAACATAAGACAATTGAGCATTTACCACAGTCTGCTGATGTGACGCTTGTACATAATTTTATCTCTTACTGACACTTCCAATTATGCTTAAAAGAGTTCATTTTACAAGCATGTTTTAAACTGTAGATGTGATGCTAAACGTAATCTGTGATTGCAGAAATTCTATGTGACATAAATATCATAGGCATTAAAATTCATCTCTTGGGTCTCGGGAAAGCTGTCTGTGTGACTAACGGCAGATAACTGCCACAGCCAAGTAAACTGGAACAGAGCACAACTCAAGAGTTCACTGAGAACACGCATTAATCATAAGACAAAAAAGTAACAAAAGTGACATATCCACTAAACCTGGTAATGTTAAGATATGCTGTAAAAAATGTCCAGCATGACCATGAATTAGAGACTCTGTTCTGTACAGATTAAGTGAAAATCATAAATCTGAAATTAGATTAACAAATTAGCAGACAGAATAGAGTAACTAGGAATTTAATATTATAATAAAGATTCTGACAAAATGTTTTTTATATTTTTCACAGAAACACATTTTAAAATAAAATACATAACCATGCTAAGGTTAGTGCACCTAAACAGTTTCTGTGCATTTATCTCAGCTTTTCTGGAATAATTTAACTTTTATGATGGCAGAGGACGTCTAATAATCTGCCTTTACACTAACCAATACTTTTATGTATTAATTGTGTATTTATTTTTCTTCTCTATATTAATACTCCCTGGCTTTCTAAAATGTTGTGTCTACAGGCATTGCTATATGTATGTTCATATATAGCCTCTTGATGTAGTGTGTGCTTTCCGCTGGTCAACAGACCCCCTCCCCCCATCTGGTTGCCAATAACCATATAGAGATGAACCAGGATCTGGTCCACCAGCATCTTGGCTTATCTGCACCCAATGCATCTGGTGCCCCCAAATGTATCTCTTTCATTTTCATTCATTGTAGCGTTTTTCTTGTGTATTGTTGGGTCTCTTACTCATCACGAAAAGCACTCCTGAAAAAGTATGAAATTCAACTGAATTTTGGTGTCTATTCCATACTGTAAAAATAAAATAAAAAGTGGTGGCTCATGTATATTGCATAAGATCCAAATATATAAGTTTATTAGTTAGGGTGCTCCTAAAGGATAAATAAAGCGTATTGTGTGAGGAGAGAAAAAAAGATCCTATTATAGGGCACACCTAATAATCCTAATCTCAGAAGAAAGAGAATAAACTAAATTATAAAACTTAACTTTTAATGGTTGTTAAAATCCATATTAAAATATATAAACATAGGTAGCAGAGAGGTCACAAAAATATTGGATTGACTAATATGGTATCTCAAAATTGTAGATTCTGCCCCTCATAGGCAAACCATAAAAAGTGCTAAGTGGCAATGTAATCACAGAAAAAAGTGACTAGAGTATGAAATAAAGTGCTTAATATATAAAGTGACAAGTGCTATGGTTCATATAGTATATAACTATATGGAAGTGGAAACTATAGATAAATGTAGTGTGTAGTATAGATAAATGTAGTATATAGAAAGTTGCAAAGGTGCAGAAAATTTTATTATCCAGTTATATGCTGATGATATGAAGAGATACCAAATGTCCTACCAAAGTAACGAGTAGAAAAAACTATAGAGTAGAGGAATAGCTATTGAGTGATAAATGCCTCAGTGCTATATTGCGTATCTAGTTTGATACTATCCCAAAACTATAGCGTTGCAACCATGGTCCCTCTGCATGTATTCTACCTCCCTTCTACTAGTAGACTAGCTAAACTACATAAATGGTAGATTCAGGGAAGGGACTTTAAACTATGGGCCTGATATGAAAATGCTAGCTCTCTGCCTTGCACGCCGCGGTCTAGACACAAACAAATGACGTCATTAACCCGCGACGGCGTTCCTACGTAGACCCGACGCACGTTTCTTGAATTTCATCAAGGGTTACGCCTGCCTTTACATCATATCTTTTTAAAGGCTGGTGTAGTCATGGCAACATCAAACAGGGATAAAAAAAACTAAGTGTGATAAAATATATAGTATTGTTATCTCACAATTTAAAACGAAATTAGTAATCTCTTCATTTAGAAGTCTAACTGACGTTAAATATGTGAGATGAAGGAGTCTTTAAGAGAATATAACTGAATTTAGTGGGTTTTCTAATATTAAGTATATTATATTATTAGATGAACAGAATTATAGCAAGGCATTAGTCTATTATTACATATAGTCAATATAATTGGTATATAAAAACAAACTATACCTAACTTCCAGTTGCCTGTATTATTATCATCCTTTGTACTTAATATTAGTATTATTCCCCATATGACAAAACCTACCAAATATGAGGCCCATATATTCTCAGTATTGCTTTAAAAACTGGCAAAAATTGATATCATTCCAGTATATGACTTTAGTTATGAATAATGTTATAATCTGAGCTCATGGGGTTTTAAATATAAGGAGTGAAGGTGAAGCCTTCATTAATGCCCTTAGGTTTTTTAGTGCCAAGTAGGTAAATCCATTTGGCTTCTTTCTTTAATAATTCTGTATCTATGTCACCTCTCCCTATTGTTTTTTCAACATGATCTATAGCTGTGAATTTCAGAACTTTAGTGTCACCCTTGTGTTTATTATTGACATGCATAGCTATTGGGGTATCATATTCTTTTTTGACACTATAAATGTGTTCCAGAATTTGTCGCCTGAATTCTCTACAGGTTTTTCCACGTATCT
This sequence comes from Discoglossus pictus, assembly GCA_027410445.1. Lineage (NCBI taxonomy): Eukaryota > Metazoa > Chordata > Amphibia > Anura > Alytidae > Discoglossus > Discoglossus pictus. The sequence goes on from CM050167.1 coordinate 181,479,384, forward strand.
GGCTCCACACAAACATGTTATTAAATAAATAACACCCTCTGTTCTACAAGTGATAAGGTGTTTTATTTTATATGTTTGTTTTTCTCAAAGAACATTTTTTGTCGGTTTTACATATTGACATGCTTTACATGGATGACATTTAAAACAGCCTTTTGTTTTATGTAACCATGATTGGCTCTTTCCTGTATCCAAATAACTTTTTGAAAGATAATCTCTTAGATTTCTAGACCATCTGCTGGTAATAGCTGCATGGGTGGGTAAATAGGGTTTGAGATATTTATCATCCAATAGAATACCCCAATGTTTATTAAATATTTTTTTAACCTCATGCCATTTATTATTAAAGGTTCCAATACATCTGACAGTATTATCTGATTCTCTCTTTTTATCCTTAAGTAGATCTTCTCTCTTGGTGCTTTTAGCTCTCTGATAGGCTTTTTCTAGAGTATTTTTTGAATAGCTTCTTCCTGAAACATTGCTATTAAAGTGAAATGTCTATAGCTCTCTTTCTCTCTCTCATGTTAACCTCCACAATTTAGATATAGACTGCTGCCTAAGGGTTATATATAAATCCTTCATTCTTTATATCCCATTACCTGCCATCATAATGGAGTGGCCATATGATGGAGTAGCCATCATAAGGGTGGTCAAAGCAGTGCTCGGTTACAACCCAGTAAATGAAAGAATGAATTAAATTTGAATTCAAGGCAAGCCATTTAACAACACAGTGATCCAACTCTATGCTCCAGCAATGAGTGCTAAAGAAACTGAAACTGTCCAATTCTATGAGCAAAGTAAATACCTCATAGATATAACCCCAAGAAAAGATGTTATTCTCATTGAAATGCTATAGTAGGGGTCCATAAGATACCTGAAATAACAGCAAGTTTGGAATTTGGAGTACAAAATGAACCTGGTTAGAGATTAATAGAATTCTGTCAAGATAATTCTCTGGTCATAGTAAACACCCTCTAACAACAACCTCAGAGACTATTCTACACATGGAGAAGGAACTGGCAACCAGTATATTTGCCAAGATAAACAGTATCAATCCAGTATCTTTGCTAAAATATCCTTATGGACAAGCACAACCAGAGAAATAACAATGGCACTTAATGAGGAGCCCCTCAGGACAGAAGGTGCCTACCACATTACTGGAGAAGAACGGAGGAAGAGTACAAGTAGTACCAGATCTAATTAAGTGTTTGGGCCAAAGCTGAGAGGACATCCAGCTGTGGATGTGTCTGGAGGGAAAAGGAAAGTCCATTGCTACAAATAACAATTTAGCATAGGAACCTGAAATGCTAGAATTATGAACCAAGGCAAACTGGATGTGGTCAAACATGAGATAACAAGGTTAAGCATTTATATCGTCAGAATTATTGGACTGGAAATGGGCATTTCACATCAGACACCTACCAGATCTTCTACTGTAGCCAAGAATCCTGCAGAAGAAATCAAGTAGCCTTCAAAATCAATCAAATGGTGGCCAAAGCAGTGATTGGTTGTAACCCAATAAATGACAGAATGATTTCAATTAAAATTCAAGGCAAACCATTTAACATCACAGTGATCCAAGTCTATGCTCCAACCATGGGTGTTGAAGAGACTGAAGTTATAAAATTCCAAGAAGATATTCAAATTCTTATATATATAAAACCAAGAAAAGATTGTACTCTCATTATAGGAGATTGGAATGCTAAAGTAGGGGACCAGCATATATCTACAATAACAGACAAGTTTGGCATTGGAGTACAAAATGAAACAGGTCAGAGATTAGTAGAATTCTGTCAGACAGACATTATAGAAATCAGATTGGCTATATACTTTGTAGCCAAAGATGGAGGTGCTCTATACAGTAAGGAAAATCTGACTGAAGCTCAGATTATGAGCTTCTTATTGCAAAGTTCAAAATTAACCTGAGGAAAAGAGTAGACATCATCAGACCAAAAAGATACAAAATAAATATTATACCCTTGAAAAACTTTGAACAGAAGTTTTGACATTGCCTAGAAAACAGTAACAAAGAAAGAAAGACAAATAAGAGGACAAACTGTCTGTCTGATGAGGTTTTGAAAGTAGACCAGGAAAGAATGAAAAGCAAAAGGTAGTGGAGATGGGCCAAAGATAGAGGTGCTTTATACAGTCAGCAAAGACAAGACCTGGAGCTGACTGGGGCTCAGTTCCTGGGTTTTATATTGCAAAGTTCAGAATTAAACTGAAGAAAACAAGGAAAATAATCAGATAAAGCTATTGCAAAATAAACAATATCCCCTGTGAATATGCAGTGGAGGTAAAGAATAGATTTAACGGACTAAACGTGGAAGACAGAATGCCTGAACAACTTTGGACAGAAGTTAGTGACATTGTTCAGGTAACAGAAACTATCAACCCTATTAAATTCCCTCAACGTGTAAAACTGTAGCCCGTAACATAGCCCGCGAAACTTAAGGGTATTAAATTGGCAGCGTAACGCAACCCGCTAACGATCTGCGGGTTACAAGCAAAAATAAACTATGGGACATGGAAATTTGAACTCCTCTGATGCAAATCCTTTGATCTGCCAAGCCCAAGGTAGCAATCCAGAAGGGGATCCATTATTAATCATTAAATGTTAATACAATAGACTCTCTGTTAACCAGAACTCAAGCAACCAGAACTCTCAAGCAACCAGAAAAGAAAATTGAATACTGTACTTGAACCAAACATTTTAATTTACATCAACAAATGCCAGGACCCAGGTTGTCATGCCACAAAATGCTTACAGGCACCTAGATTTAATCCACGGTATGTCTCTGCAATTAAATTTTACCTGAAAGCAGACAGACATGAGTGACTGAGCCAGTGCAGTGTTGGTGTTACATGCCCCGGGTTCAGCACCGCACCCTCCAGTCAAACGTACCTGTGTGTAAATGAGGAGTGAAAGCTGCTGCTGCTAGAACAGCCCTCACTGACAAATATTCATAGCAGAGCATCATATGTGCATCTAGTCTAGGCTTCTTTTAATAGTAACTCTCAAGCAAGCAGAAACGACATGTATCCTGCATCTACAAATCCCCATGGGTGCTGGTTAGCTGAGAGTCTACTGTGTATATATATATATATATATATATATATATATATATAATATATGATATATTGGAGAATTAAAATCTTTTAGAATATGTTGGAGTCAAACAGCATATACAGTGCCTTGCAAAAGTATTCACCCCCTTGACATTTTTCATGTTTTGTTGCCTCACAACCTGGAATTAACATGGATTGTTTGAGGATTTGCATAATTTAATTTACAGAACATGCCAACAACTTTGAAGATGTTTTTGTTTTTTTATTGTGAAGCAAACAAGAAATAGGACAAAATAACAGAAAAAGTCAATGTGCATAACTATTCACTCCCCTTAAGTCAGTACTTTGTAGAGACACCTTTTGGGCAATCTCATCTCCAAGTCGCTCTAAATAAGTCTCTATGAGCTTGCCACATCTTACCATTGGGATTTTGGCCCATTCCTCCTTGCAAAACTGCTCCAGCTCCATTGCGCTTTTGAACAGCAATCTTTAAGTCTGACCACAGATTTTCTATTGGATTGATGTCTTGGCTTTGACCAGGCCATTCCAACACATTTACATGTTTCCCCTTAAACAGTGTGTTTGGGGTCATTGTCCTGCTGGAAGGTGAACCTTCATCCTAGACTCAAATCCTGCACAGAGTGGTACAGGTTTTGCTCAAGAATATCCCTGTATTTAGCACCATCCATCTTTCCCTCAACTCTGACCAGTTTCCCAGTCCCGGCTGCTGAAAAACATCCCCACAGCATGATGCTGCCACCACCATGTTTCACTTTGGGGATGGTGTACTTTGGGTGATGTGATGTGTTGTGTTTGCACCAGACATAGCGTTTTCATTAATGGGCGAAAAGTTCTATTTTAATCTCTTCCTCTATATATTTTGGGAGTCTCCCACATGCCTTTTCGCAAACTCAAAATGTGCCAGTTTTCTGCTGAAAGTAATGGCTTTCTTCTGGCCACCCTGCCATAAAGTCCAACTCTAGGGAGCGTACGGCTTATTGTCGTCCTATGTACAGATACTCCTGTCTCTGCTGTGGAACTCTACAACTCCTCCAGGGTTACCTTAGGTCTCTGTGATGCCTCTCTGATTAATGCCCTCCTTTCCTGGTCCGTTAGTTTTGGTGGGCGGCCATCTCTTGGCAGGTTTGCTGTTGTGCCAAGTTCTTTCCATTTGTTTATGATACATTTGATGGTGCTCCTAGGGATCATTAAATATATGGATATTTTTTTTATAACCTAACCCTGACTTGTACTTCTCAACAGCATTGTCCCTTACTTGTTTGGAGAGTTCCTTGGTCTTAATGGCAGTGTTTAGATAGTGGTGCCTCTTGCTTAGGTGTTGCTGCCCCTGGGGCCTTTCAAAAAAGGTGTGTATATGTAATGACAGATCACGTAACACTTAGATTGCACACAGGTGGACATCATTTCATGTTTACTTCCAATTGTTTTTGTGAAATGATACAGTCAGCTCATAAAGAGACAACAACAAAAAAGAAACACCGTTTTGTGGTTGTTCTTTTATGTATGCACCATAAACTTACATTAATTAAAAAAAACATCCTTATTTTTGTATATTCTTAAAACCTTTTTCTGATTAAAATACGAAAGGTTAAAAGTTCTGACTATTTCCAGCCCAGTAAAGATGTCACTTTTAGGCATATATATATATATATATATATATATATATATATATATATATATATATATTAAATCTTATACTTCAGCTTGCACGTATTCTTCTTGATAATCTCTCTTTTATCAAGAAGAATACGTGCAAGCCGAAGTATAAGATATAATAGAAATATACACCTATATGAGCCTAAAAGTGACATCTTTACTGGGCTTGAAGCAGTTCGTATTTTAATCAGTATAAGATTTTAAGAATGTACAAAAATAAATAATTTGTTTTTAAAAATGTAAGTTTGTGGTGCATACATAAAACAACAACCACAAAAAGGTGGTTCATTTTTGTTTTTGTCTATTTGTAAGCTGATTGTATCAGTTCATAAAAACAATTGGAAATAGATTTGAATTTAACACCTTGGTTGACAAGATATACACACCATAGGTCATCAATGACAAAATAGATCATATCTGTTATGTTCTACCACCCTTGTCTTTTGTACACCAAAGCAGTGTACAAGACACAGCCATATAATACATTGAACAGCTACTGAATGTATACAGTAAGTGAATTCACAATTCTCCATCAAAGTTAATTTTTGTTGTGATCTTGCAGAACAAGTTGCATATGAGCCATATATCTAATATGCAAAAATCTAAGACTTAGGAGTTTGCAACTAAAATGTGCATTTAGGCAGTACTCAGTGTTCCCTGAGTCCATGATACTGATTGATCTGTGGCTTGATGCTTGGATTGACCTCTTGCTTAACTTTCTGTGAATGACTCTTTGATACTGAATACAGATTTTGTCTATTTTTTCTAACCTTACATATTCAATTTTTACCCTTGCAGCTTTGTTTCTATAACACAACCAATGCACATCTGGTATCTATTTACTCAGTAGCTATGGGGCTTTATTATTCAGCACACATTATTGCATTTTTTAGATTGAGACTAGTTAGCAGGCAGTAAGTATTTTTTTATTTGTATTTGTATTTAAGTTCAGAAAGATAAGTGAATTATTTGGTGCTCTCTTGGTGATAAATAATAATTCAGAGAAGAAACCAAAGATCTTTGGGTACTTTGGAAAAAGTACTTATTTACTGTTTGTTAATAAAATAGCACAAATGAATAGGATAACATTGGGGAGGAGGTTGTCACATAAAACCATGATAAATCACATTGGGGAGTCCGTAGGCCACCCCAGGCCTCTTGGACCGGGTATGAGATGGGAGGTGAATTGCTGGGGGGAGGTGGCAATTTGCCATTATGCCCCCAGCTAGCCATGTGTTCAGATAGGCTTCTGTCTCCCTGTCTTTCCCTGTTCTTTTCCTCTGGACCCCCCACTCTCCTTTTCTTCTCCCTTTTTCCCTGTCACTCACTGAGTTGATCCTGCGATCCTGGCCGGCATCCTGAGTGAGGCAAGGATCGGCTGCTGTACAGGGACACGGTTTCTGAAGCTGGGGGCTGTTGCAAGACGTGAGCAGAAGTCCTCCAATGGTTCCATGGGCTCTGGAGCACAGTGTGTGCCATCGGACAGCAATGTGAGCCCAGGGGATTATGGGACTTATAGCCCTCTCCTGTTAGGGGGTGTGAGAATAAAGGTGGAATAGTGGTTGATGGGAGATACATCAGACCTGATTTGCTAGACAGCAACCAGAGGATTTCTCAGTTAAATGCCCCAGGGAGAGATGTTACAGTTTGCAATATGCATAGCTGATGCTCTGCAAAACATGGTATGGGTCCCTGGGGCGGAGTATTTGGAGAGCAGGGGGGGCCAATGCTCCAACAGCACTAGTGGCTGTATAAACAGACCACAGCTTGGATCTGGTTTTTAAGAGTTAGCTAATTGGCACTCACCTGTAGCTACTCAATTAGCAGACAGGCCTTTAAAAGAAGAGAGCAGCCTGCTCCAAGGGGCAGAGGAAAAGACAGCTAGGAGAGGCTGCGCTTATTGCAAAGACATTGCTTTTGTTTGGGAAATTGGTAAGTGGGAAAGCCACCCAATTGCAGATAGCAAGTACTGTCTAGTAAGAGCTCAAGTAAGAGCAAGGGATTTTGTTTGTTTTGTTATTATTTAAAGTACCTGCTTTCAAACTGAATAAAAGAGGAAAACTGAGCTGAAGGTGTCCTGGACTTTGTATACCCTAGAAGGCTGTGGTTACTGCAAGATCGGTGACAATCCTACCTGTAAAAGAAGTGGTTTGTCACATATGGTGGAGAATGCGGGCATCCACGTAAGCCTGAGGGTAGAAGTCATTTAAAGCTCAACATGGAGGATGTTATCAAGGCTCTGATCCAATCCTCCTCTGTGCAACAGGAGACTAACAGGAGAGCTGCAGAAAACAGTGCAGCCCTGCAGCAACTGGTGCTGGCCCAGGCAGAGAGTGCTAAAGTCCTGGCCAAAACACAAATGGAGGGCACTGAGTCCTTGGTGAAACAGCTTGTTGTGACACAAGCGGAGATGTTTAAAGTAGCCCGTGAGGAGCAGCAAAAAGTCACCCAGGGACTACAACAGGTAATCCAAGCGATCTCTGGAAAACTGAATGGAGACCCTGATGGAAGATACCAGGGGCCAAAGGTGATTCGGGCGAGCCACTATCTTCAGAAAATGACCGCATCAGATGATGTTGAGGCGTACCTTCTGGCATTTGAGCGCACTGCTGAGAGGGACGGATGGCCGGCTGGTGAGTGGGCAAGCATACTGGCACCGTTCCTAAGTGGAGAGCCGCAGAAGGCATATTCTGACCTAGAACCAGCCGATGCAAGTAGCTACAGCAAATTGAAAGCTGAAATCTTGGCACGACTGGGTGTAACCTCTGCAGTACGTGCCCAAAGGTTCCACTCGTGGTCATATTCTTCAGACAAAGCCGCACGTTCCCAAATGTTTGACCTCATACACCTTGCACGGAAATGGTTACAACCTGAAATCCATTCAGCTAGCCACATTGTGGAAACCTTAGTAATGGACCGGTTTTTGCGTGGTTTACCAGCTTCCCTGTGTCGCTGGGTCAGCCAAAGTGACCCCCATACAGCTGACCAACTGATTGCCTTGGTGGAAAGATATGCGGCTGCAGGAGAACTGCTATGTCCTACTTCACAGGAAAACCCTCGCAATCCTAAGCCCCAAGATTCTGCAAGACCGGGTAAGACTGTTCAAGGTTTAAGGGGGGCATCCAGGTCTAATAGGCCTGGGAAAGGAACTAATTGGTGGTCAGACTGTACTGTCAAATGTTTCAAGTGCAAAGAGGATGGTCATATGGCCAAAGACTGTCCATTTAAGGATGAACCTATGGAATGCAATATGGGCAAAAATGAGGGAACACGTTCATTTTTGCTCAGTTGTTGTGGTATTGCTAACAATGACTATGATAATAACGCTCATAAATGCTGTGTAACTGTGAATGGAAAAATGTCTAAAGCATTACTTGATTCAGGTAGTATGGTTACGTTGGTAGCAGAGTCTATAATACCTTGTGTAAAACCTGATCATGGACAGAAAATAGGCATTATCTGTGTTCATGGTGATAAAAAGGAATACCCCACTGCGGAAGTAAATATTGGAACCCAGTATGGGAATTTAAAGTACCGAGTGGGTGTAGTACCTAGATTAGCCCATGAGGTAGTGATCGGTAGAGACTTTCCTCATTTTCTAAAATTATGGGCAGCTTTACAAAAGACAGATCAAAATTTATCAGAAATGAGTCAGTCTGTCGAGGATAATGTGCTCCCTTTTTCCGATATTGACTTGGGTTTTGACCACTGTGACGGAAAAATAAGGAAAAAGAAAAAATACTGCCCTAAACCAGTATTAATAGGAGATAACCCAGCTCAAACTAGTGAGGAGCCTACTAATAATGCAGACAAGGATAAGGACTTAATTGATATTGGAATTAGTCCAGGTAATTTTAAAAGCGCTCAGTGGGAAGATCCCACTTTAGTGACAGCTAGAAATGATATTAAAGTTGTAAACGGGGTTGTTAATCAGCCAGGAGGAGCACTGCCGTTCCCCTATTTTGAAGTACAAAATGACCTAATTTACCGTGTAGAAAAAAAGGATTCAGACATCATTAGGCAGCTGTTGGTTCCTCAGACTTACCAGAATATAGTGCTAAAGTTGGCTCACAGCCACATATTAGGGGGACACTTGGGAGTCGAAAAAACTAGAGAGAGAGTCCTTAGACGGTTTTACTGGCCTGGAGTGTTTGCTGCTATTACACACTATTGCTCCTCATGTCCTGAGTGCCAGTACAGGGCTCCTTTCAAGACTTTTCGTAGTCCACTTGTACCCTTACCCATAATTGACGTGCCTTTTGAAAGGATCGCTATGGACTTAGTGGGGCCACTGGTAAAGTCCGCTAGGGGACACCAATATATATTAGTCATCTTGGACTATGCAACTCGCTATCCTGAGGCCATTCCCTTGCGTAATACCTCTGCAAAGCTAATAGCTAAGGAACTTATGTTGATGTTCAGTAGGGTGGGTATCCCTAAAGAAATACTGACAGACCAGGGGACCCCGTTCATGTCCAGAGTCACAAAAGAGTTGTGCAGGCTCTTGCAGGTTAAACATCTTAAGACCTCAGTATATCACCCACAGACTGATGGTTTAGTAGAGAGGTTCAACAAAACCCTTAAGAGTATGCTACGCAAGGTAATTGATGCAGATGGAAGAAATTGGGATTTTTTATTGCCATATCTACTGTTTTCCATTAGGGAAGTTCCACAGGCCTCCACGGGCTTCTCTCCTTTTGAATTATTATATGGAAGACATCCCAGGGGAATATTGGATATTGCTAAGGAGACCTGGGAACAGGAGACTACTCCTCACAGGAGTGTAATTGAGCATATAGCTCAAATGCAGGATAGAATGGCCACCATCATGCCTATTGTCAGGGAACACATGCTGGAAGTCCAGCAGGCTCAGAAAAACAGCTATAACCGTAATGCTAGAGTCAGAGTGTTCCAACCTGGAGACAGGGTGTTGGTTCTGGTCCCTAATGTGGAGAATAAGTTCCTTGCGACTTGGCATGGACCCTATGAAATAATAGAGAAAGTGAGTGATGTCAATTATAAAGTCAGACAACCAGGAAGAAGAAAGCCTGAACAGTTGTATCATATAAATCTGTTAAAGCCATGGAAGGACAGGGAGGTCCTGGTTGCTTTAAAACCTTCAGAACCTCCTATAGTAGAGCCAGATGTGAACGTATCTAAGACTCTGTCTGTCCATCAAAAGCAAGAGGTCAGAGATTTCATCAGAAGAAATAGGGATGTTTTCTCGATAGTTCCAGGAAAGACTAAAGTGATTAAACATGACATAATAACCGAACCAGGGAAAAGAGTTAACCTCAAACCCTATAGAATTCCTGAGGCCCGGAGGGAGGTTATAAACTTAGAGGTTGAGAGCATGTTAAAACTTGGAGTCATTGAAGAATCCCAGAGTAACTGGAGTAGTCCTATTGTATTGGTGCCAAAACCTGATGGCACATGGAGGTTCTGCAATGACTACCGCAAGTTAAACGCCCTCTCAAAATTTGATGCTTACCCAATGCCAAGAGTTGATGAGTTAATAGAAAGACTGGGCAAAGCTCGTTATCTAACAACCTTGGATTTAACAAAGGGTTACTGGCAGGTCCCGCTCACTGAAAGAGCCAAAGAAAAGACAGCCTTTTCAACACCCCGTGGCCTGTTTCAGTACACTGTATTGCCATTTGGGTTACATGGGGCACCTGCCACATTCCAACGAATGATGGACAGAATTCTTAAACCTCATGTTCGTTATGCTGCAGCATACTTGGATGATGTCGTCATCCACAGTGCAGACTGGGAATCCCACCTCCCTAAAGTTCAAGCGGTACTTGATGCTATCCGCTCAGCAGGCTTAACTGCCAATCCTTCCAAGTGTACGATTGGTTTAGAGGAAGCTAAGTACTTAGGTTATTCTATTGGGAGGGGTTTGGTTAAACCACAGGAAGCCAAAGTAGAAGCCATACAAAAATGGCCACAGCCCCTTACAAAGAAACAAGTAAAGGCATTTTTGGGTTTAATTGGATATTATAGGCGGTTCATTCCAGATTTTGCTACCATTGCTGCACCCCTGACAGACCTTATTAAAGCAAAATCCCCAGTCATAGTTAAATGGTGCCCTGAGGCAGAAAAGGCTTTTAAGAGTCTGAAGGAAGCTATCTGTAGCCATCCTGTCTTAGTGACCCCAGATTTTTCCAGGGATTTTATAGTTCAGACAGATGCTTCTGATGTGGGCTTGGGGGCTGTTCTTTCACAGGAATACCAGGGTGAAGAACACCCTGTTTTCTTTTTGAGCAGAAAGTTAAACCCACATGAGAAGAACTACTCTATTGTTGAAAAAGAGTGTCTTGCTATTAAGTGGGCATTAGACTCTCTTAAATACTACCTACTAGGCAGAAGGTTTCGATTGATAACGGACCATGCTCCTCTGACGTGGATGTATCAGAACAGGGAAAGTAACTCCAGAGTAACCAGATGGTTTTTGAGTTTGCAATCTTTTGATTTCACTGTGGAACACAGGGCTGGTCTGCAACAAGGTAATGCTGATGGGCTTTCGAGGGTACACTCCCTGATTTCCATGGTCGCTCAAACCCTTGGGTATGAGCTGGGGGGGAGGATATGTGAGAATAAAGGTGGAATAGTGGTTGATGGGAGATACATCAGACCTGATTTGCTAGACAGCAACCAGAGGATTTCTCAGTTAAATGCCCCAGGGAGAGATGTTACAGTTTGCAATATGCATAGCTGATGCTCTGCAAAACATGGTATGGGTCCCTGGGGCGGAGTATTTGGAGAGCAGGGGGGGCCAATGCTCCAACAGCACTAGTGGCTGTATAAACAGACCACAGCTTGGATCTGGTTTTTAAGAGTTAGCTAATTGGCACTCACCTGTAGCTACTCAATTAGCAGACAGGCCTTTAAAAGAAGAGAGCAGCCTGCTCCAAGGGGCAGAGGAAAAGACAGCTAGGAGAGGCTGCGCTTATTGCAAAGACATTGCTTTTGTTTGGGAAATTGGTAAGTGGGAAAGCCACCCAATTGCAGATAGCAAGTACTGTCTAGTAAGAGCTCAAGTAAGAGCAAGGGATTTTGTTTGTTTTGTTATTATTTAAAGTACCTGCTTTCAAACTGAATAAAAGAGGAAAACTGAGCTGAAGGTGTCCTGGACTTTGTATACCCTAGAAGGCTGTGGTTACTGCAAGATCGGTGACAATCCTACCTGTAAAAGAAGTGGTTTGTCACAGGGGGTAGACAGTCCCAGATGAGCACTAATAGCCTAGAGGGAGAGGTTACAGCTCACTCCAGACTGCCAGTGAGGGGGTTAAGACCCTGACAGCCCCCACAGGCAAAGTCCTTCACATTAAGATTCTCTTGATTTCCTACCCTTTACCCCCCCCCCCCCCCCACGTTGTTTCCCAAGATATTTGCTACCAGGGCACATGTTCAGGTAGAAGGAATTTCGACATAATATGGGGATTATTATAGTATATAGTATAGGTTTATTAAGTATTATACATTAGAGTAATATTATTATTATGATCATCATTTTTTATTTGTAATGCACCAGCATGTCCCGGGGGCTATCCACTAGTTGAGTTCAAGGCCCTGTCTTTGAGCTTGGTATCAGTGGCTGTAGTGCCTTCCCAAGCACTGGCTCAGCATACATGGGTACCTTCACCTATATATTTGGCCATTAGGGCCACTTGTTAATAAATTATCAGTTTAAAGGTTTCGTATTTCCTTAGTATATTTCTGTAGTTGGGGGGCTTCAATCTGTCTTATCTGAGCAGGGTCTAAGGGTTAGTATTATGCTCCATCCATTTGGGTAGTCTTGTGGGTTAAGTAAAACAAGGGAGGGTCCTTATTTATAAACATTCTATGTTAAAATGTTCCATTGCTGTTATGCCGCGAGTTATGGGTCAGAGACGCAAGTCCGTAACCCATTCCTGCACCTTAGCCTCATTTCATTTAGACCGTAGCAGCAACATGAGACCCGCATTGACTGAAATTCGGCCATTTTTCAGAGTGATTGAATTAGACCATGCCGAGAGTCTCGCTTGGGTGAGAGACACAAGCCCGTAAACCATTCTTGTGCTGTGGGATTACGTCAGGGTACATGTTCATTCAGCCATCCCGTAGTTACGGGTTTAGCCAAAGCTGTACAGTGCCTTGTAAAAGTATTCACCCCACTTGACTTTTTACCTATTTTGTTACATTACAGCCTTAAGTTCAATGTTATGTTAATCTGAATTTTATGTGATGCATCAGAACACAATAGTCTAAGTTGGTGAAGTGAAATGAGAAAAATATATACATAAAACCATTTTTTAGAAATAGAAAACAGAAAATTGTCATGTGCGTATGTATGCACCCCCTTTGTTATAAAGCCCATAAAAAGCTCTGGTGCACCTTCAGAAGTCACATAATTAGCGAAATGATGTCCACCTGTATGCAATGAAGTGTCACATGATCTATCATTACATATACACAACTTTTTTGAAAGGCCCCAGAGGATGCAACACCTAATCAAGGGGCACCACTAACCAAACACTGCCATGAAGACCAAGGAACTCTCCAAACAAGTAAGGGACAATGTTGTTAAGAAGTACAAGTCAGGCTTAAGTCATAAAAAAATATCCAAATCTTAGATGATCCCCAGGAGCACCATCAAATCTATTATAACATGGCACAACAGCAAACCTGCCAAGAAATGGCCACCCACCAAAACTCACAGACCGGGCAAGGAGGGCATTAATCAGAGAGGCAGCACAGAGACCTAAGGTAACCCTGGAGGAGCTGCAGAGTTCCACAGAAGACTGGAGTATCTGTACATAGGACGACAATAAGCCATACACTCCATAGAGTTGGGCTTTATGGCAGAGTGGCCAGTAGAAAGCCATTACTTTCAGCAAAAATCTAAATGACACGTTTTGAGTTAGCGAAAAGGCATGTGGTAGACTCCCAAAATGTATGGAGGAAGGTGCTCTGGTCTGATGAAACTAAAATTGCACTTTTCGACTATCAAAGAAAACACTATGTCTTGCGCAAACCCAACACATCACCTCACCCAAAGAACACCATCCCCACAATGAAACATGGTGGTGGCAGCATCATGCTGTGGGGATGTTTTTCAGCAGCCAGGACTGGGAAACTGGTCAGAGTTGAGGGAAATATGGATGCTGCTAAATACAGGGATATTCTTGAGGAAAGCCTGTACCACTCTGTGTGTGATTTGAGGCTAGGACAGAGGTTCACCTTTAAGCAGGACAATAACCCCAATCACACTGCTAAAGCAACCCTTGAGTGGTTTAAGAGGAAACATGTAAATGTGTTTGAATGTCTTAGTCAAAGCCCAGACCTCAATCCAAAAGAAAATCTGTGGTCAGACTTAAAGATTGCTGCTCACAAGCGCAAACCATCCAACTTGAAGGAGCTGGATCAGTTTTGCAAGGAGGAATGGGCAAAATCCCAGTGGTAAGATGTGGCAAGCTCATTGAGACTTATCCAAAGTGACTTGGAACTGTGATTGCCGCAAAAGGCCTCTACAAAGTATTGACTTTAGGGGAGTGAATAGTTATGCACATTTAATTTTTCTCTTATTTTGTCCTTCAAAGTTGTGGGCATGTTCTGTAAATTAAATGTTGCAAATCCTCAAACAATCCATGTTAATTCCAGGTTGTGAGGCAACAAAACATGAAAAATGCCAAGGGTGGTGAATACTTTTGCAAGGCACTGTATATGGGCGCTAGCTTTATATGTCTTATTGGTTTTATTGCAGGGTTCAAGGGGTTCCGCTTTCCCGTATTAAGCAATATTCATAAATCCGTATAGTATATAATATGCAAGTCTATGTGAGTTTCATTTCATGTATCTAGATTGGTATAACGTGGAAATTAACTGACCTTTCATGATTTGTTCAGTAGCGTGTTTATATTTGCTCTAGCCCCTATGCCTAGCCTACTGGTCCGATGTGCAGCTGAGCATTTTGCATATGTACTGTATGTATTTAGTCTCTGGGGTTCCCTGCTCAGATATGTATATATTAGTTATGTCATTGGAGCTGACAGTTTCAGCTTGGGATCGGCATCCAGATGGAGTCCTCTCCCCATCAGATGTTTTGAGGGGCTCTCTAATTCCACCCCCAACTCGTTTATTCGCCTGTGGAGGTCATTCATGTATGCCGTCTGGGATGGTGTCCAATATTGCAAATTAATGTTCCATGTGTACCCTTCCCTATATATTTGGAGGCTTTGTCAGCTTGGATGGGTCCACTTTTGCCCCGTTGCAGATGGCCAGGCTAAGTTGTATCCTCTCTTGGACTTTCGTTCGGGTATGTCGTATAATCCTCAGAGTTTTGAACTGCTATGGGTATTCATCTGTAGTGGTCTATTTTCTCCTAGTCGGTGCATATCAGATAATGGAGGACTCGGAGGGGACGGTTTGGTGTTGTCTTCTGATGGATCACTTTTTCATCCTCTTCAGTTGTATCACTCTTTTATCATTCCGGGGATGTATCATTAGCTATGGTGATGGTGTCTAGTACCACAAGGTATTTGACTTCAGGGATCCTTTAAGAATTATGCACTGCTTGTTGGCGGAAGATCGCGGGAGCAGTAAATCGTTTGTTCTGATAATATGGCTGTATTGCGGGCCAGTTACTCTCAGTTATGCATCATCCTGCTCAGTTCTATGATGCCAGAAACACTGGGCTCAGTACTGATAATGGAGCATATAGTGTAAGGAAACACAGTTACCAGTTTTCAGGAAGAGATGACTGACTGGTCCTTTTATGTGCGCACCTCAGACTGCTGGCCATAGTGTGAGGATGGGCAGTTTTGTGCACTGGGTACGCGTGTAGGTATGCAAGTGGTGAATTGGCAAGGTTGGGGGTTCTCTGTAATCCAAGGCCCAGAGGAAGTGTCCCCCGAAGGTGTGGCATCAGGTAGTATCCGTGGCCTTTCGAAAACGGGTTAGGCTAATAGGACCTGACGAAGGAATGAATGGAAAAAGCAAGTTAGTTGTAAAAGGTGAGCAGGAGGTATGGCAGGCGACTGGTAGCCTTTTTCCATGAGGTCACATAGCGTCAGACACAACTGAGTGACACAAACAAACCTATAACAACCAAAAGATCCTATGGAACTAGTGAAACCATCACATGTTTTTTGCAGTATGAAACAAAGTTGCAGCTATGTAAGAATAAAGAAGAAAAGAATAAGAAGAAAAGTATTGCTGAGAAAATCTTAAATTTAGCTGTATTTGTGTTATGGACAAACAGTGCGAGGTTTATCCTTCTGAAGATTTCTTCTGTTTATTTCTGTTGACAAGCATACTACTTAGAGTGAAAGCTTTCAACAAAACTGAATATAGATCTTATCTGAATCCAAGGTTCTTCCAATTACCCTCAAGTGTCTAATCCTGTTAGGAACAAAGGTAAATCTCCCACCATTAAAGCAAAATGGAATACAATAGTTAAAATAAAAACAAATATTCATTTATTTTAAACTTTGTAAAAATATTTTTCACATTATCAAGTCATATTCTTCATAAGAGCATAATATTAATATGACTCTACAGTGGTTCTTTAAGCAGGAAAAAACATCAGTAGAGTTTCTGTACTTCTGTTGCTTCCTGTTATATAATCCAGTCTTTTAAAGTTTCAATATAAACTGCTTATAAAAATTATTCTCATGGTAAATGCTACATCCATATAGATATTGATGTATAATGATTTTACAAATACTGTTACATGACCCCAGCAAGATCCATTAGGGCGTTTAGCTAAATAAACACACTGACCAATTGTTTCTTGGGAAAATTACGTCTAACCAAATCAAAATGTGTGGGCTACCGTGATGATGAGCTTTGCTCTCCAACAGGCTATTCACCTGTGTCCATTTCAAGCCATCGTACTTGCACGCTCGTCTCCAGGAAGCCCAGTTGGACATTGTCTCCAGTGACTGCGGCTAACCGGTGAGCCTAATACATGTAGGAATGGCCGCCGATCCACAGCTGTTTTGTTTCTGCAACACACAAAACAAAGTCCAATTAGATGACCCTTTCTGGCCGTATATAGGACCTAAAATGTTGTGACTCCCATCTCTCAATCTTTTTAACCATGCTCTCAGGCAGACCTAGTCTTGCCACCTCCGTAGCGGCCCCAATCCGAAACGAGTGTGTGCCGAAGTCCACCGGGTCCAGGCCTAACTGCCGTAAGGACTTCTTCTTGAATCCTTGAATCGCCCTGGAATCACCTCTCTCTGTGCTCCGGAGCAAGAACCACAGCAGAATTCCTATCGCCTTCTCTTCCGATCCTGCACCACCGGAGTCCTCAACCATGTCGCTCCACCTGCTCCATACCTCCTTGTAGGCCACCCACGTCTTCTGTGCTACCGACTGTCTGAAGTAACCAGCTACCTTACCACTCCAAGCTCCCAGAGTTCTGGAGGTATGTCCTTTCCGTGATCCTTCGCCTCTGGCGCAAATCCTCGGAACCGTGTTCCCTGCAACTGAGAAAGGGCGTCAACCACCCCAACGTTCAGTCCGGGAACAATAACAGCTCTCACCCAGAGGTTCGCCCATAGGCAACAGAGAACCAAATGCCGTATGAGTCGTATCAACGGCCCGGACGCCGCCGTCAAGCTATTGACTACACGGATAGTGGTTGCGTTGCTTGATTGAAAAAGGACCTGGCGGTTCCTGAAGCCCCTGCCCCACAGGAACAGCTCCAGAACTGAGGCATCGCCTGTAAGCCCGCCCGTAAACCATGATGCGGGTTATATCGCTGCGCACCACTCTCCTCTGAAATAGGCTACTACTCCAACCGTAGTTGCTCCCGCATAGAGGTCGAGCTGCCCGTTCGTCACCCTGCTCGGCTGAATCAGGGTGCTCCCATTGAAATTCCGAACGAATGCCGTCCACACTTGTGCATCCTCTTTCATAGCCCCAGACACTTTTATAAAATGATGCGGCTGTGATATTCCGGCTGTAGCCAACGACATTCTTCTACTGAATATTTGGCCCATTGGAATGATCCTGGACGCGAAATTCAGTGTTCCCAAGGTGGATTGCAGCCTTCGCAATGACACTCTTCTTGCGCCTGCTAGGGCTGCTAGTTCTGCTGCCAGATCCAACACCTTTTCCATCGGTAAACTGCACTCCATCTTGTCCGAATTGATCAGCAGAACTAGCAGCCCTAGCAGGCGCAAGAAGAGTGTCGTTGCGACGGCTGCAATCCACAGACACACACAGAAATGCACTGGGATGAATGCTATAGCTATATTTATGTGGGGTTGTGGTATTTTATACTTTATAGGGTTAACCTGGCTGTTCGGCAGAAGAGCGCAGTGTGAAGCTGTTGATCCAAGCAATGGCTGGCGCAGAGTGAGGAAGTCCCTCCTCCTGCCTCCAGCCAATCAGGAGCGCCCAGGCTCCGCTGGGTCATGCAGCGCTGCGTCAGACCTGGCGTGCCTGGGGCTGCCTCCGCGCCGGCCAGTACTACAGTAATGAGAATCTCCACAGGTAGTATTTTTTTGCTGAGTGACTCATCAAATATAATAGTATTTGTAAAAAAATAGGGAAACTGAAGTTACAACCATACACATAGGGAATTTTAATTAAAGAAATGCATCCTTATGAAACTATCACACTCCTGGGATGATCAAAAGCAACAAGTTTGACGTCACTAACATACATTTCTGAATTTACAAAATCAAATTAGCAACACTTGCCGATCAACAAAATGGAGTGTGTATTTAACAGTAACAGGCAACCTATTTCATTAGAAGGACCTTGCATGAGACCAGAGTCCTTGAAAAGGTCTCACAGTGCATTAACACTTTTTATTTTACCCAAAGCAAAATAGTAAAATCAGTGTATTAAAGGAATTACTTGCGATTAGAGGAGTAGATAATGAGGAGAAGTATTTAGGAGTAGAATTGGGTATTATCTGCTAGTTTTAGAACAATAATGGAGATGGTATTTTTGAATAGAGGTATGGTTGAGGCTGTCTTCGGCCACCTGTTGCCCAGTACTGATATTAAGACAGTATGATTGGTCGTGCATGTATTGATCTTGCAGAGTCTCAGGTAGGTCCGTGTCGAGTAACTTAGGTGTTCCAACCACAGTGTCCAACGACTTCCTGCCCCTCAGAAGTTTATATCACTCATTATAGTTCTTTTTTTTAATTTCAAATATTTTTATTATATTTTAGTTAAAACATATCGACACAAAATACAAAAATATAAATAGTACATTGATTTTTGTCAAAAGTCAGTCATACATTTCATAAATTATGTTCATTAATGAAAAATCACCCTCTTTCTTCATACAATATTTTCCTTTTCCCTTTGAACTTCAAAAACCAAACAAAAAAAAATGTATTTCAACACTGAAGCAGGACCTCAATCTGTGAATCTTCATCAACCACCTCCCTCTGCATTATGTCTTGGCAGTCATCATAATGGTGTTTGATACTCATTATATAACCAACATAATCTCCTAACTGTGTTTGGTGATCAGATACTATACCCCCTCTCTTATGTATCCCTGGGCCCTGGGGCTCACACTCTTTATTTCCCCATTAATATCACCTGCATCTCCTACTGCCCTTGTTTCTATAGTGCATATCCAGGATGGGCTACCTACCTTAACCCTCTCCACTTCTCTCCCTGTTTTCATCACTCCCTCTCAATTCCTCTCCACTCTCCAGACCTCTCCCTCTATCTTCTTTTCTCTCTTGGGATCCATATATATCCATCATATCCTCTCACCTCCTTGCATCTTCTCACCTCCTCTACTATCCTCCCCTCCTCCTCCCCAAATGAACATGAAACCAGTCACACCAGTCATTCACAGATACACATACAGGAACACTCACAGACACAAGCACTATAACTAACCACTGAAGTGATTAACAGAACAAAAAGAGTCTAAATGTAGTCTAAAAAATAAAATGTTTAATATGTTTTTTATTATGTTTTTTTTTTACTAAACACAAAACTTGTAGACTGCAAGAGGATTGAAGTATGGGGTGTGGTATATTGCAGGGAGTATGTGTGGTGGGTATGTAGCATATTACAGGGGTATGTGGAATGTAGTAAGGAGTAGGTTGCAAAGGGGTATTGTGAGAGATATGTCTATAAATATAATGGAAGGCCTATGAGATATGTATTAAATTAATAAATTAATGGTGGTATGTAAGACATTTGAGGAATATGCACAAACCTCCTAATCTGTTCAACTATCAACTCCCTCAAATGCAAAAATGGCTATGCTTTGTTCCTTTGGCCTGTATGTTATCTCTCTCAAGTATGACACACTCAACATTTAAGCAGGAAAAACATAAACTCATTTTTTACTGATATTTTTTAATTCAACTAGAGGTGCTATGGGGACTACTGTGTTTATTGGCTCTGACTCACTTCTTCAAACTTATAGCTGCTTATAAGTACACATAACAACCACTGCGAGTGCTCGTAAGCCTTTATCCCCAATGTAACGCGTTCCCTGGATAACTTTCATGAGTTTGTGTATAGGGAGAATGTAATAACTCATGTAGGACTGAGGCAGCCTAGCATAAGTTTGTGCTGGAGTAATGTAATAGAGGCCTTAGT
Source organism: Discoglossus pictus (assembly GCA_027410445.1). NCBI lineage: Eukaryota > Metazoa > Chordata > Amphibia > Anura > Alytidae > Discoglossus > Discoglossus pictus. Next base: position 181,499,708 of record CM050167.1, read on the forward strand.
TTCCAGTGGCCTACTTCCTCTGGTGGAAGCTCTATCTGCACAACAGGAATACAGCGATACCTTCTGCCAGTGCTCCTATTAGCACCAATTCAAAGGCCATCACATATATAGTTCTCAGCAGCGTGGGCTTGCCAAAAAACTTTGGTAACGCAACGTTAAAACTGTGCAACGTTAAAACTGAGCTGGTAGAGATGAGCACCAAAGGCGCTCATCCCTATGACCCCACATTAAGCTTCATACCTACGACCCACAGGACTACAGAACAACAAAAAACTCAAATACACAATTCACAGTGCGAGGTCCGTAGCTTTTAAAAAAATTGCCTGAAAAAATTACGTCCCGCAACACTTTGAAAAGAAAACCGCCATTTAGAGAAAAAAAAAACTAAACACGCAAAACACCGCCAGGCACATACGACTTTTAGCCAGGAACTTACGAGGTACAAAATACACTATTATGAAGGAGGGAAATTGCGCGAGACCAGCGTAACACATACACACTCGCCTCCATTTTACACTAACTTGCAACTAATAATATTAACAATCTAAAATACTGCATTACACAACTAAACAAACGGTTTAGCCGCGATCATGCAGCCTATTTATACTGCACACTTGCCACATTGCTCTTTGCACTTTCTTCTCAGGTCACCAACAGTCTAAATGTACATTGTATGCTGCAGGAAAAACAACAGCGATTGTTAGCTCTTCAGCATTCCTGGATATATTCATTACAAATAGGTAAAGTATATTAATTTATTATTTATTTAATTAATTAATTATTATAAAAAAAATATATTTATATAAAAAAAGAGCAGAGGAGAGACTTGCTTTGCCAAAGGCGCTCAGCGTAGAGCTCACAAGGGGAGGAGCAAAAGTACACAAGGGAAGAGGCTAACGATGAGCGCCTTTGGCGCTCATTGCATGCCTCACGATGAGCTCCGAAGGCACTCAGCGCGGGGCTTGCAATGTGCACAGAAGGTGCTCAGATGACCAAAACTACATGAGGGGAGAGGCTCGCAATAAGCGCCGAAGGCTTTTAGAGTGAGGCTCGCAATGAGTGCCGAAGGTACTCAGAACACTAAAAGTTTTACATTGTTTGGCAAACAGTATTACCTGCCTTACAATTTTATTGCCGTCCTTTTATGACTGGCAAGTCACTAGTTAGTTTATAAGGACAAACCCTTTTGAGACAGAACTTGCCACAAGGTAAATAAAATGGAAGCTTGCAGTTAAGAATAATTTAATACAAAAGTGAAAAGTTTAAATGCTGCCTTTTTCTTGGCCATAGAGGTCCAATCACAAGCTCTGCTCATCTATTTTGCTCATGATTGTTAAGAAGTCAGTCAATGCTGCCAATGAAATGCATGTGGAAAACACACTTTTCCTTATGTAGGTGCTTCTTGGAACAAAAAATGCTTCAGAGAAGGGCAATAAAAATTATATAATTTGTATAATTTTTTAATTATACTATCGTAAGCTTACATTTTGTGTTAATGTGGCATGAATTCAGTGTAGACTGAAAAAAAAAAGAAGCTCCTCCCAATTCTTTCTTTTGATTGCTGTTATGTCCTTCAAAGATATCTAACTAGTTAAGAGCAATAAAGTGAATTATTATAAGCTGCATGAGTCAGTCACTGTGTTCCTTGGTGAATTAGAAAGGACAGTCATCCTCCAAAACCAGCTCCTGTGGACCCACAAATTAACATTTTCTCAACAGAAAGTGTTGCTGGCACTGAGGAGCTGCAGTTCATTGAGGGGACCATGAATGCCAACATGTACTGTGACATACTGAAGCAGGGCATGATCCTCTCCCTTCAAAGACTGGGCCACAGGGCAGTATTCCAACATGGCAACGACCCCAAACACACCTCCAAGACGACCACTGCCTTGCTAAAGAATCTGAAGGTAAAGGTGATGGACTGGCCAAGCATGTCACCAGACCTAAACCCTATTGAGCATCTGTGGGGCATCCTCAAACAGAAGGTGGGGGAGTGCAATGTCTCTAACATCCACCAGCTCTGTGATGTCATCATGGAGGAATGGAAGAGGGCTCCAGTGGCAACCTGTGAAGCTCTGGTGCACTCCATGCCCATGAGGGTTAAGGCAGTGCTGGAAAATAATGGTGGCCACACAACATATTGACACTTTGGGCAGTATGTGGACATTTCCACTAAGGGGTGTACTCACTTTTGTAGCCAACGGTTTAGACATTAATGGCTGCGTGTTGAGTTATTTTGAGGGGACAGCAAATTTACACTGTTATACAGGCTGTACACTTACTACTTTACATTGTAGCAGAGTGTCATTTCTTCAGTGTTGTCACATGAAAAGATATAATAACATATTTACAAAAATGTGAGGAATGTACTCACCTTTGTGAGATACTGTATATATATACTATATATATAAAGAAAGTGAACCATTCTCAATCTTCTTCCTCTTTATCTCTCATCGCCTTTCCCACCTCCATTCTCTCACACTCCAATCTCTTCCTCTCTGTCATCTTTCCTCCTTCCTCTCTTCTCTCTCTATTGCCCTATTTCTCTCTATGCCCTTCTCTCTCTTCCTCCCATCTTTATCTCCACCTTTTCTTTCTCTCACTCCCTCATCTCTCTCCCTCCTCTCTCTCAACCCCATTCTCTCTTTCACTCCCTTCTCTCCCCCTTCTCTCTCCCCATCCCTACTCTCTCTCCACTTCTCTCTCACTCTCCCTCCCTTCACACTTCTATTCTCTCTCTAACTACCCCCTCCCCCCTTCTCTTTCTATCCCCCTTCTGTCTCCCTCAATTCTCTCACAGGAGGGCCACGTGCAGAGAGCAGCCTCTTTTAGCTCAAGTTCCAGGGGAAAATATCCTGTAGTATATCAGTCTGGTCTCACTCAAAAGAGTGATCCAGCCCCAAAATTCTACCCTGTAAAGGAGAAACAGCAAACGCCAGATGCACATTGACTATGCCTTACAAAGTACAGTTAGACTGCACTAATGAGGCCACAAAACACCAAAATGTATGCTTTTGGCTTGTTGTTTTTCCTGTTAGGAAAGAGTTGCCTAGTATAATGGGGCAGGATTACTCCTTTTGAGTGAGACCTCAATGATATACTACAGGATATTTCTCCCTATGAAGTACACAAGTTAGCAAAATAAGCTGCTCTCTGAGTGGGATAACAGGCCCATATAACTAATCCACTTGGGTTAGTTTGTTCTCAGATAGATACTCTTTTTTCTCTACATAAGATAACCACAACAGGCTGCAAATTAACAAGATCCATTGTAAACTATTTTAAGATAACTTAATTATGCTAATCTGCTAATGATTTTAGTTTTTTACATATTTCACAATTGTGAAGATTTGCCTGAACCATAAGTGTTTTAATAAGTTATTTATGAGTATTTTTTTTTTGGTTCACAATAAAGCTCAACTCTCTATACTAATTTAAGTATATTATTCTGATAAAACTTTCTATCCAGTATATTCAGCAACCTCTGGTGTATATACTATGCATCAACTATTGCATTGTTTCAGCATTGTTTGTACCTTGGTAGGTGACCTGCCGAATATCTCTCAACCCCAGTGTAATTGGTAAGATAGCATCCTTTCCTCCCATGTCAATACAAACACACTGCAACCCATTTGTTATTCCCATCAATGATTCAGTGTCTCAGTTTCATGACAATTACCCAGTGTAATTGTGTTTATGATTCATAATTGATTTATCGCTCGAGCCCTGTTGAAACTCATTAACAATGCAGGTCAAGATATAAAAGCTCACATTATGCTGTCATGCTGGAAGAACATCTTTCAGTATCATAATTTCATGGCTGCCCAGCAGTGCTCTGGCTGTCTGGCTGGCAGAGAGCACTTTGTTCTTCTTGTGTTTGATGTCCCTCTGGATTAGCTCTGCAGAGTTGCTGATTTTGTTTGTTCACAGATACAAACACAGAAAGGCAGATGGATTCCTGCTTGTGATAAATGTATAAATAAATATGGATTCTTTTGATGGTACTGCAATAACTGCATCTTTGCATCTGATATAATTGCTCAATTGTTTTCAAGTAAGCCCTTTTTTTAAATATATTTGGATGACATTTACAGTTTAACAATAAGCAAATTAATCTTAAAATTGAATATGAGATGCATTATGATTTGAAACATATAATAAAATATGCAATGCAAAATCAATATTGGTTTCCATTACTTCCTAGTAAGTAGAATATACGTATGATTCAGTTATGTGTCTTTGTACTCAGTATTTCATATCAATCGTAAATGTGTTGTTTCCATATCTTTAAATGTATTGTCCAAACTATTTGCTGTTTGTTGAAGCTTATTCTGTAGAAAGGCACTAAAGAATGACACTTTTTGACTGTGACAACTTTAAAGATTCTGCATTCATGAACTCATTCTACCTAGAAGCAGATAACAAACAAAAATGGTAGCTCCATTTGCAGCTCAGGTGTAGCTGTTCAAAAGAACATATTGTAATTACTGGACCACAGTGCCCATTTAAAAGGCAAATGGCCCACAATGTTTGCATTTTAAAGCGCTTGTAATATTAGTTATGTTTTTAATAAAATATTCTGAATAGTTTTGCCTCTCTCCAGCACTTCTCCAAGGACTTCCATACAGAACCTGCTTGTAACACAAAATAAATATATGTTTTTGTCACTTTATCACTCAAACTAAGATTTTTGTTTAAAACGTATGATATGCTTATACTGTAATAAGTAGGATGTAATAGATCAGAGGTTCCCAAAAAGTGATCCATGTGGTTCCTGAGCTCCATGTATGTGGTTTGAGTTACAAATGGGATTGCAAAAAATATGAAACCCAATCCAACAACAGTCCAAAAAATCTTATAATTGCCCATAAAGATTCACAGAAGTATTCAAGACTAACAGAAATTTTAGTGGTCCTCTTGAAAAAAAAAAACTTGCGACTCACTGCATTAGATGCATTCCCCAACTCTGGTGGGTACATATACTATTCATCAAGCATATATCAGTCGAGATAATGATAAAGAGATAATTCCATTCAATGATCACATGTAGTGAATGAAGACTTTGTTTCTTCTCATCATGCAACGCCTGCTTGGGGGGAGCATTATTATCTTTAATATCGGAGCCTATAAAGTGAAGTATCTTGGAATGCTTTTGATAAACTTACACACACAATAAATAATCACATGGTTCTTGTAGACATTTTAGCCATAGCACCACCTCCATGACTACCAATTCAGTTTAGGAGGAGCAGGAGGCACTACACCTCTACTCACTTTGTGTCTCATTCACTTTCCCTCCATATTTTCAAATTGCAGTCTGCCATTGAGATCCACTGGCACATAATTTTACAAAAAAAGAAAAAATCTACTCTACATCCCATTCCCACAAGTCAGGACTCCCCAGTAAGGGTAACACATCTATAGTTACCAACATAGATAATAATATCTGTATTTTTCTACATTGAAGTAATAAAAACTTTTTGGCAGTTTTATGAGATTAATATAGAACACTTTTTAGCTTTCTTTCTCTTACCTCTTACAATCCATTTCCTCTTTCTGTATTATTAATCTTCTCTTTTTTTCAAATGCTTCTCTATTACCTAAATCTTTTAATGGATTTGTTTATAATTAGCTCTTTTACACATCAAAGATAATATATTAGCATAAAAGGGGAACACAAACCTCACTGGTGCATGAAGATATACAGAACCTTAGGATAGTCTCTTCCGAGGAGAGATCCACTGATGATAGCAGATGTGCTGTGGTAGAACAAGGAGGGAATTGATTATTCTTTAAGTACAATCTAAGCTTTTTTGCTGATTTGTTTCTTAAACTCTTACTGGTTTAAATTACTTAAAGAGAAAACAGCAAGCTATCAGAGGGCGAGAAATCCATGTTCTCTAAAGCTACTAACAAGCTGTTTTTTAGTGCTATAAATGTTAATGATTAACAGCCTTATTAAATTGTGATTCAGCCAATTGAAAAGGGCACTATATAAGCACAGAGCATATTTTTTACAGAAGTTTTTAAGTAGTGAACTTCTATCCAAAAGCAAGGTCTTCACTAACTAAAAACTTCTGTAAAAAAATATGCACTGTGCTTATATAGAGCTCTTTTCAATTGGCTGAATAACAATTTAATAAGGCTGTAAGCAATTATCTTGTAAAAAAGGCCATCTCAAGATGCAGTAAAATATCATAAGTAATAGAAATCAAACTGAATTTCATATTTTGTGCTTTCTGACCAATAAGAGCAGTATGTCATAATACATCCCAATATTATTAGAAATTCCTAATTCCAATGGCTAACAATATCGTTATAAAAAGCAGTTATAAATTATATATTTGAACTTGAAATTCTAATTTTAAAAAAGTATGGTTAATATTGATATTTTATATTTAAGTTTAAGGTTCGATTCCCAGTGACAAAACTCTAATTTGAAAAAGTTGTTAAAAAAAAGGATACTGTGCTTCTTTTTGTACTTCCATTCAGATTTAATCAGATTTAGTGCAGCTGCTTATTTTCATTTTAGAGAAAACAAATGTTTTGAATTATCAGAATTTAAAATGATCACAAATGAATCCAAATATGTTAGATCTATTGATATACTTATCTATAACTTACCAATAACACATTGAGTTACAAAGGAAAAATAAAGAACAAGAAAAGCAAAGGTAGATAAATAATAATCATTCAATAAAGATTAAACTGTGCTGGGAAGATAGAAAAAATTTAAGGGGATGTTTATGAAGCTAGTGTTTTAATTATCCTGATTCGTCCAAGTCTATGGCCATCCTTAGAACCACATTATAAATTAGGTTAAACTACCTTATAACTATTTTTTATCCAGGGACTAACTCCGGGGGAGGCAAGTAAATTGTGCCAAATATATTCATATTTAGCACCCTATAGTTAATATAAAAGAGGGACATTTTCAATTAACCATCTTTTTGCCAAAGATCTATTTATTTTAATTGTTTTTTTTATCCAATCAAAATGTTTAACTTTATGCTTATTCCTTCTATAGATGGATACACGGCCATGAAGAGTTGTAAAGTGGTACTCTTTAATCCAATAATGCATTTTATCTAAACTTTGATTTAAAATTTCTACAATTTAACATTTGTTAATACAACACCAATGAGAAATGACACCCTAACCAGTTTTAAAAGTATCTTTATAATCCGTTGAAAGCTCTTTCAAGTGTATCCTCTGCTTACTTTTACTGCAACTTAAGTAGGGAAAATTAAAAATCAACTGGGGTGGAAGAAGTTTTATGTAAAATACCAATAAATGTGGCAGGGATGTGACTAACCAATTTGTGGAGTAAATGTGAAATTAAAGTTGAGAAGGGTGAATGTTCCAAAACCTACTACAGTTACAGATGCATGGTTTGATTAATAACACATATGCAACCTGGAGTTGCAGACTTATTGGAAATTGTTTCACACCCCAAATTCATTTTTCATTAGCATTCCAATGAGACTTTCAGTTAGAAGCTAAACACAGAATAATTGCCATCTGTATTCTTGCTAGTCTCATCCTACACATCTATAATAAGCATAAATGTGATTTTATTTTTATTTTTTACTAAGTGTACCATAACCAGAGCCCTCATTAGAAACCTTGGGCCACATTACAAATTTATGTTACCCCTTCCTCCACACCCAATACACAATTTCAGCTTTACCACAATATAGATATGTTTGTGGAAAATAATTGCAATTCAAATGAAACTAAAGTAATTTTCAGGCATAATGCATAGATATCAGGCTGTGAATGTGACCAATCATAACCAATGCACAAGCTGATATAGGTTGCTCATGATGGCAAAAAATCAGTAGCCTTTAAGACTCTTCTTACTTCTCATACAAAAGCATCCCAGAGCCCCCTGAACAGCAGGGAGGCTGGCAGACAACCATATCTTAATGTGACAAGCAGAATATAATAAAAAACAGAAACAGACAACAGCCAGGAGGTTGGACCCCATACTTTACACATAGTTGGAATTCCCGCCAAACAAATTATTGGGTCCAGTGGAAATAAACATAGAGGTAAAATGCTTTTTCTCTGGTACAGCATTCACTTATTGTATACATAGAGGTAAAATAACATAATCAGGAATTGAGCTATTCTTATAGATGCACCAATTTACCAAACCATGCTTAATGGACCTGTTTATGAAGAAAATATGTCTGAAAAATTTGAGTCTGACTAAGAAGTTAATTAGGCAGGAAAATTATGCAAAGCTAGTTTTTAATTAGCAAAAGGCACATGAAACATTGGTGTACGTTGTGTGTGAGAGGGTCAGTAGCAGAGCTTGCACTTTACATTGCAACAGCCTGATGCTGAGTGTTATATATCTCCCTCCTCAGATTCTAAGTGTAAAGACAAAGTTTACACTTCTTGCTCTCTTCAATTCACAATTTATTAAATGAGGCTACTAATACATGAATACATTATATACGAGCAGCCATTTATGCAGATACTCAAGCAAACATACTATTCCTGATACCATCCATTCAGATTCCCTTTCCAACTGTCATTTTCCCATTTCTATTTTTCTTTTTTCTTTTGCCTCTAAACTTTCCTTCACACACCACCACCTCTCTTCAGTACCTGAACTCATATGACCTGCCCTCCCACCTACGAGATGTGTTAATGTATATTGCAGGTTTAACACTTTCACATCCATACACAGATGATACACCCACAAATGTAATCACTAATTAACCCCCTACTCTCTCTTCAATTACTTGCCAACCTCTTGTTTATTCCTTTTATTTGCTTAACCTTTTATTTTATTTATCCCATTAGATTGTAATTTTGTGAGTTTTCAATTTTTGTAAGGCGCTTTGAAAAAAGCACTATGTATGTAAGATTTTAAATGCAAAGACAGATCATTCTACTTTTTGCAATGTGTCTAATATTGTATTTATTTTTTTCTTTCTATCTCTTTGTTTTTCTTTGTATCCCCTGACTTACTTTTTACTTTTTACTTTATTTCTACAAAATCTTTGCAATATGAATGTTTGTGCCAGCAGAAATTAAATATTATCCTGGCTTGATTAGGTAAACAGAATATTTTAGTAGTACATTTTCTGCAGCCTTCAACACCTACTTTTTCTGCTACAAAATTATGATGTAATACATGTGATTCCCTTACAGGTGTTCCTAATCATCATATGGTACATTTTCTGTTAGGTTTTCCAGGTAAGTGTCAATGAACTAGCTCTGCATATATTTCCCTTGCAGCCAAGACAACTGTTCACCTACAACTCTTTAAGATCAGAATCAAACCTACTGATTTCAGTTTTTTCCCAACTTCCCAAAGGGCTCTGATTATTATTCATAGTTTACATCATGTTCTTAAAATCAGTTCACAACTCTGTTTGCATGGAGAGCCCCATAAAATCCCACAAAACTTCTTTTAACTTTCCAATTACCCCTGTCAATAACTCCTGAATACATAGTATAACTACAGTTTTACAAATGGATTTTCCTTTACAGATAAAGGCTGATAAATTGCAGAGTGCACTAATTGTGCCCAGGTGAGAGGGGTGTGGCTTGACTGCTAAACTAGTATAAAAGGTTTGTGAGCTGTTTTGGGGCCTGTTTACAAGTGGATTTACCTTACAAGTAAAGGCTGATAAATTGCAGAGTGTACTAATTGTGTCCAGGTGAGAAGGCAGAAGTTAGTATAAACGGGAGAAGGGGCGAACTTGTGAGCTTGCGAACATTTTCGGTATCAGGTGCAGTTCTAGTGAAAGTGTAGGAGTTTAAATAGGGGTAGGGACTTCAAAGAAAAGGGAGGGAAGATTTATAGTGCAAAGGAGGAAAACTTTATACAAATATATTATTTTATATTCTTTATTTTTCCCACTGAAATTTTGTAGCCAATAATAATAATTATGAGTCAGTCCAGTGGCAACCTCACTCAGTGTACATCCTGTCATATGTATGCAATACTGGAACAGATGATCCAAGGTCCATACCTCTGTGAGAGGTGTGAGCATGTTGCCTCTCTGGAAGCTCAAATTGGAGATCTGGAGCGGAGAATTGCAGCACTTAGTGATATTGCTCCACTGGAAAGGGGGTTGGTGCTTACTGAGCACAGTTTAGCTGGGCCTAGCATGGAGGGCGGAGCTGGGGCTAGTGAGGATGTCCAGCTGGGTTACAGTTACAAGGGGAAGCAGGGGGAACAGGAGGAGACAAACACCAGTTGGCAAACACCAACAGATTTGCCAGATTGAGTGAAACTGTTGGGGATGTCCATTCAGGAATAGCAATGCCAGATAGAGCTGTTCCCTCTAACAGCCGGGAGAACAGCTCTACTGGAGGAGAGGGAGGGCAGAATAGGCAGAGCAACAGACAAATTTTGGTTGTAGGGGACTCTATTATTAGGAAGGTAGACAGGGTGATTTGTCACCCAGATCCCAGCAATCGAACAGTTTGCTGTCTCCCGGGTGCTCGGGTTCGTCATGTTGTGGATCGGGTAGACAAATTATTGGGAGGGGCTGGAAATGAACCAGCGGTCTTGGTACATATTGGTACCAATGACAAAGTTAGTGGAAGATGGAGTGTCCTAAAGAAGGATTTTAGAGAACTAGGTAATAAGCTGAAGGCAAGGACAACCAAGGTAGTATTTTCTGAGATACTACCAGTGCCACGTGCTAGCCCACGGAGGCAGAAGGAGCTTAGGGAGGTTAATGCGTGGCTAAAGATGTGGTGCACTAAGGAGGGGTTTGGGTTTTTAGAGCACTGGGCTGACTTCTCACTTCGGTACAATCTCTACAGTAGGGATGGATTGCACCTTAATGATGAGGGAGCTTTTGTACTAGGGGATAGGGTGGTAGAAAGGCTGGAGGAATTTTTAAACTAGTAGGTGTGGGGGAGGGACTATATATAAGTAATGGGTTAGAAAGTGTAGAGGGTATAAGGGATGAATTAACAACTCATAGGGGAGGAGAAAGGGGGAGGGGTAGTATAGTAAATAGGGAGGTAGTACTAAGTAATTCAAGTACAGTGGCAGGCACTTCAGAACTACAGACTCATAACATAAGGTGTATGCTTGCTAATGCCAGAAGCTTGCCAGGAAAAATGGGAGAGTTAGAATTATTAGCAATTAATGAAAAATAGGATTTAATAGGCATTACTGAAACGTGGTGGGATGAATCTCATGACTGGACTGTTAATCTGGATGGTTATAACCTATTTAGGAAAGATAGAGGCAAAGGTAAATGAGGAAGAGGGATTTGTCTGTATGTTAAGCCTGAATTTAAGCCTATAGTCAGAGAAGATATTTATGGTGGACCTAGTGATAAAGCTGAATGTTTGTGGGTAGAGTTAAATAGCGGAGCAGCAAATTCCAAAAGAATATTAGTAGGAGTATGCTATAAACTCCCGAATATAGCTGAAAGTGAGGAAATACAATTATTGTTACAGATTGAAAATGCAGCTAAGCATGGTCAAGTTCAAATAATGGGAGATTTTAATTACCCTGAAATAAACTGGATAAATGAGAAGAGCAGTTCATCTAAGGGGAGCAGGTTCTTGAGTACACTCAGGGATCATTGTCTGGCCCAGGTTGTACAAGAGCCTACTAGAAATGAAGCTATCTTAGATTTATTAATCACAAATAATATTGATATGGTATCAAATGTTGGAATAGGGCAACCAGTGACCACAGTAATCAAAACACAGTCTTGTTTGAGATTGAATTAAAAAAACAAAATTTTAAGGGGCCAACGAAAACTCTTAATTTTAAAAGGGCAGATTTTAACGGTCTAAGGGCAGCAATACAAAGTATAGACTGGGACAGAGAACTGGCAGGTAAAAATACTGAACATAAATGGACAACATTTAAATCCTTACTAAATATACATACACATCGGCATATACCGTGTGGTAATAAAATTAAAAGGAGTAAATCCCATCCAATGTGGCTTAACAATGATTTAAAGATCAAGATACAGAGTAAAAAACAGGCATTTAAATTATACAAACAAGAGGGGACAGAGACTGCTTTACAGGAATACAAGGAAATCAACAAGGCTTGCAAAAGGGTGATTAGACTGTCTAAAATTGAAAATGAAAAATTAATTGCAAAAGAGAGTAAGACTAACCCTAAAATATTTTTTAAGTATATTAATGGGAAGAAGGCGAGGAAGAAAGCTATAGGAACATTACAATGTGACACAGGCCATCTGATAATTAGTGACCAAGAAAAGGCAGATGAGCTAAATAGGTTATTTTCTTCTGTATACACAAGGGAGGTACAAGTGGTTGGGACACGGCAACATAATGGGGCTACACTACCTTTGCCAAATAATTGGTTAACACAGAAAGTAATCCAAAAGAGGTTGGAAAAAATAAATGGTAATAAAGCCCCGGGTCCTGATGGAATACATCCAAGGGTACTAAGGGAACTGGGTTCTGTAATAGCCAAACCATTATATTTAATTTTTCAAGATTCACTCAACACAGGGTCTCTACCAGATGACTGGAGAAAAGCTGATGTAATACCTATATTTAACAAGGGAGCAAGAGCAAATCTGGGGAATTATAGACCAGTGAGCCTCACTTCTTTAGTGGGAAAGCTTTTAGAAGGGTTAATAAAGTATTATAAGTAGGAGTCAACATGGATTTATGAGGGATAGGTCATGTCAAACAAATCTAATTAGTTTCTATGAGGAGGTTAGTAGGAACCTGGATCAAGGCAACTCAGTTGATGTGGTCTTTTTGGATTTTGCAAATGCTTTTGATACAGTGCCACATGGGAGACTATTGTGCAAACTAAGAGATACAGGAGTTGCAGTAAATATCTGCTCATGGATCAAGAGCTGGCTAAAAGACAGGAAGCAAAGGGTTGTTGTAAATGGAACATACTCTGATTGGACTAATGTGGTAAGTGGGGTTTCTCAGGGTTCAGTATTAAGTCCTCGCCTTTTTAACATATTTATTAATGACTTGGAGGTAGGATTGGAGTGTGGTGTCTCCATTTTCGCTGATGACACGAAGTTGTGCAAGGTAATTAAATCAGATAGTGATGTGCTTTTCCCTCCAAAGGGATTTACATAAAATTGAGGAATGGGCATCTAAATGACAGATGAGATTTAATACGAATAAATTTAAAGTTATGCATCTTGGAAGGAAAAATAGCCATGCAATTTATAATCTTAATGGAGCAAATCTAGGTGTATCAGATATTGAAAGGGATTTGGGAGTGCTTGTGGACAACCACCTAGGTAACAGTCAAAGCCAAGCAGCAGCTACAAAGGCAAATAAAATATTAGCATGTATTAAGAAGGGTATAGAAGCCAGGGAAGCAAATATAATTCTGCCACTATACAAATCTAGTACGCCCTCATTTGGAATATGGAGTACAATTTTGGGCACCACTTCATAAAAAGGACATTTTAGAGCTGGAAAGGGTACAGAGGAGGGCAACAAAACTAATAAGGGTAATGGAGGGGCTAAGTTATGAAGAAAGACTAACCAAATTAAACTTATTTTCTCTAGAAAAAAGGCGTCTAATAGGAGATATGATTACCTTATATAAATACATCCAGGGTCAGTATAAAGATTTGTCAAGGGAGCTTTTTGTGCCAAGAGGTTTTCAACTGACAAGAGGACATCCCTTGAGGATAGAAGTAAAACGATTCCACCTTAAAGAAAGAAAAAGGTTCTTCACAGTAAGGGTGGTTAATCTGTGGAATTTTCTACCAGAGGAGGTGGTGACAGCCGGATTCGATAGATAACTTTAAAAGGGGACTGGATTCATTTCTAATTAAAAAGGGAATTCATGGTAATCATGGATAATTAGAGAGGCAGTATTGATCCAGGGAGAAGTCCGGTTGACGGTGTCTGGGATCGGGAGGGAATTGATTTTTTTTTTTTACAACTAATTAATTAATAGTTAATCCGCATATTGCAGATCAGAGGAGATCTTAAAAGGTTGAACTTGATGGACTGAAAGTCTTTTTTCAACCTTAAATACTATGGCCCTCATTCAATTGCAATTTGGCCAATTGAATAGTGCTCTAAATAGGCACATAACATATTTATTTTAAAGAAGTTTTTAGTTAATAAACATCTATCCAAAAGCAAGGTCTTCACTAACTAAAAACTTCTTTAAAATAGATATGTTATGTGCTTATTTAGAGCCCTATTCAATTGGCCAAATTGCAATTAAATGAGGGCCTATGTTACTATGTAACTATGTAACTGGACCCTGTATCTATACCACTACCTTTCTCAGTCCTTCTATCAGTGAATTGATAGTTTGCTGTGTATGGAGAGCTTTGGCATTTAACAACCCCTCATACTGTAGTTTTGTCAGTGGCGGCTGGTGACTTTTCAAGTTGGAGGGGCGACAGGGCGAAACATAGCCACTCCCCCTTTTTCAAACCACACCCATTTTTATAACTCCTCCCCCTGACGTCATGATGACCTTTATTAGCCCCGCCCAATGACCTTATACATGATCAGCAATGCAGAAATGTCAAGAAGTAAAGTAACAATGTGTTAAATTCATTGGTATACAATATAGATTGAAAAAACTCATGTGACAAGACTACAGCAATATCATAATTGCACCTATACGCATTAACAGAAAAGTTAAAGGAGTGACACCTACCATTAGTCGGGTCTTCTTCTCAGGGTATTCACGTTCAGTAAGTTGACCAACGAGTAGAAACAAATCTGCAGCCACATAGGGTTTGCACCTGGGGTTGAAAGAAAACAAGCAAATCAATCAGACCATTCAAGAACAAAACCATACTTAAAAAACATTAAAAGACCAAGTGGAACCATATAGGCCTAAAACATACCTTAGAAGACCAAGTGTGACCATAGGCCCCAAACATACCTTAGAAGACCAAGTGGAACTATATAGGCCCCAAACATACCTTAGAAGACCAAGTGTGACAATAGGCCCCAAACATACCTTAGAAGACCAAGTGGAACTATATAGGCCCCAAACATACCTTAGAAGACCAAGTGGAACCATATAGGCCTCAAACATACCTTAGAAGACCAAGTGTGACCATATAGGCCCGAACCGCACCTTAAAAACCTTAAATAACAAAGTGGGACCATATAGGCCCCAACCGCACCTTAAAAACCTTAAATAACAAATTGGGACCATATAGGCCCCAACCGCACCTTAAAAACCCTAAATAACAAATTGGGACCATATAGGCCCCAACCGCACCTTAAAAACCGTAAATAACAAATTGGGACCATATAGGCCCCAACCGCACCTTAAAAACCTTAAATAGCCAAGTGTGACCATATAGGCCCCAACCGCACCTTAAAAACATGAAATAACAAATTGGGACCATATAGGCCCAAATTGTACAAAACAAATATATATATATATATATATATATATCAATTGATATCAATATATCTCAATAAATAAATAAATATATATATATATATATAAATAAATAATCAATATATAAATCAATCAATATATAAATATATATATATATATATATATATATATATATATATATACATATAACTCAATATATATATATATACTAGCGACTTGCCCGTCAAAAAATGACGGCAATGTGATGTATATGTTTGTGAAGTTGTTTAGTTATTTAAATATATTTTTGACCCTTGTAAGTATTGTGATATGAACATGTATTTTTTTAAAACGTTGATGTAATGGTTTTTTAAAATGAAATTTGTATCTGAAGAATTGTTCACTTTAATATACATAGAATCCAGAGAAAAGTAAAAAGTAAAAATACTTTTTTAAACGTGGCGAATTTTAACATGAAGTTTAAAATATATGTAAGCAATAACCTTGAAAGTAAATATTTTTAAAATTGAACTTTATTTTTTATGTAACTTTGTAATTTTTGCAAAACATTTGTCTAATTTTGAACATTATAAACAGGAACATAGTAAAAACATTTTGTAACATAATTTTCAATTAAAAGTATTAACATTTGAATGTAAAAACAGTTTAACTTTAAATTAATCAGTATTAACATGCAATTTATATCAGAATAATTGTTAAGTTTAATATACACTGAATGTAGAGGAAGGCATACAGTAAAAACTCTCCTTAAACCGTACGTAATTAAAGTAATTCATTACTGAGCACATAAACTGGCGATAAACATTAATGTAGGTAGTAATCTTAAGATAACATAGAATATTTACATTGTGACTTAAAAGGTGCTTGAGCTCTTAACATGAACTTTGTAATATGTTGAATGAAATAACTTGAAAATATTGTTTTTAAACTTGTAACATTAGAAACATTAACATAGTGACTTAACATTTTAACATAAATTTTCATATAAATGCAAGGCAAGTATTTTGTGAGGCGAATTATCCATAAACATGACTTCCATTAATTATGACTGAATTAAACAACCAATTGTTTTGTATTTTTGAATGTTTTTCTAAAATGTTTGCATGGCTTTAGTTTGTATCCTGCAAAGTTATAGTACTTCATAGTAGACAATGTTTTTAGTAAAAATACGTCCATCTTCTAATAAATCACCTTGACTTTCATTGTTTTCAATGTAAACTTTAATAGCCTGTGGATTTTTGCAGCGTGACAACGCAACGTACAATTGACCATGTGCAAAAACTGGTTCTTCCAAGTAAATACCCACAGATTTGAAAGTTTGACCTTGTGATTTATTAATGGTCATGGCAAATGCCATAATAATGGGAAATTGTCTTCTTTGAAGTATAAAAGGGAGACTACTTTCACTTGGTGCTAAATCTATTCTTGGTATGAAAACTCTCTCTCCTTTATGGGTCCCAGTTAAAATTTCAGCATCTATAAAATGGTCCTTTAATTGTTGAACAATTAATCTTGTGCCATTGCATAGGCCTTTTTTGGGGTTCATATTTCGCAGTAACATGATAATTGCACCTTTCTTTAGCTGCAAAATATGTGGTGGCATTCCAGAAGGAGTTAAAGAGTTAATGAATTCATTTGAAAAATTTGCCTGACTTTCATTGTCATCAGCAAGTACAGAATCAGCACTGTGATAATTTCTTTGTGGTGCATTAATTTTTTTTAAGATTTCATTATTGAGTATTAATGCATCTTTATTTTTACACGTCAGTATAACTTGGTTGGCAAGCTCGGAATATTCTTCGTTATTTATGCTCCCTTCAAATATAGCCGATATAATATCTTGTTGACAAATCATATGAGGTGGGATCTCTACAGTGTCGTCAGGTAAATGTAGTATTTTTTCTGTTCTGCCTTCTCCAATTTTAATAAGCCAATCATTGAAATCAGTTTGGCCTTCTGATCTCATATTTTGTTGCAGTTGAAGATGGGTAAAATGTTTCCATACTGTACTTGACTTTATACATGTTTCAATAATGTCTGTTCGATTTCCATGTACAACGACAGGTAATGTTTGTCTAAAATCGCCACCCAACAACATTACCTTTCCACCAAATGGAAAAATATTATCCATGACTTCACGAAGCAAACGGTCAATACATTGGAGGGCATAGCATGACATCATTGTGGCCTCATCTATTATAATTAATTTACATTTCTTCAATTTCTTTGCTTGTAAGGATGTCATGCGAATATCTGACACAGAATTTTCCAAAATAGGCACTGGCAGTTTAAATCCACTATGAACAGTTCTTCCACCTTCTAATAAAAGTGCAGCAATTCCAGTAGTGGCAAACGCCATTGCTATTTTTCCTTGTGCTCGTACTGAACTCATTAATAAATTGTACAAATATGTTTTCCCTGATCCGCCAGGTCCATCAAGATAGAAATAACGCTCTGTCACCATGTCATCATCTATAGCATTTTTAATGGCATGAAATGCTTGCAATTGTAGTGTATTTAAAGTTGCAAGTCTTTCTTCTGTTCTTTCTGCTTGTAGTTGAATGTCATAGTCTTCAAAGTTAATGTCATCTATTAGACCTGGATCAGGCAAATTAAAACTTGCACAACTTAATCCATGAGTTAAAAAGACTTCTTGAATTTCCATTAAGGCTTTTAAGTGTGCAATGGGTTCATTGTATCGTCGCATAAAGTCTTCAGCCATATTACTTTTAAAAGTCTCCCACAAAGCTAATGCATTTGGAGCATTTGAGAAGATACAAATAAAAGCAAATTGTTCTCTCATCTGTCGTGGCATTTGACATTGTGCTGCTTCTTCTAAACATCTTTCCCACTCTGTATCATCAGCGAGTAAGTTTCTATGTCTTGCAGCTAAATGGAAGGATTCATATACAATGTCATTAACAGTTCTTAATTGTTCAAAACTTTGTGCTCCTGGAACATTTAAAAGTAATATCCGTAAGCAAAAACGTTCAACATCTCTTGGACTGACTGTGTAAATTCGTGGAATTATTTTATTGCCTCTGGTTTTTCTTGCTCTCCATAATCCATTCACAAAAACATAGTGATATGGAATTTCAATATATAAGTATTGCGTTGCTTGAGCATCAGTGGAATTTAATGCAAACCATGCAGTTAGTGTAGTGTGACGATCTTCACTTTGGGCCAATGCATTCATTTCATTTCCAGCATGGAAATAGACTAAATGTCGTTGTGGCAAATGTACTGCTAACCTATATACTGCATGTGATCTATCATGCATTTCAAATTTTAAAAGCCGCCACATAGCTTCTGGTGCACTGACATAGCGAGCATCTACATGAGATGCAAGTTCATCATGTACTAACTCACTACTTTCAGGGTTGTCTGCACTTTTCACGACTACAGTAGCTGCATCTTAACCTTTGTAAATATATTTGTAGACATATTTAATGGATTTGATGGAAGTGCAGGCTTCTACGTTGATGTGGGCGTTGTACTTCATGAGTAAATGTGGATTGTACGGTACTACATATCTATTGTCCACTTTTTTTCCACGAATAATGGCACTATCTCCTTCTCTTCTTTTATAAAGTGGATATCCATCACAATTTGCATATGTTTTGTCTCTATAATCTTTTGGAAAATCTTTTGAACATTGATTATTTTCCATACATGGTGATTGTGGATTAAGGTCTCCACAGGGTCCATGAATCATGCGATGAGTAACAATCTCATATAGTCTACCATATAGTTCTGGATCTGGTAGTTCAGCAACTATGACTGCATCCACTTTGTCCAAAGTATCTAATTTATCTTTCTCTTGAAGTATTATGAGAAGATGTGCATGTGGAAGGCCTCTTTTTTGAAATTCAATGGTATATACATAAGCAAGACATTTGCCAAATAACTGATTTATAGTGAAGTCACGTATTAATTCATTTAATTTGATCTTAAAAACTCTGGCTACTAAATCTGGTCGATCTGAAGCACTTTGTCCAAGAAGTAGATTTTGATTAATTTCTGGCCATTGTGGATTACATGTAAATGTCACAAATAAATCTGGTTTTCCAAATTTTGTCACAATAGCCATAGCATCATTGTATCTTTCTCTCATATTTCGAGGAGATCCTTGAAAGGAAGATGGAAAAATGATGGCTTTGCCAGCTGTCATGTCTCTGCTTGTAGCCACGTCAGCAACATAGTCCATGAGTCCACAATATTGTTCTACACGTAGTTTATCTTGTTGATATTTTATAAAGTTTAAATTATTTGCCTCAACTTGCAAATATGAATCAATAATCCATTGTTGTGTTAGTTTCCCACCACATAAAATTGGATTAAATTCATCTCTAATGGCAATTTGAGCAACTTTAAATTCAAGCATAGAAACATTATTTCGGATTCTGGCTTTAGCATTTGGGTAACTGGGAAGGGTTAATTTTGGTTGCCAACCTGCTTCTCCGTGTGGGAAAAAGATGGGATATGTCATTGGATCTAAATTTGGACTTAAGATATTAATATTAATAAATGGTTGCTCCTCATTTCTGGGATATACTCTAATGTCTCTTTGAAATGGTGGTTCTCCTTCATCATTCTGAAAGACCATTGCAACCTCATTTGATGTTGGCAAGTTATAACGACGTTTATCAGTATGTCTGTCTCTTTTAAGCACCATATTAACCTTTGGCATGGGTAATTGATGTCTTTGTGCATGAAGTAGTTGTTCATTTTCTACTTCTGCCAATTTTTTGTAAGCTTTACTGTAGGGATTGTTGTCCATAATGTTATTTAGCTCTATAAAAACACTGGGTAAGCATTTTTTATTTTCTTCCATCTGCATACGTTGGTCAACAGCTTCCATTGTATCTAGGACATATAGTTGAGCGAATTTTCTTTGCTCTCCTTCCTCTGGATGTAAATGTGAAGTCCGATGATAAATTTGTCCTTGGACTTTAAAACAGTAAGGACCATGTCCTGGTACATTAGCAGCCAATGTTGCCCCCATAGATGCAAATGATATGGCACTATTGTAGGATCTTATGTTTGTCTTAAAATTTTTGTAATTTGGAAAAGTAGGTTCAGTCATAATATTTTGTAAATAGGTTGGAAATTGTTTCCTTTCTGGAAGTTTGAACTTTCCTTTTTGACAACAACTAATAAATTGTCCATCTCTGGGTCTCTCCTGTTTAAAATAATAAGCCTCACAAAATTGACATTGAGTAGTCATGTCCCCACAACTATGAACTTCTACTGCTAAAGACTTCAGTAAAGGACAATTTGCAAAGCATATCGGATGTTGACTTTCATATTCATCAGATGAAAAGTCATGAAATGTTTCAACAACAGGTTCTAAATGTTTAGTTTTTTTCGTGGATTTTCTTGGTATATGTTGTACTTGTTTGGTTGAAATGTCCTGTAAGTTTTTAGTAAGAGTTTGTAAATGCTTTGTTTTTGTAGTTGCTTTTTTTGGTCTGTCTTGACTGGTATCTTGTAAAATGTCATCTGATGTTTTAGGAACAGTTTGTAAATGCTTTATTATCTTTTTATTTTTTTTGGTTGTATCTTTCATTTTTGCAGCTGATATTCTTTTATCTGCAAGTCTTTTGGGTTCTTTTTCTCGTCGAATTTCTTTCTCCTCCGTTGTCTGCTGGGCGGCCCATCTCTCTTGTCTTTCTCTAGTTTGACGTCTTTTCTTCTCTTCTTTGGTCTCGTTATCAGCCATATTAATCTGTAAAGGAAAAAAAATAAATGTAATTGTGTATATTTAAATTTGTAATTCCTGTTAAAGATTCTTGTGCACAATTGGTGAAATAAAAGGCAAATCATTAATGTATCATTTATATTTAGTTAAATTTATAATTCCTGTCCTCACTGGCTAAGAATTTGGGCAATGGAATACTGCTGTAAATAAGCATGTAACATATTTTTTTAAAATAATGGTTTTATTTATTAAAAACGTTGTTTGTGGATAGATATTTACCACTGCAAAACTTATTTGCTAAAAAAAAAAGTGATGTGGTTATTGAGCTATGTATTGCATAGTAGCAATTTAAATAAAATAAGGGAGATAGTAAATTAATTATTTTATTTTTCTGTTGACACGGATGCAACTGAAAGCAGTTTCTTTAGTTTTATACTTTAGTACTTATTATACTTTACCTTGGTTGAAGTGTGATTTAAATCCGAATGTTTGTTGGTCCTCGGTTGAAAATCGTTGTCCAATGGTGTGGTCCTCTGTTGGAAGTCCTCGTCCGATGGTGTGGTCCTGTGGCGATAGCCCTCGTCCGATGTTGTGGTCCTGTGGCGATAGCCCTCGTCCGATGTTGTGGTCCTTTGGTGAAAGTCCTCGTCCGATGGTCTGGTCCTGTGTTGAAATTCCTCGTCCGATGGTCTGGTCCTGTGTTGAAATTCCACGTCTGCTGGTCTGGTCCTGTGTTGAAATTCCTCGTCTGCTGGTCTGGTCCGAGTCCTCGTCCGATGGTCCGGTCCTGTGGAGAAAGTCCTCGTCCGATTGTCTTCACGCAGTATCTGTTGTAATATAAAATAGAAAATGTTGTTTGAGTGAAATGTCTTTTAAATAATTTAAAAAATTATGAATTTGGCTGTATTGTATCAGTTATGGTTATTTTTTTGTATCTTTTTATTTTTTTACTTTCTGTACAATCAAACGACTTTTGTTATTCTTATTTAAGGTTCTTAGTAAGTCTTGTGGGTTGTGATATATTAAATAAGAATATAAATTTAGTTTGCTATGTGTTTATGTTATTTTTTGTACAATCCTCTTTTGTGCACACCACTTGTGGTATACTTATTTAACCTTTATTGGGATGCTTATAGTTAGTGAAACATGAAATAATATAATTAATGTAGTTTGCTATGTGTTTGTGTTAGTTTTTGACAATCCTGTTTGGTGCGCACCACTTGTGCAAAAGTTATTTATTCTTGATTGTACTGGTTATAGGTTGTTAAACATTAAAGAAGAATGTTAATGTAGTTTCCTATGAGTTTGTGTGATTTTTTGTACAATGCTATTAGGTGCGCAACACTTTTGTTATTCTTATTTTTGCTTCTTTGTAAGGCTTATAGGTTGTTAAACATTGAATAAGAAATTATGTTTTGTGTGTAGCAGTTTGTGTCTCATTCAATTGCGATTTGGCTAATTGAATCGTGCCCTAAATAAGCACATAGCATATTTTTTTAAATAAGTTTTTAGTCATTGAAAAACTTTATTTTGGATATATTTTTAGTAAGTAAAAACTTCTTGTAAAAAAATTGTTATGTTGTTATTTAGAGCCCTATTCAATTGGGCAAATTGCAATTGAATGAGGGCCTTTGTGTGTACCATATGTTGCATAGCTTGCCCCTCATTCAATTGCATTTTTTACAATGTAATAGTACTCTAAGGCCGCCATTGAATTGCAATGTTGAAAATTGAATAGGGTTGTAAATAAGCACATCACATATATTTTTTTAAATAGAATAAGGGCCTAAAAGTGCTTATTTATAGCCATATTTAATTGTCCAAAATAGCAATTGAATGAGGGCCTTTGGTTACTGCATTTGTTATATTGTGAGCTCCTCATTCAATTGTGTTTTGGCCAATGGAATAGAGCTGAATATCAGCACAGAGCATATTTTTTTACGGAATTTTGTATTTAGTGAACTTGTATCCAAAAGCAACGTGTTCACAAAATAAAAAGTCCCTTTAAAAAATATGCTCTGTGCTTATATAGAGCCCTATTGAAATGGGCAAATCACATTTGAGTGAGGCCCTTGGCCATTAAAGATATATAGGTCCTCATTGAATTGCAATTTTGCCAATTGAAGAGGGCTCTATATAATCACATAACATATTTATTGAGCAAAGTTTTTAGTTATTGAAAACCTTGATTGTGGTTAGAAGTTCAGTAACTAAAAAGTTCTGTCTAAATAATATGTTATGTGCTTATATAGAGCCCTATTCAATTGAGGAAGTCGCAATTGAATAAGGCTCATGGTTCTTTCTTGTTTATACTTAATACTTTACCTTGATTGAAGTTTGGAATGTCAGACGGTCCCCTCCTACCAATCTTAATCCGCCGGTCTTCTTGTAGTGTCTGTTTGAAAAAGAAAGTGAAATAGTTATTTGTATATTTATAATTTTTCATCTAGCAAAGCATGGCCTTTTGAGCATGTAATGTCTTGTTGTATCTTACCTCTTCTTCTTTGTTGGTGTTCTTTAAAAGGGATTGTGCTTCACAGTGCACGGTGCAAATTGTTGAGAGACGCTATTGATGCAGAGTCTGTTTGAATATTCAAAGAAATAAAAAGATTCAGCTTTATATGATCTATTGAATTGCAGTAAATGAATGTCATTTAAATATAGTTCTGTAATTTTTTTCAATTGACCTTATTTTTTGTTGGGGGCTACACACATATGTCACATACATGAAGCACATTCCATAGTTTAATGTAATTATTTTGTGTACGTATGACATATCAGTATACATGACTCATATTTAAATGTTTAAATTAACCTTATATTTTTTTTTCCAACACACATAAATGTGTGTGTGTGAGATGTAACTATAGATGATACACATATATGTGCGTGTGACATATCAGTATACATGACATATAATGTCATTTAAATGTAGTTGTTTACTGATTTTGTTTTAAGCTAATTTTGTTGCAGTGGCAATACACATAAATGTGCGTGTGACATGTCACTATACATTATACACATATATGTCCGTGTCACATGTCACTATGAAGGGGCAATACACAGAAATGTGCTTCGCGAGGGTCCTCAGTTGCTGGCATGGAGCGCCGTAAGCTTTTTATGTGTTTGTTGTGGGTCTTTCTTAAGTTTTAAATGTTTGTATGTCGGCGTGTTGCGTCCGATGTTTGCAAAGTCGTAATGTGTAGTAACGTGTCTCGTATGGTGTTTGCGTGTGTAGCCTCGTTATCGTTTTATTCGTCGGCCATTTTTTGTGTCGCTTAACAAACTATTTAGTGTCTAAACTCTTTTATTTTGAGTGCAATTAAGTTGTAAGTTGCATTTTTGAGGTCCTGGGTGCCTCCTGTTTGTATAGGTAAGGTTTTTATGTATGTGCTGTGTGTATGTATTGTGTTTTTAATTTTGTAATGTTCGCGAGTTGCGAGGCCGTAATGTGTGTGAACGTGTGTCGTATGTTGTTTGCGAGTGTCGTAATGTGTGTGAACGTGTGTAGTATGTTGTTTGCGAGTGTCGTAATGTGTTGCGACGTGAACTTTTTTTGAAATTTTGCAAGGGTCGCAGTTGCTGCAACTGAAGACCTCGCTTTGCGAGGTCCTCAGGTGCTGGCATGGAGCGCCTGCGGCGCTCCAAGCCAGCAACTGAGGCCCTCGCTTTGCAAAGGGTCCTCAGTTGCTGGCAAGGAGCGCCTTCGGCGCTCCATGCCAGCAACTGAGAACCTGGCACAGTGCCCTCGCTTCGCGAGACCCGCGTCTCGCTACGCGAGCCCGCAGCGTTAGCAACAACTCGTACGCTCACAACTATATATGTGATATATATCAATCAATAATCAATATATAAATCAATCAATATATAAATATATATATATATATCAATCAATATATCTATCAATCAATCAATATATATATATATATATATATATAAATATATATATATATATATATATCAATATATATATATCAATATATATAAATATATATATCACACACACACACATAAAAAATACACATAAATATACATAAACATATACATAAAACAATATATATTAATTGATATTTATTATTTGATTAATTGATGTACTTTATAACTTATTTTATTATATTGTTCATGTATTTCTATTACACATTATTTTTTATACATATTACAGTGCTATTTTTTGGCTATACATGTTACAGGATATTATCCTGTAACATGTATATCACATAAATAGCCCTGTAATATGTATAATACATACAGGGTCAAACAAGTTCACACTAACCTTTTTTTCCCTTACAGGCTTCCATACCTGCTTGCTGATTTGCTAATTTTTTAAAGACTCTCATTGGTTGAAATCGATGTCAATCAAAAATTTCAGCCAATCAGAGTCCTTCAAAACTTTGTATATAAAGCAGACCGTGGGAAAAAATCAATTAATCTTGGGTGGGGCTCCTTGTAGGAGGAGCTCTGTTAGTTTGTTGTTGTTTTTTTTTTTAGAGCGTCTGTTTTTTTTTGGTGGAGGCCTCTTTCAATGGGCCAGAATGGATGGATGGACAATGGCTTCAATCAAGATTGGATTATTTTTGGACAATGGCTTCAATCAAGATTGGATTATTTATTTGACCAGTGGCTACAATCAACATTGGATTATTTATTTGACCAGTGGCTTCAATCAACATTGGATTATTTATTTGACCAGTGGCTTCAATCAACATTGGATTATTTATTTGACATGGGCTTCAATCAACATTGGATTTTATGACATGGGCTTCAATCAACATTGGATTATTATGACTATTCAGGTCATAGAGGGCAGAAGGCCAACGCTGGAGGGGTCAATTTGACAGTTAAGTATGTGCTGTTGTTTATTTTATTTTTATTATTGTTTGTTTAATATGTATGTGATGTTTACTTTATTTGTATAATTGTATTATTGTTTGTTTAGTATGTGTTATGTTTTTACTGTATTGTTTTTCCCTTACCTTATTTTTATTTTATCTTTAAAAGTGACTGGCACATGCACATGCCTGTTACTTCTAAAAATAGAATAAAAATAGGGGGGGTGCTAGGTAGGTAGTTGGATCAGGGTGGGGTCGGTCACGCTCAGGCCAGGCGCCCATCGGTCGGTCAGTGGCCGCGTAGGCCACGATCAGGGGTGGCCCAGGCCTCATGGGGGTGAACATCCACCCCCATGGGGCCTGTGCAACCCCGCTCAAAGCCCGAATACCCCGAT
Source organism: Discoglossus pictus (assembly GCA_027410445.1). Classification (NCBI taxonomy): domain Eukaryota; kingdom Metazoa; phylum Chordata; class Amphibia; order Anura; family Alytidae; genus Discoglossus; species Discoglossus pictus. The sequence continues at coordinate 181,525,973 of CM050167.1, forward strand.
CACCGTGATCGGGGTAATCGGGCGGTGGCATAGCATAGGCCACATCGGGGTGGTGGTGATCAGGCCTCGGGGGTGGCACAGGAGACATGGAGGTGATCAGGGGTGGCACAGGCCTCATCAAGGTGGTGATCCGATCACCCCCATGTGGGCCTGTGCCACCCCGCTCACCACCTGACTACCCTGATCCCGTGATCGGGGTAATCGGGCGGTGGCATCGCATAGGGCAGGCCTGATCGGGGGTGGCACAGGCCAAATGGGGGTGATGGCTGGGGGTGGCACCAGGCATTGCAGGCCTAGGGTCGTCGGTGGTAGGTAAGTTGGTGGGTGGCTGGGTAGGTGGCAGGCCAGGCAGGCATAGTGGGGTAACTGGGTGACCCTACCTTTTATTAGGGGCTACTAGGGGTTTGTTTTGGCCAGGGGCAGGGCAGGTGCCAGGTAGACTTACTGTTAGGCAGGCTGCAGAGCAGATGTGAGTAGTTTCAGCCAGGGAGGTCTCTCAGTCTCAGCGTGACCAGGGTCAGGAAACAGAAAGGGGGAAGGGACAGGTAACTGGTGGTTTTATTCACTGTATCAGTCAATCAAAAAGTAAACTCAAGGCCCTATTAGCTGGCGGGCGCTCAGGGCTAACGGTCTGGGTGGGTTTACAATGTTCTCTTGGCAACTGTACAACCTTCCATCATTGATTGGTCAATGATGGAAGACTGCCAGTCATTAAATTGATACATTTATGACCGCCCATGCATATCGTCACTGTGATGGTGGGCGGCATGCATTAACGGTCAGGAGGCCAGGCCAGGCCTCATTGAAGAGTCTAAAGGTTAATGTACTAGTGTAATATGATCACACAGGGTGCCGGGGGCTACAATAGATACACAGCAGCATTAGTTAATATATACACACAGCGCAAGGGGTTATCTTAAAGTGACAGTGTCCCTGGGAATAGTTTACTTGATTTTATTACTGTATTAAGACTTGAATGATGATGTACACCTTATATTTAATTGTTTTTGGATTTTTTATTGCAGGGTCACGAAAATATTTGGGGGGGCGTTTGCCCTGACGCCCCATTGGACGGCCCGCGTTTTGTAGTCTTAGAATTATAGAAATATAGAATTCCTCACCCCAAGACCAGTTCCTACACCTCTCAACACTGTATCCACAATAACAGGTGCTCTTTCCTGTGTGCTGAAACAGAAGTGTAGGCTCAAAATTGTATTCACAGAAATTACTGCTACATTAATGCATATAGATTTGTGTTTATAAATTCAAATATTTATTGATACCTTTTAAAATTCCCCAAAATACAGTGGGTTAAAATACTTAAACAATGGCGGGATACAACATTTTCTTTATAATAACCTGACAGAATAGAATATTTTTTTTAAAATAACATGTCACATTACCACAAAAAATTATTTGCTAAAATATAAACTTTAAATCTTGTGACTGATGTTTAATCATCACTCTTTTAATTACAAATAAAGTTTATATTTTAGCAAATAATTAGTTTGTGGTAAAATAAAAAAGAAAACTTAGCAACCACAAAAAGGGTGTTTCTTTGTTGTTCTTTGTTGCTCTATGGGCTGACTTTAATTAGTTAATTTGAAAACACTTGGGGCCTCATTCAATTGCAATTTGGCCAATTGAATAGGGCTGTAAATAAGCACATAGCATATGTTTTTTAAAGAAGTTTTTAGTTAGTGAAAACCTCGCTTTTGGATAGATGTTTATTAACTAAAAACTTATTTAAAAAATATATGTTATGTGCTTATTTAGAGCCCTATTCAATTGGCTAAATTGCAATTGAATGAGGGCCTTGGACAGTTAACTGGGGCCCTAATATAACTTTAGACCACCAGGGAGCCCCAATATTAGCATATTATCATGTATTGTTGTACAGATGAATAAAAAATTGACATATTCAGCAAAATATTTGCGTTTGCATCATATGGTGGAAATACAGTATTTATGTGTCAGACTTTCTATCTCTAGTTCCCCCACATGGTGTTATGGATAGACCATCTGATATGAGTCTTAAATTTAGTTTTAATATGTAAAGGGTTAATTCAGGTATACTCCTAACACCAGTGCTATTATTTACATAATTTCTTCGCGCATGCATATTGCACTGGGGGCCGCTTTCGTATTGCGCTGGGGGCCATGCATACCCAATGAACGGCGTCAGCAGGGAAAGCGTGGGCGGACGAGCGCGGGCGAGCTGAGAGACACGGGAGGGAGAGGAAAAGATCCATGGGAGGGAGAGAATAAACACAGGGGAGGGAGATGGGGGAAGGAGACACAAGGGAGAGAGGGGGTAAAGAGACACATGGGAAGGAAAGGGGGAGAGACACAGGGGAGGGAGAGGGGGAAAGAGAAACAGGGAAGGGAGAGGGGGAAAGAGACACAGGGGAGGAAGGGGAAAGACACAGGGGAGGGAGAGACACAGGGGAGGGAGAGGTGGGAGAGGCTCGCAATGAGTGCCTCTCATTAAGTAGAGAGGGGAAAAGGCTCATTGCCAGGCCCGTGATGAGTGGCAAAGAGCTCATTGCGAGGCCAGTAAAGTAGAGGGAGGTGGGGAGAGGCTGACAATTGCGAGACTTGCGATGGGCACCAAACGCGCTCATTGAGAGGCCTGCAGGCAGGTTAAAGGGGGGAGATCCTCGCAATGTTTGGCAAACTCCATTGCCAGGCTTCAAATTTTATAGCCGGCATTTTTGACGGGCAAGTCGCTAGTTCTTAATATTTTCTTATCTATTTCCTTATGCTCTTTGTCACTGCAAACACATATGATGTATTCTGCTAATTATGCAAATGTCTTCTACAAATAGTGGTTCAAATTGGCTACATTCTGCATAATGTACAATTATTTCTATTGCTCACACTTCAAGTCTCTTCAGAACGAATGCAAATCAATCAGTGTGCACTCCACTTTTAATTCCCCCGTCTGGATATGATAGATCCCCAGAAATAAAGTCTGTCCTAGTCAACCGCATCTCACCCTGGTCGCCTCTTTGATCCTACATTCCGGCCAAAGACGTATTGTAGAAAATTGTCAATAAAATGGGTTCACTCTTTTGTCCACTAAGCTTACTTGAATCCTTGAAGAGACACTGGATTCAATCCCCCTTACAAGTGAGCATACATGACAAGAAAGAAATCTCTGTCTCCAAATCTGCCTTACAAATGAGCATACACAGTAAAAAAGAAATCCCTGACTCACTAAATTAAGTTATAAATCTGAATGGATTTACTATATTACTTTTCATAAAATTAATTATGATTATAAAAATAATTATTCTATTGCACCCCATGAGATTCTTTTTTTAAATGTTTTATTTCTATTTTCTCACTTTAATTAGAGTTAGTATACATAATTATTCAAAATTAAGCAAAATCAAATAATACAAAACAATAATAAACGTATGGTCCTAAACTTATAGGGCCTCATTCTATTAGCGGCCGCAGCCGTTGCGGGGCCGCAAGGACCGGCCGCAAGCTATTCTGCTATTCTATCCCCTTACGGCCGGAGGCTAGGGCAGGCTTGCGGCCGGTGCCTTGCTATCTCTTGCGGCCGCTCGCGCCAGAGGAAAGCCTTTGATCTAAAACGGCCGCAAGAGTTTTGCAATTCAATTGCTCCGGGAAACCTCTCTGCAAGGCTAAAAGCGATCCTGCACTTTGAGAAGACTATAAAGGGATTTTAGGTGTTAGAAAAAATAGCACATAATTATCCTATACTCAAATCCGTAAAATATTTTATTTTTAATATCCGTAAAATATCCATGTAAAAAGTCCAGAGTGCTTGGAGCACCTCAGACCCGCCCACGCCGCAGCCGGAAAATAAACAGTTAATTTGAACTCGGGTTTGGGCTGATGTGCAAGCTTGAGAGTGGGTTTCTTTTAATCCTCATGTCCCCCAATATGATCCCTAGCATTTACAGAGCTGTACAGTGCAGGCTTGAATTTATTTTTGAGTTTTTAGATTTCTGAGATTACGGCCGGTTCCAAGATATGCGGCCGGCCGTAAAAGGAGATCCTTGCGGGGCCGTATAATAGAATCGCGAGTTAACTGAACCCCTGCAAGGAATCGCAGCCTTACGGCCGATTTACGGCCGCTAATAGAATGAGGCCCATAGTGTTTATTTTTACTTAACTGTCCTAGGTTTAGTTTGTCTTCTTTGTGTGTTTGCCCCAGCGGTCCCAGGTTCCACTCCCAAGCCCCTAAGTATCTATCACAAGTAGTAAAGAAAACTTCTAGATAATCGAAAGACGTAGGCCTGTGTATTCAAACCAGGGACGCCAAATATCCAGAAATGTTTGCATTGTATCTGCTACAGAATGAGTTATACTTTCATTAACTGCTATAAAATGAATTTTGGCTTTTATACTAATGAAATCTAGCTTATCGGATTTCCAGTTCCTGGCAATGTGGCTTTTTGTACCAAGGGTTAATTAGTTAGTAGGTTTATTTTGATAGGTAGAAAGGGTAATAACAGGCATCCCCAAAAGACATATTTCTGCTGTTAAGTTAATAGACGAGTGAAACAAATTAGATGATAGTTGACTAATATCGTTACATATTTGTTTCACTTTTGTGCAGTGCCACCAAATATAGGCAAAAAAGCCTATTGTCGGGCATCCTCTAAAACAGTTTATGTTTTCTGATTTCCTCCATTTAGCTAGTCTCACAGGGGTGAAGTAGGCACGGTGGAGAGCTTTAATGGAGGTCTCTAGAATGGAATAATTGTGGGAACCCCTGAACGTGTTAGACCAACATTTCTCCCAATCAGATAAATCCCAATGTAGATAGAGGTATGTTTCCAAATCTATCATATACTTATACCCCATGAGATTCTAAGTGTAAAGACAAAGTTTACACTTCTTGATTTCTACAATTCACATTTTATTAAATGAGGCAACAAATGCATCACTATATTATATACATAAATATGTTAACATTAGAAACAACATCTATTAAACTAGGAGAAAGGCATTCTATGTGTTAGCAACTAGGACCATTTGACCAGTAATGCAGAATTTGTGTATGTGTGCGTATGTATACATTGAAAACAAAGCAATAAAAAGCTACTACTTTATTTTTACTCTGTAAAATAGTAAAAGATGGCGCTATAAAAATATCCCAGTTGGGAAGTTATTTAAGTGTATTTTACACTTGGGCAAAAAGCTTTATTTATCTTGTACCAATACACACAATCCCTATGTCCCTTGATTGGGACCTCCTATCTGGAGGTGTGCCCCACAAGCTAGCTGTTGGTCACCTGTTCTAAGCACAATCCATATGTCCCTCAGTGGGGACCTCTTATCTGGAGGGCCAAGGTGTGCTCCACATGCAAGCTTATATGCACTATTATGTTCTTGAAACCACAAATTACTAACTGGAAATGGGCAACAATACAAATAATTATTTTAGTGACACCAATGAAATCAAGGTAAGGGGCTTGCTATAAATACCCCAAAAATGATAGTATAAAAATGTTAAAAAAACACTCATACTGCTAAAAATATGAACAAAAGCCTTGGTATGTAATCCTGAATTCGATAATTAAACTTAAGGTTCTGTTCATATGCTGCCAAGCTAAATGCTATTGTGTGACAACTGAACTGTATAAACCCATGTAACATGATATAATACTGATCTTAATTGCAGTTTAGAAAAGCACCACATGTCAGTAAGGAAGACCTGATAGCCTATTAAATTATTTCACTGCTCAAGAATGCAGCTTAATCAAAGGCTAGATTCTAAAGTAATGTATGTATACATTATTACGACCTTAGATTGTTAAAGCAGGTGGAATAGAGAGCAAGTTAGCCTATGCCCACCACTTACAGTATATAGTGTGTTAACTTCAGATCCACCCATTGTACGTACTTTACTTCCTCCTGTGGTTATGTGCACCTATAGCATCCTAAACAAAAGAGATTCTCCTCATGGCTTCTCTGAGACAACTGGTTTTACACGCTGCCATCCATATGTACAACTTAAGTACTTTGAGCCATTCACATTTCAAAACATAGGAACCTTTGTACTGACTATTTGTATGGCATCTAAGCACTCACTAAGCATTTGCGAATGCGGGATTAAAAACTCCAATGACAGAGCAAGTACCCCACCCCACTCCTTCCTATCTGAACTCTCCCTTAACTGTGAGATAAGAACATGTTCTCAGAACCATTCAACTTGGATCTATCTACACATTTAAGCAATTAAGACCTTTTCTATTAAAATAGGCTTTTATACTGATGACTTAGCACAGCTTGCATATGTGAAGGTTTTCCTAAACTACAGTGGTCCTATAATTCCATCATATTGAAGCAGTAGTTAATTCAGCTTGGGGTGAATGCATTTCATTAACTAGTTTAGGGCATATGATTATGAGAAGTTTGTTTTTAAACCTTTACATCCTGTAATATGGATTGAAAGAGTTGCCTTAATAGAGTAGGCTTCCTTGCACTATTCTCTGCCAGTAAAGTACAATACTGCTTTAAGAATAAAGTTGCAGTAAGCATTCCCCTGGGGATCCCAAGTAAAACTAATCAGCTGTTCTGTAATCTTAAGAATTTAATAGAAAAATCTATATGTGTCTCCTTGCTTAGGTTACTGAAGCATGAAATAAGATATCTTGTCCTGCAGCACAAGGTGGAAATGTCACATTTTGTTCTGTTGAAAAGTTTCACTTGAAAATTGGTACATTTAAACCAGTTTTGCAGATGAACAAAACAATCTAATTCTAAGCATCAGACATGCACTTTATAGTGTAAATGTGTTGGAAATACAAGGCTTAGGATAGAAACTTTCAAATAAATTAAAGATGTGAAAGTACAGTTCAGCACAGAGGTAAAACTTCACAAATGGAAATGTGTCAGAACTAGAATGCTTGTAGGAGCAGGGAAATGTGAGAAAGTTAATGGGCCACGGCTGCAGCTATTGAAGTTGCAGCAGGGACGTGGCACCAGAGTCTCTATGGTAGGGGCCCTTGCAGTCCGATGGGAAGAGGGGTATTAGATGTTTTCTCTGACTTCCCCAATGACATCAACACAGCCTGCCTTGGTTTGCCAGTGCAATACCACAGAATATTTTATAAGTTTGTATAACTGGCACTTCCTTATAAGCTATTATCCTACTTAGAGAAAGAAATACAGCCCTTTGCTTGTATCCCAGATCACCTTAATGTTATTAACCCAACAAGTTTGTATAACTGGCACTTCCTTATATGCTATTATCATACTTAGAGAAAGAAATACAGCCCTTTGCTTGTATCTCACATTAATTTTATTAACCCAACAAATTGTTTATACAAATATTTGAACAATGTTACCAAAAGGTAAATATATCGGTTTTGAATTTATTGCTCTGGCTCAGGCTGACCAATTGCAGAAATACCTACTCTCCTGTTAACTAATGTAGTATAAATGCACATGCCTGGACATTTGCATGCACTGAGAGGACACGCAGAATGGAATGGGAGGTTTTCATATGCTTGAAACCTGGACAGACAGAGGACACCTTATAAATGAGAAGAAGCAAAATAATCAGATTTTAGTGAAGGCTATGCCCAACAGCAGAGGTGTTTCAAAGCCTGTTTATAATATGTATGTTATTCAAATCTGTGGTGTCTCTAAAATGTATGAAGAACAATTGAAATAAACTTGATGGCAACACATAAGCATTTAGTAGTACAGATCCAGTGTACTGTGCTTAATCCAAAGCATAGGAACAATAACTGTCTTGGAGTATATTGACTCCTAGTAGATCAATGCCATTAATTTACAGCAAAGGGATTACTATGAGTCTTCAAATCCCTGTAGCACCTGCTGTATTTGGGTTAGTATAAATGTGTATGTATAGATAGTTTTGTAAGGTGTGTGATTAACGGTATGTACTATATGCTCTTATTTATGTTATGTATGAATTTAGATGTCTTTCTGTCAGCTGATACCATGGGCTCATCTGCTGCTCAAATATAGAGTCCAATGTTTTCGACCCTGAAAGATGAATGACTATAGGTGCACCCAAGTGCTTTCGCAGACCTATTTACTGATGACAAATGTATTGTTGACTCTGAGAAGGAAAAACAGCTTCTTAGTCAGTGGCGGAGCTAGTGCCTGGGGGACCCTGGTGCAAAAAGAAAATCCCCACCCCAGAAGGGGGCAGGGGAAAAAAAAATGCACTTCCCGAACCCCCTCCAACTTACACAGTACATATATAAAATATATTACAAAAAATAAATAAATAAATATATATATATATATATATATATCACATATAATAGTTGTCAAACTGCGAGACGTCGTCACACTTTGCGCAGTGCGTACAAGTTAGGCAATGCAAGCGAGGCTAGCCGTTAACACATAGCACTTAGTCGATGAGCGCCGAAGGTACTCATCACTGCGAGCCTCGCGTATCGAGGTGAGCCATTAAGGCACTACAACGCACTACAACTATCGGCACAAACACGCAGAGGCATTGAAACACTCAGGACTTAGCAGCAAAACACTTCCTAAACGCGGGATCGCCTTGGCGCGCAATCGGTTGACAAACGCAAGACTTTAAAAAAAATAAAAAATTACGAGACGCGGGACTTAGAAAAAGAAAAATTACGAGACACGGGACTTAGGGAAAAAAAAGATGCGAGACACAAAAAGTTACGAGATTAACGGACAAACGTCGAAAACGAAAAAACTATAAAAACACACTAAATACACCGCAAAAAATTACAAAAACATCACAGACAGCACGGGGCAACAGCCAGGACATCTGGGAGTTAGGTGGAACGAGAATTTAATTTGATTTAGACGATTTTCGCTTCTCGAAAATCGACTAAGCAAGGAAAAAAATGCCCGCCGAAAAAATGTAAAAGAGGCTACACGACTACGGACTGCTGAAAACACTGCCAAACGCATAGCACTTTACACATCACACTACGAACTACAAAATACACTATTACAAAAGCCGGTAAAATGCTCACGAGACACGTACCACATTAATAACATTACGACTACACAATGCTGCTTTACACAATAAACCAATGGCTTTACCTTGCGCATGCAGCCTATTTATAATGCACACTTGGAACATTCATTACACTTTATAAGCAGGGCACCAACACTCAAAATTTATATTCTTTGCTGTCGGAAAATACAAACACATTGTTAGCTCTTCAGCCTATTGCTCGCTGCATATATTAATTATAAATACTTAAAGTATATTAATTTATTGAATAAATAATGCAGTATTACTTAACTACATATACATAAAATATATATCTCTCTTTATCATGACTCATGAAGGTGCTCAGAGGACCAAAAGTACATCACAGGGGAGCCTCGCAATGAGCGCTGAAGGTCCTCACAGTACAAAACTATTTACATTGTGTGTCAAACAGCATTCCCATGGCTTTACATTTTATTGCCCCGTAATTTCTGACGGGCAAGACACTAGTATATATATATATATATATTTATATATATATATATCACAGATATAGTTGTCAGTGTTGGGAACATTTGCGATGTTATTCACGCAGTTGAGGTAGGCTGCTCTGTCCTGTCAATCACCCCAGCAATCAGCAGTTGACTGCCAGCCTCGCAAAGCGAGGCGAACAGTTGAGGTAGACTGCTCTGTCCTCTGTCCTGTCAACCACTACCACAATCTTTGGAATCCAGAGACGCGTACAACTTAGGCTGCTGGCGGCCCCGTCGACTCTCACACCACATTGACCCCCATCCACGACATCCACGCCTCAGGCGACGTTGGCTGCACCAGGCACCGACAACTCTCACACCTGAGGTAGGCTGCTCTGTCGTCCAGAGGCATGTATGGCCCCCAGAGCTCGCACTGTGTCTCCTCCCTCCTAAGCCCTTATCCTCCTCCCCCCCCTTATCCTCCTCCTCCCATTCCCCCTCTCCAACTACCCCCCTCTCCTTCCAATTACCTCCCTATCCCCTTTCCCCTCTCTTACTGTGATCAGATGAGCTCCTGCTGCTGTTTCCTTCCCTGCAGCAATCTTCTGGCTGTGTCCAACCAGCATATGCTAATGACGTGACATCACATGCGCATCAAATCATTAGCATATGCCAGTCGGACACAGCCAAGCAGACGCTCTGCATGGGAGAGAGCAGCAGGAGCTCATCGGATCACAGTAGGAGAGGGGAAAGAGGATAGGGATGCCATTGCAGGGGGGGAAAGGGAGGCGGAGGATAACGGGTGAGGAGCAGGAGAAGGGGAAGGAGGAAGGAGGATAAGAAGGAGGATAAGGGGAAGGGGAAAGAGGGGGGAAGAGGGTTAAAGAGGAGGTAGAGGGGCGGAAGAGGGGGGAAGAGGGGGGGGAGAGACACAGGGGAGAGAGAGGTGGGAAGAGACACAGGGGAGGGAGAGGGGGGAAAGAGACACAGGAGAGGGTGAAGAGACATAGGGGAGGGAGAGAAGGGAAAGAGACATAGGGGAGGGAGAGGGGGAAGAGACACCGGGGAGGGAGAGAGGGGGGACAGAGAGATACGGCAGGGAGAGGGCAGAAAAGAGACACAGGGGAGGGAGAGGGGGGAAAGAGACAGAGGGGAGGGAGAGGGGGAAAAACACTGGGGAGGGGGGGAGAGACACAGGGGAGGGAGAGAGGGGGAAAGAGACATATGGGAGGGAGAGGGCTTAAAAGAGACACAGGGGAGGGAGAGGAAAGAGACACAGGGGAGGGGGATGTGACACAGGGGAGGGAGAGGGGAAAGAGACACAGGCAAGGAAGAGGGGGAAGAGACATGGGGAGGGGGGAAGAGACACAGGGGAGGGAGAGGGGGGAAAGAGATGGGAGGGAGAGGGGGGGAAGAGATGGGAGGGAGGTGGGAGAAACCACGCCTTGCACCGGTTGCACAGGCAATAGCTCCACCTTTGTTCTTAGTGGCATAGTAGTCTTTGTTCTTAGTAGCTAGTTGAGTCTCCTAATGCACCCCAACTCTTGCATGGCTTCCTAGAGGGTGAAAAAGTCATGCAAATTGGGATATGCTGAAGACTTTTATCTACATGAAAAATAAAATAAATAATTGAGAACATATGTGTATATGTTGCAATGATCCTTGATATTTTGTCTGTTTCTTTCTGTGTGTACTAAACTTTCAGAGGATAAGACCCTTTCATCTACTCATGCATATTTTTATGACCAGAGTATCATGCATCCTTTTATAACTATACTAGTAACTTGCCCATCATAAATGACGGTTTCATATGTTATGTTCAATTGTCTGTGCTGCCTCTCTCTGTGCTGTCTCTGTGTGCCCTCTCTCTCTCTTTGTGAGCCGTCTATCTGTGCATTCTATCCCTCTCTCTGTGTGCCCTCTCCATGTACCCTTTTTCTCTCTGTATGCCCTCTCTCTCTGTGTGCTGTCTCTCTCTGTGCTCTGTCTCTCTCTCTCTGAGCTCTCTCTCAGTGAGCCGTTTCTGTGTGTGTGCACGTTCTCTATATCACTCTGTGCCGTCTGTCTCTATCTTTGTCCTCTCTCTGCACTCTGTGTGTTCTCTGTCTCTCTCCTTGCGCAGTTGTGCAATATTTATGAGACTGGACCAGTGACTTAAAGGCATATCTAAGTTTCTGGGATTATAAACGCATCTGATTGATGTGAATCAGTAATGTATGGAAACATACCAAAATAAAATACCAAGTGAGCCCTCTCTTTCTCTCAGTGTGCCCTCTATCTGTGTGTGCACACTCTCTCTTTCTTTCTGTTCCCTCTGTATCTATCTGTGTCCTCTCTCTGCACTTTGTGTGCTCGCTGTTCCTTTCCTTCCTCTCTCTCCCTCTCCTCTCTCCCTTTCTCTTCCCCTCCCTCTCTCTCTGCCTGCCTCCCCCTCTATGTCTCCCTCTCTATCTCTGCCTCCTTCCCTAACTCTCTCTGCCTCCCTCCCTATCTCTCCCTCTATCTCCCTCTCTTTCTCTCTCCCTTTCTCCCTTCCCTCCCCTCTCTCCCTCTCTTCCTCCCTCTCTCTCCCCCTCTCTGCTTCCCGCTCTCCCCCTTCCTCTCTCTCCTCTTTCCCCTCTCTCTCTTTCTCTCTCCTCCCTCTCTCTCCCTTCCTCCAGCTCTGCCTGCCTGCATCCCCTCTCTTCCTCCCTCTCGCTCCCTCTCCCTGTACCTCCTCTCTCTCACCCCTTCCCTCCCTTTGTCCCCTTCTCTCCCCCACTCCCCCCACAGCAGAGCTGCTGGTCCGAGCATGCTGTGCCGCACATACACAGAAATGACGGCCATGCATGCGCCGTTGTGCAATACCTCCCAGTGTGTCAGCAAGGAGCATGTAAGTAATGCTTGCACAGTATGCATCAAAGCAAGCATTACTCACATGCTGTTAACTATTTTAGTGGATCTCGAATAATTCAAACAATGTTAACTCTGGTGCTAGATAAGCTTCCTTTATACTGTATCGTTAAAGGATGACAAAGTACATATACAGAAAAAGAGTCAAAACTATTCAGATCTAGATTATTGATGGCATGCCTATGAGACTGGACCAGTGACTTTAAGGCATATCTCAGTTTCCGCGAATATAAATGCATCTTATAGAGGAGAATCAGTAATGTAAAAGCTCATCCTGATGTTTACTAAATCTCTTGAATTTGCAAGCAGCAGCTTTTGTTAGTTAACACCCTCTGAACATCCATGCTAAAATGAACATAACATTCATAATTTATTTGGGCCAATCACAGGCAGCTATACATTTTAATACCATGTAACAATCAGTGATGGCAGTACAGTGATGGCAGAAATTGTTACATTTGGGCATTTATTTTGAAAATATTACTGATCATGCAAAATAAATGTATTTTATTGAAGGATATTGATCATATGAAGCCATTTATTATCACATAGTTGTTTGACTCCTTTTTTAATTATAATAATAACAAAATCACCCAATTGGCCCTAACCAAAAGTTTACATACGCTTAGTTCTTAATACTGGGTATTGCTACCCTTTAGCAGTCTTTTGTAACAGTTGTCCATGAGGCCCCTAATGCTTGCAGGTGGTATACCTGCCCATTCGTCTTGGCAAAATGCCTACAGGTAATGCAAAGTCTTTGGTCGTCTTGCATCAACCACACGTTTGAGATCTCCCCAGAGTGGCTATTTTTCTGCTGTAACCACTGGAGGGTCAACTTGGCCTTGTGCTTAGGGTCATTGTCATGTGGGAATGTCCAAGAGCGTCCCATGTGCAGCCTTCATGCAGAAGAATGCAAATTGTCTGCCAGAATTTTCTGATAACATGCTGCATTCAACTTGCCATCAATTTTCACAAGATTCCCCATGCCTTTAGAGCTCACATCCCTCCAAAACATCAGTGAGCCACCACCATGCTTCACAGTGGGGATGGTATTCTTTTCACTATAGTCCTTGTTGACCCCTCTCCAAACATAGTGCTTATGGTTGTGACCATAAAGCTCTATTTTGGTCTCGTCAATCCAAATTACAGTGTGCCACAAACTGTGAGGCGTGTCAAGGTGTTGTCAGGCATATTGTAACTCAGTTTTATTTGTGGCATTGGTGCAGTAAAGACTTCTTTCTGGCATCTCGACCATGCAGCTCATTATTGTTCAAGTATCTTCGTATTGTGCTCCTTGAAACAACCACACCATCTTTTTTCAGAGCAGCATTTATTTCTCCTGAGGTTACCTGTGGGTTCTTCTGGCAGTTGTGGCTGAAATCTTTCTTGGTCTACCTGACCTTGGCTTGGTATTAAGAGATCCCTGAAATGTCCACTTCTTCATAAGTGATTGAACAGTACTGACTGGCATTTTCAAGGCTTTGGATATCTTTTTATATCCTTTTTCATCTTTATGAAGTTCCATTACCTTGTTAGGCTGGTCTTTTGACAGTTCTTTTCTTTATACACAGTCACTAATTGCAATTTAAAAAGCCACAGGTGTGGGAAATTAACCTTTAATTGCCATTTTAACCTGTGTGTGTCATCTTGTGTGTCTGTAACAAGGTCAAACATTCAAGGGTATGTAAACTTTTGATCAGGGCCATTTTGGTGATTTCTGTTATCATTATGATTTAAACAGGAGCCAAATAACTATGTGATAATAAATGGTTTCATATGATCACTATCCTTCAATAAAATACTTTTTCTTGCATCATTAGTGATATTTTCAAAATAAATGCCAACATTTCACAATTTCTGTCAGGGTATGCAAACTTTTGAGCACAGATGTATGTGCAGGAAGGAATCCTGGGATGTGTAGTTCCCCTTGCAGAAGGAAGCAGGAAGAGACACTGATCTGGTTGCTGGTTTGAAGGTTAGTAAAGGGTTTAAACCAGTATATATTGCAATGCAGTGTTTCTTTTGGTAGGTTTTAGGTGCCTATGTAGGTCTAGAGGCAAAATATATATATTTTTTAAATAGAAATGAGAAAATGACAGTTAGTGAATCTGCAGAATGGATGGTATCAGGCCTAATGTCTTTGGCTGAGTCTCTGCAGAAATGCTTTCTCAGTACTGGTGGCCAATGCAACTGAGAAAATAAATAAATACATAAATAAATACTTTTCTCAGAATCAGAACTGGAGGATCTTTTAATCTCTGACAACACCTAAGATGTAGTTGAAGAGGCACTTACAATCTTCCCAGAATATGCAATAAGAGGAGGAATGCATTCTGCATGCTTAATGGTTATTTGAACACCATTGATATAAATTGGTGTTTGTAATGCTCCCATCAAACAAGTTTTATAAACAATATAGTCAGAGAACTCCTTGAACAAACTTTACATTGTTTAATAAACAATGTATTCCTAGAACTCCTTGAATAATTTACAGTCATCTATCTGGATGACATCATTGTGTGTTCAACTTTAGTGCAAGAGTGTTGTAAATATATAAAAATAAGATTATGCCACCTAAAGGTGAATCATCTATATACTAAACTTCAATAGTTCCTGTTCCATGTTAATATAGTTGCATTTCTTGTCTTTGTGTTTTCCCTGACAGGAATTCAGACTGACTCCTCCACATTTATATATTTACTGACTTTGATGGTTTCAACCAGAGATCTAAACATATACACATCCCGCCAATTGGAAAATAGGTAGGGGAATTTTATTGACACATGGGAAATGTGGGCAGGTGGGTGATGGGGTAATTAGCTCCAAAGCATAGGGCCATAGTGTACCACCGTGCTTCATATGGTCTTATGGCATATGTTTCTGCCTTATCCCGTATACTATATGTAATTCCCCATATAATATTACTGTGTTCTGTGTTATATTTAAACTTCAACTAAATGGTCATGAAACAGTTAAACAAAATAGGACATTGTAGACAGACAGGAACCAGTGATTGTATTTTAATCTGTTTTGTCCCATTGTTTTCCAGATAAGCTAATTACATTTCTGACATGCTAGACAGCTAGAGAGGACATGTGGGTATTGGATGTTGACCTATTGTTCCCAGGTGCCAGACAATATGCTAATGTTGAACCCCATGTGGAGTCAATCTCCTGTGTTTGTCTGCCCCTCCCTGTCATTGTTGTGTTGTATACACCCCCTCTGTATCTAACTGCTATTAATATTGCTGACTTTTCAAAAAATAAATCAGTTCATTGCTGAGACATATATAAATGTTATGTTATCTTATTTGTTCCCGGTGGCTGCGGTACTGATCCTATCTCCACACTGCAAGTCACTTGTCCTGGTCACTACCACAGGAAGGTTACTGAAACTCCTGGAAGTGTTGGTTCCTGATGGAGAGACCCTGACTGATCCAGAAGCCAGATATCAGGGTGCTGGTGCAGAGATTTCCAAGAACCCAACGGTTCTTGTAGGTAGTTAACCTGTAGGCCATAGCAGGTGGCCCTGGGCAGTAATAGTCCCTACCCCTGGATCATCACAGGTACACACACATATAGGTACACAGACACATACGCACAGATACACAGGTACACATACATAGAGGTAGATTGCTATGGGACTGTACAAGTATGTATTTGACTTCTACCATAGAATTGGAAAAAAAGGCAGCTGGAGAAACACGGCAGTACTTGTGATGGCACCTTTATCTCCTAAAGTGCTCCCTGCCAAGGATGGGGGAAAAGACTGTTGCATGGACTGCCATAGATATTGCAGAATGTTGTGCCTGAGAATAACCCCAGTTAAGCATATTTCGGCAGTCCATGTACGGACCGCCAGAAATCAGGCTGCTGGGCCACAATGGTTTCCATATGGGTTGGCAATTTGCCTGGCACAGGAGCATGAACGTGGCGCTGCCTCCCAGATAGGCCCAGTCCATGGAGTGGTCCACTAAGAACAGGAACCTGTACACTGAAGCATCGCTGCTGGGCCAGTGTCGCTTGGTAGGGCTGGAAAAGGAAGAAGTGCTATGGGACCCCAGCATGGCATGCCTGTTATAACTGACTTTTGGGCCCTGAATACCACAAACAAGGGCCCTTTATGACCCAAGGCTTTACGGGCACAGTCCCCTGAACCCATGGACTCTGTTTTTGGGACCCTGGGCTGTCAAAACCATGTGGACATTGGGACTTTTGTGGGTTGTTACTGTTAGTTTTGGTTTACTGAAGAAATTTAACTTTTGTAATAATTGCATTGTACAAGATGGTTGACATGTTGGATTCAAGAGAATGTGGCTTACAGGCCTTAATCCTGCAATGCCAGGGCTCCTATTTCATGAGTAAGCTAGTAGCTGACAAGAGCATGTTGAGGAAGAATTTCCATGTTTCTGCCAACTTTGTATTTAGTATGCCATGTTATTAGTTTTCCATTTTGTTAATTCCCATAACCAACCTACAGCATAAGACCCCTCACCCAGCCATTCTGTTCACATTATCTTATTAACCCTGCTGTGCCCAGATCCTGCCAGAAGAAATAGGATAGCAGGAAGACAGGATAATGACTAATTACCTCTTGCGGTGTCCATAATCCTGTTAGAAGGGGCCGACAAGCCAGTATCACCAGACTCTCTGGAAACTAGAGTGTAGGGGAGACAGGAAGTCTCCAAATCCCTGGAACTAATCTTACCCCATTGGGTGACCATTATGCTACTGTATGTCAAAGGTGGTATATTCTGATTGGTTAAAGCAATTGTTCTTTGATTTTTGGCTTGTGGAAATTATATAAAAAGAGGTGAACTGCTCTTTTTGGATGCACATCAGCACTGTGTGTATTTTATTCTAGACGGAAGGCTTTATTATTTTATTAAGCAGTCAGTTAACTCTATCCTGATTTCCCTGCTCCTAAATGAAGAGACCATTGCCTGCTCCTGTGATCCTGGGTCCGGATAGCTGTTGTTCCTGAACTGAAGAAGCAGGCTGACTGCTGAGATATCCAAACCATCACAATCCAGAAGTGTTCCTGTGGCTGAAGGAAGGAGGTTTTGGGGTGACCGTGGACTCCTCCCCTCTGGGTTGTCACATAGAGGTACACACATATAGACAGATACACACACAGATTCACAGGTACACACACATAAAGGTACAGAGACATATAAACACAGAGACACACAGGGACGCACACATATAGACACTTAGAGACACTGATGCATAAGTGCACACACATAGAGATACACATAAAGACACACATATACCCAGACACATAGAGCTACACAGACACATACGCACACAGATACACAGGTACACACAGATAGAGGTACACACACCCATAGACATTTACACGTCGATACACAGGTACACACACATAGAGATACACACAGAGGTACAAACAAACATAGACACATATTCACAGGTGCACACACATACACACGTTGATACACAGGTACACACACAAAGAGGTACACAGACACATATACACAGGTACACACATATAAATAAACACAGACACATACGCACAGATAGAGGTAGACAAACACAACCACATACACTGGTATACACAGGTATACACAGACACATACAGGTACATAAGTGCACACACATAGAGGTACACAGACACCCAGGTACACACCTACAGGTACACACTTACATACGCACAAACACATACACACAAAGACATCCAGGTACACACATACAGGTACACAGACAAACAATGACATATACAATTCAAATATTGGATTTAAATAACATGGCAGATAACACACACAAAGGGCTTCATCTTCTTTACTCTTGATCACTGCCTGGAATGAACATCGGCTCATGGTAGTTGCTTTGCCCACATGCTGCTGCTCTGATCATCCTGCACAGATGCTGTAATGGACCTCCTCCTGGAAGTAGGACACAGGGAGGGAGGGAGATAGAGGGGCAGGGCTACAAGTGAAGAAATGGCATTTTTTTTTTTTGTGGTTAGATTATGGAATGCCTTTAGGCAACTGCCTATATCACCTGTTCATAAGTCCGGCCATGACAATATTCTACTCATCTCGCACGGTGCAATATGTTTTTGTCATGTGTAGAGATATGATTTATTTGAGGAAAGCCTTGTTGACTTTCATATTTATCATCACATTTAGGTTTGAGAGTTTTTTTTTCACATGATGGCATTTCAAAGGATCCTCTTATCATATATATATATATATATATATATATATATATATGTATATATATATATATATATATATATATATACAGTATATATATATATACAGTATATATATATATATATATATATATATATATATATACAGTATATATATATATATATATATATATATATATACAGTATATATATATATATATATAAATATATATATATATATATACACACACTATATATATATATATATATATATATATATACATACAATTTGAACGGGCCTGGCCTTCATTACCCACTAAAATCATTAGCCTAAACTTGGAAAACACCCCCTCGAGGTAGAGAATCATACTCCAGGTATTATATAATTAATACTAGCCTTGTACAGAGTGAAATCATGGGACATATCAGCCCAATATCACTTGATTCATTCCCACCAGCTGCATTTTCATGTGACTCCTGGGAGAAACAAACAATTGTGGCCCAGAGGGGAATGCAACAGATGAGATGGGTGGACCTCTTCAGTTCCATATTCCGTGTAATGTATTCACTGTGTGAAGAAATCTCTCCAAATCAAAAAGTGTGCATAACATAGAAATTAGAGAAGTCTGTATCTAACAGTGAAAACCTGTACTTAAAGAACCATTGTATGATGAAAACAGAAAATATGCTTACAAAGTCGGAGCCTGACAAAAAGCATAATAGGTAAAAAAAATGTTTTAAGCAATTTTTTGATCAGTTTTTAAACAATTTGAATTAATTATGATGCCTCTACGGGTCCCCAGATGATGATTTGGTGAAGTTTGCGTGTATGCAAAGGTCATACATTTTTCAGATGAATAATGGCTTGACATTATCTGAGTGGTTACTAGCTTCTGAGCATCTATGGTGGAAGTGACAAACATGTGACACTTTTCCTAAACTAAACTGATACGTTAAGTAAATATATCCATATGTGTCTTACGTGATATTGAAACATGCTTTGACCATTATACCATAGAAATATAAAAGCAATAATTATATTTTTATTCTTTTGATTATTAATACAAAACATTTTTATCCAACACAATCATGTATAAACAAAACAACACAGTTGCATGCAAATGCTGCCAAGATGTGCTTATACTCTGTCCCTACCCAGAGCTTTGTAGGAATTGTAGAGTCACTGTTAATTTGGACCTCTTTTCAACAATTTCATAGTCAACAAAATAAAATCCTGCCAAGCACTAACACCATCTGTGCAGTTCTGCACTTGGAACAGTGCTGAAGGCTTAGTGAGCCATGTTATCTGGCTTACAAACAAAAACATAGTATATATTCTGTTATTTGGACATGTTTCAACCTGTTCATTTTCTGAAGATGTGTGAAAAGTTTAGTACTTTATGCTGAAGAATATAATCCAGTATCTCAACAACAAATCAAGTCTGTTTTTTATATTTATTAACAAAACATTTTTCTCTTTCTTGGGACTCATTTGCATGATGGCCCATTTTATTAGCCATGCCATTCTATTGTGTACATTATGATATTTCTGTAAGCTTTTACCACTGGATGTACTAGTAAAGCTACAATTAAGTTAGAGATTAGTAGATTGTTGTCAAGATAATTCTCTGATCATAGTAAACACCCTCTACAAACAACATCAGAGATGACTTTACAAATGGATAGCACCAGATTAACAATATAGTAATCAGATTGATTATATACTTTGTAGCCAAAGATGGAAGTGCTGTATACAGTAGGGAAAAAAGACCTGGAACTCTGAGGCTCAGATCATGAGCTTCTTACTGCAAAGTTCAGAATTACCCTGAGGAAAAGAGTGATAATCATCAGACCAAGAAGATACAAAATAAATAAAATCCCATAGAATCTGCAGTGGAGGCAAAGAATATATTTAATATATTTAAGTGAATAATCATGATAGATAGAATTATGGAAGAACTTTGAACAAAAGTTTGTGACATTATCCAGAAAACAACAACAAAGAATTTCCCTTAAAAAAAGAAAACTAAGAAGGCAAACTGACTTTCTGATGAGGCTTTGAAAGTAGCCCAGTAAAAACGAAAAGCGACAGGTAGTGAGATAAGAAAAGATTTGTCCAACTGAATGAAGAATTCCAGAGGATAGCAAGAAGAGACAAAGAGACATTCAATAATGAGAGATGTAAAGTGATAGAAGATAACAGAATGGGAAAGTCAATAGATCTCTTCAAGAAAATTGGTGATCTCAAGGAATCCTTTCATCTCAAAGTGGGCATGACAAAAGATGATAGGAAGCGGGACTTAAAAGAAGGAAAAATGATAAAGAAGAGGTGGCAGGAATACACAGACTATCTATAGGGGAAGCATTTTAAAAGGCTCTTGCTCTTAAAAAATCTGCAGGAGTTGATGGGATCCCAGCTGAACTGTTCAAAGTGTTGCTTTGCCTTATGCCAACACATTTGGAATCTCAACAGTGGCAATTGGACTGGAAAAGGTCAGTCTACATCCCAATATAAAAAAAGGCAGTGCCAAAGACTGGTCCAACTATGAAACAATTCCACTCATTTCAAATGCCAGCAAGGTAATGCTTAATATCCTACAAGCTTAGTTCCAACAATATATGGACAGAGAACTACCACATGTGCAAGCCGATCTTTTGCAGAGGCAGAGAGGCACAAGAGATCAAATTGCCAATGTTCGCTTGATAATAGAGAAAGCAAAAGAGTTGCAGAAAGACATTTACCTCACCTTCATAGACTATTCTAAAGCCTTTGACGGTGCCAAAATATGACAAGTTCTTAAAGAGATAAGAGTACCAGACCATCTCACCCACCTCGTGGGTATTTTGTATTTGGACCAAGAAACCACTGTAGGAACTGACCATGGAACAATTGAATGGTTGTTTAGACTTTAATTATAGAGGCATGGAAATCATTTGCACCTGACAAATCAGCAGTGAATGCTGTCATAATATATCACCACTCCACCCATCATACCCATCCTGATTACCTTTCAGCACTCTCCCCTGTGCTTTGACACAGAACATCCACTCGGGGAAGATTATAAATTGCATACTAATGCCACTGTCTCAAAATCCCCCCATGACAGATTTCTATTGTCTCCTACTAAATGGAAACCTCTTTCCAACTTTGTACATCTTCTACCGAAGTAAACTCTACACCTGTCTTACAGCAAAATAATTGTCTTCTCTACCACTCTCAACTTTCTCTCTTCCTGGCCCTTCCAAATGCTTATCTGTTATTCTTCCCCAGGTTTCTGCTTCTCCCCTACCCTTTAGATTGTAAGTTTACAAGTTGTAAATCTTGCAAGGTTCTTTGGAAAAAAGCACCATGTATATTGCTCTTATTATTAATTAACATTGCTGAGAGAAATATCAACTTCAAGTCAAAGGTTTGATACTGAGGCTAAAGCTCAAATATTTTAGCCATGTCCTGACAAGGCAGGACTCCACAGAGAAGACTATAATGCTGGGGAAGATTAAAGGCACAAGAAGGGGATGGCAGAGGTGGAGATAGATGAGGTAATTGAAGCAATGAGCATGATCTTGTGGGAGCTCAGAGTGGTGGTGGCTGACAGATATGCTATCATGCTAAGGTCCATAGGGTCACAGAGAGTCAGACACAACTGAAAAGCAGCAAAACAAAAAATGACTTTTCTTTAGTAGACTGGTTTCCATATTTTCTAGATGTTTTAGATAGCTTCAATGAATGTGGAGAAGGGATATTACAGAGTTTCTGTCTCTAAAGAACTAGTGCACATACTAAAGAACACATCTGATGCTTTAATTTACTCAGTTTAGAAATGGGGAAAAAAATCTGCATTAAAAAAAAATCTGCATTAAAACTAAAGTCCTGGTATAATGTTTATGTGTACTGTTGTGTCACTATAAGTGACTTTAGTGTTTGTTACTACAGCAAGTGGTGAAAAGCTTTGATTTGATTGAACCAAGTTATTATTAGATCTCTAAAAGTAATACTACAGAATGTCTCTGTTTATTTAGGGAAAGTAAATTCTCTATCAGCACTTTAGATGTATGAACCATACCTAGGACGAGGATTTTGATTATACTTCTTAAAAGTAATCAAAAACGAGAAAAGGAAAAGTAACAATAGATTTACACACCCAAATACTTTATATCACTATGCAGTCATATATACTACAAATAAAACAGGTGGAATAGATTGCAACTGGCTCTTGTTGATTTTAAATGTCAACTAAACCTCTTCCAGAAAAGCACATATAGCAGCTTTAACCTCTCTTTTATACCTGCCCTTGAAACTGTGCAAGCCCTTGACATTCAAAGTAACGGTTGTTGTAAAAAATATTATTTTACAGTGTTGATGACTGCTTCAGTTTACATTTTTTAACATACCATATACATTGATTATCTTGCACAAAACAGCTTTGGGTGGCCTGGAGCGCTTCTCCTCGTGAATTTTAATAACAGGAAAATGGAAGACTTAATCAAATAGCTCTTTGTGATTATATTTTCTAACTGCCGCCATCTAAAAGCACTTTTAAAAAAACCTTATCTCTGCCATGCAGCCCACAGCTTTGCCTTTGTAGAGAAGCAGCAGTATTCACAGTCTGTGGAAACTTATTTAAGAAATCCGCTGCTTCTGCTTTCAGCCCCTGGTTGTGAAGCTGGAGCAATATTTCACAGGACTAGATGTCTGTTTACTTTTGTTATAAAGCTATTTACATATTTAAGCAGAACAACAAACAAAAGCATGAGTGTGGCTATTTTAGTTTTGTCTTCTGGGTTTTGTGAAATCTTTCTATTGCTTCTAAAAACCACAAAATGATCTAAGTCGGAGCATATTTGTAGTGTCAGGTCTTTTATTACCATAACCTTATGTAATAGGGATATGACTATATTTCTTGTTTTAAATCAGTACCATAAACCTGTGAACCATTAAGTTCTTGTGAAAGAAAATACAAATCATATAATTATAATGTACAGCATCCACAAGTGTATTCATATCTTGTTTTTCCATATCATAGGTTATATTGATGATGTCATTGTTTTATTTGATCCTTGATTGTTAGTTTAAACCTGCCATGAGACTTCATAAGTGATACATTTGTTTTAAAAAATGCATTACATTTACAGTAAATATAAACCAAAATATTGAGCATGCCCAGACCCCAGATATTATTATACTTATTAGCCTAGAAATACTCTGGGGTTTGGGGATGCCTGTTTTTTTTTCTTTTTCTATGTCTTTATACTGAACTTAATACTTTCAGGAGTATTTCATAATTATTGGTAATGATCTCCACATTAGAAATAGTTTCAGTATTTATTTGATGAATGAGAAGACTGACTGATAAAAATGACATTCTGTGTTCATTTATGTGAGAAAATTTAATTTTTACTTCATAATGTAGCTTATAGTTTTAATTTATACAATATTTTGAACTTCTGCTATGTCACTTTTATAAGTGTTTGGACTGTGTATCTAAAGCATTGTCATTGATTTATCTTGATAATCATATGGATAAATGGATATACTAATATTTTCTACTTTTTTTACACTTACAGCCTGGCAATGTGTTGATTGCAAGCTCTACCAAATAATTTCCTGTTTAGTTATTTGAGTGACTAACCAACCAATCAGAAAGTTACCAGGTAAAGCTTGAGGCCAATAGCTTGCTTGGCTGTTTCTTTCTTCTAAGTATGTTTTTAAACATGTTCCTTATTAAATTAAAGTCAAAATAAATATTAAAACTAAAATAATGTTTAAAATATCACAATAATAATGTGTTTATTAGATAAAAATACCCAAGCAATCCATTTAAATGAGATAAGACCTAAAAATATATATATATATATGCCTCACATTACCTTACACACTCACATACAGCACAGAGGGGGAGCCAGGAAGCCTGTGAGTTAGGTTGGAACTTAATTTGAGCGATATTTGTCATTTTATCACGATCAAAATTCGCCTAAGCAAGGAAAAAAATGGCTGCCGGAAAAAAGCAAATACAATGAAAACGAGTCCGAAGGACAGAAGAGTAGCCCGAAGGACGTAAAACTAGCCAGTAGGATGTAAAAATGAGCACTAACCAGTAACACTTAACGAAAGCCACTAACACTTCATACAAGCCGCTAACATTTAACACAAGGTAGTAACACCTAACCCAACCCAGTAACACTTAACCCAAGGAACTAACACAATTAAAGACACTAACAATTAAGTGCAAGGCCTTTAAAATACACAGGGGGAGAGGCAAGCAATGAGCGCCGAAGGTGATTGTTGCAATGCAGGAAATTTGCGGCTCGCGATGAGCACCAAAGGTGCGCCGAGGACCCATAGCCTTGCATGGTGTGGCAAGCAGCATTACCAGACTTACAATTTTATTCCCATCATTTTTGACGGGCAATTTCCTAGTTACATTAGAAAAAGCCACAACTACATGGCCGAAAGCCACATCCATAAATCATGCTTCGGCATGTAGCATTTCTGGGCGTGAATATGATAAATTATTCAAACCCGTAGTTATGGGTTTAGACGGTGCCAATAGTAAAAGAGACCGTCATCATTGAGTCACTACAACATGAAGGTTACATATCAATCACTTACGGTTTTGAAGTCCGAGTTGCGATCGGGCCCGCATTCTTGAAAAATGCAATATGAAAAAATCAATAAACATAATATTCTGAGTTCTATTACATGTATTAACACATTGATTGCCAGGATCGATATAACACAGAAATTAAACATAAATAAAATTATTGAGAATATTGTGCTATTAATTTTAATAACTTTTATTGCTTTCCCTGTAAATTAAAATACAGTAGTGTGTTTATATTTGCTTTTACATTGCTACAGACAGGAGTTTAACAGGTGTTAGCAATATATGTTGGGGTTAGGCAGGTAGAGAAAAATTATGTTCTATTTTGTTATGTAGAAGACAATAATCCATTTTGTTATGTAGTCATGTTGATTTGAAGAAAAAGCTGCTTGCCTTAAGTATAATCTAAGGACTAATGTTCTTGACACTTTTAGCAGATGCCTCACAAATCTTGTAAAAGTTTCATTTTTTTCTGTTTCATTCTCATGTTTCTTTTCTTATGTTTATTTTGACAAACTCCTTACCATATCTCCCACCCTCTGTAGAAAAGTTACATACAACTAAAGTGAAGTGTATTAAGACCACTTCACATATTCCTGGTGATCTGTGTTGTGTTCTCCAAGCTTGTAAATAAAAGAAACTTGATTGACACCACTGGTTTCGACTCCTTACTTGAGTGAAGCCTGCCGGAAGGTGACAAGGGATTTTTCCTTCTACAAGTAGGGACCTAAACAACAACAATTGTTTCTAACAGCTTACATGCTAAAATAATATAAACTCTGTGGTCCTCAATCAATTAGAAGTTTGTCAATTGAATAGGGCTCTATATAAGCACATAACATATTTTTTTGACAGAAGTTTTTAGTTAGTGAAAACCTTGGTTTTGGATAGAGGTTCAGTAACTAAAAAGTTTGTTTAAATTTTTTTGTATGTGCTTATATAGAGCCCTATTCAATTGGGCAACTCGGAATTGAATGAGGCTTTGTAAGTGTACAATATATATATGAAGCATTTTATAGCATTAAGCTGACTTCCTTAATATATAAAGGCTATTATATACTAAAATAATTAACAATTGTCTCTAATGCTGATGTCATCAAGGGGGCAGGGCCATGACATTATCAAGGTGCGGGCCTGAAAGCTGGTATAACAACAGCCATTATGCACTTCAGAGACAGAGACAGTACAGAGAGACACAGCACACAGAGAGACACTGCACAGAGAGAGAGAGACACAGACAGACAGCAAAGAGAGAGACACATAGAAAAGAGAGACAGCACAAAGAGAGAGACAACACAGATCGTGACAGATAGTAAAGAGAGAGAGAGCACAGACAGAGACAGAGAAACACAGCAAACAGAGAGAGACAGCAAACAGCAATAGACAGAAAAGCGAGAGAGAGACCTAGCACACAGAGAGAGAGAGAGAGACAGGACAGAGAGTGACAGGCAGCAAAGAGAGAGAGAGGACAGAGAGAGATAGACAGCAAAGAGAGGGAGCACAGAGAGAGAGACAGACAGCACTTAGAGAGAGAGACAGACAGCAAAGAGAGAGAGATAGGACAGAGAGAAAGAGAGAGAGAGACAGAACAGAGACAGCACACAGACAAACAGCACAGAGAGACAGACAGTATAGAGAGAGAGACAGCAAAGAGAAAGAGAACACGCCACATACCACAGTAAGCAGTATAACAGCCAAAATTACACACCTCAGAGAGAGAGAGAACACACAGGCAGACTGCACACAGACAAACAGCACAGAGAGACAGACAGTAGAGAGAGAGAGAGGGAGAGAGACAGCAAAGAGAAAGAGAACACGCCACATACCACAGTAAGCAGTATAACAGCCAAAATTACACACCTCAGAGAGAGAGAAAACACACAGGCAGACTGCACACAGACAGACCTCACACAGGGATAGAGACAGACAGCAAAGAGAATTACAGACAGCAAAGAATGGGAGAGAACCCACAACACAGGAAGGGCCACCACATTCCACACACCACAGCAAGCGGCATAATAGCACATTACACACCTCAGAGAGAGATACACAGCACAGAGAGATACAGCACAGAGAGGGAGATACAGCATACTCCCCACCTAACACAGAGAGACACAGACAGGACACAGATAGATAACATTGTATGATACTGCCATTTATGAAAGGCAAGCTACTAGTTTAATTTATAGTCTTCAATTTCTCTTCTCCGATGGCTGTGTATATATGATGCCATACATTAAGTCTAGACATTAATTTTTCAACTATCAGTTTGGTGTGATTTTTTTTACTGTTTTTCTCTACTCCACAGCTCAGAGTGGAATTTTGACTCAGACCCAGGTCACTCACAGAAGACAAAATCAAATTAAAATAATTTCGAGCAGTTAGTCTCCATTTAATGTAAGTAATTACAATACTGTACCTACTGTTTTAAGACTCAATATAATAAATTGTCAAAACACATAACCTTTTATACTTGATTAAGCCCTATTGTCTAATAGTTATGATCCATTGTTCTCCATGTTGGTTGTTTGTAAAATTGTAAATTGCTTACCATCCTTCTAAAGAATATCATGTTTGAAAAAAATAATTTATCTTCAAACAAGCTTTAAAGTGGTTGCAGACTCCACTGCTTGGCATAAACCAGGATTAAGTGTAATGCTTTTAATTATTGCGCTGTGCTTCTTGTCATTCTGCCATGACTGGAGGTTTTTACTTACAATTTGGGAAGTTACACTGATGAGGGAGAAATTAATTTTTGGATGAAGATGAAGGGGGGAAAATATTGCATTCTGTCCTCAACCCACAACATACAACTCAGTGCTGTCACAGAAAGTATAGTGGATGAAAATAACAGTCACCATAATAATCTGGGAAAAATAATATAGACGGGGAAGATGTTGTCTGGAATATTTTAAAAAAAAGTAAAAGATTAAATAGGGTCTGAAGCCAAAACGTATGCAAATCTGGTGCCATTTAGAGAAGTCAGGCAGTTTTACATGCTCCTAAATTCTATGAGCCTGATTCAGTTGAGCTATCCTAAGTTACTGGAGCCCATAAGTGAGGGTGTATGTTAATTTGCTATTTCATTGGTGTCTTTTTGCGGGCTCCAAACTTTTTGCGGGCTTGAAAACTTTGCGGTGTTTAAAACCGGAACTTACAGCCTCCCAAAGCCCTTGATCTTTCCCATCTGCAAGAGTTACAATCACTAAAATCGCGAATCCCTGTTCAATTGCTGCAATTCCTCAAACCTGCAAATGGTTTCACATCAAATGTAGGAGAAAATCCTACGAGTGCCAGAGTGGACCCGCAAGGGGGTTTAATCCCTGTCCGCAGCACTGTAAATGCAAATAAAAAATCAGTACTGTAAATGATGGGGAAAGCGATTTAAGACATTAAAATTATTTGCACAACAGTCTCAAGCTCACAAATCGGCAATAATAAATCATATTTTTTTATGTGTCATTTTGAGTTTATAGCGATCTCGGGAATCAATGAGTTAATACATCCATCCACATGGACTAGAACAGTATTGGCATTCATTTCAATATTTTTTTGTTTTTTGGGTCATTTTGCAGGTAAGATCACATATCTGACCCCTGAACCTAATTGATTGACATGTAACCTTCATGTTTTACTGCCGTAATTATGGCGGTCTCGTTTTATATTGCTTAATTGATCATGCTCCCGCCCTGAACTGCTACTCACGAGGGCATGGTTTACGGCTTCAGCGTTTGGTCCGTAACTTGCAGGCTTCTTCAATTGAATAGCACCGGAATCGGAGACGAAAGGGAGTCCGCAGCACGCCCACAGACATACGGCCTGGATCCCACGAGATGTAGGCTTGCAATTTAATCTGGCTCTATGCTTCCCTGGAGGTATTATAGCAGAACAAAGGGACCAAGATTCATAGAAATGGAAATTAAAATGGATCAGTGATAATGCATGAAACAACAATTTAAATTCCTGGAGCAGATAAGGGGAACTTAAAGCAAAATGGCAAGTCTGATTTTGGTAGAGAAGCAGCATATACCCAGAATGATTTAAAGTTAATATTACCCGGTGATAATTTAGATTTCAGTTTTGCCCTGAATAAGACTAACAGCTCGCACTTAAGGTTTCGATGTTGTCTTGCTTTGAGAGCCTTGACAGGTCTAAACATTACCCTAAAACGTTATGCCTTATTACATCATTGTCAATCACAGCTGGCCTTGCTTTATGACATTTCTTAAAATATTAGGATATCCCACAAATCAACTACTCTCTAATGGGTCAATGAGCACACCAGTTTTCATTTTACATTTTGAACCTTTCCCTCATGCAACTCAAATGCTTACATATATTAACATTTTAAACAAAGGCCCTATTTGTTGAAATTAGATTTGCATACAAATAGGAGAATTAACATTTTTACAAACTTTGGAAGGCAGACTCACAAGTTATATGTTTCTAAAAATGTTTGCTTAACCATTGCGGTTCTAATGCATTTATTTATCTATTATCTATTATCTATTTTAATTATAGGGACAGTATTTTTCTTCAAGTATTTAAAAGACAATCAGCCCCATTTAATTCCCCCAACATTTAAAACCATAGCCCATAACGTAGCCTGCAAGACTTACGGCTATTAAATTGGCCTCTCAAAGCTACCCGCAAACGACCTGCGAGTTAAGGGCACAAAAACCCTACGGCATGTTGAAATCTGAACTTCATTGCCGCAAATCCTTTGATCTGTCAAGCCCATAACTGTTATGTTCCAATAGCGCTATTAAATTGCAACACGTTCCCAAAGCTTTCAAGCCCGTAACCCGCCAATGGAGGCAAAAATATAACTGCCTCGAAATAGGACTCGCAAAGGGTTTGCAAGCAATTTCGCAACCTTGTAAAAGACAATATACACACACCAGTGGACTTTAACATATAAGGAAAGCATAAAAAGGCATTACAATTACTTGCACAATAATCCCCAAATACAAAATAGGCATTAAAATAAATATTTTATTTCATCATATGTTGAAATGGTCATGCATATGCCAATATAAAAAGCCATGCTGCAACATGCTGACAGCTATTAAAGACACACTACCTCATTAAATTGCGACACGAATACATGCAAATGGCTGACATATTAACCTTTTTTCACTCACAGAGGCTCTAATGTGGACCCTAAAAATACAAAGATCACATTATATACATCTCACTTATCACATCTACATTGGGACAACAAATAGTGGCCAAATTACACCCCCACATCACATATATCAAGTACAAGGGGAACATTCCACATATGGTTGTTCATTATTATTGTTATATGCATTGATCTATTGCATAGTAACTAGGGCTCATTAGTTTACATATATAGGAATGTGACACAAATGTGATGCATGTGGATGTCCCATAACCCCAACCATTGAAAACACACTGACATGGTTAGAGCGGTATAACAAAGGTTTATTTTATACACAGACCACAATCAGAAATGTGCATTAATATCATGGGTGTGGTGTGGGCGGATACCGGGAGAGCAAGAGGCTTGGGGGGAAAAATGGGATACCTACAGGGGGTAATGTTATAGTTTAAAATACGCATTATCCATATCACCTACCAGGGTCACATGGGGTCACTACACTACTACAACCAGAATCTGATGAAAAAAAAGTATCATCAGAAATCTCTCCATTTAATTGAAGAGAATATTAATGTGCATAGCACTTACAAGTTGTCTAGATCTGCTCAATGAAACAGATGATTCAACCTCTGGACTGTGTAATCCAATCCAATTTCACACATACAGTGTGGTGAAAAAAACTAAAATCTGAAAAACTAAAAAAAGGCAGAGGAGGATAAAAAAAATCAACATGCATTTACAGTACAGTGCTAAATACTGTAACTGTAACAATATACCAACTCACCTGATTCCCATCTGCAAGCATTACTAACTATTAGCCTCTGGATAACCAGCTATATAGGAAAATACCCATTAATACGGAAAGGACACAAAGGTCAGTAGCCACATTTGCTTTTACTTACATCAGACCCAAGGATCTGTTCTCAGACTGCTATTGAGGTCAGGATCATATCTTTCACTAGTGCATATATTAATGCTGGCTGTCATTAACATGACATTGGGAGACTTTGCAAGTCCTAGTATTAGTCTACATGTAAGCTAACAACAATCATGTCTTAGATATCTGGCTATATGATAGCTTTACAATTGTGGGAACTACATGTTAAAGGGGAGCTGCCATTAAAGGAATGTCTACCTGAGAGGCACTGTGAAAACCTTAAACCTCATGCTTTTCCTTCACAATGCTTGCCGACGCAGAAGATGCCTTCATGGACCTGAATTGTACCTAAAACAAAAAAAAAGTAAAAAAAGACAAAACCTACAAAATAAGGCCTGAAAAAATCATTGGGACTGCAGCATCTCTTATCAACAACATTCCTCAGTGACCATTAATTGGTGACATGTTCAACAGAAACCTATGTGTCCACAGAGAAGAGGATCATGGACCATGTGATGGGAGGTAGCCATCTGCATACAAAATATCACTATCACGTAGGCCAAGATCCAAGACTCTGTAGCCAGGCTAGATTAGGTTAACATTGTGACCAATAGATTGTCACTGAGGAGTGCTGTTGAGAAGGCACAAACATATGAGCAGACCCTATGTCCTCCTCCGCCTAGGGACCGGGCCTTAATCCCACCGTGGCTGGCTGCCATCTCTCTGCTGGTGGTGGTACCTGCATTGGTGGAGGCATGGTGTGAGGAGAGGAGGGGCCGAGCTGCGGGTGGCTGGGGGATGCCTCCGAGATGGAGGAGGCAGGGCTTGTCGCATGGCCTCCGCGGTCACTCCCTGATATGCTCTCTGGTCAGCCCCAATCCTGAGCAGCCCGGCCAGGTAGGATTTGGTCATCAGATGATGCCTCCTCTCCTCCCTATTGCGCCTTGTTAGGCTGCCCATTACCTCTGTATGATTGGCGGAAATGCTAGCCTGAATCCCCAGTAGACAGTCCATCTGCAGACGCATGAGAGCCAGTATCTCTGCCTGCGCAGCCTGGCCTGATGTTGGGAATGGAGGTCCAAGGGGCGTGGAGTGGTGAGGAGGTGCCAGTGTGGGAGTGGGAGGGTCTGGGGCCGGGCTGGAGGGTGTTGCAGTGTCGGTGGTGGTGTGGTTGGGCCTGGTGGTCATGGTGGGGGCCAATCCAGCGCACTGCTGTGGCAGGGAGGAGGTAGTGGCTAGCTGCTGGCATCATTGCTCCAGTTGCAGGGCCCTGGTGATATGCTCAGTCTTTGGAGGAGGGGGGATGATGGTGAACCCACTAGCCGTATGACATCCTCCTCCTCCGAGCCAGGGCCCCCGGGTCCTCTTCTTTCCTCCTCCTACTGCGCCCATTTCCTGCCTCTGGCTTACCACTGAACCCAGACCTCCTTGATACTGAAAGAGAGAAAAGAGAGATATATGTCATTAGTATGATGAATAATACATGGTTTTGTGTGCATTCCTAACTATCTGACATCAAGGCTTGAACTTGGTTCACTCCTAATTGCAACTCAGATTAGCTATCATTTGCTAGATGTGATCTATTCTTTGGCTCTTGGTCTTGATTTTTGTCTCCTAACGCGATCTTGATTACGGCTGCATTCTGTAACTGCATAGGCTGCAATGGGCACACCAATACATGGACTCTGTTGCTTGATTACTGTTGTTGTGCACAGGAAAGACAGTAATTTTTCAGCTTCATGGATTTAATGACGCATCCATCTATCTCTTGTTAATGCGATGGAGCTGACATATCAGTGTCCTTGTTGGTCATCATGTACATGTGTAGTGTGTGTGATGTATTTGTGGTGGCACGTTGGTGTATGTCATATTCACCTGACATGGAGGCTGGGTCCTGCTGGGCTACCAGGTCTGAAGCTCCAGCGGCGGGCACCTGGCTCAGAAGGTCCCCTCTCCCACTCTTTATAGCTCACAGTCACGTTTCTGTCCTCCTTGGCCATCATCCTCCTCACCTTGGCTCTGATGTCATCAAACCAGTGCTTGATGGACCTCACATCCCTTGGCGCTGTGCCTACCACTGTACCCTCAGCCACTACCTCCTTCCATGCTTGAGCCCTAGGCCCTGTCCTAACTTCCCTGCCTCCTCCAAGAATCAGGGGGCGGCCACGGATAGCACCGAGCAGGACCACATTCTCCCAGTGCGTGTAATGTCTCTATGTGTGTTCTTTAAATTATGTATGTTGCAAATATGTGTAAATATGTGTAATCAAGAATTAAGTGTAGAATATTAAATATTAGAAGATAAATTAACAAAACCGCAAATTACGGCTCTGCGAACTCCTGCTCTATTTCTCCCTCTCAAAAATCACCAACTCCGGAACCTGCATACTACTTTGAAAGAAAATACAACACAGTCAACACATGGACAGGTAGAATGCAAATTTATAATCTCTCTGCTTTCTATTGGCTGAGAGGCCTGTGTTGCACTATGTTATACCGCGATTGGACAGTAAAGGACAGCCTATTAACAGCTGCCATGCGTGGAAAGGGTTTACAGGCTTGCGTCTACAGCCTGTAACTCTTGGCATTGTTCAATTTAATAGCTTTGTAAGCCTGCATGCTTGACATTTGGTGGAGTAACAGAGCGATTAAATTAGTCAAGCCCTCAACAGACGTGTCGGACATCCAAACCAGTAAACCATTATTGGGCACGTTGCATGTGCGCCCGTGAACATGATCAATAAGTCAAACCGTAATTACGGGTTTAGACGTAGCCAATGGTAAAAGAGATTGTCATCATTACGTCACTGAAAAATGGAGGTAAGATTTCAATCCCTTACGGGTTTGAATTACAGGTTACGATCTGACCCGCATTCCAGAAATAATGCAATATTAATAAATCAGTAAATATTATATTCTAGTCCATGCGAGTTCCATAATATGTGTTAACACATTGATTGCCTGGATCGATATAACACGGAATTTAAACAGAAAAAAGGTATTTTATATTGCAGATTTATGAGCTTGAGAATGTTGTGCTATTAATTTTAATACCTAACATCACTTTCTCTTTAATTTAAAATACAGTAGTGTGTTGATATTTGCATTCACAGTGCTATGGATAGCACTTTAACCCCCTTGCGGGTCCTCTCTAGGCTTTTTGGCTCCATTTGCAGTTTACGGGTTTGAACGCCAGTGGATATGTTACAATTTAATAGCAATTTGCAAACGTGACATTTACGGGCTTGACAGATCAAAGGATTTAGAAAGCATGTAGTGTTTTTTCACCTGTAACCCGCAGATTGTTTGCGGATAGCTGTAAGAGGCCAGTTTAATAGCCGTAAGTCTAGCGGGCTCCGTTACGGGCTTTAGTTTTAACATTTGGGGAATTTAATAGGGCTGCATGTTTTAAACATTAGAATAATCTTTTACATCAAAAATATTAAGGAAAACTTGTTTAAACTTCACTGAAAATTCAGCATTAATCTACCATAACTAATACATGGCTTTACCAACAATATGTATTACCATGTTTCTCACTGATAAGATGCAGTGAAAGTTTTAAGTTATTACTTCCTCTTGCTTTTGCAAGAGATCTTGATTTCAAGCATTTATAAAAAATGCTGTATCATTAATTAACAGTGCATAATAAAAGTTTCATTTTAGCTTGTTCGATGATTCCCCGCAATCTGGCGGTGGCGTTACCTAATTGGCTGATTGGAAAACGATCACTAATTCTCAATATATAGTATGATTACAAAAGATTACAAAGATAGATGCACTTTTTATTTTCAGGAACTACTTTAATTTGTGTTTTTAGACCATGACGTGGCGACATCCAATTGGATTTATTCCTAACTTCCGCATAATTTATTGTTACAGGACGTGGAACCACTGATTGGTCAAACGGGCAGCAGTGGAAGATTGGTTGATTCAATAAAGGAAGTTCAGTAATAAGTGTCACTCGATTATGAGTGAACCAATCAGCACACGCTAACGTAATAAAAAGTCTTTAAAAGCCTGCCAAATGCAGCAACTAGCTACAGTGTATTGTATGTGGACCCTTTGACAAAGCCCTGGCTGTATGGGGTGAAACAACCCTCAGGAGACACCCTGCCGAATGTGGGATGAGTATATGCCCTTCAGTAAGGTGGTTGTATGCTGTTGTGAGTCTCCCTAATGGGCGAAAAAATTATGAATATCTTAAATAACACAGTGGGCTTTATTGAACCTTAATACTACAAAATAAGAGTGATAGCAAATTTATTCCCCAGCTATCCGTGTTTTCATATTGTTTTTAATGGAGAACTGGTCAGTGGAAAACGGGTGGGTAATGAGGGAAGAGAGTGCCTATGATAAGATAGTTGGATAAGATTGAAATTGATGTCATAACCCTTCCCTCTCACTTGCCCAGAACCAAATTCCTTCATTCAGAAATCTAATTATAGCTCTCCAGAATGTAATCACCCTCTCTCACACACACAACTTCCACCTATGTATCATGAATTCCCCAGGGTCCAGCAAAGGCATAAACAATATGCTTTTTTAGCTAAAAACTTGCTAGATTATTGTTTTCCTGCTTGACTATGCTCTTAGTTGTACCCAATGTTTTTCATTGTGCAGTGGTCCTTTAAAGGCAATACATTTTTTACTTTGGCTAAGCTTTGATTCTTCCATTAAACTTTATTCTCATATAAATAACTAGAGCAATACCACTGTACCCAACTGCATCACATGTATCAAAGAAAACAAATGCAGTTCTTTTTTTTCTCTCACAAATCTGGTGCCATTATTTTGCTCATTAGTTCTGCACCTGGAAGTCTCTGATATCACAAATAGATTTGATGTGTGATGACTACAATCGCTGTTTGCTCTGCAGTTGTCTTATAAGAGGGATTACCATCTGTATGACAGAGATCAGGGTAGATTTCTGTCATTTATCAAACAAAAGCAGACACGGTACACTGTGTTGTTTTACATTTTAATATATTTAAAAGCTTGAATAAGTATAATTAACTGTGCATTTTCATGTTATGCTTTATTTTGATAAAGTTGTTACTAATTCCAAACCTTTACTGACATCTTCTCACTAATAGTCACTAGCTAAGAATACATTAGGTTTTAAAATTAAATACATATGATACCATATTTAAATATAGCGTTTTTAGTTATATAAAAGTAAAAAGGGGAAAGGTGTGGCATAACTTCCTGTTCTTTGCCATGAACACGAAGTATTTGCTTCCCATTTTTATTTATGTATAAAACCAACAAGAACACAAATAGGTGTATGGGGGTATGAGGATCCATACAACTCAAAAGTAGTAATCTAATAGGTTCTAGATGTTTCTATAAATAAATCATAAAATAAATGACTTCATACAAATTAGATTAGACCTTACAAATATGAACAATACAATGCAACCTGTATAAACATCACTTGTAAAATGTTAGTCCTTGACATCCAATAAAGGCCAAATTTTCAGGGTATTGATCTCTCATCACAAGTAAATAAATCAATATGATTAAACCACTGCTTGATCCACCTGTACTCAAACACAATATGAATATGTGGCCACAATTGGCATCCAAATATAAACACCAAGTTACTGAAGTAGTTAATATTTGTACTTGACCATTAACTGGCCATAGCACCTCTAATAGGCAGAAAACTATGGCAGTTTTACCGAAAACGATGTATTGGCTTTGCCAGGCTACTTTTATCCCAATAAATCAGGTGCTGTTTTGTTTGTTTCCTAGTTGCACCTGGAAGACTGATACAGTGAATATGTTTCATCTATTTTAGCCAAGGTTTTACATTGGCTCTGAGAATAACTAACTGAATGGCAGCTTGTTTTGCCACCAGTAATTTAAATAAATAACTTAAGGGGAAATTAATAGGCATGATAATACCAGGCAAATAAAAAATATTTATTTTGTGCTATAATTTGGTTGTGATACAGCCAAAAGACATATAGATTGCATGTATGATGATCATAACTTTTGTGTTTACTCTGCACCTGCCTGCAAGTGTGGTATTTCCCACCAGGATTTGGATGTCAAAGGGAAGAAGACAACTCAGAATCCCATCAAGCAAACAGTTGACTTTTTTTTTTTACAGATTTTTTACAGATTTTTATATGAGTTCTTTATCTGAAAAATAAATTTAGCAAAACAAAAAGTTTAATGTACATTTTTAACCCCATTAAAATTGCTATTATTGTATCTTTTATGTCACTGACATGAACAAGGAACATTTAATTTATAAAATTACTCAATACAATGCCAGTTTATTAACTAGACTTAAGGAACACAATGTTATACTTATTCACATTGATAGAGTCTAAGGGAATCTCATCTATAAATAATTTATTTATTTTTTTCAATCTGTTTATGCAGTATCACTGACGATTTACAATCATGCTACATTATCACATATTTAGAAGGAGCCCGATCCACTGCTATTATTAGAGTACACGTTAAAGTACCACTGTGGTCAAATATTTAAAATAACAGCTTTTGAAGAACTTCACATGAATATATCCAACATATTTTTATAAAGTTAAAATAAAATAAACCAGCCTCTAATTTATAACTTTTATATGCAATTATGCAGCTGTGGAAACTGGTATGTGCTTGTAAAGTGCACATTTTGCATATACAACTTCCAGTTCTCTCATTATGTTTAACGGAAAGCTAATTCTTTTAGAAGGACACACCCTGTTGAGGTAAGAAGTAGGCTCAGCAAAGAAAGTGGGAGCTGCAGTAAACAATAATTGCATATGTGCAAAAGTGAAAAATGTAATGGTTGTGTTTATTTTGTTTCCTTTTTAGAAACACTGAAGTGTTTTTGTTAATCAAAATACTAAACTTAAAGAAGTTGACCCCAGTGGTCCTATCCTATTTTAGCTTGTATCACAATGAAACATATGTGATATGTGGCAGACACATAATTTGTTGATTACTGTCTTTTGCCTCATTTTTAATTATAAGGATAAAATATGTGTCTCCCCTTTGTGAGGGAGCCAACTATTTGTTTTCCCTTAAAGTTAAAGATAAGCCATACCCATGTGACAATTGCTTACATTGGCATGGTGTTATGGAGAATATGTCTCTAATCCATATAGTGGTAGCATATACTACATTTAATTGCTGTCTTAATCCACCAATTGTCAGTCTGCCTATGTTACATCTAAAGCCATTGAGCAGAGGGCCTATTGTAATAAACAATAGAGGAAAGGCCTACAGCCCCAGGTGGTTCAAAGGGGCAAATCACAGGGCTGTCAACAATGTATGTGTTTTATGGTGGGCAAGAGCAGGTTTATATCAGGTGGTATGAGAATACGTTGCTAACAGTAGGCACATAGCCTTCATTAAGTAGGTACCACTTTGTCTGGGAAGGCTAATGGGAGTTACCTAAGCCACGACTCATATTATTTTATTCAACCATATTTGACATCACACCCTAACAGCATGAATTATAATAACATGATGGGTATGAGGCTTCATCTGCCCTCCATATCATCCCTAAAAGAAATATATCACCTAACTGGCAGATGATTAATTTTAGAAAA
The DNA here is from genome assembly GCA_027410445.1 of Discoglossus pictus. Classification (NCBI taxonomy): domain Eukaryota; kingdom Metazoa; phylum Chordata; class Amphibia; order Anura; family Alytidae; genus Discoglossus; species Discoglossus pictus. Next base: position 181,564,613 of record CM050167.1, read on the forward strand.
AATAGCTATTATAATATATAGCTATTTGTTCATGCCCTTTAAGAGTAACTTGAAAAAATAATTTTGGGATTAATCCTTTTGTGCTACAAATTGTCTAATGCTGTATTTGTATTTTCTTTGTATTTCTGAATACTGTATAAGTTGCTCCTGCAAATAATAACAATGATAATAATAATAATAATAATAATACTTACAAAAAGAGTTGCTTTAAGTTATACAGGTGCTAAATTGCACTGTGATAAAAACATCCGGTCTTTTCAGTGTCCTGCTGGAGAGACAAAAAGTTTTTAAAAATGCTTTTAAAAGTGACACAGCAAAGGTCCTAATGAAATGTACATATATAAATAAACGAATAAATATAATTACAACTGATCAAAGTGTTAAGTAACTGCGCTGGGCAGTTGGGTATGAATGAATTATATGAAAATGTTATCCTGTTTTCCTAATGAATGTATCCCGTATGTTTGATTACCTCTCACATGAGTATGCCCAGTTGGTAGATCTATCTAGGTACATCAGAATAATAATATGTCTTACAGTACAAGAGCAATAAGATCTATTCAATTATTATGATCTACCTATAAACATTGCATATTCACAGGGTTAATCACTCCCCTCCCACACACACTCTCTCAGAGATACTACCATATGAGATAAATGCATTAGGAAAATGTGATGATTTTGTTATGTAATTCTGCTTAAATACCCACCTTTCAAGCTCAGTTATTTAACAGTTCCACTCAAAATGGTTAATATCACCCAGTTGTAATTATATTCATTTATTTTTGTACTTTACATTTGTGTAATAACTGGGTCCTTTTCATTGTCACTCTATGTGTAGTAGATTAGCATTTCTGTGGAATTTGTATCAGAATTTGTACCACAAGCTATGCTTTATATATATATATATATATATATATATATATATATATATATATAGTATATATTCCAAGGGTGTCAGAAACAAAACATGGAGCAAACTACTGACACTTTGAAATTAATAATACAGGCACTAGTGATGTCGCGAACATCACATTTTCGGTTTGTGAACCGCGGACACGAATTTCATCAAATGTTCGCGAACGGGCGAACATCGGCGAACAGCCATAGACTTCAATGGGCAGGCGAATTTCAAAACCCACAGGGACTCTTTCTGGCCACAATAGTGATGGGAAAGTTGTTTCAAGGGGACTAACACCTGGACTGTGGCATGCCCCCTGGGACGCCTGCTGTGTTTGGTCTTCGACCTCCTCAAAGCCACCTTCCTCCTCTGACTCCTCTTCTTCAGACTCCTCTCTCTGCGTTGCCTCTGGTGTTATTATAAGGTGTGTACTGTTAAGTAGTACTATTCCTATCGGTTTAATCCCTGTTACGTCCACTATTAGGGGACGTGTATATGGCATTGATTATTGGAACAGGAAGATGGAAAAAGATGCTTAGTCGGACCTCCTACTTCGAATTTGGGGCACTGCACGTGCAATGTAATGTGCCACCAGATAGGAGTAGTGTATTAAGTTGTACTATTTATTCCTTTTCAGTTTAATACCTGTTACGTCACCTATCAGGGGACGTGTATGTGGCATGGATTTTTGGAACAGGGAGATGGAAAAAGATGCTTGGTCGGACCTCCTACTTCGAATTTGGGGCACTGCTTGTGCAATGTAATGTGCACCAGATAGGAGTGGTGTATTAAGTTGCACTATTTATTCCTATGAGTTTAATACGTGTTACGTCACCTATCAGGGTACGTGTATATGGCATGGATTTTTGAAACAGGGAGATGGAAAAAGATGCTTGGTCAGACCTCCTACTTCGAATTTGGGGCACTGCGCTTGCAATCTAAGGTGCCACCAGATAGGAGTGGTGTGTTCAGTTGTACTATTTATTCCTATCAGTTTAATACCTGTTACGTCACCTATCTTTCCTCCCAATAGCACATTCTATATGTCATCAACCGGCCTGGGTGTATTTAGAGAACCACACTTTAAGGCCCTTAACCTGGGACAAGGTGGCTTGGCTATCAGAATTACCTCCGAGCCTAAAAAATTTCCAAACCCCCTAATCAGACACTCACTATCTTACTGGAAATGGCCCAAGAAACACACGGGTTTGTTCCCTGGATCCACCCAAATGACCCCAATTCTTGACCACCCTCAGTCCCCGAAACACATGAGCACAACATCATAACACTGGTTGAGGTCAAGGAAACTAGATAGACTAGGAGACTGGTTTGTAAAGGGCCAGATGCTCACCTATGAGGAACTGAGCATGAGCTACCGCTGTCAGAACATTACAATTACTGTAGGCTGAGGCATTTCACACACTCCCTGACCCAGACCCTTTACAAATATAAAACATTTGTTACTGGTTGAAGCGACACTGGGGGAAGGACCGGATTGGGGGAGCCCTGGACACCCTTCAGAAGCAACCAGCGGCAAAATCATCCCAGGAAAGGAGAGGTCGATTACTGAAGCCTGCCCTAGGGTAACCCAAGGGTGATTGCCCAGGTTAGATATTGTAAATAATAAGCTAATACTGCTGGAGGGATGCTAGCTAATAGGACTTTGGTGTTTCCTGCAGATATACTCTTTACTATTGTCTGTTTTACCATGTTTTAGGTATCTCTTAAATTGCAATCACAGTAAAAAATAAGAAAAATTATTAACCTAAAAAGTAAAAATAAGAAGGAACAGCCAGCTAACTTTCACAAAATGTCTTTATTGTAAATATGTATTTTTGCACAACTGTTATGCAAGACTGTTCAAAAATGCTTTATTTTTCATTACATGCTGTACGCCTTCTGACAATAAAATAATTTAAATGCAAAAATTAGGTATTGTTGCAGCGACCAGAAAAATTGATATTAGTTTGCCAGGCAGAAAGTGCCCTAAAACATTACGTCTTGAACCCTAGTTGGTGGCGGATAAGTCCCGCAAGTCATCCGGCATTCAGGGATAAAATACAGCAGCGTGTGGACCATTATTAGCTCAAAGCAGCTCATCTATCAGGCCTTTTTTAATCGAATGTATCGCCCACTGTCAGTCCCTTCGGGATCCATCCCTCATTCATCTTAATAAAGGTGAGGTAATCTAGACTTTTTTGACCTAGGCGACTTCTCTTATCAATGACAAAACCTCCTGCTGCACTGAAGGTCCTTTCTGACAGGACACTTGAAGCGGCGCAGGACAGAAGTTCTATGGCAAATTGGGATAGCTCAGGCCACAGGGCAAGCGTGCACACCCAGTAGTCAAGGGATTCTTCGGTCCTCATGGTGTCGATATCTGTAGTTATGGCGAGGTAGTCTGTTACCTGACGGTCGAGTCGTTCTCTGAGGGTGGACCCCGAAGGGCTGTGGCGATGCATAGGACTTAAAAAGCTCTGCATGTCCTCCATCAACAACACGTCTGTAAAGCGTCCTCTCCTTGCCGGCGTGGTCGTGGGAGGAGGAGGATTATGTTCACCTCTTCCGCTGCTAGATTGCCGTTGTGCTGTGACATCACCCTTAAACGCTGTGTAAAGCATACGTTTTAATTTATTTTGGAAGTGCTGCATCCTTTCCGACTTGTGGTAATTCGTTAACATTTCAGGCACTTTCTGCTTATACCGGAGGTTTAGTAGCGTGGACACCCAGTACAGGTCATTCTCCTTCATCTTTTTTATATGAGGGTCCCTCAATAGGCCAGACAGCATGAAAGACCCCATTTGCACAAGGTTGGATGCCGAGCTAGTCATGTCCCGTTCCTCGTCCTCAGTGATCTCACTGAAGGTATGTTCTTCCCCCCAGCCACGTACAACACCACGGGTACCAGATAGTTGACAACGAGCACCCTGGGATGCCTGTTGTGGTTGGTCTTCCTCCTCCTCCTCAAGCCACATTCCAGCAAGCGATGCTGATAAGGCTGTTTCTGGTGGTGATGGTGACCACAACTCTTCCTCTTCCTCTTCGCGATCATCTATGGCCTGATCCAGCACTCTTCGCAGGGCACGCTCCAGGAAAAAAAAAAATGGTATGATGTCGCTGATGGTGCCCTCGGTGCAACTGACCAGGTTTGTCACCTCCTCAAAAGGACGCATAAGCCTACAGACATTGCGCATGAGCGTCCAGTAACGTGGCAAAAAAAAAAACCAGCTCCGCAGAGGCTGTCCTAGCACCCCGGTCATACAAATACTCATTAAAGGCCTTTTCTTGTTGGAGCAGGCGGTCGAACATTAGGAGTGTTGAATTACAAAGTGTCGCGCTGTCGAAAATCAAGCGCCTCACTGGCATGTTGTTTTGCCGCTGGATATCTGTAAAGTGCGCCATGGCCATGTAGGAACGCCTGAAATGGCCACACACTGTCCTGACCTGCTTCAGGACATCCTGTAAGCCTGGGTGCTTATGGACAAAGCGTTCTACAATCAGATTACACACATGTGCCATGCACGGCACATGTGTCAACTTGCCCTAAATTCAATGCCGCCAACAAGTTTCTTCCGTTGTCACAAACCACTTTGCCGATCTCCAGTTGGTGCGGAGTCAGCCACTGATCCACCTGTGCGTTCAGGGCGGACAGGAGTGCTGGTCCGGTGTGACTCTCTGCTTTCAGGGAAGTCAACCCCAAGACGGTGTGACACTGCCGTATCCGGGATGTGGAATAGTACCTGTGGAGCTGGGGAGGTGCCGTTGATGTGGAGCAAGACATAGCAGCAGCAGAAGAGGACTCAGCCGAGGAGGTTATGGAAGAGGATGGAGTAGGAGGAGTAGAGGAGGTGGCAGCAGGCCTGTCTGCAAGTCGTGGCGGAGTCACCAACTCCTCTGCAGAGCCACGTATTCCATGCTTGGCAGCCGTCACCAGGTTTACCCAATGCGCAGTGTAGGTGATATACCTGCCCTGACCATGCTTTGCAGACCAGGTATCAGTGGTCAGATGGACCCTTGCCCCAACACTGTGTGCCAGAGATGCCATTACTTCCTTTTGCACAATCAAGTACAGGTTGGGGATTGCCTTTTGTGCAAATAAATTTCGTCCGGGTACCTTCCACTGTGGTGTCCCAATAGCTAAAAAAATTTTGAACGCCTCAGACTCCACCAACTTGTATGGTAAAAGCTGGCGGGCTAAGAGTCCAGACAAGCCAGCTGTCAGTTGCCGGGCAAGGCGGTGACTTTGTGACAGTGGCTTCTTACGCTCAAACATGTCCTTGACAGACACCTGACTGTGGGCAGATGAGCAGGGACTGCTCAGGGCGAGACACGGAGTGGCGGATGGTTGAGAGGGGGCAAGCAGGGCAGCAGTGGTTGACGTGGCTGAAGATGCTGGACCAGGAGGAGGATGGCGGCTTTGACTTTGTGTGCTGCTTGTACTCATGTGTTGATCCCATTGGAGTTTGTGATGTGACATCATGTGCCTTCGCAAATAAGTTGTACCTAGGTGGGTGTTGGACTTCCCATGACTCAGTTTCTTTTCGCACAGGTTGCAAATGGCATCACTGTTGTCACAGGCAGACACACGAAAAAATTGACACACTGCTGAGCTCTGCAATGACGGCATTCTGGTGGTGGCAACAGCACGCGTTAACTGGCGTGCTGTCTGGCTGACCCCGGGTGCTGATGCATGCTGCCTGTGCCACTAGCTACTTTCGACGACCTGCCTCTGCTTCCAACTCGTCTCCTCCTCCTCTCTGTCTCTCCATCTGAACTTTCCTCCTGTTCTTCTTCTCTTATAGCAGGCACCCACGTGACATCCATGGACGCATCGTCATCATCAACCGCTTCACTTGTATCTGACAACTCAACAAAGGAAGCAGCACCGGGTACAACATCATCATCATCATCAGACCGTACGTCCATGTGTGTAATGCTGCCTGACTGGGACATATCCCTGTTATCTACATCCTCTGGCACTGTTTGTGCATCACTCATTTCTTCCAACGGATGTGTAAATAACTCTGCTGACGGATCAAGTGAAGCGGCTGTGGTGCTAGTGTTGGTGGCGGCGGCAGGCGGGCGAGTGGTAACTGGAGAGGTGCTAAGCTGGAGGAGGATGGTGCGTCTAGTTTCCGAGCGGAAGCTGTAGAAGATTGGGTGTCCTGTGTTAGCCAGTCAACCATGTCCTCAGAACTTTTCAAGTTCAGGGTATGTTGCCTCTTAAAACTGGGCATTATTCTAGGGCCAAAGGGAATCACAGCACCACGACCACGAAGGCCCCTGGGGGGTGGCCTGCCTCTGCCTGTCATTTTTTTTTAGATTAGTGGTACTATGCGTGCAAGCTACTGTGACACCAGATATGAGTGTCACTGTGCACTGGCAAAAGTTGGCAAAGTAGGCGCTGTAACCCTCACACACACGCCTGTAGGCAGGCAACTGATATTCAATCGATTACAATCAAAAAAGGGTTCTTTTATTTCACTGTACACTAGGTTGCACCAGATATGAGTGTCACTGTGCACTGGCAAAAGTTGGCAGAGTAGGCGATGTAGGCCTCACACACACGCATGTAGGCAGACAACTGATATTCAATCGATTACAGAAAAAAAGGGTTCTTTTAATTTACTGTACACGAGGTTGCACCAGATATGAGTGTCACTGTGCACTGGCAAAAGTTGGCAGAGTAGGCGCTGTAGGCCTCACACACACGCCTGTAGGCAGGCAACTGATATTCAATCGATTACAGAAAAAAAAGGGTTCTTTTATTTCACTGTACACTAGGTTGCACCAGATATGAGTGTCACTATGCACTGGCAAAAGTTGGCAGAGTAGGCGCTGTAGGCCTCACACACACGCCTGTAGGCAGGCAACTGATATTCAATCGATTACAGAAAAAAAAGGGTTCTTTTATTTCACTGTACACTAGGTTGCACCAGATATGAGTGTCACTGTGCACTGGCAAAAGTTGGCAGAGTAGATGCAATAGGCTTCACACACACGCCTGTAGGCAGGCAACTGATATTCAATCGATTACAGTCAAAAAAGGGTTCTTAAATATCACTGTAAACTAGGTTGCATGAGAAATGAGTGTCACTGTGCACTGGCAAAAGTTGGCAGAGTAGATGCAATAGGCCTCACACACACGCCTGTAGGCAGGCAACTGATATTCAATTGATTACAGTCAAAAAAGGGTTCTTAAATGTCACTGTACACTAGGTTGCACCAGATATGAGTGTCACTGCACTGGCAAAAGTTGGCAGAGTAGTTGCAATAGGCCTCACACACACGCCTGTAGGCAGGCAACTGATATTCAATCGATTACAGTCAAATAAGGGTTCTTAAATGTCACTGTACACTAGGTTGCACCAGATATGAGTATCACTGTGCACTGGCAAAAGTTGGCAGAGTAGACGCATTAGGCCTCACACACATGCCTGTAGGCAGGCAACTGATCTTCAATCGATTACAGTCAAAAAAGGGTTCTTAAATGTCACTGTACACTAGGTTGCACCAGATATGAGTGTCACTGTGCACTGGCAAAAGTTGGCAGAGTAGATGCAATAGGCCTCACACACACGCCTGCAGGCAGGCAACTGATATTCAATCGATTACAGTCAAATAAGGGTTCTTAAATGTCACTGTACACTAGGTTGCACCAGATATGAGTGTCACTGTGCACTGGCAAAAGTTGGCAGAGTAGATGCAATAGGCCTCACACACACGCCTGTAGGAAGGCAACTGATATTCAATCGATTACAGTCAAAAAAGGGTTCTTAAATGTCACTGTACACTAGGTTGCACCAGATATGAGTGTCACTTTGCACTGGCAAAAGTTGGCAGAGTAGATGCAATAGGCCTCACACACACGCCTGTAGGCAGGCAACTGATATTCAATCGATTACAGTCAAAAAAGGGTTCTTAATTGTCACTTTACACTAGGTTGCATGAGAAATGAGTGTCACTGTGCACTGGCAAAAGTTGGCAGAGTAGATGCAAAAGGCCTCACACACACGCCTGTAGGCAGGCAACTGATATTCAATCGATTACAGTCAAAAAAGGGTTCTTAATTGTCACTTTACACTAGGTTGCATGAGAAATGAGTGTCACTGTGCACTGGCAAAAGTTGGCAGAGTAGACGCATTAGGCCTCACACACACGCCTGTAGGCAGGCAACTGATCTTCAATCGATTACAGTCAAAAAAGGGTTCTTAAATGTCACTGTACACTAGGTTGCACCAGATATGAGTGTCACTGTGCACTGGCAAAAGTTGGCAGAGTAGATGCAATAGGCCTCACACACACGCCTGCAGGCAGGCAACTGATATTCAATCGATTACAGTCAAATAAGGGTTCTTAAATGTCACTGTACACTAGGTTGCACCAGATATGAGTGTCACTTTGCACTGGCAAAAGTTGGCAGAGTAGATGCAATAGGCCTCACACACACGCCTGTAGGCAGGCAACTGATATTCAATCGATTACAGTCAAAAAAGGGTTCTTAATTGTCACTTTACACTAGGTTGCATGAGAAATGAGTGTCACTGTGCACTGGCAAAAGTTGGCAGAGTAGATGCAAAAGGCCTCACACACACGCCTGCAGGCAGGCAACTGATATTCAATCGATTACAGTCAAAAAAGGGTTCTTAAATGTCACTGTACACTAGGTTGCACCAGATATGAGTGTCACTGTGCACTGGCAAAAGTTGGCGGAGTAGATGCAATAGGCCTCACACACACGCCTGTAGGCAGGCAATTGCTATTCAATCTATTACAGTCAAAAAAGTGTTGTTTTATTTCACTGAGCACAATAGAAGCTGTTAGGTGTTATCCTGTCACACACACACGCTGGCAGGCAGGCATATGCAATTAGATTACACAGAAAAAAATAATAAAATAAAATAAATGATGTTCTAGCCCTAAAAAGGGCTTTTTGGGTTGCTGTCCTTGCAGCAGATATCAGAGTCCTTCAGGTGTGTAGTGGAAGCTATATACACAGCCTGGCTATCTATTTCCCTATTAAATCAGCAGCAGCTAGAATATATGTCCTCTCTCAACGAATGTAGCTTCAGAATGATTCTAAAATGGAGGCTGTCCTTCAGATGGAAGGCTCTGGAAGGGAGTGTATGCTGCTGATTGGCTGGAATGTGTCTGCTGACTGTAAGGTGCAGGGTCAAAGTTTCCTCAATGATAAAGAATAGGGGGCGGACCGAAAAGCGCATGTGTTCGCCGTTCGCTGCGAACGCAAAGATGGCAAAATCGTCGCGAATAGTCTGCGGGCGAACTGTTCCGGACATCACTAACAGGCACACATTAATTTCCTCATCTTAATAAGATTACTACACATCCATATATAAAATTAAATGTGCATGTGTGTTTGTGTACATATACAGTGTGTTAGAAAGTGCCAGATACACTTATATAAACAAATAGACATGTATGGGCATATGCACACTTCCCTGGCAAATTTAGGAAGGTCCACCATAAAATGTTCTGACTTAGATTCGGGCCTCATAAACCTAGGCTTGAAACACCACACCACATAAACTAGTTTGTTTCAAAACATTTTTTTAAGTAGAAGTTGTAGATAATAATGTGCTTTAAAATGGTTCACCCATGCACATTATTATAAGCACAAATTGTATTTACTCTGCAACAGAGAGTAAATACACATAGTGAAATAAGCAACTGTAATTTTAATTAAATGTGTTTGTATCTGTAAGCCCATTGTGATTCTCCTTTTATTTAAATCTACCACTCAATTAATCTATGCCTTTATTTTTATGCCCACATGCTTCTAGCCTTTTACTGACTACAGTCCTAACCACAAACATCCCTGAACCATATTGTATAAATTACCATACATTATTTTGCAGCATGCATATTCAAAACATATATATGCTCATAATTTGATGCTAAAGGGTTTTTGCTGTAATTTAAATTCCCAAATTAATCATTTTAAAATTAAAAAATACAAGGGTAGCGATAAAACATTCATCATGTATTATATATACACTAGTTCAATTAATCTTTATGTTTTAAACCTGTGTGTATTCCATAACTGATTTTGGTGTCAACTGTCATTATATACAATTTTGATAACTGTAAAGTACTTAAAGGAACAATGTAGTGTATTTACAAATAAAGCCCATGCTTGTTTGTTGGGCATATTAAAAACAGTATGTAGTTTAAAATAAATGAAAGTAAATATGTTGTCTTACTTTTTAAATTATCTGTTTTCTCCTCAAGCAGAGCTGCTTTTCTCCACCTCCTTGGGGTCAGAGCCTGGAGGATGAATGTTCATGGAGTTTTTAAGCTGTCTGGGCTGGTTCTGCTCTGTGACATAATTAGCTTCACCCAATGGCCTATGCAGAGGTAACAGCTGTATTGTAACCTGCATCCAAGTGCCCTATAGGCACTGCCTAGTGACAGTGCAAAAACTAGCATAGCTCCCCCTCCCACCTGAACATGTACAGTATAGTCTGAACCAGAGTCCGACTGGGAACCTTTTTTTTAATCCAGCTTCCAGGCAGAAGTGGCCAAGTAGGAGGAGATAATCAGCTCTTCTTGAAGGAAAACTGACACATTCAAAAGTAAGAAAAAATATTACCTAATATATATTTTAAACAACATATTGCTTTTAATATTCCTTGCCCAACATACAAACATATGAGGTTTGCTTGTAAATTCACTACAGTATTCCTTTAATCCAGCATAAATTTAGCTTAAGTTCCCAATGATATTTTGACTCCAAATATTTGTTATATCACAAAACTTCTCCTTTAAGTTTTTGAGAATGAACACGTATTTATGTTGTTTTTTATTCCTCCCACACATACCTTTAGTTCCTTCATTATCCCTTAGATTGTAAGTTTGCGAGTTTTCAATCTTGTGTCAGTGCCTTGGAAACAAGCTCTATGTACATTTGATTTTATGCTCAAAAACAGGGCCCTCCATTCTTTACAAGGTGTTAAATTTGTTTTCTGCTATGTACTCAACCCCTGTACAGCGCTACGGAATATGTTGGCGCGATATAAATAAAGATAATAATAATAATAATTTGTAATCGCCGTGGGGGCTGAACTAGCCAGTGACCAAAATGGCCACAGTAAGAATAAGATCCTGAGAGAACAGCACATTTGTTCTCCATATGTATGCTCTATACAATAAGCCACTGGATGTCCTCTGAAATTGAGGGGGAGATGAATGGCTTGGTTTCCCCACTGTGAAGAAGTCTGCCTAGGAGTGAAGATGGGCAAGATCTGGGGCTTCAGACCTGGGAGGTTATGTGTGATATGAAATTCAATAAATTGTTACATAGAAATACTGACAGCTGAATGCCTGTTTCTCAAAAGTTTTCCAAGATGGAGAAGGCCACATCACAATGGCAGTAATAAAATGAGCAACATCATGGGGTCAGTCTATTACGAACAAACATTCCCAGATTTACAACTTCTCTAATGTCTCCATTCATACCTTGCAATGAAGGTGACACATTCAATACACCCAATTAGAAGCCATTGTTAGGATCCATCAGAAAAGCAATGCGTTACTTCTGAAAGTTTGTAGGCAAATTTGTAGGCATTTCACATTCTTGAGTGACTGTGAGTATCTAGGTCACCACTTAGTTCAGGAAATTTGTGTTTATAAAACCAACAATATGTAGTCTGTAAATAAAATGATTTTATAATGAATGCTTCCTGCCTGGTATGCTGGGTCAGTCTCCACCTCATTCCTGTCACATTACTCAACGCTGTTTGTGGGCACCATTGAAATCATCTGGCAGCTGTTTAATTATTTAGTAATTATCACTTATCTTCCCTATCACTGTGCTATGTGCATGTGTAGCCATGCAAGTACCTGATGTCATTAGTCATATGAAGGTTTTTTTTTTCTTGCCGGATTTTCCAAATAATAGCTAATTTACAGTCCTTTCAGACTAAAGGGATGCCTCAATCAGCAGTCATAAATAGTTAAACAGCTACCCAATAACTTCAGTGGCTTCCACAGACAGTATCTGAGTTATCTGATAAACCAAGCAGCTCAGACAGTTTAACATTCATTTTAAAACCTTTTATTTATAGATTACTTTATTGTTGTTATTTGTTAATACATACTTCTTGAACTAACAAGCAGCAAACTAGATTCTTGCATACCTTTAGCTAGTGCTTACACTAGCCCTTAAGACTGTTCTGTACAAAGATTACTTGGTAGGTAGCTAGAAAACTATCCATGGAAATGAAAGGGAATACTCCTTTCTAGTCAGCCCCCATACAATTTACTCAAGACTTGACTACATTATTTAGAGCATGACTGCATATACCTCTTACAAAACTCTAGCTAGACAATATTGACACAAAGGACTTCAGCATCCCCCAAAAATATGCACTGCAAAACCAGACTGCACAGACAAGAGACTTATTTCCTTAGGGGAAAATGTCTTTCATAATTAACATTAACCGACAACCTACTTAAATTCTAATAGTGGGCGGAACAAAAATGTCCTTGGCATTTTGATTGATAAATATATGCTTACTAGCGACTTGCCCGTCAAAAAATGACGGCAAGATCAAGTTTTTTCCTAAACATTTCTCCCTCCCATGTCTCTTTCCCTCCCCCCTCCTGTTTCTCTTTGCCCTCTCTCTCCCTCCCTTGTCTCTCTTTGCCCTCTCTCTCCCTCCCTTGCCTCTCTTTGCCCCCTCTCTCCCTCCCTTGTCTCTCTTTGCCTCCTCTCTCCCTCCCCTGTCTCTCTTTGCCCCCTCTCTCCCTCCCCTGTCTCTCTTTGTCCCCTCTCTCCCTCCCCTGTCTCTCTTTGTCCCCTCTCTCCCTCCCCTGTCTCTGTTTGTCCCCTCTCTCCCTCCCCTGTCTCTCTTTGCCCCCTCTCTCCCTCCCCTGTCTCTCTTTGCCCCCTCTTTCCCTCCCCTGTCTCTCTTTGCCCCCTCTATCCCTCCCCTGTCTCTCTTTGCCCCCTCTATCCCTCCCCTGTCTCTCTTTGCCCCCTATATCCCTCCCGTCTCTCTTTGCCCAATCTATCCCTCCCCTGTCTCTCTTTGCCCAATCTATCCCTCCCCTGTCTCTATTTGCCCCTACTATCCCTCCCCTGTCTCTCTTTGCCTCCACTCTCCCTCCCCTGTCTCCCATTCTCCCCATCGCCCTCCCCTGTGTCTCTTTCCCCACTCCCTCCCCTGTACCCCCCTCCCTCCTCTGTGTCTCTTTGCCCCCTTCTCCCTTCCCTGTGTCTCACCTACCTCTCCTGTCTCCCTTCTCCCTGCTTGTGACCCCCACTTCATTACCTCCTGGGTTCTTCTCCCACTGGATCTCTGCAGATGGCTGTCTGTGTGGGGAGCAGCGGTGGGCTCAATCCTCATCTCTGTCCTGTCTGCTTGTTGAGGCAGAGATGTGAAGCAGCTGCGTGGAGCTGCCGAGGAGGGAGCCTTGGGGGAGAAGCCAGCCGCAGGCCAACCAGCACAGGCCCAGATCGGAGCCCCGCGGCTCCCTCTCCAGGCAAGGCTCCTCCTTGTACACCCAACGGGGGTAAGTTTATTGCGGGCCTCGCGATCCTCTCCCCCCTCTACATTGCAGCGTTAGGCCTGTGGCTCATGTATCAGATCCCCGCCCCCTGCGGTCTGTCCTCGGAGCCCAGCGCAATGAAGTAGCTGCGGAAGAACCGAGCTGCAGGCCAGACAGCACAGGCCGGGATCGGAGGCTCCTCCTTGTACCCCCAACTGTCCTGCCTCCCTGGAGCTGCCTCCTGCAGCACTGATACCTGGAAGTGCTGGCTGGGTGTCTGAGCTTCCCGTGCAGGCGCCTGGGGTGATGTGGGCCGCTGGGGAGCATGGCAGCATCAGTGGCAGGGTCCTGGCAGTGCTGGCTGGGTGTCTGAGCTTCCCTGCAGCCTGGGGTGATGTGGGCCGCTGGGGAGCATCAGTGGGGCAGGGGGTGCCGTGCAGGCGCCTCGGGTGATGTGGGCCACTGGGGAGCGTTGCCAGCAACTGCGGCCCTCGCTTCGCGAGGTCCGCAGCGTTAGCAACAACCCGCATGCTCACAACTATATATGTGATGATGATAGTGTCAGGACATGTTCCTAATGGAGCACTGCATATGATTTCATAGACTATTTGTCCTATGAGCAAACTTAACATTTCTTTGAATCTGTCATGTTCATCCAAACAATCAACCCTAACTGCCAAGATAATCAACAAGATTAAAAATGCAGCTGTAAGCACAAGTACACTCCACCTGTATAGGAAAAAAATATCTTCCATTACACTTCACTAGTGCTGTTCTACTGGTGGCCTGCAAGCGGAATGCAGCATGCCAGCCATTTTCTGTGGAGCTCTGACTGTCTGGGAGAGTTGTTGCACAAACCTAATATTATTAAAATAAAATATAAACACTTGTTCAACATCCTTCATTTGTTAGCACCAAGGTGATGAAGTTTAGGTGACATTTCAGTTTTTTCTGCTCCAAGTGAAATTTAAAAGTTTGATAGTAGAAGGTAGTTGGAGCAAACAGGGGCTAGATATGGGTGGATTTGCATAGGCACTCTGCTTGGCGCAGGGCTCATTGTTGTCTTAGTGTTGGAGTCAGTCATGCTTGAGGAGGCTTGTGTGATGGGGCGAATGGACAAAAAGCTACAAGCGTAACAGGGGAACAGAGGGTAGTTGCTGCCTGGTAGTAAGAAGATTGGAAAAGTCAGAGACTGTAGGAAGATGAGTGGATGCAAGGGATAGTAAGGTATGCAGCTTGTTTTTGCCGGGGCAGCAGCAGCAACTGTAAGGAGAGTTATGGAAGGAGGAAGGGAGACCATGAGGTAAATTAGGAAATTATAAAATGCTGTGATTGTGGAAGCAGTGCATCCAGAGAGTACTGTCAAATCCAGGGTGCTTCCGGAGAGAGGAGTAGGTGGATATGGTAGAAGAAGTAGACGAAAGGACTCGATGACTGGTAAAAATACTGAGGTGAGAGAGTAGTGACCGAAGTGAAGATTGAATAATATAATATGTGGGTGTGACTGTGAAGAGACATTCTATGTCCTCAAAGAAATGAGAGGTGGGATCTCATGTGCAGGAAATTGTTAGAAAAGTTGTAGGACAAGGGAAAAGGAAATAAATTTGGAAGTGTTCAAAGGAAAACATGTCAGTTTTTGTAGGGGTGATAGGGGCTTTAATCAAGGAACCTTTTACTAGTAAAACAAATCTTCCTACTTGAAGGCAGTTTGATGACCCAGTTGAGGCTGTAGATGTGACTCTATTACCTGGTAATATCCATGTTTCAGTAAAAGCACAAACATCAATGTTAAGAATAAATAGGCCTCCTCTAGAGAAGAGGCTGTTCAGTCATGTCTGTGATTTAAGTTTGCAGGTGTTACTCCCAGTTACAACACATTGCAAGTTGAAAACAATGCTGATTTGATGGTTATATTAGGGTTTTTTTGTTAACCCTTTTTGGCAGCTATTTTTGATGAACAGAGATTGTATAAGCCTTTTTTTCTGTTGGGATCTTACCAAGGATGTAGTTCTCAAGTGAAAGCTTTCTATGTAACTCTCCAGTTTATGATTGAATCCACGTGGCGGAGTAAACTGTATGCTTTTTCTCTTATTGTTATAATCCAATAATATTGTGGTATTCTCTATATTGTGGAAGTATTCTATGAGTCTCAGCCTCATGAAGAATTCTTCCAGGTCTGAGTACAACAACAGTTTTTTGCTTGCACAGAACGATGATCCTTTAGAGAGAACAGAGGTCTCTGGTTGCGTCAGGTAATTCAATAGGCTTACAATTCCTGTGTTGCATGAGCTATCTTCAGCAAAACTTTTGCTTGTAAGCATGTTTGCCATTTTGGTTGCTTGGTTGTTGGTAGCAATGGAATTCAAAGTCGTAATTAGATCATTCACTCTCTCTTCTTGTATCTTTTCTTTGTTGTTATTTTTAGAGAGGCAGCTAAGTTGTTTCTTTTTCTTCTATATAAGATCATGTTGCTGTTTTATCTGGAGATGCTGCATTTCCTTTTTCACTCATTCAGCATCATATGTGTTATGCTCCCTTAGTTGTTGAAGGAGGGATAGGGATAGTATTTGGTGTTTTAGTTTTTTTTTCTTACCATAAAGTTGGGGGATAAGGTTGTTTCTCATTTTCTCACTTGTTTGCGTGCAGAGATTTTTACCATAATATGATTTGTTTATAGGTGTAATTGGTTTTTTGATCTTGAGTCCATTTGGGATCAGATTCCTTCTATTAAAGTGGGACAGAAATATATGTCACTGTTAAGCTGTGCTGTTTTTTAATCATTTTAATTAGTAGCTTCTTGATGCTGCCATATGCAGTATCTTCGTAAGTTATAAAGAATGAGCTAGCCCTCAGTGTCCAGTAATCTAGAGTAATATTCTGAGTATTGCAGTTTATAGTGATACCTTTTTTATTGGGCAAATATTTTAGTTTGGATGTCAAGTTTTCGGGAGTTGTACCCCTCTTTATCAAGTCATAAGCAATGCTGAATAAGGTAAGCAGCAGAATTCAAGCAGAGATCATAAATTACATATTGATCGGTCAGATGTGCAAGTCTCTACACAAGGTTTTAGATAAGAGAAAATAATATAAAATAGTGCTGTAAGTATCCTTATGTGTTAAGGAGTAGAAGGACAACTATAAAACATTTTAATATTGTGACTGAAATGCCCAGTCAATGTTAAGTCCTGTATGTTTAGTATTGATGAATGTGATCATCTTCATTGGAAATGTTTTTCTCTCCTGAATGTTTTTGATTTTCAGGTTCTGGATTAGGTGATCATCTTAATAAAGAGTGGTACAACCCTTGAAAGCTTGTCAGCCTAACTAAAATGTTTGTCCAGTAAAAAAGTTTTAATTATATGATTATAAATATATTATAATTATATATACCTCACTCTTCATAATATATACTGTAAATATACTGTATATATATATATATATATATATATATATATATATATATATATATACATATATATATATATATATACTAGCGACTTGCCCGTCAAAAAATGACGGTCAATAAAATTTGAAGCCATGGTAATGCTGTTTGGCACACAATGTTAAGCTTTTTATACTCTAAGGACCTTCTCCTCGCGTGTCCTTTGGTTCCTCTCTCTATATTTTTCAATACTAATTAATGAATTAATTGAATAATAAATTAATATAGTTTACCTTTTTCTAATTAATATATGTAATAATCAATAGCCCGAAGAGGTAACAATCTGTTTTTATTGTCCTTCAGCATATAATGTCCAGTTGGACTGTTGCTGTCCGGAGGAGATCGTTTTATGAATGTCCAAACTGTGCACTAGAAATAAGCTGCGTGCGTGAGGTCAAACTGTTGGTTTATTTGTGTAAAGGCTCGCAAGCGATGAGCACCTTTGGCGCTCATCGCCCAAGTGCTGCGAGTTTTAGTGTCTATTATTTTCCTCCACTGCATATTCACAGAGAAATTTTTTTATCTGCTTGATCTGATGATTTTCCCTCTTTTCTTCAGTTTAACGCTGAACTTTCCAATAAGACTCGATCTGAATCGCAGTCAGCTCCAGGTTTTGTTTTTGCTGACTGAATAGAGCCATATTTGGCTACAAAGTATATAGTCAATCTGATTTCTGTTTTGTCCAGCTGGGATGTCCATGTCGCCTCTGATGCTGTTGGAAGAGGGTGTTTTCTATGTCCAGAGAATTATCTTTACAGAATTATTTTAATATATTACCTGCTTCATTTTGTACTCCAAGGCCTGTTATTCTAGGTATCTGTTAGTGCCCTACTTTAGCATTACAATCTCCTGAGATTAACATCTTTTCTTGGTGTTACATCTATGAGGTTTTTAATGTCTTTGTAGAATTGGATACCTTCAGTCTCTTCAGCATAGACTTGGATCACTGTGATTAAATAATTCTATAATTGATTGGATTCTAACCGAGTACTGCTTTGGCCTCCCTTTGATTGTGTGTGAGGGCTTCTCAATTTATTCTGAGGTAATCCTGACCACAGTAAAATATCTGGTGGTTGACTGATGTGAAATGTCCCATTCAAGTCCATTTCAGTTCACTAATCCCAGGATATCAATGTTTAACCTTGTCATCTCATGTTTGACCACATCCAATTTGCCTTGGTTCATAGTTCTGACATTCCAGGTTCAGATGCTTAATTGTTCTTTGCAGCAGCGGACTTTCCTTTCCCTTCCAGGCACATATGCAGCTGGGTTTTCTCTCGAGTGCCCCACCTCTTTGTAATATCTGGTACTACTCGTACTCACCCTCTGCTCTTCCCCAGTAATTTAGGCTCAACACTCAATATCGTTATGTCTCTGGTTGTATTTGACCATAAAGTTACATGGTACATGTTAATGCTCACAGCTTCATTGAGGCAGTCAAGCCCCTTCACCACGACAAGGTGGAGATCCAAAAGAAAATATCTGTCGCCCCTTATGTTGGTGACAAATACAGATTTTTTTAAGGATTTTCCCCAGGGCAGGTAAAAGGTTAACTCTTGGAGCAGTTTAATCAGATTCGCCTGTTCACAGCCTTTAAAACACCAGAGCTAAGAGATGGGTGGGGCCAATAGATATCCATTCTGGATCTCTATCTTGTTGTAGTGATGGGGCTTGAGTATCTCAATAAAACTGTGAGCCATAACATGTAAGATCACCCAAGCTGGGTAGGTCATAGCAGAGAGGTCAGACAAATCACAGTACACTGGAGAAGGAACTGGCCATGTTTCTGACCCTCTTAAAGCAGTACACAACAGCACAGGAGACTATAAATGTTTTTTCTAACTTTACTTTGACAACTTTGCTATTACACACCAAATACAAAATAAAAGATAATAACCAACCTAGCACTAATAAGAGTATTAACTTAAATTCAGTTCTTTCACCAACCAGAGCTTCCATCCAGCTAAATCTGGATGGAGCTAAAACAAAACAATTAGTCCAATACTTTATATAAAGTCACTGGCCTATGTGCTTCAAAAGTCCAGACTTTCAGTTCCTTGTTTATCATATCCATGCTGCAGTCTCTCTCTGCTTTTTCAGCTGTATACAAAATAAACACTTCTCGCTCTGTCTTCGTGTTTCCACTTGTTCCCAGCTCCACTGTATAATCCCTCTATTTCTAAATCCAACAGTCCCACACACTCTGTCTGCCAATTACAGCAGCCACACACATTGGCTGCCTGCAAGCTTTCCACGCAGCTTGTTCTCAGACTGCAGACCTTAAAATAGACTTGCCACACTGCTGGCTGCAGTCCATCTAATGGCCCCACCCTTCTCTCAGCTATGGTGTTTTAAAGGCTGTGAACAGGGGAATCTGATTAAACTGCTCCAG
Organism: Discoglossus pictus; assembly: GCA_027410445.1. Classification (NCBI taxonomy): domain Eukaryota; kingdom Metazoa; phylum Chordata; class Amphibia; order Anura; family Alytidae; genus Discoglossus; species Discoglossus pictus. Next base: position 181,583,858 of record CM050167.1, read on the forward strand.
GAGTTAATTCTTTCACCTGTCCTGGGGAAAAATCTTTAAAAAATCTGTATTTGACACCGTCTGTGGGGCACTCTGTCACAAAATAAGGAGGGCAATCAAAAAAAAATATTTAGAGCTCAAATTATTTTTGCACTGGGGCCCTCAAATTCATTAGCTCTGCCACTGCTCCTTGATGAGATCAGTCCTACTAATTATGTGTTTGTAAGTGGGAATACCTGCACTTGGATGATGTTCCTATGATTTGGCTAAAGAATTTCCTGTTCCAAACCTACCAGCACAGTATTCAACAGTCTTAATTTGGTGGGCTTCAACAAGAACAAAGTCACCTGACTGAATGTTGTGGCAAAGAGTATCTGGAGATGGAGTTAATGCTTCTCACACCTGAGAGTGGTAAACGTTAATGCATCTAATTGGTGATAGTCCAGGATTTAATAATTAATCACATGTATATTTAAGACACTAAAAGTTATAGGTGGTGTTAATAATAGACCTTCAATTCAATATCTCATAACTTGGTCTTTCTGTTTGGATTACTCATCAGTGCTATAGGTAAACCATCCAGTTCTGCATAAAGCTAGCTTATTCTTAAAAGCAACATTATGTTTTGTTATTGCTTATCACTATAGGTGGTATGTACAATTATATGTCTGATCTATTTGCAAGCGACCAAAATATCTTTCATCATTTGCACTATGAAGTGAGCACTTCTGTCGCTTCAACTACTAAAGGGATTCCAAGACAAGGAAATATAATATTTAAAAAATAATTCAGAAGCTGCTCCTTGCACATACTGTAAATGCCATGTTACATATGTGCATTAAGTAGTTCATATGTAGGTGTGTGAATGATGAGGGCTTGGACAGTGCAGGCAACTGGGAAGTTACCAGCACCTCTAACAGTCAGCATAGCAACAGTAGGGCAATAATCACAAACACTACTAGTTACACACTGTGTTTAGAAAGAAAAAGAACACACTGGACAGAAGTGCAAACAACCCCTTATCATAGCCATCTTCTATGTTCAAAAACAAAGTAGTGAACTTCACAACATATCCAAAAAGAAATGTGAAAATCTCCATTGATTTCTGCACTGACAATAAATTATTAGTCACTCCCTGACACTCTAACATCCAAGCCCTATGATAATAATATTTTATGCATCACTCACAAACTAGAGCACTCCCCTAACCCTCCAAAAATGAAGGAATCCTTACGGGTACCAAAGACCACTCAAAAAGGCTTTAAAAGCCTTTGCTGATGCCGCAGCAACAGTTTAAGAGACAGGACACTAACCCTACACCACTACATTGGCCCATAAACTCCTGCAAGGGGGGTCCTAAAATTAACCCCCACTCTACTTGGGTTTATGAACAGGCCCCCAGCCATCTACCATTAAACCCCTAATAGCCAGGGATTCCCAATCATGGACCATGTGATGGGGGGTAGCCATTTGCTAATAAACATCACCATCACATAGGCCATGTAGCCAGGCTAGATTATATAGCCAAACTAGATTATGTTAACTCCTGGACCAAGAGATTGTCACTGAGGAGTGCTGTTGAGAAGGTAAAGCCCTGGGTGCAGTCCCTATCTCCTCCTCTGCCTTGCCAAATTAGAGCACCTGATTTACATAGGGTCCATTGTCTGGACTTTCTGACCAAAAATGTTGGTACATTTATTTTTACAAAAGTAATATCTATAATCCATCTTAATAATGAGCTCTAGTACTATCATGTAACTTAATAAATTAAAATGCTTAAATTCTATCACTAAGCCAGACTTACATTTTATATATTCAATCATTTACAAATATAACATTCATACAAGCATCAATCAAAACATTCTTTAAATTTCTTTGTTCACTATAAAGACATGAAAGGAACCGAAAGTTGATAAAGCTTAAAATAAATTGTGTGAACATGTATTAACCTTTATCACTGATTATACTAACCTATAATTAACTTAAAAGCTTTAACCTTTAACTAAAATCCAAAATATTCTGCAATACAACAAACATATTTTATTTCCCTCCCTGTCTGACCCTAAATTGCATAATATTAGAATTGCATTTTTCCTCATCTACCTTTGTTCTGAAAATACACCTTTCAAACAGTAATTTTAAAACAGAGTCTGCATATAAAGAAATATATAAAACACTGACATTTAACAAACAACATACAATTTTAGCAAACAAATAATTGTGTGCACGTATTTAAAACCAAAATGCATTAGAGTGGCTATCTCTTGCCAACGTTTGCAGACATTATTTAAGAATATTCCTAAATTTACAAAGCTGACATTACTCAGTATTTCCAAAGAAAAGGGAGCCTCTACATTCCAAATATATCCACACAACTACTGAGAAAGCTTCATAAACAAGGTGAAATGCATTTGATGAATGATACATGTTTTTATCACTAATTCTGTGCTTCGATTATTGTTATTACATTAGTATGTTTTTATCTGCATAAGGTATGATTATGATTACACTATGTGTTAATTAGTGGGTAATATTACTCTAAACCATTAACAATTACTACAAACAACAATATACTGAGGCTAATTAACCTTAGACATTTATGTGCAAGTAAGAGAGGATTCTGACAAGCCCCAAAAGTGGTACACGGTTGGAGAACTCACAAATACACTGAGCCTCATTCAATTGCAATGCTGCAACTCGATTGGAGTAGGCTGCACGTCTGCGGGCCTGCTGCGAGACCGCAGCCGCCGCAACTTATGGTGCTATGAGATTGGCCAGGCTCTCAAGTCTCGGTCCGATAGCGCCCATTGCAAACCTTGCTATCGAAAGTAGCATTTGCGAGCTTGAACATGATTGCTGATGCAAGGCTTGAACCACGAGTCACGATCAGACCCACATTCCACATGGCTGTTTCTAACCGTGTGTTATGGCCTTGTGTCAGCGATCATGTTCAAGTCCGTAGGACTTCAATGAAAAATGGAGATTGGATTTCAAAGTTCTACGTTCTTGAATTACAAGTTACAATCGGACCCACATTCCAAATATAATGAAGTATTGATAAATCCGTAAATATGATATTCTATAACATCAAGTTCCATTATATGTATTAACAGATTGATTGCCAGGATCAATATAACAATATAAAGAAAAAAATTAAACATGAAATAAAGTATTTTTGTTGGCCGATTTGAGAGCTTGAGAATGTTGTGCTATTATTTCTAAGACCTAACATCACTTTCCCTTTTAACAAAAGTACAGTAATGTGTGTATATGTGCATTTACAGTGCTATGGACATGTCATTAAGCCCTTTGCGAGACCTATTCGCTATCAGTAACTTGTGATTCGACTTTTGCCATTTGTGGGCTTGACAGAGTGGTTAGTGAGGGGGAATCGGAGGAATTGAATAGCGATTTGCGATTTTAGCGATCGTAACTCTTGTGGCCATGAAAGATCAAAAGCAAAATAACGCTGATTGAATAGCAAAGTTACTTGAAGGCTCCATTTCTGACCCCGGATCTCCCGAAAGCCTCAATTGAATGAGGCTCACTTTGTTTATAGATATTGTCTGGAGTGGCTGGTGTGGGAGGAGATCGCTTTGGAGGAGGAGTATGATAATCTAATGGAGCCAGCTATATTATTGCAGTGGCCTTCCTACTACCGGCTGGAGATAATGAAAAGATTCCAGGTGTACTGCAGGGCATTCTAGCATGTGGCATTGGGCCTATAGAACGGAGATTGATTCTGTATAATCAGCTCTGCCAAGAATTGGGACTAAAACTGGATCCATGGAAGCTGCGTTGATTGAACTCTTAATTCAGGAAGAGTTGGAGCTTCAAGACAGTTATATGAAACTGCAGATAGAGGCAACCATTGGCAAGACCTGGCTCAAGACGTGGAAGGAGCCCTGCCAATCAGGGAAGGATGAAGAAAATGCATCCTGTCACCAGGAGGTCCTAAGAGTATCTGTCCTTATTGCAGAACTACAAAAAGCTATTACAGAAAAAAACAAGCATATTATATTTTGCAAATACTGTAGAGGAGCTCAAGTCTCTACAAAGAGAAAATATGTCCCTAAAAGCAGAAATCAATACATCCCAAGGTTTGAAGAATGAACAGGATGCTGCAGCTCTCGTACAGGAACATCTGCAAAGAAATATAATTGAAAAAGATGAAAAAATCAAGACAGTGGAAGAACTTTTAATGACCGAATGCATAGAGTTGGCAACCAAGCAAGAAGAGTTAAGAATATTGAAAGAAGAAAATTCATCCTTAAGAATGGATATTCAAAATTTGCAGGTTTAAAAGGCAGAACAGGTGCCTATTATAGCACGGGTACAAGAGCTACAGAATCAACTGAAAGAGAAAGAAACACAAATCCATGAATTGCAGAAAAATATGCAGCAAAAAATGATAAGTTAAGGAAGGAAGCTGAGTCTTTAAAGAAACAAATGGAAAATAAAAACAAGACAACTGAAGAGTTACAACAAGAAAACAAGTCTTTGAAAAATAAAATTACAAGAGAAAGCAAGCAGTGTAGTGTTCTTGAATCTGAGGTGAAGGAATTACACATACAACTTGAAGATACTAATATCGAACATGAAAGAACACTCAACAATAAGCAAAAGGATATAGATGATGCAAAGATAATAGAAGAATGTCTTAACAAAGAGGTTGATAGATAAAAGGTGATACAGAAAGAAACAGATATTCTGGGTATATGTGAATATGATGAATTGCTTATGAAGTTATGCCTGAACTGTCCCCCATCCTCAACAGTTTGTGACACAAGGGATGTATTGCCCACTTTTGGTCCCATAGGCCCATGGACTGTTTTACTCATAACAGAATGGCTGTTGGGACTGGCCTGGTTGGGGAGAATTGTTATGGCATGGGATCCACCGGGTCACTTCCAGAATAGTTTTTGCCCGAGGACATTCTACAGAAGAAAAAGAACAAAAACATGGCCTGCACACTCAAAATAAGGACTCAGGCAGGTGGAGGCCTAAGGGAATTGTTTTCCACATTTACCCCAATGGAGTTGAGTAGCCCAGCAACCCAGACATGAACTTACGCATAGACCTAATTTTTTGCAGCCTGCCGGTATTGATCTGATAGAGATGATCACCTGTATGCTGCATTTAAAAAAAGGGAGGGGGTAGTTGTTATGATCCCCTGACCATCCTTTGGGTTCAGTAATTGTTGTTGTTATGTAATATGTTTTTATGTTAAGTTAATTACCCTATGTAGGTTAATTACTATAGGTTATGTTGTTTCCCATAGGCACTCATCCCTATGACCCATGGGACTACAGTTTAACATAAATCTATGAGCCGCAGTACTACACTTTAACAAAAACCTTCATTATCAAATTCACATTGCGAGACCCTTAGCAGTTTTAAAAAAAATAGTTGAAAATTTGCGACCCGTAACACTTTACAAAGGAAAGTGCCAGAAAAAAAATACGACTTGCGGGACTTAGAAAAAAAAATACAAGGTACAAAAAATATGAAGTTAACAGCAGAAATACAAAAAAAAAACACCAAATACAAAAAAAAAACATTCAAAAATATCACACACACCATGGGGGGACAGGCAAGATGTCTGTCAGTAAGGTTGGTTGTGAAATTAACTTGCATTTCATCAGGAGAAAAAATGGCGGACAAAAAAACGAAAATGAGACTAAGCACTTAAAATTAAAACACCTACTCAGAACACTTACCCAAACTCAATAACACTTCATACGGCACGTAACACACATCATGCAGTCTGTAACCCATACAAAATCGCGGACATTTTCTAGACAAGAACTAACTAACTTGCACAAAATGGCGGCTGGAACACAAATTGACGGATGGAAAGCAAATAGCGCATGCGTACTGCGTTCTAACGGTTTCTACTCCAGCTCAAAGTCTATAAATCCTGCAAACTTTCCAGAAATTTCTACATTTCTTCTCAGGTGATGAACAGTGTCGTTACCTCTGAAGCAACTTCATCATCACTTTAGAAGTTTAAAATCTACAAATTACAGAAAATAGGTAAGCTATAATTAATTAATTAATATATTAATAATTTAAAAAAAATACTTTCAAATATTGGAAAGAACAATGTTATTCATGTACAGTAACAACAAAAAATACCTTTCAAATATTGACAAAAAAACAATATTAATGTACCGAAGCAATGAGAAGACATTATTCATGTACAGTAAGATTTCGTGGGGTAAAATGCTATATATTTTAAAAGAAGAAAAAAGGAGACATTTCAACAAGAACATAGCTTTTACTAAGATATATTTTACAACATAATTTATGCTTTTAGCAAAAAAAAACATATACATAAATATTTACACTGCATTTCAAAATTTCCATTTTTTTGTCATATTCAACAGACTCTGCCTGAACAGTGCCACTGAATAATTTGCAGCACTGCACGGTTTAACAACGACTGTCAAATCTGCAGCAATTTACAGACAGCAAATTAAAACCAACAGGTAATGTATAAAAATAAATTTCATTAAAAAAATACTTTAATTTACTATATACAATATTTTTTTATAATATTTCAACATTTGCATTTATGTCTATCAGGAAGATTGGCAGCAGGGGACCCTCTGTAATTTATACACAACTAATAATTCAACACAACAGGTACAGTATAACAAGTAAAACAAACAAAAAAAATCTATACTGTGTGTGCCAATGTCAAAATGCACTGCAACATAACTAACCCTCTAACCATAACCTACAACCTTAATGTTAACAGTGACAAACACAAAAGAGAATATCACAAAACAAAAAAAATAAATCATAAATCCCTAATGCCAAAAGTGACGCATACAAAACAGGATACTACAACAAGTGTTGTTAACAGATATAAAATGGAAAAATATATTCTGTTTTCTGTGCCACAACCTATAAGCTTAACCCCAGAACCAAAACATCATCTGAACAGTGGCGTACACAAAACAGGATACTACAACAAATATAAAATGGAAGAATATATCCTGTTTTCTGTGCACCAAACTCGAAGACTAACCCCATAACCTAAACCTCTAATGTCAACTGTGGTGCACACAAAACAGTATACTACAACAATTGTTGTTAACACATGAACAATCAAAGAATATATGGTGTTTTGTGTGCACCAACCTCTAAGCCTAACCCCATAACCTAAACCTCTAATGCCAACTGTGGTGCACACAAAACAGGATACTTCAACACATGTTGTTAACACATACTAAATCAAATAATATATCCTCTTTTGTGTGCACCAACCTTTAAACCTAACCCCATAACCTACCCTTATAATGACAACAGTGGTACACACAAACCAGAATAATAAAAAAAAGGTCGGAAAACATAATAAATGCAAGGATCTATCCTGTTTTATATGCACCACTCTCTAAGCCTAACCGCATAAGCTAAACCTCTCTAAATACATACAAAATCGGAGTATATATCCTGTTTTATATGCTCTTAGTTAGAAAAAAAAATATTTACATGTTATTTTAACATGTCCATCTCTCTCTTTAATTCTCAACAGACACTACCTGAAGACTCTCATCATCTCTACAGCAATTTCAACACAACACATTTGAAGAAAAGAGGTTCCGTATTACAAGTAAAATAAACAAACAAAAAAACATAAATCCCAATGCCAATAGTGGTGCACACAAAACCGGATACTACAACAAACGTTGTTAACAGCTATAAAATGGAAAAATATATTCTGTTTTCTGTGCCACAACCTATAAGCCTAACCTCAGAACCAAAACATATCATGTCAACAGTGGCATACACAAAACAGGATAATACTGTTGTGGACGAAATTCATGAAAATGTATATTATATCCATGCTGCATTCCTTTCCTTACAATATATCATAAGATAAGCCACTAATTACTTTTATTCTTTATCCTGAGAGTCCTAAGATGGCTACTGAGCCGTATCCTGAGAGTCCTAAGATGGCTACTGAGCTGTATCCTGAGAGTCCTAAGACTCTAAGATGGAGGATTTGTCACTTCCGCATACAAGAATAAACAGGAGGCGAGAGAAAGCTTTATACCAGAACTCTGTGTTGGTGTATTATTTCTCTAAGGTGTGCACACTATATGTATATTGGTAATCTGGCCAGGGACAGATATCTACGAGAACTACTTTAGTTTTCTCCAAAACAAATTGGCGCCCGAACAGGGACTTGAGGTTTAACTGAGCTGACAGCGGACGCAAGGGATCCGGACGGAGCCTGCAGGAACAGGCGGAGCCTGATCACCTCCGGTACATGGTAAGGACACAATTAGCACCTTGACCGCGTAAACCGGGACTCAGCCCGTCATCCAGACCCACTGTTGGGGAAGTTGTCAAAGTACAGGTAATAACTTGCCTCAAGTCCATTACGAATCCTGTACCAGTGATATCTGTCACCTGTGTATGACTGTTGAGAGTGTGGGTTGAGTGATTGTGATTTCTTAGATATTGTGGTCCGGGACATACATGTGTACGTGCAGCAGACTCCGTGGACGGATGGTAGTGCCCTGGTAGCACATAAAACCAGAGGAGCTGTACGTACAGGCGTGCATATACGTACTTTGGGGATCAGTGTCGTTTGACATACTTTTCCTAAGGAGGGTCTATGCATGTTGGATAGCCGAATATCTTTCGGGGGTCATGAAGTTTGTGCCCTGGTAGCGTGATAACCCCGAGAGACGTCTATCACACACTAAGGTGTAAAAGCATGTATGTGGGATGCAGACTTCAGTGGCGGATCGTTAGTGCCCTGGTAGCACAATAGCCCTGAGGGCGTCAATTTTAGCACACAACGGTGTGAGACCCCGGACTAAAATATCTTTGAGTCAGACATTTTCTGCAGAAATTGTTTAAATGTTACTATGGTCTGTTTTTTGCTGGTTGTGATGCATATTTTAATGAGAAATGTAGCTTAGAATTTCTCCCCCTGTTCTTGTGAAGCTGAGAAGCTAAATTTGCTGTGGCTGTGTGACAGGCAAGGTCAGAGCACACACAGAGAAAGAACACTCCCCCTCCCATCTCATTTAATTCTTTTAAGGACGTATCTTAGTTAAGAGAATTCTTTCCATGCCAATGCTTAAGGTCATATGAATTTGTACGGTAAGTGAAATAACTGTCATGTTTCATGTTTCTGTTCATGTTTTCATGTTGTTGTTAAATTTGCTCAAGGGTAATTACAGTACGTGAAGTAAATGTTTGTGTGAAAGTAGGTGTGTCCCGGGAGGAGATTGATTTAAAAAGTAAATAATTCAAGATATATACACGGAGTTAGACTTTGAGACCGCACCTCGAATGTAAAAGTAGGTATCTCAAAGGAAACAGTACCTTAGGACTGTAGACGTACCCCTCAGAGTACAGTATATCTATGGACGCAGACTGAGAATTGGTTGTGTAATGAACAAAACAACGTAACAATCATCAGGGGCGTCAATGAACACACCTTAGACCGGTGTGTTGGGTTTTCGGATTATTAAACCAAGAAAGAAATCTCCATAAGACCTACAATGTAATGGAAGATTATTTTGTTTGAATGCATTGCATGTAACAGTTTGCATATTTCTGTGTACTTGTGAGTATGTGTGTATGTATATATATATATATATATATATATATATATATATATATATATATGTATATGCGTGTATTCTTTTGAAATATTTTGTCTGAAGTTTCGGTGTGTTTGTAACTTTACTCAATGCTATACCTTTGGAAAGGGAAGTGAATGGTCGGCATTTTGAGAAGACGTGTTAGGGGCTTGGCCACCCCCCCCCCCCCCCACAGTCAGCATAGCAGACGACTCCCCTTCCTACTCCCATCGTCTCTGTGTGTGTGTGTGTGTGTTAGTTTTTATGTGAAAATATGTCTGTCTGTATCATTGAGAGAAAATAGAAGAAGGGAGGTTGCAGACAGAAGAATGGGAACCAAGGGTTGCTACAAGTATCCACTACTTCTTGGCAATATTAATCCTTATTAAAAGGAAGATATAGGAGACATTCAATGTTTCATTAAGATTTACTATACACGAAGAAGTATACGAAAGAAAAAGTAAACGCAACGTTACTTTAGGATGTTTTTAGAAAGTTACTCCGAGACAATTTCTGTCTCATGTACTGTTATTTTTAGATTCTCTGTGAGCAACTCCCCCTGCTTGTCCCTGCTTCTGTTGGTCCCGAAGTTAACTCCAGCACGCCTGTCTGCAATGCTGATATAGAATTCTGTGAGTTATTAATAGCATGGGCTACGGATAAAATAGCAGATCAGGCTATTAATTTGTCAGATATTACACAGGATAAAACAGAGTCAGTGGAAATATATCATTCCAGACACAAGTATTTTCTGATTTATTAACATCTCGTCCTGAATACAAGGTGTTGCCATTAGAGACTTTGCTATTAGTAGCAAAAGGGCTTGAGTCCTCACAAGGTAACAAGAAGACTACACACATTATGGTGTCTTCTGAGCAGGAGGAAACAGAGCCAACAAGAACAAGAAAGTGTTTTAATTGTAACAAAGTTATATACTAGACGTAAGAGAGAGCTCTCTTCCCCACAAGGTAGCTTCAACCCCTATGTGTGCATGGACTCTATTAGAGTCCAAAGGGGGGTGCCTGATGAGTTTAAAGCTAGAAATCAGGTTGCATCAGGATTTGAATCACTTTTCCCTATCATAACTGTCAATAAAAATGTTGCTTGGATCAATTATATATATTATAACCAACAAAGGTTTGTGGATTACACAAGAGATGCTCTGCAAGGAGTTGCAGAACAATTGAAGGCCACATCACACATGTCCTTCCAAAATAGAATGGCACTAGACATGATCCTTGCTAAAAAAAGGGGGGGTGTAAAATGCTCCCCGACACTGGCAACTGCTGCACCTACATACCTGATAATATGGGTCCAAACGGTAAGACTACTTTAGCCATGAATTGAAGGAGAGTTCTGGAACCACAGACTATTAGGATAAATGGTTTGGGTTTATAAACAACTGGCAGAGGGTATTGTTACAGGTTGGAATTGTCTTTCTTTCAATACTGATAATTCTTGCATTTGTTACCTGCTGTATTATCCCCTGAGTCCACACATATTCAAAGAAGTCAGTTGCTGGAGTCACACCAACCTTTGCGCACCAAGAAATTTATGATGATGATTGTGAGGAGCCGCATAGAGCGTTACAGTCCATTGCGTCTAGAAGTGAAAGTTCTACATAAACCCCTTGACCCACATGTTCCTGAAACAAGGGGTCAGGGATAGCATCTGACTCGCCTATGACAGTGGCAAAAGGGGTCATGGACAAGCCATGGCAACTCTAACGTACAAAGAAGAACGGGCGTTCATTGGTGCAGATGTGCTAGGGCTTTCTTACATTTATACATCTCATCCACAGGGACAGTTGTAGACATAGTCTCTAGGGGGGACTGTTACTGTTTATATGACTTTATACCTTAGTTAATACGTTTTACTAAGAAAAACCTATATCTTTACACAGACATTTTATGTAGTACTCTCTAGAAGAGGAAGATATAATACATCTAACCTGTCATATATACAAGAATAGAATATAAGTGTAGTATGTAACATAATATAACATTTTAGGGGGGACTGTTGTGGACAAAATTCATGAAAATGTATATTATATCCATGCTGCATTCCTTTCCTTACAATATATCATAAGATAAGGCACTAATTACTTTTATTCTTTATCCTGAGAGTCCTAAGATGGCTACTGAGCCGTATCCTGAGAGTCCTAAGATGGCTACTGAGCTGTATCCTGAGAGTCCTAAGACTCTAAGATGGAGGATTTGCCACTCCCGTATACAAGATGTCGGCAGCACTACTTCCGGTCTGCTAAGGGTGACGATGACTACCACACCTTGGACACAAGAAGGAGAACACCATCTTCCCTTTGTCTTAACCTTCTGACCAATGAGAGAAAGACCCACTGTGGGATGACACCTAGAGACTCCTTAATGCACTAACCCAATGCCTTGTTGAGATTCCGTAAAAGCAGACATCTCAGAACCAATGAATTACCGAATAAACCTGATGATTTGCTTAGTTGCAACATTTATCTGATTGTTAAATGTTATATATGGCGGCTGATTCAATAAACAGGAGGCGAGAGAAAGCTTTATACCAGAACTCTGAGTTGGTGTATTATTTCTCTAAGGTGTGCACACTATATGTATATTGGTAATCTGGCCAGGGACAGATATCTCCGAGAACTACTTTAGTTTTCTCCAAAACAATACAATACATTTTGTTAACAGAAATAAAATAAAATAATTTATCCTGTTTTCTGTGCACCAAACTCGAAGCCTAATCCCATAACCTAAACCTCTAATAACAACTGTGGTGCTCACAAAACAGTATACTGCTACCAATATTGTTAACACATATAAAATCTAAGAATAAATCCTGTTTTGTTTGCACCAACCTCTAAGCCTAACCCCATAACCTAAACCTCTAATGCCAACTGTGGTGCACACAAAACAGGATACTACAACAAATGTTGTTAACACATACTAAATCAAATAATATATCCTGTTTTGTGTGCACCAACCTCTAAGCCTAACCCAATAACCTACACCTATAATGACAACAGTGGTGCACACAAACCAGAATAATACAACAAATGTTCTTAAAACATAATAAATGCAAGGATCTATGCTGAAATGCACCACTCTCTAAGCCTAACCCTATAATCTAAACCTCTCTGAATACATACAAAATGGAAGAATATATCCTGTTTTATATGCTCTTAGTTAAAAAATATATATATTTACATGTTATTTTAACATTACCATCTCTCTCTTTAATTCTCAACAGACACTGTCTGAAGACACTCATCATCTCTACAGCAATTTCAACACAACACATTTGAAGAAAAGAGATGCAGTATTACAAGTAATAAAAAAAAGTACTGCTGTTTACACATATAAAGTGGAAGTACCTATCCTGTTTTGTGTCTGCCTTTGTGGAAACGTACTGCAAGCTAACTAACACTCTATGCCTAACCCCATAACCGTAAACACCTAATAACAACATTGGCGCATGCAAAATCGTATAGGAAGAACAAAAAAAAAAGGGCTACCCTAACCCCTAATGCCAAATGTGGTGCACACAAAACAGAAAACGACAATGCTCTTAACATATACAAAATGGAAGGATATATACTATTTGTGGTGCGCGACCCTCTAAGCCCAACTCCAAATCCTAAGCACCTAATGACAACAGTAGCACACAAAAAACACAAAGACATAATAACAACACTGCCACAAACAAAACAGGATAACAAAAAAAAATTCAGTTAAAACAAATAAATAAACAAAGGAGCAAAAGTACTAATGGAATACTTTTATTTACAGATTAATATGGCAGATACTGACAAGAAACAGAAAAAGAAAAGACGTCAAACTATAGAACGTCAAAAAACATGGGCAGAGCATCAGACGCCGGAGCAGAAGGAAATTTGACGACAAAAAGAACATGAGAGACTCTTCTCACAATTGTTTTGTGGGGCTTATCATTTCCAACAGGAAAGACCCAGAGATGGCCAGTTCATTAGTTGCTATCAAAAAGGCAAGGTAAGACTTCCACAAAGACAACAAGTATTATGACAGAGCCTTCTTTCCCTAACTACCAAAATTTCAAAACAAACATAAGATCCTATAATAGTGCCATATCCTTTGCATCTATGGGTGCAACATTAGCTGCTAATGTGCCAGGACATGGCCCTTACTGTTTCAAAGTACAAGGACAAATTTACCATTATACTTATTTACATCGAGAAGAAGCGGAGCAAAGAAAATGTGCTCAACCATATGTCCTAGATACTATGGAAGCTGTTGAACAACGTATGCAGCTTACAGAAAATAAAAAACGCTTACCCATTGTGTTTATAGAGCTAGATAAAATTATGGCCCAAAACACTCAAGCCTATAAAAAATTGTCAGAAATAGAACAAGAACAAATAATTCATGCAGAATTACATCAGTTACCAATCCCAAAAGTCAATATGGTTCTTAAAAGAGATCGCCATACTGAAAAACGCTGTTACAACTTACCAACAGCAAATGAGGTTGCAATGGTCTTTCAAAATTATGAGGGAGAACCACAATTTCAAAGGGATATTAGAATATATCCAAGAAATGAGTAGCAACCTTTTATCAACATAAGTATCTTAAGTACAAATTTAGATCAAATGACATATCCAATTTTTTTTCAAATGGGGAAGCCGTATGGCAACCCAAATTAACACTTGACAGCTACCCAAATTCATAAGTATGTGTCAGAAAAAATATTTCCATGCTTGAATTCAAAGTGGCTCAAACTGCCAGTAGAAATGGATTTAATCCCATTTTATGTGGTGGAAACCTGACACAACAATGGATCATTGATTCATATTTGCAAGTTGAGGCAAATAATTAAAATTTCATAAAATATCAACAAGATAAACTACGTGTAGAACAGTATTCTGGACTGATGGATTATGTCGCTGAGGCAGCTACAAACAGAGAGCTTGCAGCTGGCAAAGCCATAATTTTACCTTCTTCTTTCTAAGGATCTCCTCACAATATGCGAGAAAGATACAATGATGCTATCACTATTTTATTAAATTTGGAAAAACAGATGTATTTATTACATTTACATGTAATTCAAAATGGCCAGAGATTGTACAGAATCTGCCTATTTGGACAAACTGCTTTCAATAGACCAGATTTGGTGGCAAGAGTCTTCAAAATCAAATTAACTGAATTAATATGTGACATAACCATAACTCAGTTATTTTGCAAATGTCTGGCTTATGTTCATACAATAGAATTTCAAAAAAGAGGCCTTACACATGACAATATGCTTATAATCCTTAAAAAATATATATAAATTGGATACTGGTGATAAAGTGGATTCAGTCATCATTGCTGAACTACCAGATCCAGAAATACATCGTAGACTATATGAGATTGTAACTCATTGCATGAATCATGGACCATGTGGAGATATTAATCCACAATCACCATGTATGGAAAATAAAAAATGCACTAAAGAATTTCCAAAAGATTATAGAGACAAAACTTATGCCAATTGTGATGGCTATCCATTATATAGAAGAAGAGAAGGCCAAAATGCCATTATTCGTGGAAAAAAAAGTTGATAACAGATATGTGGTGCCATACAATCCACATTTGCTCAGGAAGTATAATGCACACATTAATGTGGAAGTTTGCACTTCTATAAAATCCATTTTTGTCTACAAATATATTTACAAAGGCTATGATGCAGCTACTGTAGTGGTCAAAAGTGCAGAAAATCCAGAACAAACTAAGTTATTACGTGATGAACTTGCATCACATGTAGATGTTCACTATGTAAGTGTGCCAGAAGCAATGTGGCGTCTTCTGATATTTGAAATGCATGATCGCTCACATGCAGTATATCGATTAGCTGTACATTTGCCCCAAAGACACTTAGTTTATTTCAATGTTGGAAATGAAAGAAATGCTTTGGCACAAAGTGAGCATCGATAAACTACACTAACTGCGTGGTTTGAATTAAATTGTACTGACTTGGAGGTAAGGGAATTGTTGTATATTGACATTCCCTACCATTATGTTTTTGTTAATGGATTATGGCGAAAAAGAAAAAGCTGCGGAAATAAAATTATAACTAGAATATACACTGTAAGTCCAAGAGACCTTGAATGTTTCTGCTTACGCTTACTCCTTTTAAATGTTCCTGGTGCACAAAGTTTTGAACAGTTGAGAACTGTTAATGACACAGTTTATGACACATTTCATTTAGCTGCGCAACACAAAAACTTCCTGGCTGATGATACAGAATGGGAAAGATGTCTAGAAGAAGCAGCACTGTGTCAAATGCCACAGCAGATGAGAGAACAATTTGCATTCATTTGCATCTTCTCAAAAGCTCCAAATGCATTAGCTTTGTGGGACAAATTTAAAACAAATATGTCTGAAGACTTTTTGCAACGTTACAATGAGCCTATTACAGAATTAAAAGCATTAATTGAAATTCAAGAGGTCTTTCTCTCTCATAGATTCAATTGTGCAAATTTGAATCTGCCAGATCCAGGACTCATAGATAAAATAAACTTTGAACACTATGATATTCAGCTTCAAAACCAAATAACACAAGAAAGACTTTCAACTTTAAATAGCAAGCATTTAACGCCATAAAAAGTGCACTAGAGAATGACTTGCTCAAAGAGCGTTATTTCTACCTAGATGGAACTGTTGGATCAGGAGAAATGTATCTAGATAATTTATTGATGAGTTTTGTTCTCGCACAAGGTGAAATTGCACTGCCATTTGCAACAACTGGAATTCCTGCACTTTTGTTAGAAGGTGGAAGAACTGTGCATTGTGGATTTAAACTACCAGTTCCTATTCTGGAAACATCAGTGTCGGATGTAAGAACGACATCGTTACAAGCAAAAAAAATTAAGAAAAGCAAATTAATTATTATTGATGAAGCTACAATGATTTCATGCCATGCTCTACAATGCATTGACCGTTTGTTGCGTGAAGTCATGGATAATGATTTGCCTTTTGGTGGAAAGGTGATATTGTTGGGTGGAGATTTTAGACAAACATTACGTGTTGTTGTCCATGGAAATCGCACAGACATTGTAGAAACATGTATTAAGTCAAGTACACTATGGAAACTCTTTACTCACCTCAAATTAGAACAAAATATGAGATCACAAGGACAATATTAATTCAATGACTGGCTCATCAAAATTGGAGAAGGAAAAACAGAACGAATTCAGAATTTACCCGAAGATACCGTGGAACTTTTATCTCATATGATTTGCAAACAGGACATTAAATCAGCTATATTCCAAAATACAATAAGTAATGAAGATTATGCAGAGCTTGCAACAAAAAGTAATATTAACGTCCAAAAAAGAAGATGCATTGCTTCTGAATAATGAAATATTTAAATTAATAGATGCACCACAAAAAAATGATCACAGTGCAGATTGTGTACTTGGTGATGACAAAGAAACTCAGGCAAACTTTCCAACTGAATTTATTAATTCATTAACTCCATCTGGAATGCCACCACATATTTTGCAGCTAAAAAAAGGTGCAATTGTCATGTTACTGCAAAATATGAATCCAAAAAAAGGACTATGTAATGGGAGCAGATTAATTGTTCAAGAACTAAAAGATGATTTCATAAATGCAGAAATTCTCAGTGCTACCCATAAAGGTGAAAGAGTTTTCATACCAAGAATAGATTTCGCACCAAGTGAAAGTAGCTTACCTTTTGTACTTCAGAGAAGACAATTTCCCATCATCATGGCATTTAATAAATGACAAGGACAAACTTTTCAATCCTTTGGAATCTTTTCAGAAGAACCAGTATTTGCCCATGGCCAACTGTATGTTGCATTTTCAAAATGCAAGCATCCAGATGAAATAAAAGTTTATATTGAAAACAACCAAAGTCAGGGTGATTTACTAGATGATGGACACATTTTTACAAAAAAACATTGTCTACTATGAAGTACTGTAAATTAAATTACAACTAACCCACAAATAACCCAATTCAATAACCAACAGTGCTCTTATATCTACGTCAAATTCTCAACAAATATAGAGAACAGTGGTTTTAATTCAAGGACGCAATTTTATGTCACTCAGGCTCTTTTTAGAGGACCACTATTTCGCTAAGGAAACTCTATAAAATCGCAAAAAACATAGAGAACAGTGGTTATACCTTGTGGACGACCTTTGATGTCTGGCGGTCTCTTTTGAGAGAACCACTATTTCAGTTAGGAAACTCTACGTGCCATTTTCAACAACTACAGCAATTTAAAAAAAAGAAAAAAACAAGAAATGGTGGTTATATCCCATAGACAAAATTACAAGTCTGCTGTGCTCTTTTAAAGGGAACCAGACAAAACAAAAATATTGAATGTTTGGAAGTGACTTTTGCCAGGATTGGCCCCACAAAACAGTTACCTGGCATTTTCTTAGCTTTACGGTTTCCATTTTAATACTTTAAGTTTATATTTGTAATGTTAAAATTCAATTTTTAAAGGACTGAAAAGTTGTTTTATTCTATGTAATTAAGGTTTAATATTAGTAGCAGGATCATCATTTGTTGCAAAATGTAAATGTTTCATGATACAGAGTGTATTGATCCAGGGAGTAATCCAACCACCAGTTAATGGGGTCAGGAAGGAATTCATTTTTTTGCCCACTTTGAAACAATTGACCTAGTTTCACAGATTTGTTTTTGGTTTGCCTTCCTCTGGATTCAATATTCAAGATCACTATATTTTTTAATAATTTCATTTTAAATGTTATTATTTTACGTTAATTTTTTGCATTGTTAACATTGTATTTACAAGGTTTGAAAATCTGATTTCTTGAATGTTATTAAGGATTTATGTAAGTAGCAGCATAATCATTTGTTACAAATTTAAATGTATAATTAAATAGACAGGATTCATACAGGGAGTAAACTGATCGCCAGTTACTAGGGTCAGGAAGGATTTTTTTTTCCCCCCTTTGACAATTGGATAAGTTTCAATGCTGGGTTTTACTGTTTGCCTTCCTCTGGATTCAATATCTATGTGCTTTACCAGTAGTTCAACTACAAGTTGCATGTTAAGAAGCATTCTGTAATGGTTTAAAATACGCATTTATACAAAGTTGACCTATTGATGTTAGTATTGGTAAAAATAATTCATTCAACACTGTTTACAATATAAGTTGCATGTTACAAACCTTTATGTAATGGTTCACAATACCTATTCATACAAATTTCATGTATTGTTAGGTTTTTACTGTATATATGACAATTAAAAAGTTTTATATGGTTTAACAGTTCATTGTTAAAAAAATAAAAAAACTTTATTAACATTTTTTGTACTTCTTTGTAGATAAAAAAAAGTTTAAGAGTCCCAAATAATCACATTGTGTCACAAACAGCATTTCCAGCTTTAAAATGTTATTGACCGTCATATTTGATGGGCAAATCGCTAGTATTTTATAATGCTGAGCCTGAGTTCATATTATGTTTGAATACTGCATCTGAGTAAGGGTATTTTAAGATCAAAAGAGTCTGAAAGGTATGCTGGGTAGATTTGACCACAACAGCCTTCTCAAGCCCAACTGAAGAAGCAGATCATAACAAATATCTGTTTGGAATTCTATATATACCTTATTATTTTTGGGATTTTTTCCGTTGGGACTTTTTTCCTATCTAATTATCACATCCAGGGCCGGATCTTCAATTAGTCATTATATGCACTAGCCTACAGGTGGGCCTCTGAGAGGGGCGCCTCAGTTTCACTTCCTAGAACTAAATACAGGAAGTACTGGAGGCACAGGAAGTGAGTAGGGGACATTTTACTGAGAGCACCCAAGACAGCAAGATGACGGATCTGGCTCCTTCCCCAGCCCTCCCATTTCCGCCTGTAGCGCTGCTACTGCCCAAGCCCCAGCCTTATCCTAAATGTCCAATAGAAAGGTAGGCTTTATATTAAGTTCTGCCTAGCTGCACTCCAGTAAACTAAATAAATGGTGTGTGTATGTATGTGATGTGTTTGTGTATGTGTATAAGTGTATATGTATGTGGTGTGTATGAGTGTACGTATGTGGTGTGTATGTGTGTGTGATGTATGTATGTGGTGTGTGTGTATATATGTGGTGTGTGTGTATGTATGTGGTGTGTGTGTATGTGGGATGTGTGTATCTTTGTGGTGTGTGTGATATGTATGTAGTATATGCATATGTATGTGGTGAGAGTGTGTGTATGCATCTGGTGTATGTGTGTATGTAAGCATGCGGTGTGTGTGTATATGTATGTGGTGTATGTGTGCAGTATGTATATGTGGTTTGTGTGATGTATATGTATTTGATGAGAATATTTGTTTGTGTATGTATGTATGTGGTGTGTATATGTATGTGGCATGTATGTGTGTGTATGTGGTGAGTGTATGTGGTGTGTGTGATGTATATGTATGTGTGTGTGTATGTATGTGGTGCATGTGTGTGTGATGTGTATGTACATGTGTGTATATGTGTGTGTGTATGTGGTGTGTATATATCTATGTGGTGTGTGTAGATATATACACACCGCTCTAAGTCAGTGCACAGTTTTCTGTCTGTTGCATTAATCAGTGTACAGGTGAGAGTGGGTGTGGCTTGGTCTGTGTAGTTATATCTGGGTGCATTTGTGTGAGGTCTGGTTTGAATCCGCTCTAAGTCAGTGCACAGTTTTCTGTCTGTTGCATTAATCAGAGTACAGGTGAGAGTGGGTGTGGCTTGGTCTGTGTAGTTATATCTGGGTGCATTTGTGTGAGGTCTGGTTTGAATCCACTCTAAGTCAGTGCAGAGTTTTCTGTCTGTTGCATTAATCAGAGTACAGGTGAGAGTGGGTGTGGCTTGGCCTGTGTAAGTTATATCTGTGTGTATTTTGTTGTTTTCTGTTTTCTCACTGTATTTTTGTAACTGATAATCATGAGTCAGTCCAGTGGAAACCTCACTCAGTGTACATCCTGCCAAATGTATGCACTACTGGAACAGATGATCCAGGGTCCATACCACTGTGACAGGTGTGAGCATGTTGCCTCTTTGGAAGCTCAAATTGAAGATCTGGAGAGGAGAATTGCAGCACTTAATGATATTACTCCACTGGAAAGGGAGTTGGTGCTCACGGAGCACCGTTTAGTTGGGCCTAGTATGGAGGGAGGAGCTGGGGCTAGCGAGGATGGCCAGGGAGGTAGCTGGGTTACAGTTAGAAGGGGAATCAGGGGGAACAGGAGGAGGCAGGCCAGTTCTGAGTTGGCAAACACCAACAGATTTGCCAGATTGAGTGAAACTGTTGGGGATGTCCATTCAGGAATGGCAATGCCAGATAGAGCTATCCCCTCTAACAGCCGGGAGAACAGTTCTACTGGAGGAGAGGGAGGGCAGAATTAGCAGAGCAACAGACATGTTTTGGTGGTAGGGGACTCTATTATTAGGAAGGTAGATAGGGTAATTTGTCACCCAGATCCCAGCAATCAAACAGTTTGCTGTCTCCCGGGTGCTCGGGCTTGGCATGTTGTGGATCGGGTGGATAAATTATTGGGAGGGGCTGGTAATGAACCGGCGGTCTTGGTACACATTGGTACCAATGACAAAGTTAGTGGAAGATGGAGCGTCCTAAAGAATGATTTTAGAGAATTAAGGAATAAGCTTAAAGCAAGGACCTCCAAGGTAGTATTTTCTGAGATACTACCAGTGCCACGTGCTAGCCCAGGGAGGCAGAAGGAGCTTAGGGAGGTTAATGCGTGGCTAAAAAAGTGGTGCAGTGCAGAGGGTTTTGGGTTTTTAGAGCACTGGGCTGACTTCTCACTTGGGTACAATCTCTATAGCAGGGATGGATTGCACCTTAATGATGAGGGCGCTTTTGTGCTAGGGGATAAAATGGTGAGACGGCTGGGGGAGTTTTTAAACTTGTAGGTGGGGGGGAGGGACTATATAGAAGTATTGGGGTAAATAGGGTAGAGCGGGAAAGGGATGAATTAGTTACCCATGGGGGAGGAGAAGGGGGAGGGTTACAATAGAAAGTAGGGAGGTATTAATAGGGGCCTCAAATACAGTGGCAGGCACTTCACAACAGCAGAGCCATAGCAACATAAAGTGTATGATTGCTAACGCAAAAGGTTTGCCTGGGAAAATGGATGAGCTAGAAATATTAGCAGTACAAGAAAAATGGGCTTAATAGGCATTACGGAAACATGGTGGGATGAATCTCATGACTGGACTGTTAATCTGGATAGTTATAACCTATTTAGGAAAGATAGGGGAAATGGTAAAAGAGGAGGAGGGATCTGTCTTTATGTTAAGCCTGAATTTAAGCCTATAGTCAGAGAAGATATTTATGCTGGCACTAATGGCATCATTGAATCCTTGTGGGTTGAGCTAAATAGTGGAGGAGCTAATTCTAAACGCATATTGGTGGGAGTATGCTATAAACCCCCAAATATAGCTGAAAGTGAGGAAATACAATTATTGTTACAGATTGGAAATGCAGCTAAGCATGGGCAAGTTCTAATAATGGGAGACTTTAATTACCCTGATATAAACTGGATAAACGAGACCAGCAGCTCAGCTAAGGGGAGCAGGTTCTTGAGTACACTCAGGGATCATTATCTGGCCCAGGTAATACAAGAACTAGAAATGGGGCCATCTTGGATTTAGTCATCACAAGTAATATTGATATAATATCAAATGTAAAAATAGGGGAACCCTTGGGGAACAGTGATCACAACACAGTCTCATTTGAGGTTGAAAACAAAAAACAGAGTTGTAAGGGAGAAAATAAATGTTAATAAAGCCCCAGGTCCTGATGGAATACATCCAAGGGTACTGAGGGAGCTGGGTTCTGTAATAGCCAAACAATTATATCTAATCTTTCAAGACTCACTCACTACAGGGTCTCTACCAGATGACTGGAGAAAAGCAGAGGTGATACCTATATTTAAGAAGGGATCTAGAGCAAATCCAGGGAATTATTGACCAGTGAGCCTCACTTCTGTAGTTGGGAAGCTTTTAGAAGGGTTAATAAGGGACAGAATACAAGAATATGTCTATTTAAACAGGATCATAGGTAGCAGTCAACACGGATTTATGAAGGAAAGGTCGTGTCAGACCAATCTAATTAGTTTTTATGAGGAGGTTAGTAGGAACTTGGATCAGGGCAACTCAGTGGATGTAGTCTTTTTAGATTTGTCAAAGCATTTGATACAGTGCCACATGGAAGACTAGTGAGCAAACTAAGGGATACAGGAATTGCAGTAAATATCTGCTCATGGATCGAGAGCTGGCTAAAAGACAGGAAGCAAAGGGTTGTTGTAAATGGAACATACTCCGATTGGTCTAATGTGATAAGTGGGGTTCCTCAAGGTTCAGTATTAGGTCCTCTCCTTTTTAACATATTTATTAATGACATTGAAGTAGGACTCGAATGTAGTGTCTCCATTTTTGCTGATGACACTAAGTTGTGCAAGGTAATAAAATCAGATAATGATGTACTTTCCCTACAAAAGGATTTGCATAAATTAGAGAAATGGCCGGCTAAATGGCAGATGAGATTTAATACAAATAAATGTAAGGTTATGCATTTGGGAAGGAACAATAGCCAAGCAATCTATAATCTTAATGGAGCAAATCTAGGGGAATCAGATATTGAAAGGTATTTGGGAGTACTAGTGGACAACCACCTAGGTAATAGTGCTCAAAGCCAAGCAGCGGCTGCAAAGGCAAATAAAATATTAGCATGTATTAGGAAGGGTATAGAAGCCAGGGAAGAAGATATAATTCTGCCACTATACAAATCTCTAGTACGCCCTCATTTGGAATATGGAGTACAATTTTGGGCACCACCTCATAAAAAAGACATTTTAGAGCTGGAAAAAGTACAGAGAAGGGCTACAAAACTAATAAGGGGAATGGAGGGGCTAAGTTATGAAGAAAGACTAACAAAATAAACTTATTTTCGCTAGAAAAAAGGCGTCTAAGAGGAGATATGATTACGTTATATAAATACATCTAGGGTCAATATAAGGCTTTGTCAAGTGAACTATTTGTAGCAAGAGATTTTCAACTGACAAGAGGACATCCTTTGAGGTTAGAGGAAAAAAGATTTCACCTTAAACAAAGAAAAGGGTTCTTCACAGTTAGGGTGGTTAAACTGTGGAATTCTCTACCAAAGGAGGTGGTGACAGCGAATTCGATAGACAACTTCAAAAAGGGGTTAGATATATTTTTGAATAAAGAGAGCATTCAAGGCTATCCTAGATAACTAGCAAGGAATATTGATCCAGGGAGAAATTTGATTGCCAGTTTCTGGGGTCAGGAAGGAATTTTGCTTTTTTTCCCCCTTATGAGACAATTGGCAAAGTTTCAATGGTTTTTTTTTTCTGTTTGCCTTCCTCTGGATCAATTAACAATTAACAATAATAATAAATAGTCCACATTAAAAAGAACAATAGAGATCTAAAAAGGTTGAACTTGATGGACTAACTCTTTATTCATCCTCCAATACTATACTATTAATAATTATTTAATCAATAATTTAATTATTAACTAATCCGCATATTGCAGATCAGAGGAGATCTTAACAGGTTGAACTTGATGGACTGAAAGTCTTTTTTCAACCTTAATTACTATGTAACTATGTAACTATGTAGTATGTGTGTATGTGTATGTATGTGGTGAGTGTATTTGTGTGTGTGTGTGTGTGGTGAGTGTGTCTATATGTATGTGGTGTGTGTGTATATATATGTATGTATGTGGTGAATGTATGCGGGTGTATGTATATGTATATATATGTGGTGTGAATGTGTTTATGTATGTGGTGAGTTTGTGTAAACACGTGGGATATGTGTGTATGCATGTGGTGTATGTATGTGTATATGTATGTGGTGTGTGTGATATTTATGTATGTTGTGTGTGTTATTTATATTTATGTGGTGTGTGTGATATTTATCTATGTGGCGTGTGTTATGTCTATGTATGTGTGTATGTATATATATGTGGTGAGAGTATATGTATGTGGTGTGTGTGTGTGTATATATATGTATGTGGTGTGTGTGTGTATATGTATGTGGTGTGTGTGATGTATATGTATGTGCGTGTATATGTATGTGGTGTATATGTGTATGTGTGTGTGTGTATATGTGTGAAGTGTATCTATGTGTGTGTATATGTATATGGTGTATATGTATGTGATGTGTGTGAAGTTTATGTATGTATGTGTATATGCATGTGGTGTATATGTGTGTGATATTTGTGTGTATATGTATATGTCTGTGTATATGTGTATGTGTATATGTATGTGGTGTATGTATATATATATATATATATATATATATATATATATATATATATATATATATGTATGTGGTGTGTGTATGCATATGATTGTGTATGTGTATATATATGTGGTGTATGTGGTGTGTGTGTATATATATGTATGGATGTGGTGTGTGTATGTGTGTATGTGTGTATGTGATGTATGTGTGTATGTGGATGTAGCTTGTTTATGTGTGTGTTTATTTATGTGTGTGTGTGTGTGTGTATTTATGTGGTGTGTGATGTGTGATTTACTGCCCAGGTGCTCCAAAACGTAAATCCGGCCCTGATCACAGCAGTGGACGTATATTTCCAGTTGGTAAGATTTCAAATGATTTATTTTGTATCTCACACATGCACTACCGACACTTCTGCTACAAAAGTGGGGAGAGGTAAACTAGTTGTAGAAGGGGGTTTGAGGGCTCACAGTTCACATATAAGGTCTACATTTTACCTTGTTACTAACAACAAAATAACCAGCTGGGTTTATTACCACTATTAATCTTAAATGAGTAATCTGATTAATTTACAAATTCATAGAATCCTTCCTAAAACAATAGTTGAAAAAACATTCTTTTGCTATAGGTATATTTCTCCTGGAACATGTTACACTTGTTAGACACACAACAATGAAACTGCCTTTATCACCAATCTCGAAACAGCACAATATCCATTAACAATTACCTTACTTTTTGATAAGTCGCTATGGTCTTTTTACTTCCTCATTTTCCTCTAATACAAATATCCACTTAAAGGCTAGCCAGTTTATATTTTGGGAGAGCCATGGTTACATTAAATGATGCAAGGTGTCAGCTTCTAGGCTAGTGAGGGAGAAGCTGTGTGATCAAAAAAACAAAACTCTGAAGATCTGCCTCTTTCCTCCTTCCACACCCATCCCACTCAAGATGTGATGTAACAAACACTAAATAGATTCCTGTACTCATAAAACTGAGTCTTCAAAAATTCAGATTTTCTCAAAAAAAATATGTTCATGGCATAAACAGTGGTAATATTGTTAATTTGGTGCCCTTGGTGTTTTTCTTTGAACTGCAGTTATCCTTTAAACCTGTAAAATGAAGGCGTTCCCTTTGGCAGCAGTTGGAAATCCCTAGATGTTCCACATATAATAAATATAAATATACAGGAGACAAACAGGTTTGAAAAGATACCTTTTATGCAGACGGATAAAGGGAAGCAGACAACATATTAGTGAACCTTAACCAGGTCCTCTTGTTTCCCATGCTGCAACCTGGACCTGGCACTCAAACTATCCCAAAAACTCCCGCTTTACCACTGGATTTCCTTTTATTCTAAAATCTCGATCTAAAGATCTAAAATCTATTACTTATGGATGGGCACAGGAGTTTCAGAGGATGGCAGTCCACAAGAGCAGTTACTATTCCCAGCCAATATATGCATTTTGATGAAGAATTTTCAAGACAAGGTTTAATTTCTTCAGGTGATCAAGCACAGTGGTCTTTATAACTAAGCACAGTGGATACAAAAAGTATTTTCAAATATACAATGGAGTTGGCAACAACTACAAACCTACTGGACATGTATACTTAGCCATACGTTGGTGCCCCTACCATAATCAACGTCTGTTTTTCTCAAGATTCTGTCTGATATGATAGGTACCTAAATTTACTACTATAACATTACACTATATATTGCCCCATTGTACATAATTGCATTGTTCATTTGGCAAGGTTTACTCCAGTAAAGTACTGAAATATAAAATAGGCCACATCTTTTTTGGAAAGTGATAATCACTGCATTTATTTTCTGATGGAGTAGTTGCATTGTTATTGTTGATACTGCTGTAATGTCCTGACTCTAACTTTAACAAGATGAGCCACCATTCTGTACAAATTGTAAATGCTTATGATGTGCATAATGCTTCATAGACACATACAGTATCTCACAAAAGTGAGTACACCCTTCACATTTTTGTAAATATTTTATTATATCTTTTCATGTGACCACTGAAGAAATGACACTCCTCTACAATGTAAAGTAGTAAGTGTACAGCCTGTATAACAGTGTAAATTTGCTGTCCCCTCAAAATAATTCAATACACAGCCATTAACCATCTAAACAATTGGCAACAAAAGTAAGTACTCCCCTAAGTGGAAATATCCAAATTGTGCCCAATTTGCCATTTTCCCTCCCCGGTGTCATGTGACTCGTTAGTGTTACATGGTCTCAGGTGTGAATGGGGAGACGGTGTGTTAAATTTGGTGTTATCAATCTCATACTCTCTCACACTGGTCACTTGAAGTTCAACATGGCACCTCATGGCAAAGAACACTCTGAGGATCGGAAAAAAGAATTGTTGCTCTACATAAAGATGGCCTAGGCTATAAGAAGATTGCCAAGACCCTGAAACTGAGCGGCAGCACACAGGACAGGTTCCACTCAGAACAGGCCTCGCCATGCTTGAAAAAAGAAGTTGATTGCATGTGCTCAGCGTCATATCCAGAGGTTGTCTTTGGGAAATAGACGTATGAGTGCTGCCAGGATTGCTGCAGAGGTTGAAGGGTGGGGGTCAGTCTGTCATTGCTCAGACCATACGCAGCACACTGCATCAAATTGTTCTGCATGGCTGTCATCCCAGAAGGAAGCCTCTTCTAAAGATGATGCACAAGAAAGCCCGCAAACAGTTTGCTGAAGACAAGCAGACTATGAACATGGTTTACTGGAAAGATGTACTGTGGTCTGATGAGATTAACTTATTTGGTTCAGATGGTGTCAAGCATGTGTGGCGGCAACCAGGTGAGAAGTACAAAGACAAGTGTGTCTTGCCTACAGTCAAGCATGGTGGTGGGAGTGTGAAGGTCTGGGCCTGCATGAGTGCTGCCAGCACTGGGGAGGTACAGTTCATTGAGGGAACCATGAATGCCAACATGTACAGTGACATACTGAAGCAGAGCATGATCCACTCCCTTCGGAGACTGAGCCGCAGGGCACTATTCCAACATGATAACGACCCCAAAAACACCTCCAAAACGACCATTGCCTTGCTAAAGAAGCTGAAGGTAAAGGTGATGGACTAGCCAAGCATGTCTCAAGACCTACAGTGGTTATAAAAAGTCTACACACCCCTGTTAAAATGTCAGGTTTCTGTGCTGTAAAAAAAATGAGACAAAGATAAATCATTTCAGAACTTTTTCCACCTTTAATGTGACATATAAACTGTACAACTCAATTGAAAAACAAACTGAAATCTTTTAGGAGTAATAAAAAAAAAAAAAAATAATAATGTGGTTGCATAAGTCTGCACACCCTCTTATAACTGGGGATGTAGCTGTGTTCAGAATTTCCAAGGCATTAGATATACCATGGAACACAGTGAAGACAGTGGAGAAAATATGGCACAACAGCGACATTACCAAGAACTGGAGCTCCCTCCAAAATTGACGAAAAGAGGAGAAGAAAACTGGTCTGGGAGGCGATCAAGAGGCCTACATCAACATTAATGGAGCTGCAGGAATATCTGGCAAGTACTGGCTGTGTGGTACATGTGACAACAATCTCCCGTATTCTTCATATGTCTGGGCTATGGGGTAGAGTGGCAAGACGAAAGCCTTTTCTTACGAAGAAAAACATCCAAGCCAGGCTACATTTTGCAAAAACACATCTGAAGTCTCTCAAAAGCAAGTCTGATGAAACCAAGGTTGAACTTTTTGGCCATAATTCCAAAAGATATGTTTGGCGCAAAAACAACACTGCACATCACCAAAAGAACACCATACCCACAGTGAAGCATGGTGGTGGCAGCATCATGCTTTGGGGCTGTTTTTCTTCATCTGGAACTGGGGCCTTAGTTAAGATAGCTGGAATTATGAACAGTTCCAAATACCAGTCAATATTGGCACAAAACCTTCAGGCTTCTGCTAGAAAGCTGAACATGAAGAGGAACTTCGTCTTTCAGCATGACAACGACCCAAAGCATACATCCAAATCAACAAAGGAATGGCTTCACCAGAAGAAGATTAAAGTTTTGGAATGGCCCAGCCAGAGCCCAGACCTGAATCCGATTGAAAATCTGTGGGGTGATCTGAAGAGGGCTGTGCACAGGAGATGCCCTCGCAATCTGACAGATTTGGAGTGTTTTTGCAAAGAAGAGTGGGCAAATCTTGCCAAGTCAAAATGTGCCATGCTGATAGACTCATACCCAAAAAGACTGAGTGCTGTAATAAAATCAAAAGGTGCTTCAACAAAGTATTAGTTTAAGGGTGTGCATACTTAGGCAACCATGTTATTTTATTTTTATATTTTTTCTTCCCTCTACCTAAAAGATTTCAGTTTGTTTTTCAATTGACTTGTACAGTTTATAGGTCACATTAAAGGTGGAAAAAGTTCTGAAATGATTCATCTTTGTCTAATTTTTTTACAGCACAGAAACCTGACATTTTGACAGGGGTGTGTAGACTTTTTATATCCACTGTAAACCCTATTGAGCATCTGTGGGGCATTCTCAAACGGAAGGTGGGGGAGTGCAAGGTCTCTAACATCCACCAGCTCTGTGATGTCATCATGGAGGAGTGGAAGAGGACTCCAGTGGCAACCTGTGAAGCTCTGGTGAACTCCATGCCCATGAGGGTTAAGGCAGTGGTGGAAAATAATGGTGGCCACACAAAATATTGACACTTTGGGCCCACGTTGGACATTGCCACTAAGGGGTGTACTCACTTATGTTGCCATAGACATTAATGGCTGTGTGTGTTAAGTTATTTTGAGGGGACAGCACATTTACACTGTTATACAGGCTGTACACTTACTACTTTGTGAGGGGTGTGAGGGGTGTACTTACTTCTGTGAGATACTGTATATTGTGTAGAACTGCCACTCCAGGATTTTGTGTCCTACACTGAATCCAGGAGGAATCAGAGAAAAAGAGAGTTTGGTTTGGAAAAAGAGAGTTTAGTTTGGAAAACACAGTCTTAGCTCAAATGTGAGCTTTTCCTAAAAAAGAAGGACATTTAGAAGGCTAAGAGGCACAGGGGATTGTTCCTCCAAAAGAGGGAGAGTTAAAAGGTATGTGGTTAGAGCCATGGCACTCACCTATTAGCCATAGGTGCCCTTTTTGAGCACTCTTACAATTACTACCAAAGCTATAAGGTAATCACCATTCTCATGGTGATATCATACCAACTGGCAGGAAATTACCCTCTTACAAGTAAGGGAAAGAGAAGTCATATATTAGAAAAACTCACATCACATGGATAAACCATCTATATTATCTATATTGACCATTAACCAACAGAAGAAGGTCCAGTAAGAATTGATCCCTTCTAGTTCCTTCTGAACTGGAGAGTGATAATCTGCATGCACCAATAATGCACAGTTGCTACCTGGTAGAAGTCTGATACTGGTTTACACTTACAGTGCCTTGTAAAAGTATCCCCCCCCCCCCCCCCCCCCTCCTTGACTTTTGAACTATTTTGTTACATTACAGCCATAAGTTCAATGTTTTGTTAATCTGAATTTTATGTGATGGATCAGAACACAATAGTCAAAGTTGGTGAAGTGAAATGAGAAAAATATATACATAAAACTATTTTTTTGAAATTAAAAACAGAAAATTGGCATGTGCGTATGTATTTACCCCCTGAAGCCCATAAACAGCTCTGGTGCAACCAATTACCTGCAGAAGTCACATGCTTAGTGGAATGATGTCCACCTGTTTGCAATCTAAGTGTCACATGACCTGTCATTACATATACACACCTTTTTTTGAAAGGCCCCATAGGCTGCAACACCTAAGCAAGAGGCACCACTAACCAAACACTGCCACGAAGACCAAGGAACTCTCCAAACAAAAGAACACCATTCCCACAGTGAAACATGGTGGTGGTAGCATCATGCTGTTGGGATGTTTTTCAGCAGCCGGGACTGGGAAACTGGTCAGAGTTGAGGTAAAGATTGATGGTGCTAAATACAGGGATATTCTTGAGCAAAACCTGTACAACTCTGTGCGTGATTTGAGGCTAGGACGGAGGTTCACCTTCCAGCAGGACAATGACCCCAAACACACTGCTAAAGCAACACTTGAGTGGTTTAAGGGGAAACATGTAAATGTATTGGAATGGCCTAGTCAAAGCCCAGACATCAATCCAATAGAAAATCTGTGGTGAGACTTAAAGATTGCTCTTCACAAGCGCAAACCATCAAACTTGAAGGAGCTGGAGCAGTTTTGCAAGGAGGAATGGGCAAAAATCCCAGTGATAAGATGTGTCAAGCTCATAGAGACTTATCCAAAGCTACTTGGAGCTGTGATTGCCACAAAAGGTGGCTCTACAAAGTATTGACTTTAGGGGGGTGAATAGTTATGCACATTGACTTTTTCTGCTATTTTGTCCTATTTGTTATTTGCTTTACAACAAAAAAAAAAAATAAAAAAAAAAACATCTTTAAAGTTGTGGGCATGTATTGTAAGTTAAATGATGCAAAACCTCAAACAATCCATGTTAATTGCAGGTTGTGAGGCAAAAAACAGGAAAATGCCAAGGGGTTGAATACTTTTGCAAGGCACTGTATTTATAAAGCACAGAAACACATTAATTAGGCTAAGGTATATTTTATTAAGAATGCATGTTTTGTACAGTGTCTTACAATTGCATATGTCTGTGTCCTATCCTTGTCTTGCTTTCCCACAAGCCATATTTATCTCTGATTGCAGGGTGGAATAATGAAAGTTAAGTCATGTTAGGTCTAAGTCTAGCCACCAATCCATGAGATTTACAAGCATATGAGCTAGCACTTCCAAATAGATGGAAGTTTTATATAGAGTGTGCTGCTCTTTGAGAACAAAAGAGAAGAGTCAATAAATGTTATATGTAGTATATGATCAATATAACATTGATTTCCCTTTGCTTGTTTAGATTTGGCTAGTGCTCTGAACAAGAAGCAAACCGCTTACAACTGCAATTATACAAAGCAAAAATATAGTGTGGAATGCTCATAAAATAATATTATTGCAAAATACATTTTATACAAGCTGAAAAGGTTTCAATGTTACGCCAAAGCTCTGAAAGGATAAATTACTGCCAGCCACTAGTAGGAAAGGATCAGGAGATTTTAGAATACTTATATAATAGCAACATCAATTAAACTTGACAGCCCTTCTTGTAAATCAATATCTTCTCCTCTAAAGACCAATGGATTCTAAGTTACTGTTCACAAGCATTTTAATGAAATGATTCACACAGGGATATACAGTTATTATTTACTATTCAAAAAGCGTGGTTTACTAAAAAATTTAAGCACAGTCACTCTGAATATTAGTTTAGTTCATAAGTGAATGTTTGATATAGTGTAAAAAGTATGCACTGATTGTTGTCTTTATTACAGTAAAAATATATATAGTTTGAAAGGCTAACTTGTAAAATCAGATCGTACTCACATCAATAGTTTTGATGAATATACAGACTCCACTATCTCAATAAATCTGTCATCTGTGGTTGTAGATCACTTCAAAATTAACCAATGACAGCAGTTCTCATTAGCGATCCTACATATTGTGGGCCCTATTCAATTGCCCAACTAGTACATTTATACACACTTAAAAAATTGCTACATATTCCTCAAATATTACTTACTAGCGACTTGCCCGTCAAAAATGGAAGCATGATGGAGTTCTATATATTGTTTTTCTCCCCCCCTCTCCCTCCCCTGTGCCTCCCCGTCCCTCCCCTGGGTCTCTTCCCCCTCCCTCCCCTGTGTCTCTCTCCCCCTGTGTCTCTTCCCCCTCTTTCCCCCCTGTGTCTCTTCCCCCTCTTTCCCTCCCCTATGTCTCTCCCCCCTCCCTCCCCTGTGTGATGGAGTTCAATATATTGTTTCCCCCTCTCTCCCTCCCCTCTGTATCCCCCTCCCTCCACTGTGTCTCTTCCCCCTCCCTCCCCTGTGTCTCTCACCCCCTGTGTCTCTCTCCCACTGTGTCTCTCTCCCCCTCTCCCTCTCCTGTGTCTCTCACCACCTGTGTCTCTCTCCCTTCTGTGTCTTTTCCCTCCCTCTCCCTCCCGTGTGTCTCTCCCCCCCTCCCTTCCCTGTGTACCCCCGTGTCTCCCCCTCTTCCTTCCCTGTGTCTCTCCCCATCTCCTGTGTCTCTCCCCCTGACTTTCCCTCTCCCCCGCTCTCTCTTTCCCCACCTCTCCCTCCCCTGTTTCTCTCCCCCTCTCCCTCCCCTATGTCTCCCCCTCCCATCCCTGTGTCTCTCCCCCCTCCCTCACCTATGTCTCTTCCTCCTCTCCCTCCCCTGTGTCTCTTTCCCCTCTCCCTTCCCCTCTGTCTCTTTCTCCCTCTCCCTTCCCTTGTGTCTCTCCCCCTGACTTTCCCTCTCCCCCTCTGTCTCTTTCGCCATCTCTCCCTCCCCTGTTTCCCTCTCACTCTCCCTCCCCTATGTCTCCCCCCTCCCATCCCTGTGTCTCTCCCCCTCCCTCGCCTGTGTCTCTTCCCCCTCTCCCTCCCCTGTGTCTCTTTCCCCTCTCCCTTCCCCTCTGTCTCTTTCCCCTCTCCCTTCCCCTCTGTCTCTTTCCCCCTCCCCCTTCCCCTGTGTCTCTTCCCCCCTTCCCCTGTATCTCTCCCCCATCACCCTTCTCCTGTGTCTCTTCCCCTCCTCTCCCCCCTGTGTCTATTTCCACTTCTCCCTCTTCCTGTATTTCTACCCCCTCTCTATCCCGTGTCCTTCCCCCTCCCTCCCATGTGTCTTCTTCTCCCTCTCCCTCCCCTGTGTCTCCTTCCCCACCTCACTGTGTCTCTTTCCCCTCTTCCCTCATGTTTCTTTTTCCCCTCTCCCTCTCCTGTGTCTCTTCCCACCTCTCCCTTTCCCCTGCATATCTTTCCTCCCTCGCCCTTCCCCTGTGTCTCTTCCCCCTCTCCCTCCCCTTTGTTTCTTTTCCCCCTATCCCTTCCCCTGTGTCTCTTTCCCCCTCTCACTTCCCCTATGTCTCTTCCCCGCTCCCCTGTGTCTCCTTACCCCCTCCCCCTCTCCCTCTCCTGTGTCTTTTCCCCACCTCTCCCTCCCTTGTGTCTTTTCCCCCCTCTCCCTCCACTGTGTCTTTTCCCCCACTCTCCCTCCCCTGTGTCTCTTCCCCCTCTCCCTCCCTTGTGTATCCCCGCTGTGTCTCCCCTCTCCCTCCCCTGTGTCTCTCCTCCTCTCCTGTGTCTCTCCCCTCGACACCCCCTGTGTCTTTCCCTTTGCCACTCTGTGTCCCTTTCCCCACCAAAAAGGGATTTATTCGAGGTTGTATTATTTTATTTTCTATTCTACAAACAATGTTCAGAAACTCTTAACGTATGACTTTGAGTGGCAAACACTCGTGGGAAGCCTAGTATTCCTCATATCAATATAATCTAAAAACATTGTGCATATTTTCAAGTATAGTTCTTCAAAACAGCACTTTCTACATATACGACTACAGTGGTCTGTTAGGTTTTGTGACTATTATTAGCTGCAGTGAAACATTTTAAGTTGAACAACTAAGGTCTCCTTCATCATTTCTGCTAACACATCAGTCTGTTGGAGCACACATGCTCTTTCAAGTGTGCTAAGTCTGTCACTCTCCTTCAAATGTACACTATCTGACAACTGGCAAAGATCTTGCTGTAGGATGTAAGTGTCCTCGAGACTAATATTAGGCTAGATCTGCCTTCTGAGATTCACAGAGCACCTTCAGTTGTCCAGTCCCAAGGGCATCTCAGGGATTTTTTTAAGAAACTGCACTCACTTCCTCAGAATCAAAGATTTATTGCTAAAAGTGTTCTAGGGAGACTAGGGAGATTTATGCACACCAATACTGCACTGAATGTGACTCTGCTATTTTACTGCTAAACTTGCTCTGTGTAAGGGGAGATATCAGTGGTGCTAGTGGTGCATTGCACCAGGACCCACGAGTCTTGAGGGGCTATCTCAACAAACCACTTGCACTTCCTGTGCAGGAGGCAGAGGCCGCACCCCCACTCTTCTCACTGTATCATAGCCCCTGCGTACGGAGACAGGTACTGGGCACTGCAGGGAGCAAGGCTGGGTTAGAAAGGTGGACCAGGGCAGGCCATGGAAGGGGGAACTGGAAAGCCAGGCCCAAGAGATATGGGGCGGGGGATGTGTGTGTGGGAGGGAGCAATAATATGCAATTAAGTTTTTTTGTACCAGGGCCCTCAATTCACTAATTCCGCCACTATTCTGAGTCATATATATATTAAGAATACTATATATACCCTAATCAGTGTGTGATTGAGAAAGACCTGATTTAAAAATAATCTTAAAGCGAGAAAAATTAATCTTTTGTTGCATCGGAAACCGGGTATTTGATTATGTAGCAGTACGGGTAACAATGTGTGTTTTCTTTTCTCAAATGAAGCTCTGAAAGCAGAAAAAAATTGTTTGAATGGTTAGCTGATATAGTTAACTAATCATACTTATCTGTAAATAAAATCTACAGACATACATATGATCTATGAATTTCCTGACAAGTTTTACATGATATTTTTTCATGCAAAATAAAACATTGGTAATATGTAAAGAATGCTCTTTTAAATGCATGGTAAAAAGAACACTATCCTCCATCTCCACCTTCATGAATGTTGTGTAAACTGACAATATATAGAGACTTTTTGGCCAAATTAATCATAGTAGAAAATAAATATCTAGAGGTTTCAACAAAACAATATCTAAAAAAGTGCAGTCAGAAATCCATACAAATAAAATAATTTAGATGTGGAAATGTTAAATGATGAGGGAAGCCAAAACATATTGAATGAGGGGCATAATATTTGCTTGAAATACCACTATATCAGAGTCTCCTCCTGATGCACAAGTACGTGGAAGTCTAACACTTCAGTTTTGTCTTTGTTGAGCTTATATTTTTCAGGAGCTAAAGAGGACAACATAGGTCATGTCAGTAACTGTTAAAATATTTTTTGAAATATTCCATATCTTGTCTATAAATGTAATACATTGTGGCCTTTATATTTCCTTTTAATTTTTTATGGATTTTTTTTTTTTTTTTTGCAATGTTGTATAATATGATTCTGTTGTTCTTGCTATGTAAAATGTTGTA
This sequence comes from Discoglossus pictus, assembly GCA_027410445.1. Taxonomy (NCBI): domain Eukaryota; kingdom Metazoa; phylum Chordata; class Amphibia; order Anura; family Alytidae; genus Discoglossus; species Discoglossus pictus. Next base: position 181,619,807 of record CM050167.1, read on the forward strand.
GCTCTCCCACTACCCACTCATGAGAGCATGGTCTGCAAACTTTTATCGTTAGACGCAAAATGGATGATCTTCTGAACCACAGGGTAACACAGTGCAGTTAGATAAGAGAGACCATTTGCACATTTTAACATTTGTACAAATCAGCATTATTTATTATGTTTGTATTATTTAAGAGCATCTATACTAAAATAGTGTTTTTAAATGCATATGATGTTATAAAACAGCACATGAAGGAATGTTCAGAATCAATATTATTAATGTTTTCCCTTCTGATGCTCTAATAAGCATGCTTTGATAAAACAGTGTAACATTGTTTCAAAGAATGCATAAAATGAAGAAAACTGAGAAATTGCTAGGTGTCCACAGTTCGCCATAAATATCAGTTTTCTCAATCAGTCTTATTTTTTCTCTGTCTCCCTATCTGTATTGCTATCTCTTTCCATGTGTTTCTCTTGCTATTTTTGCCTCCCTCTGTTTAACCCCTCTCTGTCTCTCTCTGCTTAACCCCACTTTTCGTAGCCCTAATCAGCCAAAAGACCCTCAGACAGAATTAAGTCAAATGAGAACCATATAACATTGCATGTGGCTGTTACAATGAAAGACTATGGGGAAGAATTCCCTGCATTAAAACCCATAGACTGTAGGGCTGTTGCTGACTGGCCAGTTCATGTTTCCCTGGCAAGTAATCCCTCACTTTGGAGAATCTTCAAGCTGGAGCTTCAGTTCTATCTCTAGGATTGGCAACCAGCCAATTAACTGGCTGCCTGCTTCCAAATGGACCAATAGGATTGCAAGTTATGCATGGAAAGTGCTACCAGAGCTTATGGGGATGTGTAGGCCCAGAACCATGCTTCTATGCTTCTATCCCTGAATAGGGGAAAATAGACTGCTTCTCTGGCTGCAACAAAGCCTGCAACCAATGGTTAACTCTTTAAATAAACTTATAAACATGTGTGCATACTGTTAATGTGGCTGTTACACTAGGGACACTAGTATTTGGTTGTTCTCTTGCTGGGCAGACATATTACCGTACCTGATATTACCTTTTTCTGCTGTTATGGGTGGTAAAACCTGTTTTACTAAACGTGGGCCACTATCTTGGTCCTCAAGATGGAGGCTGTTTCTGGTAACCCAAACCAGTTCCAACTGGAGTATCCCAGAGCTGTTGTTGACCCTGCCATTGGTATATCATAGCATATTCAGCTAGTCCGTAGTTTTATGGCACAGTAAACCTAGTTTATGGTTTAATGTCAAATCATTGTTTAAGGCATGTTACAAATACTCTACTGTATAACCAATGTACCAACTCAGTGTATACCTTACATGTCTTTACATCCTTGGTGTGTACGGTACTGTCTGACTCACTGTAATGTATGATTCATAAGATATAATCGGCAACTTTTACACACTTTTTAAATTACTGTATTTCTGCACCAATATGTGGGCAGATGGCTAACAGTGTACTATATGATAGGACTGAGAATGTTGTGTGTCATTATACTGTCTTTCTTGGCCCCTGTAATCTAATATCCTTTCTACCTGTGGCATATATGAGTCCATTTATTTATCCATTGTTCCAAGGGTTGTAAGCACCAGGCAGCCTGAGTGACTATGATTACCACTCTAGGGTGGGCAGAACTTTCTAGGAGGCTGACTCCACCTCAATGGACAGGTCCCTCCTGACTTAATTCAATCAGTGCAGCTGTTTTCCTGATTGGGTCCAATACAGTTAGGTGGGGAATTCAACCTTTGTCACTCCCCTGTTTATTGTAATGTGGTATGTTCCCCATTGTGTTATTCCTCATAAATACCTGTGTGTTTCCTTCAATAATGTTAATTCCAGTTTGATGTTTGATATGGTGTACTTTCATGCTTGGGTCTTCCCTCACTAGAGGGTATTATGATACCTCTCCTGGGTCCAACCTTAAAGGGATCTACATCTCCCTGTTTTTCCTGCTGTATCATGCTAGGTCCTATTCTAATGGGACCTACAACTGTTCCTGATCCTGTGTTCCTGGTATCCTGGAGAAGCCAGCTGGCAGCTAAGATTACTAGAACCCTGACAATCTAGGGGTGTTCCTGTAGCTGAACGCAGGAGGGTTTGGGTCGCACCTGGTCCCCTCATCCCTGTGTCCTCACACACACATATATATATATTTGTGTATATATGACACATTTGTGTGTCCCAGCTCAACTTCTCAGAATGTAGTGTAATAACTGTTTTTTTTTGGAACTCTGAGCTGGAGGTAGGTTTTTTTAGCTTGCTTTAGACATTCAAATGTGAACACAAATGTACTTTTTATTTACTGTACTACTGTACGGTGGAGGGCTTCTATCGCTCTTTTGCCCACCATATTATAAATAATTGTTGTGGTGAACTACCTACTCATAATTTCCAGAACACAAGCTGAGATCCCGCTCCATGCTGATGATAGCCAGTAAGCTTGAAACAGCTGTACATGGATTGGATACTCGGCCTGTGTTTATTCCTACCTTGGCTTTGCATTAAAGCTGTGTAATACAGCATGCATAAGCTTAAAGGAAGCCATGTTTGAAAATGGCTATGGAATGAAGAGCGAGGCATTTGTGGCCACATTTGTGTGTCCCAGCTCAACTTCCCAGAATGCAGTGTTTTTCTCGGAACTCTGAGCTGGAGGCAGGTTTTTTTTACTTGCTTTAGACATTCAAATGTGAACACAAATGTACTTTTTATTTACTATCTATCTATCTATATATATATATATATATATATATATATATATAATGATGACAAATGATTGAGACACAGCTCTGATTAGATGACCAATGGATAGGATTCAAATGAACAAAGGATAGGATCACTTTTGTTCACTGGATTTTAGTTGCTAACTGTTAAACAGCTGTATGTTGACCTATACTGGGCCACATTGGACTATAAAGCCATAGATTGCAGATCCTTTTTGTAGTGTATTAAAACAAAAACATTACTGATACCTTATGGAATATCAGCCTTGTTCTAGTCCAGTTGCATTTCATTGGTACGTTCTGGTCTGCTTTAAATAGGCGGTACTACTGCAATAAATTACACTACAGCAGATTTTACTCAGTTTGGCTTGTGTAAACAGGTTAATTTTCATGATGAGCCAATAACTAGTGTGGACCCCCATGGCTTCTATAATTAACCACCCTACCACAGAAGTCCAGAAGACAACAATGGCAACTACAATTAACCAAAGTACCAAGGAAGTCCTTAACGGACCCCTGAGACATCTAAATATTACCTCTATATCACAGAGATCCCCAATGCACCCCCATGTCATTTAGGATTAACCCCTGTACCACAGAAATCCTCAATGGACCCACATGACACCAAACATTAACCCCATACCATGGGGGTCCTCAACAAACCCCCATGGTATTAGTAAGAATAACTATTGGGTCTTCATGGACCGCATGCCACCTAACATTAGTCCCATAGCACACAGCTCCTCAGCAGGCCCCCATGATACAGGGAGTGCAGAATTATTAGGCAAATGAGTATTTTGACCACATCATCCTCTTTATGCATGTTGTCTTACTCCAAGCTGTATAGGCTCGAAAGCCTACTACCAATTAAGCATATTAGGTGATGTGCATCTCTGTAATGAGAAGGGGTGTGGTCTAATGACATCAACACCCTATATCAGGTGTGCATACTTATTGGGCAACGTCCTTTCATTTGGCAAAATGGGTCATAAGAAGGACTTGACAGGCTCAGAAAAGTCAAAAATAGTGAGATATCTTGCAGAGGGATGCAGCACTCTTAAAATTGCAAAGCTTCTGAAGCGTGATCATCGAACAATCAAGCGTTTCATTCAAAATAGTCAACAGGGTCGCAAGAAGCGTGTGGAAAAACCAAGGTGCAAAATAACTGCCCATGCCACTTGCCACCAGTTTGGCCATATTTCAGAGCTGCAACATCACTGGAGTGCCCAAAAGCACAAGGTGTGCAATACTCAGAGACATGGCCAAGGTAAGAAAGGCTGAAAGACAACCACCACTGAACAAGACACACAAGCTGAAACGTCAAGACTGGGCCAAGAAATATCTCAAGACTGATTTTTCTAAGGTTTTATGGACTGATGAAATGAGAGTGAGTCTTGATGGGCCAGATGGATGGGCCCGTGGCTGGATTGGTAAAGGGCAGAGAGCTCCAGTCCGACGCAGACGCCAGCAAGGTGGAGGTGGAGTACTGGTTTGGGCTGGTATCATCAAAGATGAGCTTGTTGGGCCTTTTCGGGTTGAGGATGGAGTCAAGCTCAACTCCCAGTCCTACTGCCAGTTCCTGGAAGACACCTTCTTCAAGCAGTGGTACAGGAAGAAGTCTGCATCCTTCAAGAAAAACATGATTTTCATGCAGGACAATGCTCCATCACACGCGTCCAAGTACTCCACAGCGTGGCTGGCAAGAAAGAGTATAAAAGAAGAAAATCTAATGACATGGCCTCCTTGTTCACCTGATCTGAACCCCATTGAGAACCTGTGGTCCATCATTAAATGTGAGATTTACAAGGAGGGAAAACAGTACACCTCTCTGAACAGTGTCTGGGAGGCTGTGGTTGCTGCTGCACGCAATGTTGATGGTGAACAGATCAAAACACTGACAGAATCCATGGATGGCAGGCTTTTGAGTGTCCTTGCAAAGAAAGGTGGCTATATTGGTCACTGATTTGTTTTTGTTTTGTTTTTGAATGTCAGAAATGTATATTTGTGAATGTTGAGATGTTATATTGGTTTCACTGGTAAAAATAAATAATTGAAATGGGTATATATTTGTTTTTTGTTAAGTTGCCTAATAATTATGCACAGTAATAGTCACCTGCACACACAGATATCCACCTAAAATAGCTAAAACTAAAAACAAACTAAAAACTACTTCCAAAAATATTCAGCTTTGATATTAATGAGTTTTTTGGGTTCATTGAGAACATGGTTGTTGTTCAATAATAAAATTTATCCTCAAAAATACAACTTGCCTAATAATTCTGCACTCCCTGTATAACTATCTGTAACCATGGGGGTCCTCGAGGACCCCCATGGTACATAACATTAACCCATGTGCCATGGGGGTCCTCTCGAACGTATGACAATTTGACGTATGAGTGAGTACACACAGGCTTTGGTAAAATCTCAGCACTCATAAGAATTTTAAGTGAAGTGGGGAATTCTGGGATTCCATGTGAGAGGTTTACAAGGTTGCCCTGATTGTCTAGATGGTCTGTCATGAGCTGTGATGGACTGAGATGCATCCCAAAGTTGCAAAATATACTAAGTTATATCCTCAGAAGGTAAGATACCGAATCAGTTGACAAAGGAACATTGTTGCCTGCATTAAAGAATATTCTGGTAAGATAAAAATGCAAAGGAATCTACAGAGATATATTGTTGGTATAATGTCTTAAGTTCCTGTATTTAATATTAGTTACATTCAAGGAATAGCACCCCTAATATATTTTTCTATATAAGAATCTTCACCATATTTAATGGAAGATACTTTTTAGCACATCTGGCCCCCAGTCTTAAATACATTACACAGACGGTAACACAAAGAATAATAAAGAGTAATAGAACAATATTGCATTTGTCTATAGACAGAACACACATATGCCTGTGGGAGTCTATTATGAAACATAAAAATTGATTATTCCACTTGCATGACCTAACAGCAAATCAACTAAAATAATATGTGCAGGCAACATGGAAATCAATGGGGAAGACTTGACTGAAAATAACAATAGAGCTCAATGAAATATTAATAAAAATATTTAATGACTTCAATGCATATCATACAGATTAATTAATGATCTCATTTTGATAGATTGTGTTTTTGAGATTCAAGATCTAAAATGTTAAAACACGTCTGTGGATGCATCAATATATCATGTGATTTACTGAGAGAGATGGAACAATGCAAGCTAAGCAGACTTATGTGTGACTACAGCAAATTGACTCAATAAGATTGCTATAAATCACCCATCCTTGGCTATAAAGATAAACTTTATAAGTAAATGGAACATAAATGTAGGCATGAAAAGGCATTTTAGACTATACCAGAGAAGTCTAGCCATGAGCAAAACTTCAAACATGTCTGCAAACCTTAAACAACTGTGAAAACTGTTCCTAATTACATGATTAGTTCCCCCTGACTGCAAGTCAAAGAAAAGAGGAAGGTATCTCAAAACAAGTAACAAAAACAGAACTCTGGAGTGTGCAGAGTAATTTAATTATTTACCAGCTGAAAATTATGCTTGCCAGAAACAGTTGAATTATTACCTTCTTTTTGTGTTAACATTGTTAAAGTTTATATATATTATGAATAAAAAAGGTATCACTATTCACTGCAATACATCCACTAGCTCCGTGATGTCATTATGGAGGAGTTGAAAAGGACTCCAGTGGCAACCTGTGAAGCTCTGGTGAACTCCATGTCCATGGGGTTAAGGCAGTGCTGGAAAATAATGGTGGCCACACAAAATATTGACACTTTGGGCCCAATATGGACATTTCCACTTAGGGGTGTACTCACTTTTGTTGCCAACGGTTTAGACAATAATGGCTGTGTGTTGAGTTATTTTGAGGGGACAGCAAATTTACACTGTAATACAGGCTGTACAATTACTAGTTAACATTGTAGCAGAGTGACATTTCTTCAGTGTTGTCACATGAAAAGATCTAAAAAAATATTTATAAAAATGTGAGGGATGTATTCACTTTTGTGAGATACTGTGTATATAATGTCAAAAATATGGGCATTATATATTATATTTATATATTGTCAAGGGAGCTTTTTGTGCCAAGAGGTTTTCAACTGACAAGAGGACATCCTTTGAGGTTAGAACTAAAAAGATTCCACCTTAAAGAAAGAAAGGGGTACTTCACAGTAAGGGTGGTTAATCTGTGGAATTCTCAACCAAGAGAGGTGGTGACAGCGGATTCAATAGATAACTTTAAAAAGGGATTGGATATATTTTTAAATAAATAGTGTATTTAGGGTTATCCAGGATAATTAGAGATGGAGTATTGAACCAGAGAGAAATCCGATCGCCAGTATCTGGGGTCAGGGGGTCAGGAAGGAATAAATGTTTTTCCCTTTTGAGACAATTGGCAAAGTTTCACTTGGGTTTGCCTTCCTCTGGATCAATTAACAACTAATCCACATATTGCAGATCAGAGAAGATCTTAATAGATTGAACTTGATGGGCTACAATACTTTTTTCAACCTCAATTACTATGTAACTATGTATAAATATATAAATATAAATAAATATATATATATATATATATATACATAGTAAATAAATAGTACATCTGTGTTCACATTTGAATGTCTAAAACAAGTTAAAAAAAACTGTTTCCGACTCAGAATTCCAAGAGAAATAGTTATTAAACTGCATTCTGGGAAGCGGAGCAGGAACATGCAAATGTGCCCACACATGTCTTGCTCTTCAATCCATGAACCATGTCAAACATGGCTTCCTTTAAGCTTATGCCCACTGCATTAAACAGCTTTTATGCAAAGCCAATGTTGGATTATAAACAAGCTGAGAATCCTATCCACGTACAGCTGTTTCAAGCTTACTGTCTATCATCAGCGTGGTGCGGGATCTTAGCTTGTGTTGTGGACCTTATGAGTAGGTAAGTCACCACAACAATCATTTAATATATGGTGGGCAAAAGAGCGATAGAAGCCCTCCACTGTACAGTAGTACAGTAAATAAATAGTACATCTGTGTTCACATTTGAATGTCTAAGACAAGTTAAAAAACCTGTTTCCAACTCAGAAGTCCGAGAAAACAGTTATTACACTTTATTCTGAGAAGCTGAGCAGGGACATGCAAATGTGCCCACAAATGTTTCGCTCTTCAATCCATGAACCATTTCAAACATGGCTTTCTTTAAGCTTATGCCCACTCCATTAAACAGCTTTTATGCAAAGCCAAGGTTGGATTATAAACAAGCTGAGAATCCTATCCACGTACAGCTGTTTTAAGCTTACTGTCTATCATCTGTCTACATCTGTGTTCACATTTGAATGTCTAAAACATATATATAACATTTGTAGTAGGGACCCTCTCTCCTGGTAGCTGGTGTGTGGCCAAATCTACATCATCTTGGCCTGAAAAGAGGGCCAAGGCATAGAAAGGAGTGTTGTGAAAAAAGGGAAGATGTGGGTGGGTTGACTGTCAGCGTGCATGATGAAGATAGGTGAGTGGGGTTTAAATAGGTGGCATGGGGAGAGGGAACCTCCCACAATTTCAGGTGTTCATCTGATTATTTGTAGTAGAGACCCTCTCCCCTGGTAGCTGGTGTTTGGCCAAAGCTACGTCATCTTGGCCTGAAAAGAGGGCCAAAAATTGGCTAGACATTTATTGAGTAAGCCGTTTTGAGCTTCTCTTAGCTCAAGTTTAGGTCAGATATGTATCTGGCATAGCTGTTGGTTTTCCACCGCCCAAAGGATTTTAAGATATGGACGGGTGTTTTATTCTGTGAAGCTAATTAGGCCACTCCATTTCTGAAGGAGTGGCCCGAGTAGTTAAAGGGGTTATGGCTTAGGTGGACGAGGGCTAGTCTTATGCAGTGGGTGAGTGTTGGTGTAGATAATAGCTGGCTTGAGATGCTTAGTAATGGGGGAAGTCTTGGTTTGTGGTGTAATGCAGAATGGAGATGGTGAAGAGTGGTGACTAGGCACCGTGGGTCTGCAGTAGGATAGTAGGTTATGGTTACTGGATTGCGGCTGGTGTTAGTGAATGATATATGATTTGGCATGTGTCTTTGAGTTGTCATGTTTCGTAAGGTATACAGTTTGAGATTGGGATGTGGTGCATTTGTTTGGACATAGGTATCCAAAAATGGCCATTATTGAGGCGAGAAAATAAGTGATATGACGTTGCCGAATGGGTGTGTTTAAAGGTAGGTAATGATTTACTGGAAAGGTAGCTATCGATGGGGAGATGTGGGGGTTTTGGTCGGTTCGGAGGTTCTAGTGAGGATTTGAGAGTTTGACTGGGGAGAGGATAGGAGGTGGAATTGGGCTCCTGTGGGATAGGTTTTAATTGTGGATGGGTGGAGGTGTAGCGTGATTTAGTGGGCTGCAAAGGCCAAAAAGGTGGTGAGTACATGAATAAGGTGAGGGATGGCAGGAGCGACTGGTGTAGAGCGACTGGTGAAGAGCAACTGGTGAAGAGTGACTGGTGAAGAGCGCAGAGCGCCTGAGACTAAGCGACTGGTATAGAGCGACTGGGTAGGGCGCAGAGCGCCTGAGACTAAGGGACTGGTGTAGAGCAACTGGGTAGGGCGCAGAGTTCCTGAGACTAAGTGACTGGTGTAGAGCAACTGGGTGGGGTGACTGGTGTAGGGTGACTGGGTAGGGCACAGAGCGCCTGAGACTAAGTGACTGGTGCAGAGTGACTGGGTTGGGCGCAGAGTGCCTAAGCGACTGGTGTAGAGCGACTGGTGCTGAGCGACTGGGTAGGGCGCAGAGCACCTGAGAGACTAGTGTAGAGCGACTGGGTAGGGCGCAGACCACCTGAGAGACTGGTGTAGAGAGACTGGGTAGGGCGCAGAGAGCCTGAGACTAAGCGACTGGTGTAGAGAGCAGAGAGAGCGCAGAGACTGAGCATCTGGTTAGAGCGACTGGATAGGGTGCAGAGAGAGCACCGAGACTGAGCATCTGGTTAGAGTGACTAGTAGCGGGCCGAGGCTGGGCGCCGAGAATGAGCATCTCGTTAGAGCATCCAATTGGAGCGACTGGATGGAGCGCCGAGACTGAGCGCTTGGATAGAGCGCCTGGATGGATCACCGAGACTGAGTGCCTGGATAGAGCAACTGGATAGAGCGCCAAGATTGGGCACCTGGATAGAGTGACTGGATAGAGCGCCAAGACTGGAGTCTGGATAGGGCGCCTGGATCGAACACAGAAAGACCGTCAAGACTGAGCATCTGGTTAGAGCGACTGGGTAGGGCGTTCGAGAGAGAGCCGAGACTGAGCACCTGGAGAGAAAAATATTTATTTCCTGCTCAGAAATCCAAGGAATACAGTTATTGCACTGCGCTCTGGGAACCTGGGCAGGGACATATACAATATACACGGTTGTGTATATATATTTTATTTATTTATTTTTTTATTCATTTTTATTATTTTTAGAGGGAGATAAAGAAAGGGGAAATATGCAGAGGCAGAAAAGGGGAAGCAGCTGAAAAGTATTAGGATTTAATTGTTTTGTATGCATTTTCACAGAATTGCACCTTTATAGTCCTTTCAGGACCTGTAGAGCTCAGTGACTGGTAGAGACTGCCTGTGTGAGACCAGCTGCATGTAACAAAGTTGAGCAGAGATGGGGGAGGAGAGGAGTCCGGGACCATGCTCTGTGCTGTGTACATGTAGCAGCACTGGCAGCTCTAGACGCTGGGGACAAAGACAAGAGGTTTATGAATGAAGCTGGGAAACTGTACCCAAGCAGGGAGACCAATGGTGAGGAATAGAGCAGACACACTGGTAGATGTATACCAGATATATACATACAGGATGTCCCTGACCTGTGTCTGGGGAGTGGGGTATGGTCCTTCCAGGACCTGGATATAGAAGGAGGGGTCGGAGTACAGGCTTGGAGCAGGAAGAGGCCCCAGTGTGTTACATCAGTCCACAGTAGTGCATGATGTCAGGAGATGGGCAGAGGATAACTCATTTGGGACCCTCACATGACATGCAGCATCACCACCATAGTGGGAGAGAGAGAAATAGAGGAAAGGAAGTACGTAGAGATGCCACATAATATAAGGTACAGATGTGCACAACACATGTAGGCCTGACATTACAGAACCCATGGCTGTACTCACAGTGTTCATCCTCGTGTCCCCCGCCACAACCTAGGCCTACCTCCTCCTGACGGCCGGGCCCGCCCACTGCCTGTAACAGACCCGGCAATGGCTGTTCTACTAGGGCTGGGCAGTACACACAGGGGCCATGTAAGGGGACACATTGAAGGTATAATGTCACCAGCAGAGTGACATGGAGGGAATGTATATGTGTACATACACACGCACAGGGGTCGTGTGAGGGGACACATTGTGGGTATAATGTCACCAGCAGTGTGACATGAAGGGATTAAATATGTGTACATACACACACACAAAGGCTGTATGGGGGGACACATTGTGAGTAGGGAGGAATAATGTGCAGTGGGAGAGCATGCGGGAGCAGGGAGTGTATGAGAGCAGGGAGGAAGAGATAGGGGACAGGGTGCAGATGAAAGAGAGTAAGTGGGGGGAGAGGGGCTACCGGCGAGGTACGCATAGAGGGGAGCCAGAGGGTAGGTGCGGCAGACTGGAGCTCTCTGCGGGAGAGGGCAAGTGGGCAGCTGCCGGGTGACGAGGTGGGCAGTGAGAGCGAGATGAGATGGGGTAGTAGAGGGAGGAAAGGCAGGTAGATGGGGGTGCAGGGACTTACTGAGCCAGAGAAGCACAAGTATTCGCAGGTAGGACAGGAGACAACGAGTGAGCAGACTGGCAGAGGTTCCCCAAACAAATTGACTGTCAGCGTGCTTGATTAAGACATGGTAACAGATGGCTATGGGGAGAGGGACCTGATTTTATATATATATATATATATATATATATATATATATATACATATAATGTCCATATTTTGTGTTATTTTCAGTTATTTTATTTTTTATATAGAAAAATACTTTATTAGGATACTATTGATCCTGCTGTTTTATCTTAATTTCCTTTCAACTCTGTGATTATCAGTGTATCCTGTGTTTACAGGACCATCAGTATAAACTGATATATGAGAGTTGATTTGCCTATATTTATAATAACAGTACTATACAAGTCTGGGAATACATGGATCTGGACTATTACAAATAGAATATATTATTTCCATATCTATATTGTTTAAAGTACTGTAATCTTGGCACTGTGAAACAAGTTAGCAAGCACTTTTTCATTCATTTTTTCTGCGTTTTTCCAGGATCAATAGTATCCTAATAAAGTATTTTTCTATATAGAATTAAAGGGGTGTTAGGCACCCAAGGATACACATAAAAAGGTCAATTTAACAGATTTTTGTATTTTATTTTTTAAATGTGTTTGGAAAAAAAAAAACAGTCTGTCTGTCTCTGCATTAAGAAACAGTGTGAGCTATTATTTCTTGTATGATGTCAAATCCTAATTAAGGGATCTGTTTTTCCTGCGTCTCCATAAATGATAACCTGATCTGAATTGTTGGGTGCTGAGATGAATAAAGTCACAACCTAGAGATTGTTCCTGTAAACTAAAGTGTAAGAATTACGGTGACGTGGATCCCTCTTCTCTGGGTTGTGACACCTGAGAACTGACATGATATAAAAAAGAACTGGAGATACTGATTAACTAAATATTTGTATTCACTAATTCTTTAAAAGCTGGCATTATTTTTTTCTCTGTAAAGATTTTAAAAATCTAAACTATTTGCTTTTTATTCTCTATTTTGTTATTATCAATATAAAAATAAAATAACTGAAAATAACACAAATTATAGACATTATATATTACTTTAGTTTACAGGAACAAGCTCCAGGTTGTGACTTTATTCATTTCAGCGCCTAGCAATTCAGATCAGGATATCATTAGTGGAGAAGCAGGAAAAACAGATCCCTTAATTAGGATTTGACATCATACAAGAAATAGCAGCTCACACCATTTCTAAGTGCAGAGACAGACTGACTGTTTATTCTTTTTCCAAACACATTTAAAAAACAGAAAACAATAAACCCCCATCTCCCCCTACCCACTTTCCTTAGCCAAACCCCCTCTGGTTTTGCTCTGCTGTCAGGAATAGTGGGGGTTATCTATCCAGTCAAGCTTATCAACTTTTACTACTATCTGAAGCCAGAGAGAGTGGATGCCTAGCCGCTCTGTGGGGCCATATATCCATATAAATTCTTGCAGAAACGTAACCCTTTATTTTCCCACTAACAAAACTGGTGGAAAGTGTATATCTGTTAGTTACCGGTAAAATAACAGCATTAAATTGCACATACAAACAATATGTCACAGTCCTTACAACAAGTCTCATGTTTATTTTAATAGCCTTTGATATTAGCAATCCAGTATGTTATAGTCCCAAATAACAGGGTTGCATGTGGGGTTCAGTGGAGTCCCAAAATCAGTCAAGACACTAGGTAAAAAAGCTTTGTAGTTGAAACTATTATCCATTAGAGCCCCTTACATTAATCAAAAATATAAATAAACATTGATTGAGAAAATAGTTTATTATTACTCATCACTATATTTAACACTCCCTTTCTGGATCACTACCTTGTCTTGGTAAAGGGGCTTGTGTTTTTCAATGATGCTGTGACTTAAACCACGTAGGGTCACTCAAGATGGGCAGGTCATAGCAGAGAAGTCAGACAAATCGAATCCACTCAAGAAGGAACTGGCAAAATATTGTTTTTCTTCTCTAACTGTTAATCAGGAGTCCATCTCTGAAGAAATAGTTGGAAGACAATATCAATACATACTAAACCCTAGTTTGCAATCTAATTGTATTTAGCACAGACTACCCTAAGACCTTTCCACCAGTTTTTTGTTTTATGGAAAAAACAGTTCAACAATCTGTCTATACATTTTAAAAGTTCTTATTTTTTTCTGATCAGACTAACTTTTTATAAAAAAATATGGTTGTCCATAATTTGGTTCATAAACCACAATGTGGTTCTCCAACTCTTCGCGAGCCACTCCTCCCATTTACTTTACAGGCCTTGTGATGATATATATATATATATATATATATATATATATATATATATATATAATATAACATATTTTATACATATGTGAGTACTCACCAGCACCTCCTGATCCCACCTGCCCCTCTTGATCTCTCCCCTCTCTTGATTCCCCCCACTGGCCCCTCTTGATCCCCCATGCTGATCCCCTCTTGGCCCTTCCTACCTCACCAGCAGCACACCACCGCACTGCAGCCTTTCCTTGCACTGTAATCTTCCCTTGCGGGGCATCTGCTATTAGGCAGGGAATCACAATGATGTCACACACTAGTTATTCAATGCCTGAGAGCAGATGCTCTGCAAGGGAAGGATACAGTGTGGCGGTGTGCTGCTGGAGAGGTAGGAAGGGCCAAGGGGGGATAAGCAGGGGGGATCAAGAGGGGACAGGGGGGATCAAGAGGGGCAGGGGGTTCAAGAGAAAAGATCAAGGTGGGGAGGTTCCGGGGGAGGGATCAAGAGGAAACCGAGGGGGGGGGGATCGGGAGGGGGGGTCAAGGTGGGGTTCAGGAGGTGCCATGGGGAGGATCAGGACGGGGGGTTGAGAGCTCCAGGGGCCCTCTGCAGGCGCGGTGCCTTGGTGCACTCCCCCGGCTTCACTGGCGGTAGCTCCGCCACTGTGTCTGTCTATCTATATCTATCTATATATCTATCTATCTAGAGAATAGATAGATATTAATAATAATTATATCATGTGAGTACATTTCAATATTAATAACATTTCATAAATGGGAGGTGATCTTTTCTAAATGTTTTTTTGTGGTGTGACAGTACAGGAGCAGGGAGCTAGCATTTGTTAGATAATAGAGAAATATTATAATGTAGTTGACACAAATATCAAGTTAAACTCATAAGGCAGATACACAAGATGATGCAAGGGACAGAATCACATACACAAAGTTGTTGAGAGTCTGTTTTTATCTAAGATTCTAAGTACCTCAATACTGAGCTAAATTGTGCTATATTACAGTTTAAGATCATACACATTAGAAACTGTTTTATCAGACAGTTCATCTCAGTTACATTTTGGATGTTTTCTCTATACCAAAGTGAATTTGTACTTTTCCAGTGGAACAAATTGTATTGTTTTTTGTCTATTTTTAATCTTCATTGTCACATTTGTATTGCTCTGACCATGAAGGTGGAATTAAAGGTTACGTTTTAAAGTTTCTCTTTGCCCTTTATTCCCATCACTTATATTTGGCTGAACATATTGACCCATAATTCAAAGCACAGAGTGCTAAATGGTATTTCTACTTTTTCTTGTGATCACTTTTTAAGACAATAGATAAAGGGTTTTGCTCCATTGTTTTGTATTAATAAAGTTAATATCAGTTGGAGGTCAGAATTTGTGTGTTTTCCACTATTTCTGTTAACTTTTATATAACTATTGGTCTTTTTTGGATTGGAAAGCATAGTTATATTATACTGTGCCTTCTATACTTATTATATGTCATTGAGAAAGACTTATATTCAAAACACATTTGACACCTTTATGCTTGTGCTTTATACTTTTATTTTATATTGTATATGCACTATTTATTTGTTTTATTAGCTATTATCTATTTGTTTTTTGGCTGTGTGTATACTCTGTGATCCATACATGACTACATGGTGAGAGCTGCACCTCTGTGTGCATCTATGGTATGTACCCACCGCTTATCTATACAGTAGTTTTATTACTCATTATCTCCAAGTGTTTTACACTGTTAGGGCCTTTAGTGTTTGCTGATATTAGGAGAGGAGGTTTTAGCCACTATCCCTTGAGTTTATACTGTTTGCCATATACCTATTCTATGAGGTTTATCCTATAGGGAATACAGCTCTTTCTTCACCTGGCAGCTTTTTTTATGGAAGTTTTGGAAGATATTCCACTATTACAGTGAGCATCAAAGAATCTGCGGTGTGTATATCGCCGAAAGAGACCTACACATGTGAGCCTACGATCAATTTTTTTTTTTTTACATACCTCACATATTTGTTCTAATAAAATGTTATTGATCTGCACCATTAAGATAGCTTGGAGCTTATTTCCCCCCATTCCCTCTTGTTTTCTATATATTGAGACCACACTAGTGAACAGTGTTGGTTTATAATAAGTAGCCGAAATCCATATACAGATAAAGAGATCTGTACTACACCATATCCATCCCAGGAACTTGATAAATAAGATCATCTGGAGGAATTTGAACAATTTAACCTATTGACCTTTGTGGTTATTGGGCTTGTTTTTTCAAAGTAAGAGATATTTTCTTCATATTCACTTATTATTGGAGGATGGTGTGTATATATTGAGATTTTATTATAATAGAATATTGTGACATTGACTTGATTTTATATATTTGTACACATTGATATTACTACTATTTTCGATATTGTGCTGACTCCTATTTTTATCTCCTGTTGACACCCATTAGTTTATTTGTCTTTTTTTCTTCATCTGCATCTATTTATTTATTTATATATATTTTTCTTATATACATCTACATCTACTGTTTGTGTATGAACTATTGTTTGTTTACAAGCGCTGTGATTTAAGTGAACGACTACATATTTGGAATGTTGACTTTTGTCTTGTTGCATTTCTGTTCTAACTATTATACAAATTGGTGTTAACCCCCAGAAAACTTTAATTGACTCCATTTATTTAATAACTTTTTAAGACTCAGAACATTTTCTAGGTTCTTATATTGATTTATCCAGGCTATTATATAAGCGTATATCCCTGTGGTAATAAACTGCTGTTAACTCAATTATTCTCTCCCATACATATGTTAGTTTGTTACTCACTCTTTATCTGCACATTGTTTACAATATAATTTTTCAGTGTTACTGTAAGACATTTTATGTTGGACCACCATCACTAACTAAAAGAAATCAATTCAGAAATAGGGACGGAGCAATTTAAATACTGGATTCTGATTGGCTGAAATCTGACACATATTTGAGCCAGTTGGAAGCCATGCAAAATATTTATAAGATGAGGGTGTGGTCAGAAAGCCTTTAGCTGGAGGGGAATCTCCTCAAATGAAGAGCTCTGTTAGTTAAGTTAATTTTTTTTTTAGAGTGGGGAGACTTTATAGGTTTCCGTAGGCTGAAGATGAGAATCAAGGGTATTCTAGTAAAAATGAAGAGGACCGATGTATTTTAGTACCATTAATGTAAGCTGCTTTATCGATGGCTGAAAAGTGATGAACCAGGGAGTTGTTGACCATTGCTGTAGCATCCTCAAAGGGTGGTTAAATTGGATTTTCCCCCTTACAGGCTTAACTTTTTATTTTCAGTAGTTTCTATTTTTTATTTTATTATGTTTCCTGTAAGCCATTTTTATTTTTACATTTCTTTAATGTTATTATTTAATTTATTTACTAGGGGGTTGTATAGACCTCCGTGGTGAGATACAGTACATGGGGGTCCATAACTGGTCCAGCTTTAGGTACCATGGTGTCTGAATGGATGACTGCTGTATAGGGGTTAATGTTAGGACTCCCCATGGTTATTGATTAGATTACCATGGGGGTCCATACCAACTATTTCATAAATCGCAGAGACTAGTGTAGACCGGAGAAGTAGTCAAAATATTATGGTTTTGAATTGGAGCAAATGTGCTTCTAAACATCTGGGATTCATTATTTATGCAAATAAATCAACTGTAAACCAATGTCAACTTAAAGCAGATAGAGAGTCCACAATCAAAGGGGAGACATATGTGGTCTAAAGCAGCAGCTCTCTACAAACCAGTTCTAGGATTAGTGATGGTCCCTGAGATCTTATCTGTCAGTATTCTGGAATAAAGAAGGACGAGGAGATTCTAATACTTGAAATATATCACTTCCATTAGTCATAGTTATGGACAGATTAATGCAGAATTTATCTGCAGCTATCTGCAGTAAAATGTACTCTATTAAAAATGTGTGCAAAACTAGATAACATTGCAATATGTCACATGTGTCATCCTTTTAGAAATGTTCTGCATCTCAAAAGCGATCTACATGAGCACTGGAAGGTAACCAGCTGGTCCCCTGGTCAAAACTGGTTATAAAGTATTGTGGTTTTTCACATTGGTATATATCACACGCATTCTATAGATAGTATGTTATTATGAAAACAAAGATATAATGTTTGCAGAACCAATAAAATTCAGTTAGCCATCTGTTAGCATATCAGAATGTCAAATTGCCAGACTGTTCTTTGCAAACATAATTGTGTTTATAGCTTTTATTTAAATACATGTCAATCCCAGCATATTACAGTCTTTATTGCAGATAAAGTGGTGATCAATGTGTGCACTTTAAAAAACAAAACTAAATATCTGAATAAATATTGCAAATAAAAGCATACTTTATGCTTTTATGACCTGATAATGCATTACTATACATTCAAATCACATATTTATCACATATATAGTTCTCAGCAGTGCAGGCTTGCCAAAAAACACTAAATACAAAATTAAATTAAAACAAAAATACACACACACCAAGGGGGGACAGCCAGAATGGCTGAGAATGAGGTTACACGCAAATTTAAATAGAATTTAAAGATTTTCGCCACTCAAAAATCCCCTAAGAAAAAATGGCCGCGCCAAAAACTAAAACAAGGCTACTTGACCCCTAAGCACGCAAAACACCACCAAGCACATACGCCTTTTACACAGAACCGTACAACCTACTAAATACACTATTAGGAAGAACACTAAATGCTCCACACTCGCCTGACACATACACAAACGCAGCCATTTTACAACACTAACTGCACACTAATAACATTAACATTACAAAATGCGGAAATAAACAGCTAAACAAACGGCTTCCCCTCGCGCACGCACCCTATTTACACTACACCCTGCACACATTGCTGACACTTACACCTCGGCTCACCAACAGTGAAAATCTACAGTATATGCTGCAGGAACATCAAAACAGATTGTTAGCTCTTCAGCATATTGCTTCCTGCATATATTAATTATAAATAGGTAAAGTATATTAATTTATAACTTTACTAATTAATTAATTAATGTATTTATTTATTTTTTTCAAAGGTTTTTATTAGGTAACTAAATAAACAGGAGAATAGCATAAAAGCCAAGTAGCAGTTTGACATTATTAACATACAGTCATACCCAATTAAGGGGAAAAAGAAAGAAGAAAAGGTTAACATTACATTACACCATAAGAAAATACCATATAATAGTTGAAATCAAGTATGCCAAAAAGATCTATACCCACTTGTGGGAAGGTCTAAGGGTAGCCAGGTTACCTAAGTTTTTCCAATTTTCTAAGGAAAAAGTTTACCTAAAATAAAACAGTTTGGTAGGCTCGGTCTAGCAGAGCAAACATCCAGAGCCTAAGTAAGAAACAAACAGAAAAGAAAAGCAAAAAACAAACTATGTTGTATAGACACAATATAACTCTAATTTAACTAAAACAGTATATTAAAAGAGAAAAATAAAAAGCATTGTTGACTACACATGAAATTAAAAATTTGAAAACAGATTTTTTTCTCAAGGGTACTGAAGTATAAGTCCTGTTGGTTACCAGCTCGGATCCACCGCCCGTCCCGCCTCCTCCAGTCCCCGGTCCGCAGCTCCAATGTAAGAATTAGCAAAATATAGCATAATGTTAATTAAGAAGACTTCACTTGATAGGGGGTCTATAGGGAGAATGAATCCAGGGATTCCATATCTGGAGAAAAATAGGCATACGGTCCTCCAGTAAATGGGTTAGCCTTTCATTTATAGCAATGTACTTCATCTTATTGATGACTGATTGTAAAGTAAGAGTGGGAGATTTTCATTGCCTGGCTATATGGCTCTTTGTTGCTAGCATTAAGTATTGAAGGAGTGAGCCATGCACTGGGGAGTAAAACGCGTACTCTCTTTCTCCCTGATGTTTCAGTCTCCTCGAGCAGTCTCTGGATGTGCTTACGTTTTTTGGAGAATTTATCTCCCTGGGACAGAGGGCCTATCCATGCTAGGGTCTAGAGCTAAGTTGATATCTCCCCCCCCCCTAGAATGATATTGCCTGTATCTATTGATTTGAAATGAGCAAGGAGTTTAATGCGACTATTATGGAGGGCGGTAGTGGGGGAGTACAGAGCTATAAGAGAGATCCTAGTGTTCAGAAGGAATCCTGATAGTAAAATGTAGTTGCCCTCTGGGTCAATTTTTTTACTCTCCACGGTGAAAGGGAAGACTAATTAATTAATTTATTAACATTAAAAAATACATACACAGAGAAAACAAAATAGAAAAATTACAGAATCACAATAAACGCTGAAAGCGATCAGCGCGCGCCTCACAAGCAGTCCCAACGCTGTTTACAGGACCATAACTACACCAGAGGAGAGGCTCACAATGCAAGCCAAAAGCCCATCAGCTCAAACCTTACAATGAGCGCCAAAGGAGCTCTCATAACAAAATATACACCAACCAAGAGGCTCGCGATGAGCGCCGAAGGTACTCACACAACCAAAATACTTACTTTCTGTACCAAACAGCATTACCTGCCTTACAATTCTATTGTCGTCATTTTTTGACGGGCAAGTCACTAGTTTTATATAAAAAAGAGCAATGTTCCTGTGTCCAGTAAAATGCAAATTATGTGAAAACTTAAACTAATAAAATGATGAGGTCAAATTACTTATCACCAGTTTGGATAAATAAAATGAAATGAAAGGAATTCATAAAATGAAATATATTCATTTTAGACAGCAGTAAGATAAGAAAATTAGATAAAGGAGCTCATGAGCTATTCAGTGTCTCAACTAATGATTGATTTGCAGCCCAGAAAAACCTGGCTAGCAAGGATTACATACTATTTCATTTTATGGTGAATTTCTGTCTACTGCAGCTTTTCCAGGCAAGGATAATGATATTATTACTTATTAGCAGATATGTACTAAGCTAGCCAATAGTTACTCTAATCACGGACAACCATCTTCAATAAAGTGCAGAGCAGCATAGCCTCTATCAGAGTATATCTACTGTATATACAATTATATTTAGGAATCATCTCTTCAACAAATTCTGTCGTCATTTAAAGAACTTCTGTACCCACGCTGTACTTTCAATATATTATTCATTCAAAGGTAAACATTAGGCATGACAACAAATAAGGCAAAATAAATATCTCACATAAACAAGTTTTTTTTTTAAGTTTACTAAGTAATGCAACTCCAAAATAGTTTAAAGAGTTTTATAGTTCAGAGGCAGCTTTAGTGTAAAAAACATGTTTAAATCAACCTTTCAGACTTAGAGCACTGTTGTTGTTAATTATCAAATCTGGAAAATACTTGAATATATTCTCTAAGCTTACTTTAGGGGTGTGAAACCTTAGAAGAGGTTGTGATGCATGAGAAACAATCATCATAGTCCCTTCAAAAACTTCTCCATATTGAAAACCATATTTCTTTGTAACTTCTCATACCATCGATAGCCTTTACCATGAGGGTACATCATTGTTTTGCATGTTTTATGAGTGTATTTGTTGTGTTGTATGCAAAATAACTGCTGTGATCATTTTCCCTATCACAAGTTACCACATAAGCAGCTATTCCGCTCCAGCTAAAAGATGATAAAACGAACATTCCCACAATTAATTAATTTTATATATTTATATTTACAGTGGTTTCTAATTAAACTGGATAATGTTTACAACTGTATATATTCTCAATGTACTGATCCATTTCTATTTTGATAGAATGCACAAGGAATATAAGGTAAAAATATCTTATTTAACTTTTTCTGATAATATCTGATGCCTTTAGATTTTGGTACAACTGCTCACAATAATCTATTGTAATGTGAATATTAACTTTGTATGAGCTATATTCATTAGTTCTAAACACACATTATCAGTGAGTAAATTAACCTGAGAAAAAAGGGGAAAAAAAGCAGATTCACATTTATATTTACAAGTTAAAATTATAGTAAATATTTTTTGTATTTTAAAATAGTTGTTATTTTTAATATTTAAATAATTCACTGGAAATACTGGGGGCCTCATTCTATTATCCAGAGTGCTTGGAGCACCTCAGACCCGCCCACGCCGCAGCCGGAAAATAAACAGTTAATTTAAACGCGGGTTTGGGCTGATGTGCAAGCTTGAGAGTGGGTTACTTTTAATCCTCATGTCCCCCAATATGATCCCTAGCATTTACAGAGCTGTACAGTGCTGTCTTGAATTTATTTTTGACTTTTTAGATTTCAGAGCTTACGGCCGGTTGCAATATTTACGGCCGGCCATAAGAGGAGATCCTTGCGGGGCCGTTTAATTGAATTGCGAGTTAACAGAACCCCCGCAAGGAATCGCAGCCTTACGGACGGTTTACGGCCGATAATAGAATGAGGCCCTAAGTGTTTCTACCCCACTATATCATACAGCTTATCTATATGAAGGGGTGTATGGTCCATTTATACTATTTTACTACTAAGTACATCCAGTACAGCAGGGCTATTGCAACCTATTCATACTTAATGTATATAACAAGTCATGAAGCAATGAAATGCGCCATACATATGGCTGCTTAATAAAAATGTTCCAATATGTCTGAAAGTATGTTCAGTAATAGGAATCAGTGAACATGTTGCAAATTACCTCATGTAGCAATTTGCTGAACAGCTGATTAACCATTTGGTTCACATGCTTGCAAGCTTTTTAATATTGGCTCGTGAGTTCTATCCTTGACACATAGAATCAGGATTTCACCGTTTTTGGAAACAGTGAAACAGTAATTTATGAAATTTTAATACACATTTTTATTTTTGTGCTTGTAGAAAATGTTGTACTATTGAAAATATTTATTTGGTTACTGTTTTTATTGAATTTCACTTAATATTTTTGTAGTAAGATTAAAATGATTTATTAAAAATAAAATTATATTATTCTTATACATTATTTAATAGCAAACAACTTAGGAGGTTGTAACACAATGCCATGTAATATTGTATTACACTCTGAAATTATTTGTTATGTATATTGCAAATATATTGTTTTCAAAACACCAAAGTGAACTAGAGGCTCTAACAGCCTGTGTCCCCATTTTAACCCGTGCAGCGGGGGTCTTGATCTTTTTATTTTCAGTATTGTCCTTTTTGTTTATTTTCAGTAATGCCCTTTTTTATTTTCACTAATGTCCTTTTTTTACTTTGTGTAATTATGTGATTTATGTAAAACAGGATGATATGGGGACACTGCGGGGGTCTCGATGGGGACCCACAGCATTGGGGAGGTTAATTTTAGGTGCTGGGGGGGGGTACTTGAATTAGCCACAATGGCAGGACTTGTGTTTTTAATTGCCGAGGGGGTCTCAATCGGGATTACAGAAGCAAGGGCTGATGTCGGGAGCCTGCGTGTGATCATGCACGCTTTCATTAACCATGATGGCAATCTGTTTTGCCATTGGCTAATTCTGACCCATTGCTACGTGCTAGCTTAATTGATCATCCAACATGCAAGGGTGTGGGTTAAGATTTTGCCTCTCTCGCTCGTAGCTTGCAGCCCCTTCTAATTTAATAGCAATGTAACTCGGGATAATTTGAAGCACCTAGAGCTTAAAAGCTACACGATGGAGTTACGAGCTGGAATTTAATATGGCTATAAATAAGCAGTGTATTAATCTTTCCTACCTGATTCACAAAAATTGTCTCTGGTATAATTCACATTAGTACTAAGATCCAATCTCCCACTGGCAATTCAATTCTGCAATTGCTAAGAGTTGCCGAGATATTATGCAGTAGATGGGAGAAAGGCAGTTCAGCAGGTTAGTGATCTTTAAAACTTTCCAGATAACTTTTGTCTGAAAAAAAATACTTTTTCACTCTTCTATATTAAACAAAATGTTATGATCTGATCAACATACAACATATTATAACGTCCATGGTACTTCAACACTAAGAGGCAGTGGGCATGACGTGGTGCCAGAGGAGAAGACCCTGATGATGCTGTTATATTGTTAGGACATGGACACTGGAAGTACACAGAGTTTGGAAGTTTGTAGGGGCATATGCAATAATCACATTTAGATAAGCAAAAGTATTAGCCATTATATTTTACTCTGAATTATTAATTTGTTACTTTAGTGAGTGCTGTATAAGTGGAGTGTTGAATACTGCCTAAAAATAGCAGAAGGTCAAGCAAATAGTTAAAAGAATGTGTTTTAATGGACAGCTCCTGTTCAAGTCACTTGTTTGTCAAGTATGTACCAAACTGAAAATATTAGCAATTGTGTAAGACCATGGGAATCCATTTTGTTTTTTTACATTATGTATTAAGACCTGGATGATAGGGGTAGGTGTTTTTAGTTATCAATAGATGGAGAGACAGAGGAAGGGGTAATAGGCAGAAGTCCAGAGACGTTGTTTCATAATAGGATATGGTTAAAATTGATACCACACCCTTTTCCCATCCCTAGCCCTGCAGCAGATGCCACAGCTCACCATAAATGTAAATGTCCCTTTCACACACTTCCACCAGTGTTTTCATGGATCCCCCCATGGCCATGCTGTATTACTTTTTTTTGCTGCCTATTCATTTAGTCAGACTTTAAGTTTTCAAATATGTATTTTCTTCATTGTGCAATTGTCCTTTCAGCAATTGAAGACAAACAGGTTTTGTTCATGTCACAGCAACTAGAGAGATAGGACTGTAAGTAGTCAAGGAGAGAGTCTAAGTAGAGCACAGTTACTGTGTATGCTGTTATTTCTTTTTGTGTAATTTGAGCTCTATTTATTTTTCTGTAACAATCTAACAACATTAGCAGTAGTGTACACCATAAGCATAAAAGCATTTTAGAAGAAAATATAATTTTAGCAGTCTCTGCTTGTTTCATGGGCATTTCTGCCTAGTACTGTGAGTTGGCCTGCAGTGTAATCCCACTGGACTTGCTCTTCCAGTTAGTCCTATTGCCAAGTGGTACTTCTTAGTGTTAGTATTTTGATAGAATGTTATTGAGATCTTATATGAACCTTAGTTTACTCCCAGATCTTATACTGTTAGAAAAAAGGCAATGGCTGATGCCATTAAAGCAAAGTTAAATAAAATATTTTAAAATATATAATATAGGCTGTATTTATTTATTTTCAACGTTCTACAACACTTTGCCCATTAACAAGTAAAGTGCTTCATAAGTGCATGCTATAAAAATATATTCCCCAAGAATCACATTCTTGCATTTAGACCACCAAACCTGAAACATGCATTGATCAGAAAAAAATTGACCAATGAACAGCTTAACAGAGAAAATGTCAGTATTTGCAAACTATGGTAGCACATCTGTAAAGATGACGCACCACACATAACAACAATACAAATAATATCAGAGGGGCATATTCATGCACATCCTCCAATGTGGTTTACATAATACAATGTAGCTGTTACATTGGAAAAAGCAGCCAAAAATTACATCTAAGGATGAATCTACACACATAAGAGTAACACATTATATGACTCAGTATTCATACCACATATACTGCATAGAATAGACAGCTGATTGTTTATATACTCTGCATATCACTTCTGTATTGCAATAACTAAATATATAGGGCCTCATTCAATTGCGATTTGGTCAATTGAATAGGGCTCTAAATAAGCACATAATATATATTTTTTAAAGAAGTTTTTAGTTAGTAAAAACCTTGCTTTTGGATAGATGCTTACTAACTAAAAACTTCTTTAAAAAAATATGTTATGTGCTTATTTAGAGCACTATTAAATTGGCCAAATTGCAGTTGAATGAGGGCCATAGACTGTTCTAACCAAACGTTATAAGATTTTATTGTTTATATAATCCTATATTGAACTAAAAAAATATAGATTGTATTAAAATAAATAGTTAATTCATATTTGATCAGTTGTATACACTGCTTATTGGTCTCTGTATTAATCTAACCAAATATAAAGTGTGTTAAGACTAATTGTTTCCCAATCATCCAAAAGAGATTGTAATACAAATCAGGTAGATTGTATATTGTGATCTTATTAAAATATCAGAGTTTACAAGAGTAAACACTTTTAATTGTTTATCCCTGATATTTACTGCTATACCAATAAATGCTATTTCTGCACACAGCGTATACTTGTTGATAAATTGATCCTCAACCTCAATTAATCTATACATTGTAATATTTTAAGAAACTATAATTAATCTGTACAGTGAAATGTTTATGTCATATCAATTGAATGACAGGGGGTGTGGAAAACAAGTTTTATTTTTAAATAAAATAAATTTGTATATTCATATAATGAATCAATTTAATGTATGCTTTAGAATTAAACAGAATGTGTTAGATTAGAAAAAGGTAAGGACAAGGGAACATAAATATACCTTTAAGTGGTCCTTTAAAGATAAATGGATACTTTCAAGTTGTTAACAAGAAGTGAAAAAGATGAGGTGTGGTCAGGGACAGCATAAGTAAGATGGTGAAGAGCTGTGCTGGGATTTGTTTTAGTATACTGCTGGGATGGATTAATCCAAAGCCAGAATCAATGAGAGCTGGACCATAAAGAATTCTGAGTGCCGTAGAATTGACGCCTTTGAATGATGGTGTTGACGAAAACTGGTTAGAATCCCTTGGACTGCAAGAAGATCCAACAAATCAGTACTACAAAAAATCAAGACAAACTGTTCACTGGAAGCTATGAGAATGCAGGATTCATTAGAGAAGACAATGATGCTGGGAAAGATTGAAGGCACACAAATAAGGGGATGACAGAGGTGGAGATGGATAGATGAGGTCCATGAAGAAATTAACATGAAGTTGATAGGGGCTGTGACTGAGAGATGTACCTGGCATGCTGTGGCCCATAGGGTCACGGAGAGTCAAACATGACTGAATGAATGACTAAATAATAACAACAACAACTGCTTATTACTATAGGTGGATGGGTGCAGAACCGGCACAACTTGATTTAGCACCATGGCTACTAGTATACTAAAATGGAAAACCTACTTGGACTGCATGGAAAAAATATATATAATTGCAGTGTTAATGGCAAGCTAAAATTTAAGTTTTATTATTACAAATAAAAATATAGAAATACTATAATACTAAGATAGCAGTAGTTTGCTATAAGTAATACAAAAAACAGAAGTGAAAGTAAGTTGTAAACTAAAAATACAATGGATATTTAGTTAGATCACCTATCTCTCTACGTGTCGCTGTGATCTATCACCCCCAGGCACTCCCTCTCAATCTCTTGCTCACTTTTCTGCCTGGCTCCCTAAATTTCTCTCCTGCAATGTTCCTTCATTAGTTATTGGAGATTTTAACATTGCCGTTGACACTCCCATCTCCCCAGCAGCAGCCAAACAGATTCTTCAACTCATCATGCTGGGTATTCTTCACCAATCTCAGCACAACCTCCTACCCAGTCATCCATCCACTCCCTCTATCTGACCATCACTTCCTTACCTTCAACCTCCCCACATCTTCCTCCCACCACCCCTTTTCAACCCCTGCCACCACACAAACAGAAACCTGCTAGCACTTCACCCTGCTCAGCTCTCCACTATCCACCCCCTTCTAAGCCCCATCACCAACCTCAACTGCTCTGACACTACCACCTCACTCTACAACTCTACTCTCTCTTCCACCCTTGACACTCTGTCTCCCATAACCACATGCAGATGCCCTCGCTCTTATCCACAACCATGGCACACTACACAAACACGATACATGCAAAGGTGCTCCAGCACTGTTGCATGACTGGATGAATGGAGGAAATCACGCACTTCAGAAGATTTCCTCCACTACAAATTTACGTTACGCTCCTATTCCTCTGCCCTCAACCTTGCCAAACAACACTAGTTCACATCAATAATATCAACTCTGTCCTCTAACCCCAAGCATTTGTTCGCCACTTTCAATACTCTCCTCCGCCCACCACCTCCTCCCATCCCTTCCTCTCTCACAGCTGAAAACTTCCCCAACCATTTTATGCATAAAATTCAAAATGTTCGCAATTAACTTTCCTCTCATAATGGTTTGCACACTCCACCCTCGCAACTAACCAACAACACCCAGTCTTCTCCCTTCCCCAATCCCACAGCCACCATGAACTGCTTTAACCCGGCTACAGAGGACAAAGTCTCCAGCCTGCTATCATCCACCCGCCTCACTATCTGTCCTCTAGATAATTTTCCATCTCAGCATATCCCTCCCCTCTGAACCAAACTAATCCCAGCTCTCACACACCTTTTCAACCTTTCCTTAAATACTGGCATGTTTCCATCTTCTCTAAAACATGTCATAATTACACCCATCCTCAAAAAACCCTCATCTGACTCTGATGTGGAATCTAGCTACCGCCCTATCTCTCTATTTCCCCTGGCTTCCAAACTGCTGGAGCAGCTCGTCTATAACTGCCATACCGACTTTATTTCCTCTAACTCCCTTCTTGAAAACTTCCAATCTAGCTTCCGGCCCAACATTCCACTGAGAGAGCTCTCAGTAAAGTTACTAATGACTTGCTCTCCGAAAAGTCGAGAGGTCACTTTTCCATTATACTTCTTCTAGATCTCTCTGCTGCCTTTGACACAGTCGACCATCCTCTCCTCCCTCTGTATTCAAAACTCTGCTCTATTGTGGTTCTCATCATACCTACAAAATCGATCATTCAGTATCTCCTTCTCTGCCACTTCTTCTTCAACCTACAGACACTGCCACAAGCCTCCAGCATCCATCTTTAAAACACTCACCTGGCTTCCTACAGACACTGCCACAAGCCTCCAGCATCCATCTTTAAAACACTCACCTGGCTTCCTACAGACACTGCCACAAGCCTCCAGCATCCATCTTTAAAACATTCACCTGGCTTCCTACAGACACTGCCACAAGCCTCCAGCATCCATCTTTAAAACACTCACCTGGCTTTCTACAGACACTGCCACAAGCCTCCAGCATCCATCTTTAAAACACTCACCTGGCTTCCTACAGACACTGCTCTCTCTGCCCTCCCTCCCTGCCCCACTGCCACCCACTCTTGCGTTGTCTCAATTTATAGATACTCATCTGACTTACACCTGCTCACTCAGCATCACCTGCTTCAAACGATTCAACTAATTTAATACACACACACAAAAAAAAAAAAAAATATATATATATATATATATATATATATATATAATTACACACAACCCAGCTACTCTCCCATCTTGGTCACTAACAATTTTTCTTTTACTCTCACACCTTTATCTCATCTACTCCCTACACCTACACACTGTGTCGAAATGCTCTCTCACTTTTTTCTCCTCCTCATCTTCTACTGCCTCTCTCTCAGACTATCATTTGCAGCCTATCCGTATCACACCTCCAATACTATAACCATCTCACCTTCCTTGCTTTCCTCTCCTCTTCTCTGCTCCCATGAGCTATTCTCTCTCCTCCAATCACAATCTCATCCCCTCCCCAACACTCATAAGGAGAAACATCACTGTAAGTCCCACTCCCATATTCTCTCACTCTCACTCCTCCTTCTGCTAGCTGCTGGAGACATATCCCCTAACCCAGGTCCCTCCCTCATTTCTACCTGCTTTCAGCCACGCTCTACTCCAAGGGCAGAAAACACCAGAAAAACACAAAATTTGATACCCATCACTTGTCACAAACCTTCCACTCTTCCTTTCTCCTGTGCTCTCTGGAACGCACGATCTATCTGCAATAAACTCACTTTCACTCACAACCTTTTCACTACCAACTCCCTCAATCTACTGGCTCTTATTGAAACCTGGCTCTCCTCTTCTGATACTGCCTCCCCTGCAGCACTCTCGCATGGGGGGTTTCACCTCAGTCACACACCTAGACCTGGGAACAAACAAGGTGGTGGTGTGGGTGTATTACTTTCTTCTCGCTGTACGTTCCACCTCATACCCCCTGTCCCATCCCTCCAATTTTTGTCTTTTGAAGCTCATACTATCCGCCTCTTCTCTCCTATCTCTCTACGTGTTGCTGTAATCTATCGCCCCCAGGTACTTCCTCTCAATTTCTCGATCACTTTTCCGCCTGGCTCCCACACTTTCTTTCCTCCAACATTCCCACACTGATACTTGGTGACTTCAACATTGCCATTGACACCCCCACCTCCTCAGCAGCCGCCAAACTACTTGCACTCACCTCTTCCCTCGGCCTCTCACAACTTACAGATTCTTCAACTCACCATGCTGGTCACTCTCTTGACCTTATTTTTACCAATATTACCCACACCTCCAACCTAGTCATCCACCCTCTCCCTATATCTGACCATCACCTCCTTACCTTCAACCTCAACACATCTTCCTCCCATCACTCTTCTTCAACCCCAGCCACAATTACCCACAGAAACCTGCTAGAACTCGACCCTACCCAACTCTCCACCGTGCTCCAACCTCTTCTCAGCACTATCACCAACCTCAACTGCCCTGACACTGCCACCACACACTACAACTCTACTCTCTCTTCCACTCTTGACACTCTGGCCCCCATAGCTACACGCAGACGCCCTCAATCTCATCCACAACCATGGCACACTACACACACACGTTACATTCAGAAGTGCTCCCGCACTGCTGAACGACTATGGAGGAAATCACGCTCCGCAGCAGATTTCCTTCACTACAAGTTTATCCTACGTTCCTACTCCTCTGCCCTCAACCTGGCCAAACAGCAGTACTTTACATCACTAATATCAACTCTGTCCTCTAACCCAAAACGTCTTTTTGCCACTTTCAATACTCTCCTTCACCCACCACCACCCCCCATCCCTTCCTGTCTCACGGCTGAAGACTTTGCCAACCATTTTACACATAAAATTCAATCTATCCACAATGAACTCTCCTCCCACCATGGCTCACACACTTCACTCTCTCAACTAACTCTACTAACCAACAACACCCA
Source organism: Discoglossus pictus (assembly GCA_027410445.1). Taxonomy (NCBI): domain Eukaryota; kingdom Metazoa; phylum Chordata; class Amphibia; order Anura; family Alytidae; genus Discoglossus; species Discoglossus pictus. Next base: position 181,650,464 of record CM050167.1, read on the forward strand.
ATCTACCCCCCCCTTCCATTCCCACAGCCACTCTGGACTACTTTACCCCTGCAACAGAAGATGAAGTCTCCATCCTAATATCATCCTCTCACCTCACTACCTGTCCTTCAGATCCTATTCCATCTCAGCTCATCCCTCCCCTCTCTACTACACTTATCCCAGCTCTCACACATATCTTCAACCTTTCCCTAAACACCGGCACATTTCCATCATCTCTAAAACATGCCATAATTACACCCACTCTCAAGAAACCCTCATCCGATTCTGACATTGCATCTAACTATCGCCCTATCTCTCTACTTCCCCTGGCTTCCAAACGACTGGAGCGGCTCGTCTATAACCGCCTCACCAGTTTCATCTCCTCTAACTCTCTTCTGGACACTTTCCAGTCCGGCTTTCGGCCCCAACACTCCACTGAGACAGCCTGTCCTTCAGATCCTATTCCATCTCAGCTCATCCCTCCCCTCTCTACTACACTTATCCCAGCTCTCACACATATCTTCAACCTTTCCCTAAACACCGGCACATTTCCATCATCTCTAAAACATGCCATAATTACACCCACTCTCAAGAAACCCTCATCCGATTCTGACATTGCATCTAACTATCGCCCTATCTCTCTACTTCCCCTGGCTTCCAAACGACTGGAGCGGCTCGTCTATAACCGCCTCACCAGTTTCATCTCCTCTAACTCTCTTCTGGACACTTTCCAGTCCGGCTTTCGGCCCCAACACTCCACTGAGACAGCCCTCATAAAAGTCACCAATGACCTGCTCACCGCCAAGTCGAAAGGCCACTTTTCTATTTTGCTTCTCCTGGATCTCTCTGCCGTCTTTGACACCGTTGAACATTCAATTCTACTCCACATTCTCTCCTCCCTCGGCATTCGAGACACTGATCTCTTGTGGTTCTCATCTTACCTCCAAGAACGATCATTTAGCGTCTCCTTCTCCGGCACATCTTCTTCTCCTCACCCCCTGTCTATTGGCGTACCCCAAGGATCAGTCCTAGGCCCCCTCCTCTTCTCCATCTACACATCCTCACTCGGCACCCTAATAAACTCTTTTGGGTTCCAGTACCATCTCTATGCAGACGACACCCAAATCTATCTCTCAGCACCAGATCTATCCCCCTCTCTTCTAGCACACGTCTCCGACTGCCTCTCTAGTATATCCTCTTGGATGTCCACCCACCATCTGAAACTCAACATGTCTAAGACTGAACTCTTAATCTTCCCACCCTCTACTACAGCTTCAATTCCTCACATCTCTCTCTCTGTCAACAACGCCATCATCACTCCCACCTCCCAAGCCCGTTGTCTCGGGGTTCTACTGGACCCTGCCCTCTCTTTCATCCCACACATACAGTCCCTAACCAAATCCTGTCTTTTCCATCTAAAAAACATATCCAAAATACGCCATTACCTTACACAAGACACTACTAAGATTCTAATACACTCTCTTATCATTTCTCGTCTTGACTATTGCAACTCGCTCCTTGTTGGCCTGCCCATCACTCGCCTCTCCCCACTTCAATCCATAATAAATTCCTCCGCCAGACTCATCTTCAGTACACATCGTTCAGTGTCGGCAGCTCCTCTTTGTCAATCACTCCACTGGCTTCCCTTAGCCTCCAGAATAAAGTTTAAAATCTTGACCCTAACTTATAAAGCCCTCAACAACAGCGCACCCCCATACATCTCTGCTCTCATCTCCAAATACTCCCCCACACGCCCTCTTCGTTCTGCTAACGACCTTCTTTCTACCACTCTTGTCACCTCCTCTCACTCCCGCCTCCAGGACTTTTCTCGCGCTGCCCCTATTCTCTGGAACTCCTTGCCTCGCTTCACCAGACTATCCTCCTGCCTTAAATCCTTCAAAACATCAATAAAAACGCACCTCTTTAAAGAAGCCTATAACCTTCCTCCCTAACATGCTCAGCACTGCTCAGCACTACTCTCTCCCTACTGTACCACATACAAACTTTAACCTTTAGATTGTAAGTCTGCGAGTTTCAATCCTGCGCAGTGCTTTAGGGAAAGCGCTATGGACACTGGATTCCAAGCTCAAAAACAGGGCCATACACTCTTTGCAATGTATGAATCTTTAACTTGTCATTGCCTGTAACTTAACTTATGTATAGCGCTACGGAATATGTTGGCGCGTTACAAATAAACGATAATAATAATAATAATAATAACCTACCCCCTGTCCAGAATTTGCCACTATCTTACACAAGGCACAACTAAAATCCTAATACACTCTCTCATCATCACTCGACTTGACTACTGCAACTCGATTCTTGCTGTCCTACCCACAACCCGACTATCCCCACTTCAATCCATAATGAATGCCTCTGCTAGACTCATGACTTTAAAATCATGACCCTAACTTTCAAAGCCCTCAACAATAGCGCACCCCCGTACATCTCTGCTCTCATCTCCAAATATTCCCCCACCTGCCCTCTTTGTTCTGCTAATGACCTTCTTATTTCTACAACTCTTGTCACCTCCTCTCACTCTCGCCTTCAGGACTTTTCTCGTGCTGTCCCTACTCTTTGGAACTCCTTGTTTCGCTCCATCAGATTGTTCCACTGCCTCATATTCAAAACCTCACAAAAAAATGTATCTCTTTAAAGAAGCATATCACCTTCCACCCTAACACCTCTCTCCCTCCTTTACCACATACATTACATTTAGGTTGTAAGTCTGCGAGTTTCAATCCTGCAGGGTGCTTTGGGGAAAGCAGCATGGACACTGGATTCGAGGCTCAAAGACAGGGCCCTCCTTGCTTTGCTATGTGCTAATTTGTACTATTGACCTTTGCCTGGAACTTATCTTATGTACAGCGCTACGGAATATGTTGGCACTTTATAAATAAACAATAATAATAATAATAATAGTAATAATAGAAGTATTGTCATTATGCTAAAACAGGCTTTTCCCTTATTCTTTGCACATACCAACTGTTTGACATCCATTTTGCTGTCAGTTGCAAGTTCTATGTAGCATTTTCATCCCTTGATGGCCATTTGTATTTTGGTGCCCTCGGTGATCATCCACTGTGCCTATAGTTAGAAATGGTACTAGATGATTGACAAAATGTAAACATCTCATTCTTTGTTACTCTATTATAATTACCAAATCTGAATATTTCAGGTGATTTTCACATAGAGGAATTCAAGTTTCCTGCAGACAAGACAAAATCTTTGTGTATGGCAATTGCTGCCAATGAATAATAATACATTACATTGCATTAAAATCTGAAAGTCTGCATAAATAAATCATATTATCCATACTTACCCATACCATTTGCATCATCTACCTGACTCTGGTAGAACAGGTTGTTTTCTTTTAGTGATAAATATATTTTCTGCAAATCTTTTCCTACATAAGAATAACTCTGTGAATGAAGAACGCTTCTGGTTGGTAAGTTATCATTATCTCTTACTGCTCCTTATGAATGCTAGAATTGTGAAGAAAAACAAGTAAACAGTTAAAATTTCCCTTAGTAATAAACAGTAATATACAATATAAAGTGTAGTTGCAGTATTTTTCGCACACTATTGACTGCTTGATCTTCCTTCCAGGAAACTCAAGATAGTCTAGAATTTTGATGTCACATTCAATAACTCCTCATATAATAATCACCTTGCTATCAAATCCTTAAATAGTTCATAATGGTGTCGCCTTCACTTTGAGTTGAAATGTCTCCAGCTAAGTCATTATAGACACAGAAGTCAATAACCCATCCAGCAATCCTTAATGTCACTGGAGAGCTTCTATATTCCTCTGTACAGAAGTGACAGTCCAAGTGGTTATAGACATACAGTGATATGCTGCCATGCAATTACAGTTTCCAGACTCATTAACATTTCAGGATTTTCAATACAGATGTGTCCTTCATTTTACAGTGGATAAGAAGCACTGAATCTATTTTAAGTAAAATGGTACATATGTTTTCATCTTAAATGAATATATTTAATGGAAGCAAATAGCTCTATTAAAATCTTCCTTTTGAAAACTCCAGCAGGCAGACCTCTTATCCACACATTGCTGTAATTGATTAAACTAGTACACTGAACACTTGAAATATATGGGAAGTGTTCAGCAAAGTGGAGTACTTTGTAAGTACTTTAAATCGTTATAATATTGTTAAAGGTATATCCAAGTTTCCCTGTTTTTACCCTTTTCTAATCTATGTTGCTTATATCAGAAACACATATTACATTGATTCATTCTGTACACATACACATTTTATTTTATTTAAAACATAGGTTTCCACACCCCAGAGTGGAAAATATGTTTTAGACACGGTTTAATTTTTCTTTTTTTACATGGGCTTACAGACCTTACCCATAGTCAAAAAAAGCAAGTGTAAGTCTGTTAGAAAACAAGCCTGTTTGTTTTATTTGTGTGCATTTTTTTAATAAGTCCAACAGATTATGGTCCAAAATATTTCACTTTTCCATACTAAGGGCTTGATTACATGGCTCTCAAAAAAGATCTTGAAAGTAAACATTCTACTTAAGGATCAATGTAGCTATTATATTCATACTGCAGCAAATCCTTATGATTAAACTTTTATGAGTGATCGCTACATATGAACTATTTCCTGCTGCTACAAGCAATATTAGCTAAAGTGCTATTACATGGGTCCTGTAAGAGTTACTGAACATCATCCTATGTGTTCTTGTAAGGCTCTGCAAATCCTCACAGTGAGACAAATCTTATATTGAAACACAACTTGCTGCAGATAAATTCCTTACAAGAACACATTCCTTACGGGATATATTTTTAAATAAAAAGGGCATTCAGAGTTATCCTGGATAATTAAAGAGGGAGTATTGATCCAGGGAGGAATACGATCGCCAGTATCTGTGTCAGGAAGGAACTTTTTTCTCTTTTGAGACAATTGGCAATGCTTCACTGTGTTATTTTCTGTTTGCTTTCCTCTGGATCAATTAACAATTAATCTGCATATTGCAGATCAGAGGAGATCTAAAAAGGTTGAACTTGGTGGACTAAAAATCTTTTTTCAACTTTAATTACTAACAGCATTATTAAATTGCGATTCAGCAAATTGTAAAGGGCTCTATTTAAGCACATAGCGTATTTTTTCTTACAGAAGTTTGTAGTTAGTGAAGACCTTGCTTTTGGATAGAAGTTCACTAACTAAAGACTTCTGTGAAAAAAAATATGCTGTGTGCTTAAATAGAGCTCTTTACAATTTGCTGAATCACAATTTAATAAGGCTGTATGTAACTATGTAACTTAAGGAGTAACAAGTGTTAAAGTAGAAGAAAACAAATTGTTCAAAGTAGCATTTTTCAGGACTCGAAACATAAAATTGAAGCCTACACATCCTAAAGCACAAAATAATCCTTTCTAATGGTTAACCCAATCCTATACAACAACACTAAAGGATAGCAAACTAAATCCTAATGTCAGTTACAAATACCTGCTCACACAATTAATGCCAAGTCCACCTAATTAACACAGAGTACCAGGGGTTAATGTCTAACCACCTGCCACCCACCCACCTGTGTATCCCCTGCCATTTAATACATGTAATAAGGTAGAAATTTACATATATTGATGTATTTGAACTGCAATGTTCATGTGCAATAACAATAAACCCCATCAATGTGTCAATGTTTGAATGGAAAACACATAGCTATATAGACACAATGATACCTTTTCTATTGCCCAATTCGTAAATTTATACACATTTAAAACCACTCTTAATATTGCCACACATTCTATTAGCTACTTGCAATCTGATTACGAATTACCCGCTCACAATCACTATGTTTTAGCTAAAGACGCGAATGAACTCCATTGGTTTAAGCACAGCTCCAACATTACAAGCTCTAAATAAATAAAGTTACACAAAATTGATATTCTATTAGACCCGTAGCACTAGCTCACAAATAAAGTCTTACCCGCAAATTACAAAAGTATCAAGTTTCTGTCAAAAATATTATACTAAAGTACTAAATAGGACTCACAGGGGCTTTTTCAAATACTTATTAGATCTGTAACCACAATTAAGCACACCATACTATAATTTAAAAGCATGGGGAGGCATGGAAAGACATAAGAGTTAATTGCACAACAGTCTCAAATCCAAAATATGCAATTAAAAGAAAATGTACTATTATTTTTAACTGTTATTTTTGAGTAATATTGATTCTGGACTCAAGGGGTTAATACATATCATGAAACTCACATGGACTAAAACAAATGATCTAATGCATTTTATAGAGTGCTAGATTGCCTCTGATTGCAGACCACGTTTAACTTCCATATTTTACTGATGTCATGATGACGGTCTCATTTACTGTTGGTTGCATCTAAGTAGTAAAATACGGGCTTCCTTAAATATTGCCAGATCATATTATTTATTATTATTATTATCTTTATTTATATTGCGCCAACATATTCCGTAGCGCTGTAGAGGGGTTTAGTACATGGCAAAAAAAAAACTTAACACCTTATAAAGAATGGAGGGCCCTGTTTTTGATCATATGATCACATCTCCTGAAATCCTACTTAAAAAAGCAGGGTTTAAAAGATTAAGCTTAAGGAGGTAAATTGCGAGCAGGAGGCAATAGAATACATCTAAACATTTAGCAAATAAAAAACACATGCAGTCAAATTATCGGTTATAGGCATTTGCTGGCTTCTAATAGAATAGGGCTCAATGTTGCAATATTTACTGATGTTCCTTAATTTTACTGTGGTTTCTATGGGAATTACTGTTCAGGGCGCTGACTTGCAACTTCACACTCACATCTGCTTAATTAGCACATAGGGAACCTTGTGAGTCTCATAAGCTATTTTCCCTTATGTGACAAACCTCCTGGATACGTATCAGTAAATTCTTCTGAGAAACAGAGCCTTGTACTAGCCAATAGGAAACATGGCACTCTAGATTTTGTCAGGAACTAGAACATGCTTATATGTTACTTATCACACAGCATTTCACTTTAATTGAACACATTATTAATTAATTAATTGTAGTAAGTTGGAAATGTGACATTTTCGCATGAACAAACTTTTGGATATGGAAAGTCAGCACAAATAATGTATAAACTGTGAGCCCTTTTCATGCCGGCACTATAAGTTTTCAAGACTAGGCATGGAAGAATGAGACCAGAGTCAGTGTTTTGCTTGGATTGCACTCACATTTATCATACGTAACAGAAAATGTCACTTACGGACGTGAATAGATAACACCTGTTGTTCTAATAGTTAATATATGTGACAATAACCATTATGAGCACAAATAATACCACCAGCTGCTAAAGGCACTGCTTTGCTCAAGCATTTTAGCTAAATGCTGCACTGGAGTAATGCAACTCATGTCTCTAGAGCAGACCTGGGCATGGTGTGGCCTGCGGGCCACATCCGGTCCTTTGGCTGTCCCTGTGCGGCCCGCTACAGTGGCCTACGAACTTGTGTCCTGGACAAAAAAAACACTGCCAATTGTAAAAGTGGGCAATTTGTGAGCAGCAGTGTTGTGACTTACTGGGATGGATAGCATTCTGTACATACTGCTCCTGGCACTGAGAAAATAAATAAAATAGAGCTATAAAATTAATATTGAGCAGAATTAAGTTCAGCCTATGTTTCAGCCCTCCACAACATTCCGAGTTTCTCATGTGGCCCCTTTGGGAAATGAATTGCTCACCCCTGCTCTAGAGCCAAATGTAGCTTAGTACATCAACCTACAGTGCTGGAAAAATATAAGGATGGTCCCTAGACCCGCTTTGTTATTTTGAAACAAAAAGAATATAGTTGTGAATTCAAGTGTTCATTTGAATTATTTGTGATTTTCGGTCTCTTTGTTCTTCTATAACTTTGACTTTTTAATTAATAATAATATTATTTTTTTTAAAGGGATATGCAAATTAGCTGTTTTATGAATGCATCTGACAGAGGATAATTGGTAGTGTATGAAAAAAATGTTTTGCATGAAAATATCCTAAAGTAAACATTAGTTAGCTTACATTGAAGTTGATTGTGTACGCCCCTAGAAAATCCCACCTGAATTAGCATAACATTAAAATTCAGAATCAGGCTAATACATTGTATCATTCTTTACCTCAGTGGCTTCTGGCATGCTCCGTACAAGAACTGCAACAGTTACTTCCTGTGCTCTGTATCAGAAAGGTCAAAAGATGTACCCTGCTCTATTTCCTGTGTGTACCCAGCTTATGTAAGCATCCTGTGGGTGTGAACAGTTTGATTTGACTTTTGTGCAAATAACTTTGTATGTAAACTGAACTTTTCTATATAACACATATTTTTATACACTACTAATTATCCTCTATCAGATGCATTCATAATCCATACTACTTACATATCCCTTACATTTTTCATTTAAGTGCAACTAATGGTTTGATTTTTCTAATCCCCTTAAACAAAGTGCAAAGTGTGCATTTTGTTATTATGCCGATACTGTGAAACCAATATATGGAACCACAGCTCTCCAGAAATGTGTAACCCCTGTCACACACATAAGTTCCATCAAGTAACATTTATTTAACAGACTTAATATTTTTCCCTGCTTAGTCAGATTCAAAGCTTTCAAACAAATATTTTTTATTCTATAGTAGCCCTTTGATACATATTCCTTTAATTATAAATTCATTTGTAACTGTATTTTCACTGTGAAGCGTAAATAATGTTATGCATATGTTTATTAATGTGTTATGTGCTCCATTTGCCAACTGATTCCAATTTTAATAGAAGCTGAAACATAAAACAAAATTATACTCACAAAAATTATCAAGAGAATGGACAATATAATATTGTAATTAATATTTTCTAAACATATTATTCACAGCTGAAAGCAGTATTCAGTTCTATGTTATTAGCCAAAAATAGTACATTTGTGTTCACATTTGGATATCTAAAAATAAGTAAAAACTTATTTTCTGCTTAGTATCTTAAGAAACGCAATTGACGCACTGCACTCCTGGAAACTGGGCAGGGTCCTGCAAATGTGTCCGCAATGCATTTTCACTTTATGATCCGATTCTACTTTATACATGGCTCCTTTTAGCATATACCTGCCATTATAACACAGCTTTGATTTATGTACAAATGTACTATTTTTATATTGTACTCTGTAAAGTGGAAGTCTTCTATCACTCTTTGGCCCATCATAAGTTAACTGATGTTATGTTGTGGCTCAGTTTGTGAATTAATAACTAGTGCTATATTTATCAAATGTTGAATTTACTAGCGTAAAAGGAACAAAAATTAACTGCATGTTTAATTACATATTCATTTTAGTATTTGATAGTGTACTATATGGCAGTTTGGTATAATATATTTACACAGCAAATGACCATGGCTGATAAAATGGCAACAAGAGTTAGTTCAAAATAGTGCAATATTATGACATTATTATACTGTATGTATTGCAGTGCAATTCTTTCTGTTCAAATATTTCAGATACGTGCTCCTACATTTAGTTGGGCAAATGAACGAACAGTAAACCACATAGGGAAAACAAATGTGCCTAGCTTAGGCTAGAAGTAAGCAATCAACTTCTAAAGCAGAGGAAAAAGAAGACATAGGGCCCTATTAAATTGTCAAAATCGCAATTACTGAAGCCCGTAATGTAGCCCGCAAAAGTTATTGATATTCAATTGGCCTCCTCTAGCTACCCGCAATCTATTTGCGAGCTACAGGCTGAAAATTGCTGCGGTTGTCATAAACATAACTCCGACCAATCTAAACCTTTGATCTTTCAAGCCAGCAAATATTACAATCGCTAAAATCGCGATTTCATTGCAACAATTCCCTAAGCCCGCAATTGCCTTCAAATCTGTAAATGGCAAATGTAGCAAAACATTCTACGAGTACTAGACAGGACTCGCAGGAGTGTTAAACACCTGTTCTTAACACTATAAAAGCTAATACAAACATAATACTAGAATATGGGGAAAGATTGCAAATCTTTTTTTACGTTTTATTTAAGTGTTATATCAGTCTTGGGACTCAAGGAGATAATACATATCAGGCCACCCACATGGATTATAACAGTTTTTTCATTCATTTTTATTGATTTTTAAATTGCTGGATTGCGAACCCGATCACATATTGAACGTCTAAACATGAATTGATTGACGTTTAAACTCCATGGTGCCTCATTTAATTGCGATTTGGCCAATTGGATAGGGCTCTATATAAGCACAGAGCATATTTTTTTTTACAGAAGTTTTTAGTTTGTGAAGACTTTGCTTTTGGATAGAAATTCACTAACTAAAAATTTCTGTAAAAAAATATGCTCTTTACTTATATAGAGCCCTACTCAATTGGCCAAATCACAATTGAATGAGGCCACATATTTTACTGATGTCATGATGACGGTCTCATTTACTATTGGCTGTTTCTAAATGGTCACTTACGGGCTTGTTTAATTGATCATGAACATGCCCTGAAATGCCACGTACAATTACATGGTTTACGGATTTGACTTTCGGCCATGTAATTGCGGGCTTGTTCAATTAAATTGATATTTAACTGTTACATGGAATTTAATAAGGCCATAGGCCCCCATTCAATTGGCCAAATTGTAATTACTGGAGTCAGTAATGTAAAAGTTACTTATATTCATTTGGAAAGCCAGTAAGTTACCATTTAGACAGAGCCAATAGTAAATGAGACCGCCATCATGACGTCAGTAAAACATGGAGTTTAAACTACAATCAATTAGTGTTTAGAAGTCCGATATGCGATCATACTCGCAATCCAGCAATGTAGAAATCAATAAAAATGAATGAAGAAACTGGTCTAGTCCATGAGGGTGGATTGATATGTGTTAACTCCTTGATTCCTGGGATTGATATAACAGGGAAATAAAAGGTCAATTTTTTTTTTTTTCAGATTTGGAAGCCTGAGACTGTTGTGCAATTAATTCTAATATCTTTCATTACTTTCCCAATATTTTAAAGTACATTAGTGTGTTTATATTTGCTTTTACAGTGTTACGAACAGGTGTTTAACCCACTTGCGAGTCCTATCTATTACTTGCAGACATTTTTGATACATTTGCCATTTCTGGGTTTGTTGGAAATTGCAGGCTTGTTGAGTTGTTGTAATTGAATATGGATTATCACTGGTAACATTTGCGGGCTTGAAACATCAAAGGAGTAGATAGAACGGAGTTACGGTTTTTACAATGGCAGCAATTTTGTGCCTGTAACTCACAAATGGATTGTGATTAGCAAAATGTAGCCAATCGAATATCAGTAACTTTTACAGGCTTCATTACGGGCTCCAGTAATTACAATTTGGCCAATTGAATGGGGGCCATAGAATATAACTCTAATCATTTGTGGGAGGTCCATCATCATCAGTCCAGATGTCCCAGGGGAGCAAGGGGAAATGTCTAATACTTGCACAGCTCCGGGGCCCAGGCACCAGCAGTTCTCAGTGAAACTCAAGGTACACCCCCTCTGCTCGCACTTTATATAGAATGTTACAAACAACAGAATAGTTATTTATTTATCATCAGTAGTGATGTCGCGAACATCAAATTTTCGGTTTGTGAACAGCGGACGCAAACTTCCATCAAATGTTCGCGAACGGGCGAACCCGGCGAACCTCCATAGACTTCAATGGGCAGGCGAATTTCAAAACCCACAGGGACTCTTTCTGGCAACAATAGTGATGGGAAAGTTGTTTCAAGGGGACTAACACCTGGACTGTGGCATGCCGGAGGGGGATCCATGGCAAAACTCCCACGGAAAATTACATAGTTGATGCAGAGTCTGGTTTTAAGCCATAAAGGGCATAAATCACCTAACATTCCTAAATTGTTTGCAATAACATGCTTTAAAACATCAGGTATGATGTTGTATCGATCAGGTAGTGTAAGGGTTACACCCGCTTCACAGTAACAGACCAATCTCCCCGTTTAATGCACCGCAAACAACCGCAAACGGTCTCTTTGCACAACCGCAAACTCCCCATTTGCACAAGGTTGGATACCAAGCTACCATGTCCCATTCCTTGTCCTCACTGATGTCATTGAAGGTCTCTTCCTCCACCCAGCCACCAAGGGTCCCCGAAAGGTGACAAAAAGCCCCCTGGGACGCCTGCTGTGTTTGGTCTTCCACCTCCTCAAAGCCACCTTCCTCCTCTGACTCCTCTTCTTCAGACTCCTCTCTCTGCGTTGCCTCTGTCTGCGTTATTATAAGGTGTGTACTGTTAAGTAGTACTATTCCTATCGGTTTAATCCCTGTTACGTCAACTAGGGGACGTGTATATGGCATTGATTTTTGGAACAGGGAGATGGAAAAAGATGCTTGGTCGGACCTCCTACTTCGAATTTGGGGCACTGCGCGTGCAATCTAAGGTGCCACCAGATATGAGTGTCACTGTGCACTGGCAAAAGTTGGCAGAGTAGGCGCTGTAGGCCTCACACACACACCTGTAGGCAGGCAACTGATATTCAATCAATTACAGTCAAAAAAGTGTTGTTTTATGTCACTGTACACTACGGTTGCAGCAGATATGACGTATCACTGTGCACTGGCAAAAGTTGGCAGAGTAGATGCAATAGGCTTCACACACACGCCTGTAGGCAGGCAACTGATATTCAATCGATTACAGTCAAAAAAGTGTTATTTTATGTCACTGTACACTACGGTTGCAACAGATATGACGTATCACTGTGCACTGGCAAAAGTTGGCAGAGTAGATGCAATAGGCTTCACACACACGCCTGTAGGCAGGCAATTGCTATTCAATCTATTACAGTCAAAAAAGTGTTGTTTTTTTTCACTAAGCACAATATAAGCTGTTAGGTATTAGCCTGTCACACACACATGCTGGCAAGCAGGCATATGCAATTAGATTACACAGAAAAAAAATATAAAATTAAATAAATGATGTTCTAGCCCTAAAAAGGGCTTTTTGGGTTGCTGTCCTTCAGATGGGAGGCTCTGGAAGGGAATGTATGCTGTAGATTGGCTGGAATGTTTCTGCTGACTGTGAGGTGCAGGGTCAAAGTTTCCTCAATGATAAAGTATAGGGGGCGAACCGAAAAGCGCATGTGTTCGCCGTCCGCTGCGAACGCGAACATGCCAAAATCGCTGCGAATAGTCAGCGGGCGAACTGTTCGCGACATCTCTAATCATCAGTTACTAATAGTTGTATGTAACACTAAAATGCTGGATGTCACAGAATAATATTACTTGTAATATCTGCTGTCCTGCAGAAATGCATCATCACCCTCCCTGCTAAGCAATAAAGTTAACCACTTTCTCCCTGTGATTTAGTTCCAGATTCTTAGACACTACAACATCATAATAGGTACAACCAATGTATGTAACCAGCAGAAATATAAAAGGTAACCATTATAATTAACACTTGTTGCTGTCCTAATTTGTCTAAGCAAACCACCCAGTATTGGTGTGACACAGCTAACAGATGCTTGTGTTCCATCACATTAGTAACTTGCTTATATTATATTTATTGGTACAAGAGCAAATATCCCTCTTTTACAAGCCATTCAATGTGGTGAAGCCATCTTACCATTGCTAGTTTTATAAAGTTTAGCATTTCAAAGCAACTGTCCTTTTTTCAAATATCATCCACATTCATTTGAGTCCATTGTGTTTAATAATATCCTTGCTTTGTTCTAGGAATGTCTGTATTGTTGTTCCTCACTTCTCTCTCATCATGGTATCCAATCTGTTGGTATAAACATAAACAGGATTAATTCCTCCTTGCAGTAAAGCCAAACTCATTGACGCTTGGCAATCTCTTCTCCTTGCCTCCTGGGTTCTGATTCATAGGTAGTTATTGCTTATAATCCTCTACAGGGTTGTGTGCCCATGGGTCTATTCAGTGGCGTAGCTAGAGCTTTTGCCACCCAGGGAATTTTCGAGTTTGCTGCCCCACAGGTGTGAGTATATATATATATATATATATATATATATATATATATATATATATATATATATATATTTATATATATATATATATATATATATATATATATATATTTATATATATATATATATATAAAGAACATTTGGGAAAGAACATTTGGGACTCCTTATATACAGTATATATATATATATATATATATATATATATATATATATATATATATATATATATATAGTTCCTTTTTATATATATTCAACATTTTGCCCACAGAAGTAAGAAATATACATACCGTATATATATATATATATATATATATATATATATATATATATTTTTTTTTTTTTTTAATTTTTTTCTGTGGGCATAATGGAAATGTATGTACATTAGCTATTACAGACACAGGCTGGGCACTTTGACTATTACAGACACAGACTGGGCACATTGGTTCTTACAGACACATGCTGGGCACATAGGCTCTCTTCGGCTGGGCACATTAGCTCTTACAGACACAGGCTGGCCACATTGGTTATTGCAGGCACAGGCTTGGCACACTGACTATTACAGGCACAGGCTGGCCGCATTGGCTCTTACAAACACAGGCTGGGCACATTGGCTATTACAGGCACAGGGTGGGCACATTGGCTATTGCAGGCACAGGCTGGGCACATTGGTTATTGCAGGCACAGGCTAGGCTTATTGGTACTTACATACACGGGCTGGGCACATAGGCTCTTTCAGGCACAGGCTGGATACATTGGCTATTGCAGGCACAGGCTAGGCACATTGGTACTTACAGACACAAGCTGGACACATTATCTGGTACAAACAGGGGCTTCTGGGCACATTTCTCCCCCTCTCTCTCCCTCCACCCTTGTCCTTACTCCCTTTTCTCTCACCTCTGCCGGCGGCTCCACCCCCTGGTGACTACTCCTCCCCCGGGACAAAGGACTCGTGGAGAGAGCAGAGAGCAGGTGGCCTGAGAGAAGGAGAGAGAAGGGTCCTATTCCTTGAGTGTAACTGTAGTGATCAGTTTTTTTATCTGCCCATTCAACAACTCATTGCTCTTCTCCAACAAGCCAGCTGACTGTGTTATTTCCACATCTTTGACCCAGGCCTGGATAAGGCTACCTGTTAGTTGTCTTCTTATTCAGCCTTTATTACTTCTGGAAGTCTATAGGCTGACTTCCAGGCTTGTCTTGGTCCACTCCAGTTTTGGAGGGTCCCTTATTTGTTCTGTTTAGTATGTCACTTTTTTAGCTCCACACAAATTGTCTCTTGCTGTTGTAATCATGTTCATAGTTACTGGCAGACCCCACTTGGATACCAATTTGTTGGTTTAATAGGATATGTAAGTGTCCCGGTTATTAATATTAAAACCAACAACCTAACAGCCTTATTATATTGTGATTCAGTACATTTAAAAGGGCTCTATTTAAGCACACAGCCTTTTTTTTTTACAGAACTCTTTAGTTAGTGCACTTTTATCCAAAAGCAAGGTCTTCACTAATTAAAAACGTCTGTAGAAAAATTATGCTATGTGCTTAAATAGAGCCCTTTTAAATTTCCGAATCGCAATTTAATAAGGCTGAGTGTCTCTATACTACTTGGTGTACTAACCAATCATAGATTGTTTCTCCTCAGTATTTCAAAACATGCTCTTGAGAAACAGTCTGTAAGTGCCTAGTACATCAGCTTTTAAGCACTTAATAAAATTATGTTTACATATGCAAATACTTAGGTAGTTTATTTTAATATTATAAATAGTGAACCTTTCATATGCCTTTTAATGTATATCTAAGTTTCCCTGTGTTTACCTCTCTCTAATCTAACACATGCTGCTCATATCAGAAACACACATTACATGGAGTCATTCTATGCACATACAGATTTATTTTATTTTAAACAAAATTGGTTTCCACACCACCAGAGGTGGCTGCAAAGGCACCTGGTACCTTCCAATAGAAACACTGCATTGAGGTAGGTTTTGAACCCTACACTAACCTTCAAGCCAACAACAGCACAGTTCAGAAATCCACAGCAGCAATGTCTGAGCACCTCCTTGCTTCCATGTGGTGGAAAAAAAAGATTGCACATTCCATGACGCTTTGCTGCAAAGACTTCCCAGACATTGCAACAATGTTATAGCTGTGTGTGATTGGCCATAACAAATTATGAATCTTTTGCTAATTTAGCTTGGATATTCAAGGGCATTCCTTCTCAAAATCAACTGCCATAAAACTGAAGAAATTGCCAAAGCCAGGGTAAGTTTATTAATGTTTATTTTGGGATTTTTTTTCCATGCAAAATGTTTTTGCATACACTACTGAATCTCCTCTATCACATACTTTCATAATTTAAATGAGTCAAGTTTACCAGTCCTAACAGAACTGAATCCACCACAGTGGATTCCTTCTCCATAACACCTGCTTCTTTGTTTGGTTCAACTCTGAGCACATGGGCAACCACATGGAACATGCAAATGTCTTATGTTTCAGCTGCTTCCCAGATGTCATTCTATAGCTCAGATCACCCCTAGGCAGGTATGTCTTTTGCACACATTCCTCTCTGCTCAAGGAGGAGGGAATTTATTAATGATCAATGTGTGCTAATGCCCCTGCAATAGCCTGTGTTCACCCACTTCCAAGCTCATTGTACAATTTAACAAAGCCTGTTCTTCTGTGTTATAGCTTGCTGATTGCGGCTCATCATGGCTCATCTTCAGTTGTAGTGAACGGGGTATGTTACAGTCCTGTTAGGGGGGGTGTAACCTGCATCTACCATGGAAATCTAACTATTCTGAATTAACTAAAACGTCATCCTTCTTTTTATTACCCGTAATTCTGATATTCATCATTGTGTGTTTCAACCAATAAATATATTAATCCATTAATATACAACATATATTGCTAGATGTTAAATATAACAATGTATGTTATATATATACTAGTGACTTGCCCGTCAAAAAATGACGGTCAATAAAATTTGAAGCCATGGCAATGATGTTTGGCACACAATGTTAAGCTTTTTATACTCTAAGGTCCTTCAGCGTTCATTGCAAGCCTTGAACTGAGCCTTTGGTGCTCATTGCGAGCATCTCCTCACGTGTCCTTTGGCTCCTCTATATTTTTTTAAATACTAATTAATGAATTCATTGAATAATAAAAGAATATAGTTTACCTTTTTCTAATTAATATATGTAACAATCAATAGCCTGAAGAGGTAACAATGTCTTGTTATTGTCCTGCAGCATATAATGCCCAGTGGGACTGTTGCTGGCCTGAGTAGATAGTGTTATGAATGTCCCAACTGTGCATTAGAAATAGGCTGCATGCGCGAGGGCAAACTGTTGGTTTATTTGTAAAGCGCTACTTTAGATTTGTAATGTTGTTAGTTGCAAGTTAGGGTTGTAAAATTGCTTTGTTTGTGTATGTGCTACTCGGTTCACGAGCATTTGCCGCTATTTGTAATAGTGTATTTTGTACCTTGTACGTTCCTGGGTGAAAGTGGTACACGGTTGGCAGTGTTTTGCGCAGCCCAGGGTCGTATAGCCACGTTTTCATTTTGTTTGGCCGCCATTTTTTTTTTCTTGTATAGCCAAATTTTAAATGCCGAAACTCTGCAAAATCAACTTCAATTCGCGTTCCACCTCACTCCCAGATGTCCTCCGTGCTGAATGTGATGTTTTTGTTGTATTTTTAATTTTTTTTGTATTTTGTGTGCTTTTCGTGTTTTTTGCTATGCATGTTTCAGCCGTTAACTTCGTATTTTTCCTATCTTGAATTTTTTTTTATAAGTCCAGCGTCTCATATTTTATTTTCTAAGTCCCGCATGTCGTATTTTTTTCTAAGTCCTGCGTTTATCAACTAACTGCTTGCAGCCTAAGGCGATCCGGCATTTCCTAAGTGTTTGGAGGCTAAGTCCTGGGTGTTTCAAGGTGTGCGCTCCTTTCTGGCTAAGTTCCACAGGTTTCATTGCCTCTACTGCTCACCTCGCTTTTAGTGCCTTAACGGCTCGCCGCGCTATGTGAGGCTCGCAGACGATGAACGCCTTTGGCGCTCATCTCTCAAGTGCTGCGAGTTAATGGGTTGCCTCGCTACGCGAGGCTCGCAGTTGATGAGCGCCTTTGCTGCTCATCGCCCAAGTCATACTCCTAAGTGCTCCAAGTTAACGGCTCACCTCGCTACGTGAGGCTCGCAGGCGGTGAGCGCCTTCGCCTTCGGCGTTGATTGCCTAAGTCCTACGCACCACGTAAAGTGTGACAATGTCTCGTAGTTCAACAATTATAATATATTTATTTAAATCTAAAATGTACTGCTATAGTAGGGTTGAAACCCGAGATGCTGAATATCTACATTGGGGGTAGTAAAAGGTTTTAGACCCCTGCTAAGTATATAAGTGGATATAGGAGACTGTGTACTTAAATAAAGCAGTGAGCGAAATCATATAGGATCACCAAGAATTAAAGGTAATAGCAGAGGTCAGAAAATGGGCAGGAGGAACTAGCAACCCACTACGGTATATTTGCCATAAAAACCTTATGGAGTGGCACAACCGGACAAAAGATGTGCCTAGCATGCTCTGGTCCATAGGATCACGGAGAGTCTGACAACAATAACTATATACAAATATTATATATATATATATATATATATATATATATATATATATATAATGTGCCCTCCATCCGAAAGCACAAGGAAGGTGATTGGGGGCCCACCGGCCCCCCCAAGTGTTGTGATGGGGTCCAGGGGGATACCAGGGCTTGTAGGGGTTAACTGGCTAGTGTAGTGTATTAACTTTAGATATTAGGTATTTTATTAATATGTAGTGTAACTGCCCATGCACAGGCATGATATTATTTTGCCAGGTTTGTTGTTGTTTTTTTACATCATTATTTAAATATTGCCAACTATTGCAGGTTTGCCAACCAATATGGCAGATGCACAGATGGACAGAGCTGTGCCTGGCTCCTATTACATACATGTGGATACACTATGCTACATCTGTCAGTACCATGGCTCATCGCAGACCTAATTATAATAACAATTTGGTAAATTGCGGGGTGATCTCGTAGATGTGTCCAGTTAGTAAATTACTTTTTTTACAAAAGTTTTAGTTAGTGAAGACCTTGCTTTTGGATAGAAGTTCACTAACTAAAAACTTCTGTAAAATAAATATGCTATGTGCTTATATAGAGCCCTATTCAATTGACCAAATCAGAATGTAATAAGTCTGTAAGTTAGTATACCTTTAATTGAAGCGTACACTATCAATGTATAGTTGTTAAATTGACTCAAGGACTATGCTCATTTATACATGATTTCCTATGAGAATTTGCATTTATTTAGAGTATTTGAAGGAGAATTTTCCTGCTTGTTTAAAGTAAATGTACTGTACTGTTTCCCACACAATCAAAATGTCTGAAATATATAAGCATAAAATATGCTATGCTCTTATTATTCAGATATACTACTCTTGTGTCTAAAAGCAAACAGTTTTCAGTGATCATCTGTCAAACCAAAGGGGAACACAAATCATAAAAACCACAAATTATTGGGCATGCCATCAAAATAAAAGGAATAACATAAATGATGGCTATTATTATGTGATTTTATTGGTCTATCAGTTACTTTTATGTGATGTAATGATAGGAAGTGCTGCTTCCACAAAATCATGGCATCCGTGGGGAAGAACAGAGAATCCCAATAATAAGCAATTAAGTAATCAGTAACACCAGACAATACGTTTGTTCAACTCATAATACTTTATGAAACATCATTAATTTAGTGAGCATAGAACCCCCACTAGATACCTCGGCACCGATGTCCTTTCAATTATTAATTACCTCTGCAAGTCCTGCAGCAAATTAGGGAATGTGTCTGTCTTTTAACCATGTCACTGTCACTATGAAAAGAACTACAAAGATGTAAAAATAATATTTGTCTCCATTATCAGCTATAGTTGCCTTTATTTCCATCACAGATTGTTCTGTATAATGTCATAACTACTAACTCTTTATAGAAAGTTACTTCACTTTGTGATTTTCAATGTATTTGAGATAAGGATGATGGACTGTTGGCAGCATAGTGATTAGTGTTTTTGCAGAGATTCTGTAACATCTTGGGATGTGCTAATCTTTGATCTGAAGTTCATTGGCTGATTGTTACCCTTACATATCATGAGGATAAATAAGGGTAGCAATCCTGTGCTGCCCCTATTCTCTGGAACTCATTGCCTCGATCCACCAGACTATTTCCCTGTCTCAAAACCTTCAAAACCTCACTGTTTAAATAACCTTCTTGAACTATTGCATTCCATTTTAGTCAATTTCAACATTTTTGTTTACTACAGTATTTCTTTATTTTTCCACTATAGTACCATACATTATACATAAAGGTAGATGTAGAAACTAGAGTTTCTTAACCTACCAATGTATTTATTATCTCAGTATTATTTCTTATTTAGACCTTTATATAGACTCTTTCTAAATTATTATCTCAGTCTTGTCTCTTATTTAGACCCTTGAATTATTAGTGTATAATTTAACATGTATTTTATGTCCTGTCACACTGAGAATCAATAGACTATAGGTTCGAGCTAATCAGGGTCTCAATGCTGCATCACCTGATTCTCTAAGATTTCTTCATCATCATAAGGTACATACGTATGCTTCTCAGTAGCAGACACTAGCTTGATTATTGTTCCTGTAATGATAAACATAATTAGATCTGGAGGATCACAGAACACATGCCCCCATGGAGAAGATTTACAAAGTAATACTGAATCGACTATGAGGTTACAAAAACAAGCATAATAGTCCATTTTATGGCACTGTGAAGCTTAGTGAATCTAGCATTTTGTCACTTTTTGCAGTTTATATTCATCAGAAGAAGCTTTGACAAAAAAAGAAGTATGTCAGAAATATGCAGGTAACAGTGAGATTTACAAAAACAGAGAATGAAAACTGCCTTGATTATATGTCTTGTCTCAGCAAGTCCACTTTAGCCCTTTTAAGCGTAAAAGTAATTACAATGATTAGAATTCAAAAGGGACATCTCTGACAAATGAGGTTGTTTTATGCATCAAGTTGAACTTGTCAGCCGATTTTAACAAAACTTGTTTTACACATGGACGCCTTTTTACCTCAGCTGTCAATTCGCCTCATATATGCTTTGTGGAAATATGAAAGAAAATATATGTTCTAACGGCGAAAGAAAACATCAAAAGAACCTAAAGCTGTAGCTTCCAAAGTAATCAGTGATTTCCTTCCATGTATTTCTTGATCTTCATGAATTCTGAAGAGTATTGTTACCAATAACTTATTAATATTGGTACCAGAATATTTCGAAGTAATTTGCCTAATCTTAGCAAATTCCTATATTTTCAACAAACTGAATAATTTGCAATAGTAGGAGGATTAACATTGCTTTTATGAGGTGTCGTCGGAAATTAATCTATTCCTTTCTAATTTTCCAAAACTTTTAGATTTGAATGACAATGGGAAATATTAATGCTGATTTTAGAATTTTTAATATATAACACTGGGTTTAGTTGCTTGAGGCACAGGTTCCATTGAAATGACCCACTTCAAAAACAGTGTTTTTTAATAGTATTCATCCTTATTATCACTTAAAATGCATTCTGACTATGTTATCATTATTTTCCGCAGCTCTCAATTCATTTTATTGCCCCATGATTATCCTTTCACTTTCTGGAAGGAATTTACTAAGCTTCCTATCACCTACTGAGGGCTTTCATCTAATTTTTTCCCCATTGGAAATTATGTATAGTAAATCTAGGGATGCACTTGAGATGCTTAGTAAATTCTCTACACTAGCTAGTCCACAGCTTCCACTTAATTTAACTCCTTCTAAGCACTCAATTGTTCTGTTTTTATTATTTTTAAACATTTTATGCAACCTTTCTGATGCCTAGTGAAATATGTTTTCTGCTAGTGAACTTCCACCCAAAAGCAAGGTCTTCACTAACTATACACTTCTGTAAAAAAATATGCTCTGTGCTTATATAGAGCCCTATTCAATTGGCCGAATCACAATTTAATAAGGCTGTTCGGGTGTCTAGATTTTGTAGAGAAAAGGAAACATGAACATTATTTAGATTTGTATTTATTTCAATGTCACTTCAAGTTCACTTTAAAATATTAGGAAATCTTATAAAACCAACAAGCAAACACACAGCCTTAAAAAGCAATATGGTCTCTCAGAATAAAAAAATGTATGAGGCTCTGAGCCATTACTAGAAATGTCTGGTTTTGAAAGGATTTTACTGCTCTCAGTAGCATATTGTGTGTTCCACATGCCCTCTGCTGGTGACCATAAACTAGTTTGTTTTATGACTTTAATAATAAGCTAATAACCAAGGATATAATGTATGTGATAATGTGGATGTTAAATTAAGGAAATCAGTCAATTGACCAAATACCAACACAGTATTAATAAAATGGTAGCAAATTAAATATAATAATATGTAGTACACAAGCATGGAAATCATATTATATGTGTTCTTTACACACACCGCATCCCTTTATATTACACTAGCGAATTGCCCGTCAAAAAATGACGGCAATGAAATTGTAAGGTAGCAAATGCTGTTCAGTGTGTAATAATGAAATATATAATACATGAATAAATGAATATACTTTACCTATTTTAAAGCATTGTGTGGAAGAGCTGTGAATGTGTTTTGATGTTGCTGCAGCATTAGTGGTGTGGATCTGCTGTGTAAGCGTGCTGAATGTGTGCAGTATAACACTGTGCGTGCGCGAGCCCAAACCGTTGTCGTGTACTTCCGCATTGGCGTAAAATGGCGAGTAATGTGTGGTATACGTTTGTATCGGAATATCCGTAGGTGTTCTGTGGTGTTTTGCGAGTTTCTTGTGGTGTTTTGCGAGTTTAGAGTGCTGTAGCCTCCTTTTTCGTTTTGTTCGGCGGCCATTTTTTCTCTCGCTTCAAATTTTTTTTAGTCTCTAAACTGTTTTATTTGGAGTAAAATCGAGGTGTAAGTTGTATTTTTGAGGTGCTGGGTGCTCCCTCTTGGTGTAGGTAAGTTTTTTATGTATGTGGTGTGTGTATGTATTGTGTTTTAAATTTTGTAATGTTCGCGAGTTGCGTCCGAGTGTTGCGAGTCCGTAATGTGTGTGAACGTGTGTCGTATGTTGTTTGCGAGTGTCGTAATGTGTGTGTCGTACTGTTTGGGTTGCGACGTGAAGTTTGCGAGGGTCGCAGTTGCTGGCATGGAGCGCCTTCGGCGCTCCATGCCAGCAACTGCGGCCCTCGCTTTGCGAGGTCCTCAGGTGCTGGCATGGAGCGCCTACGGCGCTCCATGCCAGCAACTGAGTCCCTCGCTTTGCGAGGGTCCTCAGTTGCTGGCAAGGAGCGCCTTCGGCGCTCCATGCCAGC
Organism: Discoglossus pictus; assembly: GCA_027410445.1. Classification (NCBI taxonomy): domain Eukaryota; kingdom Metazoa; phylum Chordata; class Amphibia; order Anura; family Alytidae; genus Discoglossus; species Discoglossus pictus. Next base: position 181,673,801 of record CM050167.1, read on the forward strand.
AACTGAGACCCTCGGGCAGTGCCCTTGCTTTGCGAGGGCCTCGGCTCGCGGCGCGAGCCGCGGCCCTCGCTATGCGAGGCCGCAGCTCGCTACGCGAGCCCGCAGCGTTAGCAACAACTCGTACGTCGTATGTCGTATGTTGTTTGCGAGTGTCGTAATGTGTGTGTCGTACTGTTTGGGTTGCGACGTGAAGTTTGCGAGGGTCGCAGTTGCTGGCATGGAGCGCCTTCGGCGCTCCATGCCAGCAACTGCGGCCCTCGCTTTGCGAGGTCCTCAAGTGCTGGCATGGAGCGCCTACGGCGCTCCATGCCAGCAACTGAGTCCCTCGCTTTGCGAGGGTCCTCAGTTGCTGGCAAGGAGCGCCTTCGGCGCTCCATGCCAGCAACTGAGACCCTCGGGCAGTGCCCTCGCTTCGCGAGGGCCTCGGCTCGCTGCGCGAGCCGCGGCCCTCGCTATGCGAGGCCGCAGCTCGCTACGCGAGCCCGCAGCGTTAGCAACAACTCGTACGCTCACAACTATATATGTGATATTATTTTGTTTAATTCATATTATATGGGCGATACATACAGTATTTACTATATTTCAGTTTTACTAATTCAATAGGAAAGATTTGATAACTTTAGATGTTATTATTCTGGGGGGTAGGGGGGGGTTCACCACTGCACTACAGCAAGGGGCGAAGGAACCCAAAAATATCTGGAGGGGGGGGGGGGGTAGAGTATATACACACACACATTATATATATATATATATATATATATATATATATATATATATATATATATATATATATATATATCTTGCTGATCATGCACAAAAGTTTGTCTTTTATTGAAGGATAGTGGTCATATGATGCCATTTATCATGACATAGTTGTTTGGCTCCTTTCTAAATCCTAATGATAATAGAAATGCCCCAAATGGCCCTGATCAAAAGTTTACAATACTGTGTATTGCCCCCTTTAGTATCAATAACAGCATGCAGTCTTTTGTAATAGCTGTCTATGAGGCCAATAATGTTGCAGGTGGTATAGCTTCAAATTCTTGGCAAAGTATTTGGTCGTCTTGAACCACACGTTTAAGATCTCCCCAGAGTGGCTCGATGATATTAAGGTTAAGAGACTGTGATGGCCACTGCAGAAACTTCACCTTTTCTGCTGTAAACACTGGAGGGTCAACTTGGCCTTGTGCTTAAGGTCATTGTCATGATGGAAAGTCAAAGAGCGTCCCATGTGCAGCCTTCGTGCAGAAGAATGCAAATTGTCTGCCAGTATTTTCTGATAACATGCTGCATTCGTCTTGCCAGCAATTTTCACAAGACTCCCTGTGCCTTTAGAGCTCACACAGCTTTACACTATAGGCCTTGTTGACCCCTCTCCAAATATAGCACTTATGGTTGTGACCATAAAGCTCTATTTTGGGCTTGTCACTCCAAATTACAGTGTGCCAGGAGCTGTGAGTCATGTCAAAGTGTTGTTGGGCATATTGTAACCAGGCTTTTTTGTGGCATTGACGCAGTAAAGGCTTCTTTCTGGCAACTCGACCATGCAGCTCATTTTTATTCAAGTATCGTCATAGTGTGCTCCCTGAAAATACCACATCATCTTTTTCAAGAGCAGCCTGTACTACTCCTGAGGTTACCTGTGGGTTTTTCTTTGTATTCCGAACAATTCTTCTGGCAGTTGTAGCTGAAATCTTTCTTGGTCTACCTGACCTTTGCTTGGTATCAAGAGATCCCCGAATTTTCAACTTCTTAATAAGTGATTGAACAGTACTGACTGGCATTTTCAATGCGTTGGATATCTTTTTATGTCCTTTTCCATCTTTATGAAGTTCCATTACCTTGTTACACAGTTCTTTTGACAGTTCTTTTCTGCTCCCCATGAATCAGTATCTAGCCTGTGCAGTGCATCGATGTGAGAGCTAACAAACTCATTGACTATTTATACACTAATTGCAATTTAAAAAACCACAGGTGTGGGAAATTAACCTTTAGTTGCTATTTTAACATGTGTGTGTCACCTTATGTGTCTGTAACCAGGCCAAACATTCAAGGGTATGTAAACATATATATATATATATATATATATATATATATATATATATATATATATAATTATTTAATATAACACATTATAGAGTGATAGGGAGCTTATCCGTGGTGGTCCTATCACTCCCCAGTAGTCTCCCCCTCACCTCTTGTCCCTTTAGCTGCTGGAGTCATCTTATTGCCGGGTCTCACGAGACCTCACAATACTATTAGCGACATATCCCCCAATCAGTGTATTCAACCTCTCACACTACTGGAGAGTGAGAGGTTGAATACATTGATTGTGCGAAATGTGCCCCCTTCCGACACCCCTTTCCTCCCCCCGCTTCCTACACCCTTGACTACAGCATTAAGGCATCACTGCAGTTCAAGATTCTTATTCTTTAAGCATGTACCAAACTAACGCAGCTGCTAATATTGTTAGTTTGGTACATACTTGACAAACACGTATCTTTTGAATGAACATTTTGGGGGGAATATCTGAATATTTGAAGACTCTGTTTGTGAATACAGGAATCCATTATCCGTTTGTTACATCACTTCCTGAGAGCTGGATAATGGTTTTGTCTGTTTGTGGAGATCATTGGAGGGAAGAGTGGTGGAGTGGGGAACAGGCATAAATCCAGAATATTTCTTTAATAATAAGATAATATTGACATTGGCACCACATCCCTTCACCCTCAATGGCCCAGATACATAGCTCTCCAAAAATGTATATGCTCATCATTTATTTATTTTTTATATTTTTTTTCTTTCATTGTGCAGTGGTTCTTTAACTTTATGCCAAAGATGTCACACATTAAATAACACAATATTACCTCATATATTATTTGTATACATATTTACCTTGAATAAGTTGGTGTTCCGATTAGTTAAAAATACTATAAATGGATACAAATGCACCCAGTCATAATAATTCAATTTCAACAGATCATTCAATTTTGCATAGGCATTTTTTATACAGATTTACAGTATAATAAGCCAATATAAATATCATGGAGTAATACTTTGTTTTTAAAAGGTATTTTCCTTCAAATTCAGTGTGCATGTATTTGCATGTGTGAAACTGGTCAGAGAATCTGGATGGCAACATGCAAATATTATAGTCCACAATCTGTTGTCACTCTAATCCAAAATAATGTTAATATGGTGACTTCAATATATACTTTACCATCATTAATTTGCCCCTTATTTTCCTGCAACACAATATAACATAATAATATAATAATATAACATGTTTTAAGGTTTTATGGACATGGATCAGACTTCAGTGAATGAGCATGAATAAACATGTTCATGATGCACATTATGTGAAATGCTTTACTGAGCTTGTATCTGGGGAGAGTTCTTGTTTTATATAAATCAGTGTTTAAAAAAAAATGTGTTTTGTTGTTCAACCTTGGTATTCTCCTAGCCCAAAATAACTTATTTTTGCACAAAGCATTGTGGTACCATTTTGAATTTCTGTGTAATGGTTATGGATCCAGGTGAGTGATTTTGGGTACCTGGAAGGGAATGCTGTGCTCTATTGAAGTCAGTTTGTTGTTGTAAGTTTATTTAAAAGCATTATTATCTTAAAAATAGGCTGAATCTGTTTGGTAAACACTATAGGAATTGTGGCATCTCAAAACTACTTTATGTAAATGTTGTTATATTCTGTTCATTCATTAGAATTGTGCATACAGTAATATTGATGCCAGATTAGTATATACAAAGTTAGGTGAGTGTACATATCAACCTGTTTGGGGTGTCTTTACATGGTGGGTGAGTTTAGTTGTCAGGAACATATGGTATTTGTTAAGAGATTATGGCTAAAATAAAATAAATTATTAATTTTGATATTCAATATCCCAAGCACCAGACCTTATACAAATAAATGTTTTGGTTTTTTTTGCTTAGAAGAAGCTGAGTTTTATATTTCTTTATTCACAAACTCATTTTAGTTCTCATGAGACATGTGATATGATCACCTCCCTTGACTCTTGCAATGATGTGGCAGTGTTTATCTTTGGCCTTGTGATATGTGATCAGTGGGCACATGTCAGCCCTTATGGACAGCTTATAAAAAAATCAACCTATCATTACCAGGGAATACAGCACATCCGCCATCACACTTTTTATGGTATTGGACACTAAAACATGTTTACTCATTTCTTTTGATATAGTACAGGTCGTTAAGTTTTTCCTTTTTTCAGAATCAATAAGTAGAATTAATAAAAACATTAAAGTTGGCTCATTAATGTTACTTTGCTGATTCCACTTCAACTCACTTTCCACACTTAAATATAACCCATCTTTAATTATGTTGGGTGCAAATAGGTCTCAACATTGTAACATCTGTCCTATTTACACATTACACAGTTTGCACACTTTACAGATCTCACATTAAAAGAATCTCAAGAAAACGGTTTTACAACTTTTACTTAGCACAGTCAGAACAAAAAAAAAACATGTATCCATTATAAATGCATTTTTCCAAAGATTTCAAATAAAAATGAAATGATCTATTTCACATGAAAGTAATGCAATTTAAACCTAAATAAATTATCACAATAAATACAGCATACCCAACCAAAGTAATCTGTTCTTAAATATTCAAGCAAATAGGGAATTCTATGAAGCACTGCTGCTTTGTAGGTAACAAAGCTATACTTTCTTGCATTGACAGCATGGATGGTAATAACAATATGTACAATATGACACACAATACACACAGTTGAATTTTTTTATAGCAATAAAGTAACTAACAGTTAGATGTATTTATCCATTGGCTAGACTTGATTGCAAAGCTAGATCCAGAGGGTGAAAAGATAATTACACAGTTACAGAGCAAACAAACTGATCTTTTCCATGGTATATGTACACTGGACTACTGAATTAATACATATACTGCTGTATGTCCACTCTATTTAGAAGCAACAGACTAGTAGGATGTATTCATCTAGATTGATATCTTGTACTAGTTAAAGAAAGGAACTATGTTTGTACAGAACCTTCTCAGGAAAAAAATGAATATTTAAAGTGTCATAATTATAGTATGTTCTTTTGAAGGTACAATATACATCTATTTATTATCATTTTATATTCGATTTTGCTTTACTGTTGGAAGCCTTTTGCCTATGCCCTAGCCTGTTCAGTCAACTGGGAGAAACCTTGGATCTCTTTTCATATTGGATCTGTACAATATGATTAAATGCAATAGAATCTACTTCCCAGGTAGCAATTAAGGAAAGAAAATAAAGTAATGGACACTTGTGGCAATTATAATTATGTACAACAGTTAATAATTTGTAGGCATTACATTTTTACTTTTTTTTAAATGTATCACATTATCAAATAAAGTTCTTCAAAATAATGTGCTACTTAGTCTATAACCACTCAACCCTTCTGTACTAGTGTTTATATGTATGCCATGGTGCTCTATAAATAAATGATGGAAATAATAATGAAAAACATTTACATGGGGCCACATGTACTAAAGAGTGATGTGTTGGAGAAATGTTGGAGAGATCTTAGTATAGGAAGACGTAAGAAAGAACAGGTTCTCCAACACTTCACCCTTTATTACATCTATTTGATGAATATACCCTAGTGTGTATAGACTCTTTTTCCTCCTAGAGATAATAGTGCTATATACAAAACAGTAAGCTCAATGACTTAATGCACATGAATTATACAAATGCATCAAATACAAGTACTATGAAATTGTGATTTTATTTTTATTTATTTATATATATATATATATATATATATATATATATATATATATATATTTATAGTAATTGTGAATTTATACACATTGAAAGCATCACTGTAAAAATACATTAAAATAGTCATTGCTTACTAAACTTTCATCATATACTACAGTCCCAATTAATGAGCTTGCAGATGAGCGCAGCAGCTATCTCTTGTCCTTCTCATCTTGTGGCGGTCACAGCTATATTAACCTGGGCAGAGCCCATCGGATAGATCCAAAAAGGGAATAAGTGCTTCTGAGCGATGTATTTTTCAGTTCTATGATTATTACTCCCTGTCTGCTGTAAATCTATTAAGGAAACACTTTTGCCAGCATGCCGTCACTCAGCCTGGATTCCTGTGGTGTCAAGTCAGGCAGTGGTCCAATTTCCACTGTCAGTCACTTGATCCGTATTGCAGAATGGCTAACAAACACCTACAGACGGCATCAATCAAACCTTAATACCTGTAAATATGTGTAAACAGGACATTGGTAGATAAGGTGACATGGCTGACACTTATCCAGTTCCCTTACTCTCAATTTGCTAATGTGCAAAGTCAGGGATGATGGTGGTAAGATTCCTGGCTCAGTGGAAGCAACATATGTCAATATTTTTTTAGCAGCATAGTCTCCTCTGATATAAAACCAGGTCACCTGTTCAGTCACTTTATAACAAGTTGATTACAAGTGCAGGTAGTGTATTAAAAATCTAAAAACATACAGCATTATCAATAAAGCAGGAAATATACAATAGCAGCTGATTAAAGAGCACACTATTTCTACTGTTCTGTCTTTATTTTCTTCAAGTGTCCTTAGAATACATATATTTAGTACAGGCAAAGCACTCATATATATCTGCTGAAATGTTAGTATAATAATTTAGGTTTCATTTTTATTTTATTTTTTAGGTTTAACAATTATAGAGCCGTCGTTATCACCATGGGCCAAGCATTATAATAATATATATTTTTGCTTAGGTAAAGCTGAATTTTATATTTGATTATCAACTAACTCATTCAGTTCTCATGTGAGATGTGATGTGATCATCTCTCGTGACTCTTACAATGCTGTGGCTGTGTTTAACATTGGCCTAGTACTATGTGTTGAATTTACACAAAAAGATTTAAAGCACATGTCAGCCCATATGGACAAGCCTTATGCAAAAAAACTACCTTTCATTAGCAGGGTACATCACAACCGCTATCTGGTTTTAAAGATGGCGAGATGTTACATTTCTTTAGATATGGATTGAGGAACTAGGCATTAAATCAGCTTATAAAAAAGTCAGTATGTTTGAATTTAAGATTGACAGAAATTTGACAATTTGTTAATAGAGTCACCTTAAACTATGGAAAAATATCAAATGGATTATGTTATAATTTCAATGTAATGTATAAAAACAATAAGAACATAGCTGCCATATTATTATTTAGCCTTAATTATGGCATCTTATTTCATCTTGCTATCATTGTGATATATGGCCATCTTTAACTGCAAACATACATTGATTTGTCTTCATTTATGTGGTGGAATAGACTGGCAGATCATAACAATATAGCTTTAACTGAACTTTATCAATTCATGAATGTGAGGATGTTTTCTTCACAGAATATTTGGTGGTGCCCTGGAAAAGTTTCTCAATGTGTCTGGTGTTAACTACCAAAGCAAATGATATGCCCAAACATAATGTTATCCTAAATGAATGTCAGCATATGTGGGGTTCATGGTTCTCCACTCCCCTCAAATTATATATTTTGCTCTGTGGAGAAAATGCCAGACTTCATTACACATTGGTCAGACAGAATCAATGCCTAATAGACAGGATTTCAACCACAGAAAATAATATACAGTACAGTATTCTGTACATGGAATTCACACATGTTTCATTCCTCATTGCCAGAAGCCATTAACAACAACACATTGTGCTTAAAGTGTAAAATTCAGAATTAAGAGACACATCGACCCTAGAATGCTGGTAAATCATACATTCCACATCTGATTACATTAAAGATGCATTTACTCTTCTTAAAGTTACAAATATTTATATATATGTATATAAATATATATATATATATATATATATATATATATATGTACAAACAAATATTTAGAACATATAATTAATCCACTTTTAAAACTTATCATATTAATTAATATTATTGTATTATTATGTTTGATATATCATTTTATCTATATTTATGCAATTCATTAAAAAATTCCTATCGAAGGAATTCCTATGCACATGCTAGAGCTATTGGTGAAATGGGTAATGTTTTGCATGTACTCTAAGTAAAGAGAGTGGTGCTTATTCAAGAGTGTTTCCTTTTATTTTATTAACTAATTATCAATAAAATCATTATCTGAAGTTATACAATCTGATTGTTTTAAAACTAACACTTTAATTTGAGTATTACAGACCCCAGCATATCTGATTCTCTTCACTGCTATTTAGGCATCCAGGGAAAGTATGGAAATCTGTCCAGGATGTTGTCTTAATAGAAATATTCCCTTCCTCCATCCCCACAGCAAACCGAAACTGGTCCTGAGTACATCTGTTCCCAACCACTAATAGGGATTGAAGAGAAACAGATCTACTAGAGGTTGCCATGCTAACAATACAATTTAAGTTTTCCAAGAAATTATTTTTTGCAAATATTTATTTTATTACTAATGAGTTATTAAATTAAACAAATAAAACCCTACTATATGGGCAGTACAATGATTCTTTAAAAGTTGATTGTAAGGAAAAGCAATGTACACCTGACTCTTATCTTTATATAGACCAGACAGAAAACACCTTGTTCTATATAGAGATAATTTTACAATATAAGGAATTTTTGATATAGGAATTAGGCAAATTTAATAAATCGGTTTTAACTATTGCTAAATTACATCATGATTATTTACAAGATTGATTTAATTCAATGCTCTTTAGTTGTTTTTAATATACAGATCCCCAAATATACTAATCCTTTCAAAGGTTAGCAATGCTCAGAGAATCTACCCCAATATTTCCACTGCAGCTCAGGATTATGGGTAGTAACATACAAATGAAGCTTATTTAGTGCCATATGAAAGATTGAACGCACCCATTAGACGTTTTTCTGGATACATTTTTCTTCATGTTTGCTATGCAGATTATTATTATTTACATTTTGTTTTGGTCTGAAACCACAATCACGACACAAAATTATTTAAAATAAAAAAACACAAAATAAAAAAAATACTTTCTTCCTATATCGAAAGTCTCTTGGCTGCTGGCCTCTTGTGGCAGTGAAAAGATAAAGAGAAAAAAGTATTCGGCAGTAAAGATTTTGTGCTTAGTAGTAACAGGGCCAGAAATACATTTTATAGCGTGGCACTAATAAAGCTAATAAATAGCATGTAGGTAGTATACTTAAATAATTGTATGCAAACACTTTTTTCTAGCAATAAAAGGTTTCATGTCTCAAAATGTACTATGCAACAGTAATCTCATCATGGTTTGAAAAAAAAAATTATAAAACCAGAATAATACAAAAATACATATTTGAGAGATTGCTGTTGTTAAGACAAGGAAGTATAAACAAAAATATAATATTTGTGCCATTGAATTGTGCAGGATTTTTTGGGTTAAGTTTTGTGGATATACTTTTTTCAATTCTACACAATGACTGAACACTCGGTTGACTAAATAACCAAATGGTTTAACATTTTTATAAAAGCATAGCTCTCTTTCTGGGGGTGTTTTTTCAGCCTCAAAAGACACTAGGCTATATTCACTAAATTAGAGCTTTCTGGCTTCTAAGGTAAGTCTTCTGTAATATATAATATTATATTTTATTGAGCATTTTCACTAAACTGTATTGGGGAAAAATAAATGTATATTTACACAGGAATTGAAGATGTCTCACCTCACCAGAAAGTTCTTATATTAGTGAACATAGCATAGTCTCACCACCATAATGGTGGATTTGGGCTACATTAGGTAGTACACTGGAGTACCCAGCAAGCTCCCTTATATGAGAGCTCTTTTTATATGTACAGAATACAGAAGAGCAGGAGAGACTATAGATGTATAAATATTAAAGTATGGTATGTAACCTATCTCAGATATTATACCATGGGGGTGTTTTTATATTCTTTGTAAACTACCTTAATAATCTTACAAATTCCTGGCACTAGATGCCATTTCCTGTTAGACTTCAACAGTCGTGCTGGGATGTAGGAGTGGGGGAGCTGTGTATGCTGTTAGAATCAGTGGTATGAAGAAAATAGACAGAGCTAACACATTGTTCTTCATGTGTGACTAGTGTTAGCAGTCATTTTATAAAAGAGAGCTCCTGATGTTCCCACATAAGAAATTGCTGAAATATCACAGGAATTGACAACTTTGCAAGTATTTAATTTTATAAGCACATAATCACACCACCATGGAATAATATGTATGTTTAGTTAATCCAACTTCAGTAATACATGGTAGTACAATGTCATATGTTGATATTCCTTCAAGCTCTGTAATCTTCCACTGATTCATCCTTTATATTTTATGTTTTCTAAACCAACATATGCATAATATTCAGACTACAATTAAAGTATTAAATCCATATTGGAATTAAGCCACAGTTAAAATTTAGTACTATTTGTTGCTATATAGAAGAAATCACAAATAACTGCATTTATATATATTTTATAATTTTTTCATTGTTTTCCTCTGTTATCAGTTATTTAACTTTCCTTGTTGAGATGAATTGTTTCACCCACTCAGCTTGTGATTGAGCAGTAAAACCTGAAGTCTTTTTTTTTTGGCCTATCGGCTCATGTTGGTCTTTTGCCTCTAAACACAGGTCACTCGTGACACTAATCATCTTGAATGATTCTAGCTATGTCATAGCTTGGTATCACTAGTACATGCCTAGCTCCTCTTCTTGTGCTCACATAAGGACCAGTTCTCGGGTCTCAGGCAGTCGGAAAGATATCAGTCCTCCTCCTACAAGGGCAGCAGACGCAATAAGAATAGGAACCACCTTGGTTATTCCAACAAAAGAAGCAAAGATGGAGTTTCCAAAGATGGCAGCCAACTTGCAAAGACCATTCAAGATTCCAAAAGCTGTTGCTCTGTAGAAGAGTAATATAAAAATGATAAATACACATGTTCTTGCAAACTGACAGTGTAAATACAAGGACATCCTAAAATAAATAACAAAAATCACTGTGCCTAAATGGGGCCTTATTCAATTGCAACAGTTACAGAGAAATTCAATTGAAGCAGACCGCAACTACCTGGCTGAAAGCCTAAAATATAAACCATGCACCCGTAAGTAGCATTTCAGAGCATGTTCATGATTAATTAAGCAAGGCGGTAACTACCAATTTAGAAACCGCCAATAGTAAATGAGACCATCATCATGACATCATTAAAACATGGTGGTAAAATGTAAATCAATTAGCATTTAGAAGTCTGATATGCGATCGGACTCGCAATTCGGCAATTTACAAAATAAAAATGAATGAAAGAAATGTTCTAGTCCATGCGGGTGGCCTGATATGTATACACCCCTTGATTCCTAGGATCAATATAAAATAAAAAATGAAACGTAAAAAAAATATTTTTTATTGCAGATTTGCGAGCTTGAGACTGTTGTGCAATTAATTATAATGTCTTTCGTCGCTTTCCCCATCTTTTAAAGTGCAGTATTGATTTTTTATTTGCATTTACAGTGCTATGATCAGATGTTTAACCCCCTTGCAAGTCCTATCTGATACTGGTAGGATTTTCTTCTACATTTGCCATTTACGAGTGTGAAAACAATTGCGGGCTTGAGGAATTGTAGCAATTGAATAGCAATTTGTGATTGTAACATTTATGGGCTTGAAAGATCAAAGAGTTAGCTGGATTGGAGTTACGATTTTCCCAATTGCAGAGATTTTTAGCCTGTAAACTATTTTGCGGTTTACAGGCTAAAAATCTCTGCAATTGTGAAATTACAAGCTCCAGTAAACAACAATTGCTTAATTGAATAGGGGCCACTGTCTTTAACGACAATGTAAAGAGATTGAAACTATGTTGTCTCTTAATAATGACCACATGACAGTAAAGCAGACCTTCTATGAGGTTTTACACAAAGTTGTAACTTCATGTCTTGCTTCCCAAATCCAACTTACACATATGTAATAAAACATATTTCATAGCCATATGACCGTTGCTACTTTTCATAACCATATACAGTCCTGTGGCTCCCTCTATATGTAAGTTTGTTATTTAAGAAGATGACTTGCATTTGCAGGGAGATACTGATTTTGGTTCTTTCAGAATCTGCTGACACAAGCACTTGCATCATGCAGTGCGGGAGGGCAGCTGAAGGAATCATGTGTTATAGAAAACATATATTACATACAGTAAAATATGCATCATTTTTTAAAAAATTCAAAGAGAAATTTGTCTTGATTTTCACTGCTCTGTTTCATGATGTAGAGCAGCATTGATACTTGTCACAATAAGGACTCTGGATCAAATGATCATTACACACAAGAGTAGACACACTGCTAACAGTAATAGACAACTATACATGGTACCTTTTATTTGTAGGATATAGTTCCACTGTGATAACATCCAGTGCATTCCAGGCAGCTATGCTGGTGCCACAAAATAGGCACTGCCAGCCAATCATTGCAGACTCGCTGTTACCGAAAAACAGGAAGAAGCAGCAAACTGCTGAGATCAGCATGGACCCAGCTAAGTAGGGAATACAGGAAATTTTAATAATAATAATAATAATAAATTCATGCAATGAGAACTTTTTTGTAAAGCAGTCTTTATCAAAATAAACACTTTCCAAGTACAACATGACATGCCCATTCACATTGCTATCTGATGACTTAAATTTGTATCTAAGTGAACCAGACATCATCAGCTTGAAGCTAAATATTGTGTTCTCCCATGAAAAATGTACCCAGTGGTAGCATCCTGATCATAAGAACAAAGCAGATATGGTGGTGTCTTCTGCCTACAGAGCACCCCACATGGTGTCTTACTTACAGATCTACAGCTATTCCAATAAATTCAGGCATAACAAATGGGACTCTGAAGTTAACAATAATACAAGTTAATGAACAGCTTTTAAACATTACAATATTTTGTATTAAAGGTTACAAAGCATCATTGTAATCTCCACATATTAGTGTCTGTATCAATATTCTAAAACCATTGGTGATTATTTTTGTTTTCCATAACATAAAATACTTATTGTCAGTATGTACATACTTACAATTGTACATACCATATAATAGATAGATAGATAGATAGATAGATAGATAGATAGATAGATAGATAGATAGATAGAACTTGTACTCCACAGTAACCATAGAGCAAGTAAAACTATTTACATGTTGTCTGATAATATTTCATTAGAAATATACACAAAATTGGGCAGTTCAGATTGTTGCACACATGTATTTCTCACTTTGCCATTAATAGGTTCAATAACACATTGTTATAGACATTAAAATTATTAATATCTTGCAATGTGGAGTTGCTTCACTAGAGCCTGGGTGTCACAATAGTATGGCTCCTCTATATCTTATTATTAAAATGATCTGTAAGAGCTCATCCTGTTTTTTTGTCTTATTTCTTGGGTGCACTGCAGAAACCCATTACCTCCTATGTAAGAATATAAATAAAGAAAACATACACTTTCTGAGAGCCTGCTTGCTTCACTGGTAGTTTGAAATGTGGAGCTTGGGCACAGGAGAAGAAATGAGCTTGAACACTACTAGCTAATTAGTACAGTAGTAAAGCAGTAAGTTTGATAGAGTAGAGGTATCAGTTTCGGTACTTACCAATCATCTTTATTCTTCCAATCTTATCCATAAGAAGAGCTGAGACTATATTTCCAGGTAACACTGAAAGACTTCCCAGAAAGCTGACCAGGTAAATCAGGAAATCATTATCTTCTTCAAAGTCAATATGGCAGCCTGTTTTTGGCTCAAGGAATGTGGTGTTTATAAATGTACAGTCGATGAATTTGTGCTTGTAGAGGTCTGAATGTGTTCAGCAAAATGAATAAATAAAGAAACAGGTTAGTCATGTTTCTTATCTGAGTGACTCTTTATGCAAGACATTTTGGTTTATATACAATATTTTAATTAATTTGATCCTCCTCAATGTAATTTTCATATATTTGTGCGAGACCCATGGAATAACAGTTTTTCGGCATCTAGAAACATCCCACTTTATATTCTATTCTCTTATGTAGACTGCCATCTCACACAGGGGAAACAACTTCCACTACCAGTATCATGCTATTAAATAGAACCATGATGTGTTTTAGAAGATGCAGAAACACTAAAGTGGCCAAATATAATCAGTATATGTAATAATTTATAATAACACATTACTGGTATAGAAAGGTTTGCATAGTTAGAATTATGATATTCCCAGTAGTAACCTACTGACGTGAGAGCAGGACCATAAAGAAGTCTAAGAGCCGTAGAATTGATGCCTTTGCATTGTAATGATGGCGAAAACTGCTTAGAGTCCCTTGGATTGCAAGATGATCCAAAAAATTCAGTACTTCAGGAAATCAAGATGAACTGTTCACTAGAAGGAATGATCAAATATTATGGCCATATCATGAGAATACAGGATTCCCTAGAGAACACTATGATGCTGGGAAAGGTTGAAGGCACATGAAGAATGGGATGACAGAGGCAAAGATGGATAAGTCACTGAAGCAATGAACATGAACTTGATGGAGCTCAGAGGGGCAGTGACTGAGAGATGTCCCTGGCATGCTGCAGTCCGTGGGATCAATTATAGTCAGACACGACTGAACAACTAAACAACAACAACTGGTATAGAATGTAAAAAAGGAGATGTGTAAATGTGAAAATTTGACACTAGTGTTAAAAATCCCCTCCCCTATGGGACTGTCCTTAGCTCACAAAATACAGTGGTACAGATCACAGATGTACAAGATGGCAGCCTACATAAGAGAATAAAGGAAGTAAGAGAGAGGTTCTAGAACCTGAGAAATTGTTGCTTTTAAAAATAAATGAGTGTAAATTATACATAAAAATTACATTTAGAAATTAATGTATTACACTTAGTTAAAACTTTCATATAAAACATAAAAAATGCACAAAGAGAACATTTACAAGTATATTGTGATCAAATATGGTACAGATAGAATAGAGAAAGCCACAAAGCTTTCCACAAAAATAAACCCACACAAAAAAATGTTGCTATGGAGTGCTGCTCAGGAAACAATGGCTTTTAGTATGATTAACCTAAAATATTTTATCCATGGTATCCAATAAATAATTATACAGTTTACTGCATTATTGTTTGACCAGCTACATTTTTGTCTATATTGCCAAAGCATACACAGTCAATGTCCTGCTCATTCATTACCTGTGTTATAGAAAAGCGTGGAATGTATAGTGCAGTTTCTAAAAACAGTGCCACTTGAGGTCACATCTTCAAAATAACATTCTTCAAAGTAGAAATCCTCAAATGTGACATATTTAAGTTTCATATTGTGAAACCTGGTAAAGAAATATGTATACTGTTAAACAACAAACTAGTAAGGTTACAAGAAACTGGAAAAATAAATAAATCTGAAGAAGACAAATAGTTTTAGGTAAAAAAATAGAAATTTAATATTGATAGATTGGAATAAACAGGGAGAGAAAAGTGAGGTGCTAAAGCACATAGATACAGTAATAGGTAATGGCTATGTAGGTGGAATTATCTTGCCTATTATATATTGCTTGCACATGCTTTTTACCACCTGTGACACAGGTGTGTTTAAGACTAAACCCATGATGCTCAGGCCTAGGGCACCACATTTACTTAACACTTTCTGACATACTATACATATATATACTAGCGACTTGCCCATCAAAAATGACGGCAATAAAAAGTTTTAAGCCAGGCAATGTTGTTTGCCACACAATGCGAGGCTATGTACTTTGCAGGCCTCACGATGAGCGACTTAGGCTGTATTTTTTTCCCTGCTTTGCAATGATCACCTTTGGCGCTCATGGCAAGCCTTTCCCCCCTGTGTAGTTTAGGGGCCTTATGATGATTGCTACTGATTCGGGTTAAGTGTTACTGGCGTATGTTAAATGTTACTGGCTTGTGGCTCTTTTTTACTGCATTTGCTATGCATCCTTTTACTCCTTTCAAGTTTTTTGGGCCGCCATTTTTTTTTTTGCTTAACCGATTTTCGAGTGACTAAAAACTACAAATATGGCTCCAATGAGCTTGCCACCTCACTACAAGGCTTCCTGGCTCTCCCCCTGTGCTGTGTGTGAGTGTATAATTTTTTTTTGTGTGTCAATTTATATTTGTAGTGGGTCTTTGGACTGACGCGATTGGCCGTTAAAGTCGTAAAGTATTGCGTAGCTGAGTCCTGCAGGCCTCGCGATGAGCGGCTGCAGCACTCATCTCCACCCCTGCAATGAGCACCTTCGACTCTCATTGTAGCAAAGTTGTGCGGGCCTCGCAATGAGCGCCGCACAAGGCCCGCAAAGCGTGACGATAACTCACAGTTTGACAACTATTACAGTTGAATAGTTATACATACACCCATGGTTTGCAATACAGCAAGGGGAAAGGAGTAGTAGTAAATGGGGCATGGAGGCTGCACAAATCTAAATGGGTCTAGGGCAGCATAAAACCTAAATACACAGCGGACCTGTGATAAATATATCCTTATGTCTTGTAATATATACTGGTGTTTTTACTAAATCTTGATGCATACAAAGGCCCTCATTCAATTGCAATTTGCCCAATTGAATAGGGGTCTAAATAAGCACATACCATATTTTTTGAAAGAAGTTTTTAGTTAGTAAACATCTATCCAAAAGCAAGGTTTTCCCTAACTAAAAACTTATTTGAAAAAAATATGTTATGTGCTTATTTAGACCCCTATTCAATTGGGCAAATCGCAATTGAATGAGGGCCAAAGAATGTACTTTAGAAAGAATATGCAGTTTTCAAAATGAATGTTCTAGAACTTCTCGGTAATTCGAAAGGACTACTATAGTGGTTATTTGTTTATTTAATAACTTATTACCCATAATATCAATATTTGAAGAAAAACGTACAGTTAAACTTTAATGCTTGAGGTCTGACAAAGCAGTTTCTATCCAGACCTGATTAAGGGCCCCACACCAATTTACAACTCACGTTGACTATTTAATCACTACCTAGCTATTCCAATCCCCAGAAGAAAAAAAACTCTACCAAAGAAGCACACAAAGTAGAATAAAAAAAACAATTCCAACCCAAAATCTGAGTGAAACACATTATCTTCTGAGGACACAAAAGTCCTCAGAAGGCACAAAAGTTTCCCATCACTCTGAATCTCCTGTACCCTCTTCACCCCCCATCCCCCCTCCCCATACCCTTACCCCTATTGAGTCCAGGGATCCCTGGGATTCCCCCTAACATCTGCTGTAAATGCAGAACCCAGGGCATTCCATCTTCCCACATGCTAAACCCCAGATCCCCACATTTACATATAACCATGAAGGTCTATAGAGCTTTCTTCTTTCATACAGGGTACTTATGCCCCCCTAAACATAAGGAGATTGCCAGAAAAAAAGTGATTCACCTTTGACTCATCCTGTAACATTAATTATGACTATCCATATCTGATATGATTTTTGTTCACATAGTAACTTTATTTCAACTTTGTTAAATTGTAAGCTTTCACGCTGTATTTCTTCACTACCCTCTCCCCACCCCCTTCACACCTTCATATCTGTCTGCACCAAATGCTCCTTTTAAATGCATAAATACTGGGCTAGTTCCAAACTATATCTCACTATCTCTTCTCTGTTCCAGCCTCCAGCAACCATCTTGCAACTCTCCTCTAGCTTTTTGCACACACTACTACAACCCAGCTACTCTCCCATCTCAGTCACTAACAATTTTTCTTTTACTCTCACACCTTTATCTCATCTACTCCCTACACCTACACACTGTGTCGAAAAGCTCTCTCACTTTTTTCTCCTCCTCATCTTCTACTGTCTCTCTCTCAGACTTTCATTTGCAGCCTATCCATATCACCCCCCCCAATACTATAACCATCTCACCTTCCTTGCTTTCCTCTTCTCTGCTCTCTTGAGCTATTCTCTCTCCTCCAATCACAATCTCATCCTCTCCCCAACACTCATAAGCAGAAATATCACTGTAAGTCCCACTCCCATATTCTCACTCTCACTCCTCCTTCTGCTAGCTGCTGGAGACATATCCCCTAACCAAATACAATAAACTCACTTTCACTCACGACCTTTTCACTACCAACGCTGTCAATCTACTGGCTCTTACTGAAACCTGGCTCTCCTCTTCTGATACTGCCTCCCCTGCAGCACTCTCGCATGGTGGTTTTCACCTCAGTCACACACCTAGACCTGGGAACAAACAAGGTGGTGGTGTGGGTGTATTACTTTCTTCTCGCTGTACGGTTCACCTCATACCCCCTGTCCCATCCCTCCAATTTTCATCTTTTGAAGCTCATACTATCCTCCTTTTCTCTCCTATCTCTCTACGTGTTGCTGTAATCTATCGCCCCCCCAGGTACTCCCTCTCAATTTCTCGATCACTTTTCCTCCAACATTCCCACACTGATACTTGGTGACTTCAACATTGCCATTGACACCCCCACCTCCCCAGCTGCCGCCAAACTACTTGCACTCACCTCTTCCCTCGGCCTCTCACAACTTACAGATTCTTTAACTCACCATGCTGGACACTCTCTTGACCTTATTTTCACCAATATTAGCCATACCTCCAACCCAGTCATCCACCCTCTCCCTCTATCTGACCATAACCTCCTTACCTTCAATCTCACCACATCTTCCTCACATCACTCTTCTTTAACCCAGCCACATTAACCCACAGAAACCTGCTAGAACTTGACCCTACACAGCTCTCCACTGTGCTCCAACCTCTTCTCAGCACTATCACCAACCTCAACTGCCCTGACACTGCCACCTCACACTACAACTCTACTCTCTCTTCCACCCTTGAAACCCTTGCCCCCATTACTACACGCAGACGCCCTCAATCTCATCCACAACCATGGCACACTACACACACACGTTACATTCAGAAGTGCTCCCGCACTGCTGAACGACTATGGAGGAATTCACGCTCCCTTGCAGATTTCCTTCACTACAAGTTTATGCTACGTTTCTACTCCTCTGCCCTCAACCTGGCCAAAGAGCATTACTTCACATCACTAATATCAACTCTGTCCTCCCACCCCAAACATCCGTTTGCCACTTTCAGTACTCTCCACCGCCCACCACCTCCCCCCATCCCTTCCTGTCTCCCGACTGAAGACTTTGCTAACCATTTTACATATAAAATTATATCTATCCGCAAAGAACTCTATCTCAAAGAACCCGATCTACTCCCCTACCCATTCCCACAGCCACTTTGACCTACTTTACCCCTGCAACAGAGGATGAAGTCTCCATCCTAATATCATCCTCTCACCTCACTACCTCTCCTTTGGATCCTATTCCATCTCAGCTCGTCCCTCCCCTCTCTACTACACTAATCCCAGCTCTCACAAACATCTTCAACCTTTCCCTAAACACTGGCATGTTTCCATCATCTCTAAAACATGCTATAATTACACCCACTCTCATGAAACCCTCATCCGATTCTGACGTTGCATCTATTGCCATATCTCTCTACTTGCCCTGGCTTCCAAACTGCCAGAGCGGCTCATTTATAACGACCTTACCAGTTTCATCTCCTCTAACTCTCTTCTGGACACTTTCCAATCCGGCTTTCGGCCCCAACACTCCACTGAAAGAGTCCTCATAAAAGTCACCAATGACCTGCTCACCGCCAAGTCACTTTTCCATTTTGCTTCTTCTTGATCTCTCTGCTGCCTTTGACACAGTTGACCATCCGCTTCTACTCCACATTCTCTCCTCCCTTGGCATTCGAGACATTGCTCTCTTGTGGTTCTCATCATACCTCCAACAACGATCATTTAGCGTCTCCTTCTCTGGCACATCTTCTTCCAAGGATCAGTCCTAGGCCCCCTCCTCTTCTCCATCTACACTTCCTCACTCGGCACCCTAATAAACTCTTTTGGGTTCCAGTACCATTTCTATGCAGATGACACCCAAATCTACCTCTCAGCACCAGATCTATCCCCCTCTCTTCTAGCACATGTCTCCGACTGCCTCTCTAGTATATCCTCTTGGATGTCCGCCCACCATCTGAAACTCAACATGTCTAAGACTGAACTCTTAATCTTCCCACCCTCTACTACAGCTTCAATTCCTCAAATCTCTCTCTCTGTCAACAATGCCATCATCACTCCCACCTCCCAAGCTCGTTGTCTTGGGGTTCTACTGGACCCTGCCCTCTCTTTTCATCCCACACATACACTCTCTAACCAAATCTAAAAAACATATCCAAAATACGCCATTACCTTACACAAGATACTACTAAGATTCTAATACACTCTCTCATCATTTCTCGTCTTGACTATTGCAACTCGCTCCTTGTTGGCCTGCCCATCACTCGCCTCCCCCACTTCAATCCATAATAAATGCCTCCGCCAGACTCATCTTCAGTACACATCGTTCAGTGTCGGCAGCTCCTCTTTGTCAATCACTTCACTGGCTTCCCTTAGCCTCCAGAATAAAGTTAAAAATCTTGACCCTAACTTATAAAGCCCTCAACAACAGCGCACCCCCATACATCTCTGCTCTAATCTCCAAATACTCCCCCACACGCCCTCTTCGTTCTGCTAACTACTTTCTTCTTTCTACCACTCTTGTCACCTCCTCTCACTCCCGCCTCCAGGACTTTTCTCGCGCTGCCCCTATTCTCTGGAACTCCTTGCCTCGCTTCACCAGACTTTCCTCCTGCCTTAAATCCTTCAAAACATCAATAAAAACGCACCTCTTTAAAGAAGCATATAACCTTTCTCCCTAACATGCTCAGCACTACTCTCTCCCTACTGTACCACATACAAACTTCAACCTTTAGATTGTAAGTCTGTGAGTTTCAATCCTGCGTCGGTGCTTTAGGGAAAGCGCTATGGACACCGGATTCTAAGCTCAAAGACAGGACCCTCCATTCATTACAATGTGTGAATCTTGAACTTGTCATTGCCTGTAACTTAACCTATGTATAGCGCTACGGAATATGTTGGAGCGTTACAAATAAACGATAATCACATATATAGTTGTGAGCATGCAGGCCGTTGCTCATGCTTGCGGGCTTGCGCAGTGAGCCGCAGCCCTCGCATAGTGAGGGCAGCGGGCGAGGGCCTCAGTTGCTGGCATGGAGAGCCGAAACGCAAACAACACGACACACCAATTATGACCCTCGCAAACTTTGCCTCGCAACGCAAACAACATACGACACACGTTAACACACATTACGACGTCGCAACACTCGGACGCAACTCGCGAACATTACAAAATTAAAAACACAATACATACACACAGCACATACATAAAAAACTTACCTACGGCAACAGGGAGCATCCAGGACCTCAAAAAAACAACTTACACCTTGATTTCACTCAAAATAAAAGAGTTTACACACTAAAAAATTTCAGAAGCGACAGAAAAAATGGCCACCGAACAAAACGAAAACGAGGCTACACACGCAAACACCATACGAGACACGTTAGCACACATTACGACCCCGCAAAAATTGGACGCAACGCGCGAACATAAAAACATTTAAAACACAATAAATACACACAACACACACAACACTACAGCAAGAGGAACCATCCAGGACCTCAAAAAAGCAAGTTACACCTTCATTTAAATCAAAATAGAGTTTAGACACTAATAAAATCGCTAAGCGAGAGAAAAAATGGCCGACGAACAAAATGAAAACGAGTCTACAGCACTCTAAACACGGAAAACACCACAACACACTCGCAAAACACCACAAGAAACTCGCAAAACACCACAAAACACCTACTGATAATCCGCGAAGACGCATACCACCGATTACCCGCCATTTTACTCCAATGCGGAAGTACACCACTACGCTAACGGTTTGGTCTCGCGCACGCACACTATTACACTGCACACATTCATCACGCTTACACAGCAGCTCCACACCACTAATGCTGCAGCAACATCAAAACACATTGACAGCTCTTCAACACTATGCTTCAAAATAGGTAAAGTATATTCATTTATTAATGTATTATATATTTCATTATTACACACTAAACAGCATTAGCTCACTTACAATTTCATTGCCGTCATTTTTTGACGGGCAATTCGCTAGTAATAATAATAATGACCTGACAATCACTAAAGCTCCTACCTCTCCTCCACAGATAATAAAAACAATATAGGACTCCTCATTCAAAAAAATGAATTACCTCTTTAGAAAGAGTATTCTCACATGTATAAGATGGGGAAGGGATTTTTCTATAAACACTTGCCCATATTTTAATTTATTCTAAAAGACCCCACCCCAACTGGAATAAAGAGAACAGAATGTGTTTCATAGTATAAGATTTAGGTAAAGGGCCTGGTTATTTGAAAATGTGAGAGATGTGATGATCTGTAATTGGTGGATACTCTGAGTGGGATGCAGTATTGATAGGTTATATTGAGTGACGTTAGTGGTTTCTCACTAGTGAGGTGTTACACCTTAAATTCTTGTGGTATTCTAAAGGGCAACTGCTTCATACTTTAGCGAATAAGCTCCATAGAACAGTGAGCTGTCTCTTTTAGGTCACTTGTGCCCTTCACAGGTAGAAATATCCTGTAGTATATCAGTCTGATCTCAGTCATCAGAGTGATCCAGCCCCAAAATACCAGACAATTCTACCTTGAACAATAGAAACAGCAAATCCCAGTACATTTTGCCCTTCATTAAGGGTGAAGCTGAACTCCCTAAGGCAAAGTGAGCAAGAGGTCCACATCAGGAGTCCCTTATCACTACCTGACCACTTAGCATGGTCTCCCAGCCAGATATGCTCTCCTCCACTTGAAGACAAATTGATGTTTTGTTTTAGGTTTTCACTGACATTTTTTTATTATTATTATTAAATGTCTACTTAAAATATTTTATCCTGTTGTTAGTAGTTCTGTAATTTTATGCTTAAACAATTATGCTTTTAGTCAGCTTTTAAAAACAAGGATTTCCTAGCTCGAATTAATATACTTACCTTGTATACTACCACAAGTATAACTAAGTAGGATGATTAAGTGGAATATTAAAGAGTAAACAGAGGAATTTACATGTGTTGTCACTACCACCCCCAAAACACACACACATGGGCAAAAAATACTATTTATGGAGCCTTATACTTTCTTTTTTAACTATTCTGTCATAAAATGCTTTTGTTAATGTCTTAATATTTTACTACCCTTCACTTGTGCATTTCTTCTTCTTCTCCTTAAAACATAAAGATATTTTACACAATTTCCACTAGGTGTCAGTGTAGTTTAAGAAATAGATGGAATCAGTCATGCCATAAAAATTAATCCATAAATCCAAAATTTCCTCCAGATTTGATTGATCTACAATGGTCAATCCAATCTACATTTATGCCATAATTTAATCTAATAATGAAAAATCAAATTAGTATCTAGGAGATAGCAAATCACTTTTTCAATGTATGTTGTATAAGATAGATAGGTAGATAGACAGATAGATAGATAGATAGATAGATAGATAGATAGATAGATAGATAGATATGGGATAGATAGATAGATAGATAGATAGATAGATAGATAGATAGATAGATAGATATGGGATAGATAGATAGATAGATAGATAGATAGATAGATAGATAGATAGATAGATAGTAGATAGATAGATATTTTAATTTTTATTTTGGGCCCAGAGAATTTTCTATTGGTATACTTACGTATTATTAAAGTAATGTCCATCTTCATGTATTTGATTTTCCAGATTGAAGTTGAACACAAAGTTCTTCACATTCTCATGATGGAATGTTTTCACTCTGTTTTCATAATCTACCTCCTGAATATAACGGATAGTGTCAGGGAACCAGACGATCAGACCATAATAACTGCAGTGAGAGTAGACGAGAGGAGCTTTGTACAGTGCAGCAGAATGAATAGTTGAGTAACGGCAATTTTATAAACAAAATAATCTAATCGATAAGAGCAGAAGACTTACCTTAATGACATTGTGAACCAAACCACAGCCAAAAGAACTGTGTTTTTTCGATGTTGTCCAGAAAAGCAGTATAGCATGTTCTCCCATACCTATAATAAAAAAAGACATATGGGACTTAAATTTGCATACTAGTTGCTATTAACAAGTTATGAAACAATTTAACATTTAAACTAATTTAAATTTTAGTCTGTGCCACCTTGTGACCAGTTTAAATTATAACAAGAAGTCAAATTCCCATTTAAGAAAGTACTGGTGTTTGCATTGTATAGTATGTATTTCATTCCATACCAGTACCCAAAATATTTTAAATAGAATATAATAGGGTTCTTGAATTAATATGGAAGAGGAGATGGTTTTCTGGAGAGCCAATGGATACTAATTCATTGATATTCCATAATTATATAATAGAAGAAGCCTAACTATCGTTCCAGTGCGTAACACAAACCATCAATTGAAACCGAAAACTTAAAAATAAGAACTTTAATAGAAACTCATAAAAATATACAATAAAGACCCTCTGAAGGTGCCACCAACATTCTCCCTGTGTCTCATTACAGAGACCTCCTATCTGAGGGGCTATGGTGTGCCCCACAAGATGACTAATTACCCTGCAATAGAGAAGTAAAGACTGAATCAAATTGATCACATGCCAAACCAGAAGTATAAAGGTATATAAAAACTCTCATTCATACCGCTAAAAACAACAACTTTAGCCTATTGTGAGCCACATTGGGACAGAGTAATAATCTATCAGTGCAATGTGGGTATTACAAAAATACCCATCATATAACCTCCCTATTGGGTAAAGAAAATGCTGAATATTTCAACATTGATAGAAAGAGATAGCTGCCTGACGAGTTACTCCCCCGTTTTGCCGCATTGGCTTTTTCAAAGGCTAATAAATGCAGAAAAGCGGGTACATCTACGCGTTGATGTCATTTTCAATAAACTTTATTGAGATTAACAAGTTTCCACTAGTTCCACAAGTGTCAAGTTTTTTATGTAGTATATTTGACATATTATACCTGTTTAACAGTAGTCATGAACCTAATAAACCAACGCTGAATCCATGTTCCAGTTGCACTTTGGATTTCAATAAACTCATCAAGTTGTTTAGGAGTCTTAATATGAGAAACCTGAAAAGAAAATGAGCAAGAGGATATAAGCCCACGCATGAGCATATTTAGGTTTTAAGGATATAGTCCACACATGAGCATATTTAGGTTTTAAGGATATAGTCCACACATGAGCATATTTAGGTTTTAAGGATATAGTCCACACATGAGCATATTTAGGTTTTAAGGATATAGTCCACACATGAGCATATTTAGGTTTTATGATGCCCTAGGCAATTCAGATTTGTGTGCCCCCACACCCCCACTTGTAGCTCTTCTGTTCCCTTTTCTATAAGGTATGTCAGACACATCTGTGCATATACAAACACCTTTAAATATACTGCACTAGCATCTTCAGGCTGCCTGTTGCCCCCTGGAAAATGTGCTGGGCCTTGTGGGCCTATGCAGCAGACATATCACAACTAAATAATGTATAACATATACTGTATATCTCTCTGGAACACCTTGAAACAATATGTGGACATTCAAGCCTTTGCTTAATTTCCCCACTTAAAGGACCACAGTAGTTTGTGATGTTTGTAACAAACAAATATTAGCAGTTATGTAAGCATGAGCATTTTTAGAAACAAATTCTTAATTTCAGTAGACTATGTGTGTGCCTGCGGGATTCCTTGTTTATATCTTTCACACCCCTGCAGTCTTGAAGGGATTTGTTTCGCTTTTTATTATCTATTTCGGACTGTTAGAGGTGGATGATTTTTTTGTTTCATTGGCTGATTCAGAGAAGCTTTTAGCTTTCATAAGCACACACATTTTTGGGAGACGGCTATTACAAATAAGTTGAAAACCCTATTTCCCTGCTCTTTACCTACCACTCATGTCTTGAAAACATAGTATTACGGTCATGGCAGCTTCCATGAACTAGCAGAAGTCTGTTAATATCAAAATATTTTCTGAAATTGCTTTTATTCTCATAATTTACACAGCTTCTGATGATATTAGTTTATTGGATACTTTTCAAAAATGTGAAGTTTTTCCTAATCTATATTGATCTTTTGAATGTAATTCTTCATGAAATATTGATGTATTGAAAGACATTGATAGACTTACTGTAAAAACTTTCTCTGGCTCTCCTTTTGCTCTCATGTTGGTATCATGAATCTTCTTCAGAATCATCCAGGCTTCATCATGTTTGCCTAACTGTACAGTAACCAAAAGTATTAAACTATATCATAAATCATTTACAAATCTCAAGACACTTTACACATTATGGAACTCTTTAATTTTTATTAAGATAAAGACATGTATTAGTTTAGGACAAGGTGTAATTGAGTTTGAGCATTTAAATTAGCCGCTTACTTGTGCAGGGTTGACACAAATCAGGTAGAGGAGGCAGGAATGGTAAGGTGATACTGAAGATGAAGAATATATATGAATGCATATAGCTAATAATACTTGATCTAAGCATTATGGTGTTTTGTAGTTACTTTATGGTTTGTACATGCTGGGCGTCTGTTGGTGTGTGTGAATTATCTTTTCTGAAAGGATGACTAGAGTCCTGAGAGCCTGTCCCATAGCAATTTAAAAAATTCCATAATCGGATGCCTCCTGTAACAATATCCAATCTGGGTGAGCCTTTCTCAGAAGCATTTCTCGAAATTTAAAAAAAAGCCTACAAGTACTTTCAATTATATGACAGAAAAATAATCAGAGAAGCCTGAATGCCTCAAACCCAACATTATGAAGGTGCTAAAAGGTTAATTATGTCAGATTAGATTCTTGATTGCACAAATCTGATACAGTTAAGGGGTGAATACAGTTACCTCCTAGGAGCCAGGGGATCCCTGAGATCCCCCCTCAATACCCACTATGGGGATGGGGGTCGAAGGTGGTGGGGGGGTTATTATTATTTAAACTTTTCCTGCCTTGGGAAGGGGTTTATATAGATAGACAGGAAAATGAAATGATGTTAAGACTAATGAAAGGTGCTCAAATTAGTGGCTACAATTTTGTAGCATTGCTATGGAGACTAGTGAGATTCAAACTCAGAGTCTCCTGCGGGAGCCATAGAATAGATCCGGAAGGTTGCTTTCAAGACTCGTAGTTGCAAGTCAGCCTACTGAAAGTTCTCATGAGAGCCATGGAATATATTATCTCATCATATCTCTACTGCAAGTCACTCCTTGTTGATTTCCTGCTTGTCACCACTCCAATCCATAATGAATGCCTCCACTACACTCATCTACTATACTCAATGCTCAGTGTCAGCATCACCTCTCTGTCAGTCACTCCACTCCACATCCTTAATATTCTCAATGCATCTTTCAGCCTCCTGTTTCATAACCAAACCCTTTAGATTGCAAATTATTAGTTTGCAAGTTATTAATCTTATAAGGTTCTTGAGAAAGCACTTTGTATGCTAGTTTCTAAGCACAAAGACAGGGCCTTCTATTCATTTGCATTGTATTGAAGCTGTTTTTGCCTTATACTCTTCCCATTTATGTCGCTGCGGAATACGTTGTCACATTAAAAATTAAGCATAATAATAATAATGGAGGCCTATTTGTGTATACAAGTATTAGGCCTATTCTATAAGACACAGTAAATCAAGAGCTGTTTGAAAAAATAAAAGTCAAAATACACTGATAATATCAATCTCTACTTAGAGGATGAGACCTGAGAAGTATTGTTATGACTCTACACAAAAGTAATACCCCTTTATATCTGGATTAAATCCCATAAACCAAATTAAGTTGTTAAACATTATGATACTTTGCATGTATTTCTAATGTCTAATAAAATTAATGTACAGTTACTTTACCTCTAGTAAGAAGCGAGGACTTTCTGGCATAAACTTCAGTGCAACAATGGACGCTATGCAAGGCAGGACACATATTACCACATACACCCTCCAGCTGTGGAAGTGATAGTGTGTACCCATACTGAATCCCCATCCTGAAAAACACAAATATAAATAATTGTGTGAAGTATTAATATACAGGGCATATGAAGAGGTACACAGCTCCTACATTTCATACCCTGTATTTAAAATGGCATAATTGTAATTTCTCTACATTTCAGATCATTAATTTAAATGCAAATATTTAGTTGTTTTTCACTTCAAATTATGTTTGCTAGGTTTTTGAGGAAGGCAGTTTGATTATTTGTGTTTGAACCCAGGCAGTTGGGAACCCCAAATTTTACAGTTACCATAGTTCACAATGCAGGTATTGTCTCCTATAAATGTTGTCATTTGTATATAACTAACTCATGCACGACATAAGGTAAGTGGAGACTAAATAAATGTTGAAGTATTGAAATGTGTGGGATTAAATGTACAAAGCAGGAAAATGTACTAAAGGGCAATTTCGACCTAAACTTTATTTTATTTTATACCAAGACCTTTCCAGTTTACTGTTTCATGTTTGTGGAGAATCTCCATTAGAAGCAATAATTCTTATTCATTTCTGTCACTGACACTTGCAATATTCAGGTTTGTTATCAAAAGATGAAAGGTTAATCAAACTACAGCTGCAGTTCTAAACCGTTGCCGTTAATGATAATTTTCTGTGTTCTTCAGCAGCTCACATAACATCCAAAGGTCTTCTAGCAATAAAAGGCAAGACCTATACATTTTACACATAGATTTGATCATCTGTAAGACGTTAAGTAGAACTTGTCTTTTGAAGAACTTGAATAACATCACATTTATCGTGCACATGCCTAGTTTTCTTAGTGGTAGGTATTTTTTATATTATTTGCATTACCTGCATTAATATGTAAATAATACATATATATGGCCACTTAATATAGAGAAGAGCATGTGATGTCTGTTGACTGAGGAGCTTCTCTCTATTCTCTAAAGCATTCAGTTTACACTTGGGTGTTGTTTTGTCTGCTGTGACCATAATGCCTGATTTTTTTAATTAGATAAAATGGCCAATTAGACAGGCTTGTTGTTGTTCAGGACTGACACTGCATATCATACCACCAGATACACAGCCCCTCCTATATGTAGGCCAGGACTTCTTAAACAAAAACATGTTAACCAAAGATTGCACTAACATTTCTATAACATTAACACATTTGTTTTCAATACCAACATTACATTTTAAAATCCTTTTATACAGTGCTGCACTTTAATAGTTAGGATATCTACACATCAAAATCAAAGCACGTGGACTTATTTTTGCAAGCTGGTAACATAATAAGGATAGGTCTTACCATAGTGTGGGATGATGCTCCAAGCCATTGCTGATGCATAGATTCCCCCAATCATCCAAAACATGCAGAGCCAGCTCAAGTGCTCCCCTCGTTTCTCACGAGCTAAGAACTCAGAGAAATAGGCAAACACGATAGGGAGAGACCCTCCAATACTACAAGAAAAAATAAGCAATACCAGTTTGTCAAAAGTGAATAGGTGAAAAACTTTGCTGCAGCTGGGTAGCTATGGCATTAGCATTCCTATTAATGTTCTGATCTTTCCGAAAAAGGAATGTAGGTGGTTCAAACAAGTACATGGTACACGAATATTCAGACTCTTCTTGTATGATTAATAGCTATCAGACAGAAAGTTGCACAGAGCCTGAGTTCTTTTGTCATGCTTTGTGAACCAGTGGACTCTCAAAAAAGCAATCTACAGAATCAAATTAAAGTTGAGGTATACAAATTCTACGTAGCTATTTCTGTTTCATTTTAATAATACACGATGGAACTAAATACCATTTATAATGATTTTTTGTTCATATACTGTTTTATTAATCATAATAAATATATTAATTTACTATGATCTCTCTCTGTGCTCTTGAGAACCTCATGCTACCATAGAGATGTTGTATAATATATAAGTGGTTACGTTTTCTCTTGTGACCAAATTGGAGTTTTGTAGAATAATTGTATTTCTGGATAACCAAAGTCCCCCACATATCTACACATCTATAAAATGTTTTTTTGCAGTCATTACAGGTGAATGGTAGCTTTGATAAGATGTTCTGTAGTTAAACCTTTTGCCAACACACCCATGTTATGTGGACAACTGTAGGGTTTCTGTCACACAATTGTTTTAATTGTGAGCATTATATGAATTAAAATGAAAGCTCATTCGAAGAAGCATTTTAATTGTGAGATCTTCTACCAATGCAATTGAAAGAGAACAGCCATATTATTTTGTGTTTTATCTCGTGATGAATGTCAGAATCGAAACATGGATGTATTTTTGAGGTAAAGTCTTATAAGGTAATTTTACACAATATTTCCTCGTTTCAATAATTATATGGCTCTATCTTGAAGCAAGTTTTGGGGCATCTAACTCTGAATAGAATTCCAGATGGAGTTAAAATACTTCTCTCTGAAACTGGTATTTGGTCTTGTATGAGTTTTGAATACTGAAGAGTTTATTTCTAATCTTTTGGACACATTTTTTTAAACTGCTGAATTTTACTTGGAAATATATGCATGAAATACGAAATCATGGCGCCTTGTTACGATAAACTGGGAAAAATTGGAACTATAAAGGTTTCAATGATCACAACACAATGTTTGACATTGTAGATTTGTAGGCTGGTTTGATCCTTGCATATTTCTTATATTTAAACAATTGAATAGAATATAAGTATGTTAATAAAAACAATCCCATACATTGAAAACATGTGTCTACACATATTTATTCTTCTTTGTTTTTCATCCCAACCTCTGATCTTGTACTTTAAAAAACCAAAGATGGATAAAGATATTTGTAGATAGATGTACACATGTTTTCAATAAATTTGTTTTTAATTAATCACATGCTCTAATTCTACTCTCAGTTTTACATTTAAAAGCTTAACTATTTAGGCTCTGTATTGAGCTCCGAATAGGGCTTATTATTCTGCCCTGGAGCGGCTTCTTGTGCCCTGCCTGCACTCGGGGCACCACTGGAGGTTGCCCCCATCCCCCGGGGAGCAACGTGGAGCCTATTAGGCG
Source organism: Discoglossus pictus (assembly GCA_027410445.1). Lineage (NCBI taxonomy): Eukaryota > Metazoa > Chordata > Amphibia > Anura > Alytidae > Discoglossus > Discoglossus pictus. Next base: position 181,704,774 of record CM050167.1, read on the forward strand.
GCCCAGCAGCACGGGAGGCCTCCGGTTGCGAGACGACACCTGAGGCCCCAGAGGACTTCGGGGCTCTATTCCCCAGCTCCTGAGCTTGTGCTGGAGCAGATCCCGGTGGCAGCTGGATCCGGCCGGGATCCCAGGGTGACCCCTCTGGCCAGAGTGGGGTCCCTGAAGAACGGGGCAGAAAGCCCGCGAAACGCGGCCGCCATCTTGCGGGCCGCCATCTTATGCACCCACCAGACGGCTGCAGGTAGGGGGGATCTTCCCCAGAGAGCTGTGACTCCGCAGAGGGGCCCCAGGAGAAAGCCAGACATCCCCAAATGAGGGAGCAGTGCACCCAACGCTATTAGTGGGTGTTTAGCACTCTCCCCATGTATAAGGCACTGTGGCTGCCATCAAAGAGTCTTGGTGGGGTAGGAGGAGGAAGCTGCTTGAATTTTCCCCAGCTTGCAAGGCACACAATGCTCTATTTATTGTCACTTCCCCACACAATTTTGAGATCTGGGGTTAAGGCTGTGTGAATCAACTCTTTAAGCTACCCTCTCAGGACTGAGCTCTTGATATAGAGACTTATCTCGCAGCATTGCCAGAGACTGAATTGCATAATATTTGGGAGCACTGTGGGTGTACCTGGTCTCAGAAACTGACGCTATCTTTAGGCACTTTTTATGGAACATTTGTGCATCAAACAAAATATTGTGTCTACCTATATTTGAGACCTGTGCTTTTACTGCCAGTTGCATGGACTGTGTTAATTTCTTACAACATCAGTGCATGTGCTGCCACCCTGTGGATGTTTACAATACTGCAGATCACCATTGGCCTTATGCGAATAATGCGAGGGTGGAAGTCTCCCTGCCATTCATTGCTGCTTACTGTTTGTACTGATCTATTCTAAGGCTGAGCTCTACTTAACAGGCTCCTGTCAACAAAAGCAGACAGACTACCCAAAGAGGGTACAACTTTTTGTGCCACCAGTCTACCAAAGGACTATTCTCTGTTTGGCCGGATTTTCAAAGGCTTCTCAAGTGCCCCGGCTGGGGACTACACTCTAATTATGGAGTAAAGAGACGAATGGGAAATTGGCCTGGCAGCACAGCTATCACCTACCTCAACTCAACTTTATAATCTGGACAAACTCTAATACTTGGGCCAGCGGACTTTCACTCAGACCACTTGGGGCATAGCTTCCCCCTATTCTATACCTGGCTGATTCCATAACGGACCTTTTGCTGACTCCTACGGCCCGTATTCCAAAATGCCGAAACCCAAAAGAACTGCTTCAGCGAAGGGCATAAGGGAGCACTTTACACCTAAATCTGCCAGATGCTCCCCCCCTGCGGAGTCCGCCTCAGAACACTCGGATGGCTCGGACAGGGAAGGTACTCCTGACGCTCCTAGCCAATATATGGACCTCTCTGCCAGGTCAGTGGCTACTATTGAGTGGCTCCTGGCAAAAGCTATTGATCCTCTAAGACAAGACTTGAAGGACCTGGGGCACCGCACTCAAATACTGGAGGACACATCGGATCGGATGGCCGAGGCGCAAGAAAGGGACCGATCCTCTATCGCTCAAAACTCCATTCATGTCTCTGACCTCACGGATAAGATAGAGGATCTGGAGAACCGGTCCCGCCGGCACAATGTATGCATCCGTGGCTACCTGAGGGATACAATCCCCATAATCCTCCCTAATCAGCCCGAAAGTGTGTGGGAGATTGAGCCGGCCCATAGAGCCTTGGGTGGTATGAGGAGCTTGGAGGCTCCCAAGGATGTTATTGTTAGATTTTTAAGGCAGCAGGCCAGAGATCTTCTACTGTCGGCCACCAGGAAGCTGCATACCATCAAGGGGCTGGATGACTCAATCCTGCAGTTTTATGCGGACCTCTGCCCGGATACCCTGCATAAGCGGAGACTTATGAAACCGGCTGTTGCCATTCTTATTCAGCACAGGATCCAGTACCGTTGGAACTTTCTGTTTGCTCTGACTTTCACTTATCACGGCAAGACTTATACCACCCGCTTCCTGGAAGACTGCCTAGATGTATTGCAGAGATTACAGCTATGCCCGGAGCCCACGACAGCAGCAAACCAAGAGCACCTTGTTTCGCTTATCCCTAAGAGGCAGCAGACCTCAAAGCCAGCACAAGTTCATGGCAAACAAGTCCCTATCTTGGAGGGGCCCAGTGGCTTTCGGGACTATATAGGCGATCTGCAAGACAAGCGCTTGGTATCCTCAGCAGACTCTGGACTCTCGGCCACTTCAAAGTTGGGCCCGCGACCTGAGAGGCCTCCTACCTAGCTGGACTTTGATAATATTTTGCTGAGTATTTGATGTTCACTTTTCATTGTTTATAATCCAGATAGAATGTTGATAGAATAGTTCGTACTATTGCCATTTAGAATTATTATAGTTTGCCAGACTAGTTTCCCACATTACGTGGATTTGTCTTTTACTTTATTTACTATAAATAGAGATCGAAGGGTTATGTGTAGTCGACTGTTTTATACTTATCCTGCTATATTCCTGAAATTACAGCTTGAAGTTTAGTCGTACTGTAAACTTGTTGTTTTCCTGCTTTGTTTTTTTTTTTATTTTATTTTTCTTATTTTTGTGTTTCTTGTTTCTGTTCTATTATTGGCTTGTTTGCTTTATCCCAGATTTATCTACCTCTCCGATATTAAACTGCCTTTCTCCCTTTTCATTGCTCTCAGCCCTCTTGATAAAAGAGAGATTTCTCCGCCGCCGACAGCATACCCGCTGGGACTTCTGTCTGCTCTCCGGGCTCCTCCACTCCTCGCCATTCACGTGCTCAGCTATTAGGTAAGGTTGCATACACCTACACTCCCGACTTTTAATGGCTACTTCTAAATACACCATAGTGACCCACAATGTGAAGGGCTTCAATTCCCCCTTTAAAAGGAGGAAGGCCTTTGCATTCTACAAATATACTCCCTCGGTCATTTTCATGCAGGAGACCCATTTTTCCCTTGGCAACAAACCTAAATTCCTACATAAGGATTACCCTACCTATTATCTAGCCTCTCTCCCCACTAAGAGAGCTGGCTGTGCAATTTTGCTGCATAGGACCTTTCCCTTCCAGGTAGAATCCACTCGGGTAGACGGGGATGGCAATTACGTTATGGCAACTGGGACTATAAGAGGGGAAAGAATGACGCTGCTATCTCTGTACTCTCCTACGAACTCTCCCTACTCTGTTCTCATAGACCTGTTGAAAAAACTAGAGGCTCAGGATTTGGGGAAACTGATAATTGGGGGGTACCTTAACCTGACCTTAGACTCGACCCTTGACAGATCTGGAAAACCGACCAACAGATTCCCCAACAAGACTAACCAGAATAAGTCCTTACTGAACGGCTTGGGGTTAGTTGATGCTTGGCGGGGTAGGCACCCAGACAAGAGAGAGTACACATTCTACTCCCAGACTCACCTGACATACTCTAGGATTGACACTCTTCTTATCACTTCCTCATTGTATGACTCTACCATAAATTCTGAGATAGTCCCTTGCCCCTGGTCAGACCATGCTCTGGTACTTGTTGAGGTGAATCTGGGTCCTAACCCTCGACTTCCCTATAAATGGGTTCTGAACGAATTCCTACTGTCTAACCCGAGTAGTATGGATTCCATATCCAAGGACATACAGCTGTTTTTCGAGACTAATGACTCCCCCGAAACTGGGACTGGATGGCTTTGGGCTGCCCATAAGGCTTTTGTTAGAGGAACTTGCATTAAGCTGTCCTCTATACATAAGAAACTTCTTAGGCAGAAGGAGACAGAGCTTTCTACCTCATTAAAGAGGTTAGAGGAGAAAAACCAACAGCGTCCCTCTCTTCAGGGGCGTAAATTAATTGACCAGACTAGGCTTGAGCTGGACGCTATTTTGTTCCATCACACTGAACAGGCTATGAGAAAAATGAAGCACCTCTATTACTGGAAGGCAACCCAGGACCACCCAAATTAGGATACCTGGTGGTCAAATCTCCTACAGCCCCAATGATATCCAAAAAACGTTTCAAAATTATTACCAAAAAATATACTCCTCGCAACCCCACTGCAGTGGATCAGATATAGACTCCTTTCTAAATTTATGCGACCTCCCTAAAATACCGGATTATCAACTGGATGATTTGAACTTAGAAATAACACAGGAGGAGGTTAAACTTACCATCGAGGATCTTAAGTTGGGCAAATCCCCAGGACCGGATGGCTTTACTAACTTGTATTATAAAAAATTTGAACCTCTTCTTACCCCCCACTTGACATCTCTTTTTAATGCCATATTAAACGGAGAGCCTATGCCCCCGGAGCTAAACCGGGCTGACTTAGTGATCTTCCCAAAAGATGGCAGGGACCCTTTAGAGGTGAAAAATTATCGCCCTATATCTCTAATCAATGGGGATATCAAAATCTTGGCGAAAATTATGGCCACCCGTATCTCTAAATTTCTACCCGATTTGATCCACAAGGACCAAACTGGGTTTGTTCCCTTTAGAGAGGCCGGGGACAATGTTAGGAGGGTCATGAATGCACAGTTCATGGCTCAGAAGTCCAATATACCAGTCTGTCTCTTAGCTTTAGATATAGAGAAAGCTTTTGACACAGTAGAATGGCCATATTTATATAAGATTCTGGACAAATTTGGATTCAAGGGACGCTTTATTAATTTACTTAAGAGATATTATGACTCCCCAGCAGCCAATCTAAAACTCCCAGGGGATCACAAAGTCGACATCCACATTCAAAGAGGGACCAGGCAAGGGTGTCCGCTCTCCCCACTGTTATTTGCTCTTGCCATAGAACCCCTTGCGCAAGCGATTAGAGCCAACCCAGTCATCCAGGGGGTACAGGTAGGCCTCCAGCATTTCAAATGCTCTTTATTTGCGGATGACATGCTTTGCACCCTGACCAATCCCCTTTCATCCATACCTGCACTCATGTCCACTGTTCAGGACTTTGGCAAAATCTCGGGTCTCAAGCTGAAAGTTGAGAAGACTGAGGCGATGGGGATCAGATTGCCGCAGGGGGAGATTGACATCCTCAAAGCTAATCACCAGTTTATTTGGCCCGCACAATCTATAAAATACTTAGGTGTTAGACTTACCTCCAAGTTTGGGGATATGTATGGGGCAAATTTTCCTCCCTTGTATAGATCTCTGACATTGGATATGCAGAAATGGAGGAGCTTTAAGATTTCATGGACAGGCCGCATTGCGGCTGTGAAAATGAATATCTTACCTAAATTACTATACTTATTTAGATCCCTTCCTATCCCTCTCTCCCTTAAAGACCTAGACAAATTCCAGAATAGCATTTCTCTGTTCATTTGGGACGATAAACGCCCTCGCATCCCCAGGCAGGTGATGTTTCGCTCCAAGAATAGGGGTGGCCTCGCGACTCCGAATTTAAGACTTTAACTTAAAGCTGCACACTTGGCTCCTTTGCCTAGAGCCCACTCTACGAAACACCACCCATCTTGGGTTTTTATGGAAAATTATCAAATGTCCCCACATAGTTGGGATAAGTTGGTTTGGATGCCTGAGGACTCTGCCCCTTTCATAACTCATCAAAACCCCATGATCTCCTTGACGCTTCAGGCCTGGAGATGGGCTAGATCTAGGCATCGACTTAGCACAGAATTATCACCCCTTCTATCAGTTATGTCCTTCCCACAAATTCTAGCAGATTCAAGTTCTATGTCTAGATTTTGGTGGACCTCCAGATGCCTGGATCGCATAGGGAACTGGTTCGCCAATGACAAACTACTGACCTATGACCAATTTTGCACGACTCACGACTTGCCAACTACAGAACTCTACAATTACTTAAAAATTAGAAGTTGGGTTACCAAGATGGTTTAGGATTCCGGGCCCCCCAGAGCCTCCTGGCTATCAGTTATCTGTAAAAATCTCCCACTTGCCAAGGGTAATCTGAGTTCTTTGTATAACACCTTTCTGGGCACTTCGGGGGGCCAGAAACCCAAGTTTATGCTGCATTGGGAAAAGGATCTGGGGGTGGAGTGGGACTGGGACAAATGGACTGAATCTTGCTCCAATCTTTCGAAAGGATCACTTAATTCGGCTTTATTAGAAACATCAATCAAAGTTTTTCACAGGGCCTACTGTACTCCCGATAAAATGCAGAAGTTTAGGCCGCAGGAGAGTAACAAATGCTTTAGGGGATGCCAGGATGTGGGGGATCATATTCATGTTTGGTGGGCCTGTCCACGTGCCCAGAATCTCTGGGAACGATTGACCCGTTTAGCCTCCACACTTTTTCATAAAGAAGTAGCTCCTTCAATTGAATCCTGTTTACTGGGGGTCCATATTAAAAACCTGTCGCAATCCCAGAACAAGTTGTTTCAAATAATGGCACTAGCTTCAAAGATTCACATAGCTAGTAGATGGAAGGACATGAATCTAAACTTTCAAGAGGTAATTAGGAAGATCAACTATTTGCTTATTAATGAGAGGCTAACTCATATTGTTTTAGATAGGATGCCCCAATTTCAGATAGTTTGGGACCCTTGGATAACATCCTCCTTTAGAGTTTCCCTAGTATAATACCTGTATTTGCTTGAAGCGATTCTGAGGAGTGGACTGGAGTGGGGGAGCTTTGGAGACCTTTCAGTGGTGCTGGATGGCGGGAAGGATCTGAGGTAAGAGGGAGAAATAAGCCGGGACTGCTTTGTGGCCGCCATGAGGGGCCAATGATTCTTTTATTTAGTTTTTTTATTATTTTTTTATTTTATTTATTTTTTCTCTCTTTCTTTTCTGGGATATGGTATATGATAGTTTAGTTAATATAGATAGGTAATCCATTTTATATTGTATACTCCTATCAATTGTGTACTTTAGAATTTAATTAGCTCATTTTGCCTTGTTTTTTTTTTATGGTTGGAAAAACCAGCCTAGACACTAGAAAATTTTCTCACTAAAAATTAAAAAAACAAGAAGGTTTAGTCAGTTAAATGCTACAAAATGATAATTTTATGTTTAGAGGACTTGATAAAACTGACATTTATGACTGTTAAGAATGTTTTATTTATGTATGGATTTTGCATACCTTCTAAAAAAAAGAATATTTATTCAAAAGCTTAACTATTTACATTCAACACAAGATTGAAAACAATGGGCCTCATTCAATTGCAAGCCCGTAACTCGATCGCAGACAGCCGCATGTATGCGATCGAGTTGCGGGCTCCAGTTGGTCTCCATTTGTGTGGCTATTCAATTGCTCCAGGTTGCGAGTTGCCATCCTGAAGCCAGCTCCGTAAACCATGCACTGGTTCGGAGCAGTTGTGCGCGGGAACCGTATCAATTCACAGAGCCCGTAACAGCCCAATTCGAATTGTCCAATAGAAAATTAGACTGTCATAATTAAGGGCAGTAAAACATGGAGGTTACGTGTCAATCAATCCGGTTTTGAAAATGAAGAATAATGAAAATGAATGCCAATACTGTTCTAGTCCATGTGGGTGGCCGGATATTTATTAACTCATTGATACCCAATGACACATACAAATAAAACTTATTTCCTGCAGTTGTGCAGGCTTGAGACTATTGTGCAATAATTCTAATGTCTTTCATCGCTCTCCCTGTAATTTACAGTGCAGGATTATTGTTTTATTTGCATTTGCTACAAATTGATGTTTAACGACATTTTAGGATTTTCTTCTTCATTTGCCGTTTACGAGTGTTGATAATTTTGCGAGCTTGGGGAATTGGAGCAATTGAAGAGCGATTTGCGAATTTAGCCCTGCGAAAGTGACACATCAAAGGCTTCTGGATTGTGTAAGTTATGAGTTGGCAGGCCGACATTTTTTCAAGCTCGTAGCTCATAATGCGATCAGAGTACGCAAAAAGATGCCAATTGAATAGCAAATTTGACTGCGATCTCACTTACGGGCCTCCTGATCTCAAATTCAGCCAATTAAATGAGGCTCAATATCTTCCGGATGACACCACCTGAACTGAGATCAAAAAATACTTTCTCTTTCAATCTATTAATTGGAAAAGATGTATAGAATATTGCTATGAATTTGTGCTATTGAACAAACTAGACCTAAATATAATCTTTAAAAAGAAACAATGTAAAATCTATCAGTGTTGTAGTCAACTCCAAAGCAGAACTCATATACTGCTGTGGCATCTCCCTACACAGCATAATCAGCTGCAATAATTAATAAATGAAAGTTGATATGTATTTATTTGTCTTCCTTTCAAAATGTAAGTATGGGCTTCACTTGTCCTCTTAAGGACAAATATTGTTCCAGAAGAGAGACTTGTCAAGTATATAACAATTTGACAACAATTTGACCTATGACAATTTTCTACTAATCACCTTCTTTGCTGTGCTTTATCCTTCCTTCACATCTTTACTTCACCAGCCATTCCCATATGGCGCAACTGGCCATTTTCTCTACTCTGTTCAGTATGACTATCTCCTCAATACAAGTGGCCTAATTCACTTCAACAATCTGAACCACCTACACACTTTTCAGAAACATAGCTGAATCCTTTCCTTAATTCACTCCCAATGTAGCAATAAGTCACTCTTCTACACACAGCATTCTATTGGATAGTTAGACAGATGATATTCTGGTGAATCATAACTGTATACTCCATATTTCCTACCCAATGATTATAACACCTGACCACATGGTTCACCCAGAGCTATATTTTGATTAATAGATTAACCAAATCTACATTCTATAGCAACACACTAACAATTATTGACTATCAATCCCATTAAATTAGAAGCCCATAGCAGCATCGGCACACCCGCAAAGGCAGAAGGCTTGAAATTCGACTGCGTTGCAGAGCTAATAAATTGAACCGTGCCGCGAGTTAAGGGCTGGTGACGCAAACCCGTAAACCATTCTTGCGCACGTTGCATGTGTGGTCATGCACATGATCAATTAGTTAAACCCGTAGTTACGGGTTTAGATGGAGCCAATGGAAAAAGAGATTGTCATCATTACGTCACTGAAAAATGGAGGTTAGATTTCAAAGCCTTACAGGTTTCAATCACGAGTTTCGATCAAAAATCCAGGAATAATGCTATAATAATAAATCAATAAATCAATAAATATTATATTCTAGTCCATGCGAGTTCCATTATATGTATTAACACATTGATTGCCAAGATCGATATAACACGGAAATATAGCTAACATCACTTCCCTTTAGTTATGAGTACAGTAGTGTGTAGGTTTGCGTTTACAGTGCTATGGATAGGACTTTAACCCCCTTGCGGGTCCTCTCTAGTACCCGTTGGCTTTTTAGCTCCATTTGCGGGTTACGGGTTTGATCGCCAGTGGATTCGTACCAATTTAAAAGGGGTTTTAGGACGTAACAGTTACGGGCTTGACAGACCAAAGAATTTGCGGCCATGGAGTTCGAATTTTTATGTCCCGACCTATAACCCGCAGGTCATTAGTTTTACACATTGAGGGAATTTAATAGGGGTGTATGACTCCTGTCTCATTTCCACAAACTGTTGATCCCAATGTCATACATTTACATTTACTTCATCTCACTAATTGTTTTCATTTGAATAACCCCATATAATTTCACCTAGCCACTACTTCCTCATTGTACATGTTCTACTTACCATCCTTTTTTTATTTAACATACTGCGACAACCAGGACACCAAAAAGCCCTATTACCTACACCAGCCCTGCTCTCCACAATTCCCTACTCCTGCTTCTTTTCTGTGGTGACATTTCCACAAATTATAGTTGATAAGCCGTTTCTGCTATATAGTTTTTGCTCTATCACAGTAAGGACTCCCTACTATTCTTCTTTAACTTCACCTTCACTGCTTCAATCTACTCCACTATCAGTAAAATCCCCCAACAACTCAGTCTTTCTCCTTCTTCTCATATGTTCTCTATCTATTTTTCTTGAAAAATGAATTCACTCATTCACTTTGTGATACCTCCATCAACCTCTCTTCTTATTACCCTCTACATACCTCTTTGATATTTTCAAATGAATATCCCAATTTCTACTTTTTAACATAATATGTCCAAAAAACCTAATTGTTTCCTGCCAAATAAAGTCACTTTCACATTTGTTGTCTCACATGTAACAACTGCATTGTTTTCCAAACTAAATTCCAGCTCCCTTTTTCCACCTAGTGGCCTTCATCACTCATCACATATATAGTTGTGAGCGTACGAGTTGTTGCTAACGCTGCGGGCTCGCGTAGCGAGTCGCGGGCCTCGCGAAGCGAGGGCCGCGACTCGCGCAGCGAGTCGCGGGCCTCGCGTAGCGAGGGCACTGTGCCAGGTTCTCAGTTGCTGGCATGGAGCGCCGAAGGCGCTCCTTGCCAGCAACTGAGGACCCTCGCGAAGCGAGGGCCTCAGTTGCTGGCATGGAGCGCCGCAGGCGCTCCTTGCCAGCAACTGAGGACCCTCGCGAAGCGAGGGCCTCAGTTGCTGGCTTGGAGCGCCGCAGGCGCTCCATGCCAGCACCTGAGGACCTCGCAAAGCGAGGTCTTCAGTTGCAGCAACTGCGACCCTTGAAAAAAAAAGTTTACGTCCAAACACATTACGACACTCGCAAACAACATACGACACACGTTGAAACACATTACGACACTCGCAAACAACATACGACACACGTTCACACACATTACGGCCTCGCAACACTCGGACGCAACTCGCGAACATTACAAAATTACAAACACAATACATACACACAGCACATACATAAAAACCTTACCTACACAAACAGGAAGCACCCAGGACCTCAAAAATGCAACTTACAACTTAATTGCACTCAAAATAAAAGAGTTTCGACACTAAATACTTTGTTAAGCGACAAAAAAAATGGCCGACGAATAAAACGAAAACGAGGCTACACACGCAAACACCATGCTACACACGCAAACACCATACGAGACACGTTACCACACATTACGAGTTCGCAAACATCGGACGCAACACGCCGACATACAAACATTTAAAACTTAACAAAGACACACAACAAACACATAAAAAGCTTACCTACAGCAAGAGGAACCAGCCAGCACCTCAAAAAAACAAGTTACACCTACATTTAAATCAAAATAAACACTTTAGACAGTAATACCATCGCTAAGCGAGAGAAAAAATGGCCGACGAACAAAACGAAAACGAGGCTTCAGACGTAACTACACTACACTTACTCGCAATAATGAAACACATACTATGCGGAACGTATCACAATCATATTAAACACCATTTTGAACAGTAATACGCCTAAAATGGCGGATGGAACGCAAATTGTAAGCTGGAACGCAAATAGCGCATGCGTATTGCGTTCTAACGGTCTCACTTTCCAGAACTTTCTACAAGTTTATAAATACTGCCTATTTCCAACTAAAAAATACATTTCTCCTCAGGTGATCAACGGAGTGACTTCTGAGATAACTGCTGCTTTTACTTGAGAAGACAATTCTTTACTAATTTACTACTTTACATTGTGCAAATTACAACTGACAGGTAAGCTATAATATATTACATTTTATTATCAGGTCAGGTCAAACAAATAAAAAAATAAACTAGGATTTATGTAGTCATCATGTATGGCACATTTATGTGTATAGGCTCCCAAACAAAATTAAACAGAGCTTTATGTATAGTGACATCTGACACGCACATATATGTCTATAATGTATAGTTACATGTGACACGCACATATATGTCTATAATGTATAGTGACATTTGACACACACATTTCTGTGTATTGCCCCTTCATAGTGACATGTGACACGCACGTATATGTGTATAATGTATAGTGACATGTGACACGCACATATATGTCTATAATGTATAGTGACATGTGACACGCACATTTCTGTGTATTGCCCCTTCATAGTGACATCTGACACCGACATATATGTCTATAATGTATAGTGACATGTCACACGCACATTTATGTGTATTACCAATGCAACAACATTAGCTTACAACAAAATCAGTAAACAACTACATTTTAATGACATTATATGTCATGTATACTGATATGTCACATGCACATATATGTGTATCATCTATAGTTACATCTCACACACACACATTTATGTGTGTTGGAACAAATAAATATAATGTTAATTTCACCATTTAAATTTGACTCATGTATACTGATATGTCACACGTACACAAAATAATTACATTAAACTATGTAATGTGCTTCATGTATGTGAGATATGTGTGTAGCCCCCAACAAAAATTAAGGTTAATTGAATTAATTTACTGCAATTCAATACATCAGATAAAGCTGAATCTTTCTATTTCGTTTCATATTCAAACAGACTCTGCATCAACAGCGTCTCTCAACAATTTGCACCGTGCACTGTGAAGCACAATCCCTTTTAAAGAACACCAACAAATTTGAAGAGGTAAGATACAAGAACACATTACATGCTCAAAAGGACATGCTTTGCTAGATGACAAATTATAAATATACAAATAACTATTTCACTTTCTTTTTCAAACAGACACTAAAAGAAGACCGGCGGATTAAGATTGGCAGGAGGGGACCGTCTGTCATTCAAAACTTCTATCAAGGTAAAGTATTAAGTATAAACAAGAAATAACCATGAGCCTTATTCAATTGCAACTTCCTCATTTGAATAGGGCTCTATATAAGCACATAACATTTTTTTTATACAGAACTTTTTAGTTACTGAAATTCTAACCACAATCAAGGTTTTCAATAACTAAAAACTTTGCTCAATAAATATGTTATGTGATTATATAGAGCCCTCTTCAATTGGCAAAATTGCAATTCAATGAGGACCTATATGTCTTTAATGGCCAAGGGCCTCAGTGAAATGTGATTTGCCCATTTCAATAGGGCTCTATATAAGCACATAACATATTTTGGAAACAGAACTTTTTAGTTAATGAACTTCTAACCACAATCAAGGTTTTCAATAACTAAAAACTTTGCTCAATAAATATGTTATGTGATTATATAGAGCCCTCTTCAATTGGCAAAATTGCAATTCAATGAGGACCTATATGTCTTTAATGCCCAAGGGCCTCACTCAAATGTGATTTGCCCATTTCAATAGGGCTCTATATAAGCACAGAGCATATTTTTTAGGAAATTTTTCTTTTGTGAACACGTTCCTTTTGGATACAAGTTCACTAAATACAAAATTCCGTACAAACATATGCTCTGTGATGATATTGAGCTCTATTCCATTGGCCAAAACACAATTGAATAAGTAGCTCACAATATAACAAATGCAGTAACCAAAGGCCCTTATTCAATTGCTATTTTGGAAAATTAAATATGGCTATTTTAACAAATATATGTGATGTGCTTATTTAGAACCCTATTCAAATTTCTACATTGCAATTCAATTACGGCCTTACAGTACTATTATATTGTAAAAAATGCAATTGCATGAGGGCCAAACTATGCAACATATGGTACACACAAAGGCCCTCATTCAATTGCAATTTGCCCAATTGAATAGGGCTCTAAATAACAACATAACAATAGCTTAAAACTAAGGTTTTAGTTAATAAAAAAATATCAAAAATACAGTTTTTCAATGACTACAAAATTATTTTAACTAATATGCTAATATGCTATGTGCTCATTTACAGCACAATTCAATTAGCCAAATCGCAATTCAATGACACACAAACTGCTACACACAAAACAGAATTTCTTATTAAGGCCCTCATTCAATTGCAATTTTGCCAATTGAATAGGGGTCTAAATAAGCACATCACATATATTTTTTAAAGAAGTTTTTAGTTATTAAGCATCTATCCAAAACCACGGTTTTCAATACCTAAAAACTTCTTTAAAAAATATATATTATGTGCTTATTTAGAGCCGTATTCAATTGGCAAAATCGCAATTGAATGAGGGACTAAATGTTTAACAACCTATAAGCCTTACAAATAACCAAAAATAAGAATAACAAAAGTGTTGTGCACCTAATAGCATTGTATAAAAAAACACACAAACTCATAGCAAACTATATTAACATTCTTCTTTAATGTTTAACAAATTATAACCTGTACAATCAAGAAGAAATTAGTTTTGCACAAGTGATGTGCACCAAACAGGATTGTCAATAACTAACACAAACACATAGCAAACTACATTAATTATATTATTTCATGTTTCACTAACTATAACCATCCAAATAAAGGTTAAATAAGTATACCACAAGTGGTGCGCACAAAACAGGATTGTACAAAAACTAACATAAACACATAGCAAAATAAATTCATATTCTTATGTAATATATCACAACCCACAAGCCTTACTAAGAACCTTAAATAAGAATAACAAAAGTCTTGGGATTGTACAGAAAGTTAAAAAAAATTTTTTTTTAAAAAATAAACATAACTGATACAATACAGCAAAATTAATACATTTTTTACTTATTTAAAAGACATTTCACTCAAACAACATTTTCTATTTTACATTACAACAGATACTGCGTGAAGACAATCGGACGAGGACTTTTTCCACAGGACCGGACCGGACCATCGGACGAGGACTCGGACCAGACCAGCAGACGAGGAATTTCAACACAGGACCAGACCAGCAGACGAGGAATTTCAACACAGGACCACACCATCGGACGAGGACTTTCACCAACGGACAACAACATCGGACGAGGAATATCGCCACAGGACCACAATATCGGACAGGGGCTATCGCGACAGGACCACACCATCGGACGAGGACTTCCGACAGAGGACCACACCATTGGACAACGATTTGGAAACGAGGAGCAACAAACATTCGGATTTAAATCACACTTCAACCAAGGTAAACTATAATAACTACTAAAGAATAACACTAAAGAAACTGGTTTCAGTTGCATCCGTCTCAACAGAAAAATAAATTAATTAATTTACTATCTCACTTATTTTATTTAAATTGCTACTATGCAATACATAGCTCAATAACCACATCACTTTTTTTTTCAGCAAAGAAGTTTTGCAGTGGTAAATATCTATCCACAAACAAAGTTTTTAATAAATACAACCATTATTTTAAATAAATATGTTACATGCTTATTTACAGCAGTATTCCATTAAAAAAATTCGGAGCCACTGAAGACAGGAATTATAAATTTAACTAAATATCAATGATACATTCATGATTTGCCTTTTATTTCAACAATTGTGCACAATCATCTTTAACAGGAATTACAAATTTAAATATACACAATTACATTTATTTGTTTCCGTTTACAGATTAATATGGCTGATAACGAGACCAAAGAAGAGAAGAAAAGACGTCAAACTAGAGAAAGACAAGAGAGATGGGCCGCCCAGCAGACACCGGAGGAGAAAGAAATTAGAAGAGAAAAAGAACGCAAAAGACTTGCAAATAAAAGAATATCCGCTGCAAAAATGAAACATACAACCAAAATAAATAAAAAAATTATAAAGCATTTACAAACTGTTCCTAAAACATCAGATGACATTTTACAACATACCAGTCAAGACAGACCAAAAAAAAAAACTACCAAAAAAAAGCATTTACAAACTCTTACTAAAAACTTACAGGAAATTTCAACCGAACAAGTCCAACATATACCAAGAAAATGTACGAAAAAAACTAAACATTTAGAACCTGTTGTTGAAACATTTCATGACTTTTCATCTGATGAATATCAAAGTCAACATCCAATATGCATTGCAAATTGTCCTTTAATGAAGTCTTTAGCAGTAGAGGTTCATAGTTGTGGGGACATGACTACTCAATGTCAATTTTGTGAGGCTTATTATTTTAAACAGGAGAGACCCCGAGATGGACAATTTATTAGTTGTTGTCAAAAAGGAAAGTTCAAACTTCCAGAAAGGAAACAATTTCCAACCTATTTACTAAATATTCTGACTGAACCTACTTTTCCAAATTACAAAAATTTTAAGACAAACATAAGATCCTACAATAGTGCCATATCATTTGCATCTATGGGGGCAACATTGGCTGCTAATGTACCAGGACATGGTCCTTACTGTTTTAAAGTCCAAGGACAAATTTATCATCGCACTTCCCATTTACATCCAGAGGAAGGAAATAAAAGAAAATTCGCTCAACTATATGTCCTAGATACAATGGAAGCTGTTGACCAACGTATGCAGATGGAAGAAAATAAAAAATGCTTACCCACTGTTTTCATAGAGCTAAATAATATTATGGACAACAATCCCTACAGTAAAGCTTATAAAAAATTGGCAGAAGTAGAAAATGAACAACTACTTCATTCACAAACACATCAATTACCAATGCCGAAGGTTAATATGGTGCTTAAAAGAGACAGACATACTGATAAACGTCGTTATAACTTGCCAACAACAAATGAGGTTGCAATGGTGTTTCACAATGATGAAGGAGAACCACCATTTCAAAGAGACATACGAATATATCCTAGAAATGAGGACCAACCGTTTATTAATATGAGTATCTTAAGTCCAAATTTAGATCCAATGACATATCCCATCTTTTTCCCACACGGAGAAGCAGGTTGGCAACCAAAATTAACTCTTCCCAGTTACCCAAATGCTAAAGGCAGAATCCGAAATAATGTTTCTATGCTTGAATTTAAAGTAGCTCAAATTGCCATTCGCAATGTATTTAATCCAATTTTATGTGGTGGGAAACTAACACAACAATGGATTATTGATTCATATTTGCAAGTTGAGGCAAATAATTTAAACTTTATCAAATATCAACAAGATAAACTCCGTGTAGAACAATATTCTGGACTCATGGACTATGTTGCTGACGTGGCTACAAGCAGAGACATGACAGCTGGCAAAGCCATCATTTTACCATCTTCCTTTCAAGGATCTCCTCGGAATATGAGAGAAAGATACAATGATGCTATGGCTATTGTGACAAAATTTGGCAAACCCGATTTATTTGTGACATTTACATGTAATCCACAATGGCCAGAAATTACACTAAATCTACTTCTTGGACAAACTGCTTCAGATCGACCAGATTTAGTAGCCAGAGTTTTTAAGATTAAATTAAATGAATTAATACGTGACTTCACTATAAATCAGTTATTTGGCAAATGTCTTGCTTATGTATATACCATTGAATTTCAAAAAAGAGGCCTTCCACATGCACATCTTCTAATAATACTTCAAGAAAAAGATAAATTAGATACTTCAGACAAAGTGGATGCAGTCATTGTTGCTGAACTACCAGATCCAGAACTATATGGTAGACTATATGAGATTGTTACTCATCGCATGATTCATGGACCCTGTGGTGACCTTAATCCACAATCACCATGTATGGAAAATAATAAATGTTCCAAAGAATTTCCCAAAGATTATAGAGACAAAACCTATGCCAATTGTGATGGATATCCACTTTATAAAAGAAGAGAAGGAGATAGTGCCATTATTCGTGGGAAAAAAGTGGACAATAGATATGTAGTACCTTACAATCCACATTTACTCATGAAGTACAACGCCCACATCAACGTAGAAGCCTGCACTTCCATCAAATCAATTAAATATGTCTATAAATATATTTACAAAGGTTACGATGCAGCTACTGTAGTCGTCAAAAGTGCAGACAACCCTGAAAGTAGTGAGTTAGTACATGATGAACTTGCATCTCATGTAGATGCTCGCTATGTCAGTGCGCCAGAAGCTATGTGGCGGCTTTTAAAATTTGAAATGCATGATAGATCACATGCAGTATATAGGTTAGCAGTACATTTGCCACAACGACATTTAGTCTATTTCCATGCTGGAAATGAAATGAATGCATTGGCCCAAAGTGAAGATCGTCACACTACACTAACTGCATGGTTTGCATTAAATTCCACTGATGCTGAAGCAACACAATACTTATATATTGAAATTCCATATCACTATGTTTTTGTGAATGGATTATGGAGACCAAGAAAAACCAGAGGCAATAAAATTATTCCAAGAATTTACACAGTCAGTCCAAGAGATGTTGAACGTTTTTGCTTACGGATATTACTTTTAAATGTTCCTGGAGCACAAAGTTTTGAACACTTAAGAACTGTTAATGACATTGTATATGAATCCTTCCATTTAGCTGCAAGACATAGAAACTTACTCGCTGATGATACAGAGTGGGAAAGATGCTTAGAAGAAGCAGCACAATGTCAAATGCCGCGACAGATGAGAGAACAATTTGCTTTTATTTGTATCTTCTCAAATGCTCCAAATGCATTAGCTTTGTGGGAGACTTTTAAAAGTAATATGGCTGAAGACTTTATGCGACGATACAATGAACCCATTGCACACTTAAAAGCGTTAATGGAAATCCAAGAAGTCTTTTTAACTCATGGATTAAGTTGTGCAAGTTTTAATTTGCCTGATCCAGGTCTTATAGATGACATTAACTTTGAAGACTATGACATTCAACTACAAGCAGAAAGAACAGAAGAAAGACTTGCAACTTTAAATACACTACAATTGCAAGCATTTCATGCCATTAAAAATGCTATAGATGATGACATGGTGACAGAGCGTTATTTCTATCTTGATGGACCTGGCGGATCAGGAAAAACATATTTGTACAATTTATTAATGAGTTCAGTACGAGCACAAGGAAAAATAGCAATGGCGTTTGCCACTACTGGAATTGCTGCACTTTTATTAGAAGGTGGAAGAACTGTTCATAGTGGATTTAAACTGCCAGTGCCTATTTTAGAAAATTCTGTGTCAGATATTCGCATGACATCCTTACAAGCAAAGAAATTGAAGAAATGTAAATTAATTATAATAGATGAGGCCACAATGATGTCATGCTATGCTCTCCAATGTATTGACCGTTTGCTTCGTGAAGTCATGGAGAATACTTTTCCATTTGGTGGAAAGGTAATGTTGTTGGGTGGCGATTTCAGACAAACATTACCTGTCGTTGTACATGGAAATCGAACTGACATTATCGAAACATGTATAAAGTCAAGTATAGTATGGAAACATTTTACCCATCTTCAACTGCAACAAAATATGAGATCAGAAGGCCAAACTGATTTCAATGATTGGCTTATTAAAATTGGAGAAGGGAGAACAGAAAAAATACTACATTTACCTGATGACACTGTAGAGATCCCACCTCATATGATTTGTCAACAAGATATTATATCGGCTATATTTGAAGGGAGCATAAATAACGAAGAATATTCCGAGCTTGCCAACCAAGTCATACTGACGTGTAAAAATAAAGATGCATTAATCCTCAATAATAAAATCTTAAAAAAAATGTATGCACCACAAAGAAATTATCACAGTGCTGATTCTGTACTTGCTGATGACAATGAAAGTCAGGCTAACTTTTCGACTGAATTCATAAACTCTTTAACTCCTTCTGGAATGCCACCACATATTTTGCAGCTAAAGAAAGGTGCAATTATCATGTTACTGCGAAATATGAATCCCAAAAAAGGCCTATGCAATGGCACAAGATTAATTGTTCAACAATTAAAGGACCATTTTATAGATGCTGAAATTTTAACTGGGACCCATAGAGGAGAGAGAGTTTTCATACCAAGAATAGATTTAGCACCAAGTGAAAGTAGTCTCCCTTTTATACTTCAAAGAAGACAATTTCCCATTATTATGGCATTTGCCATGACCATTAATAAATCACAAGGTCAAACTTTCAAATCTGTGGGTATTTTCTTGGAAGAACCAGTTTTTGCACATGGTCAATTGTACGTTGCGTTGTCAAGGTGCAAAAATCCACAGGCTATTAAAGTTTACATTGAAAACAATGAAAGTCAAGGTGATTTATTAGAAGATGGACGTATTTTTACTAAAAACATTGTCTACTATGAAGTACTATAACTTTGAAGGATACTAATTAAAGATGCCAAGATTTTTTAAAAGCATTGCAAAATACATAACAATTGGTTGTTTAATTCAGTCATAATTAATGGAAGTCATGTTTATGAATGATTCGCCTCACAAAATACTTGCCTTGCATTGTTAGTAAAAATTAAGTTAAAATGTTAAGTCACTATGTTAATGTTTCTAATGTTACAAGTTTAAAAAATATATTTTCAAGTTATTTCATTCAACATATTACAAAGTGGATGTTAAGAGGTCAAGCACCTTTTAAGTCACAATGTAAATATTGTCTGTTATCTTAAGATTACTACCTACATTAATGTTTATCGCCAATTTATGTGCTCAGTAATAAATTAGTTTAATTACGTACGTTTTAAGAAGAGTTTGACTGTATGCCTTCCTCTACATTCAATGTATATTCAAGTTAACAATTATTGTGATAGAAATTGAATTTTAATACTGATTAATTTAAATGTCAATTGTTTTTACATTCAAATGTTAATACTTTTAATAAAAAATTACTTTACAAAATGTATTCACTATGTTCATGTTTATAATGTTCAAAATTATACCAATGTTTTGTCAACTTCTAAACTTACATAAAAAATAAAGTTCAACTTTAAAAATATATACTTTGATGGTTATTGCTTACATATATTTTAAACTTCATCTTAAAATTTGCAACGTTTAAAAAAGGATTTTTACTTTTGGCTTTCCTATTCATTCAATGTATATTCAAGTTAACAATTCTTCAGATACTAATTACATTTTAAAAAACCATTACATCAACATTTTACAAAAATACACGTTCATATTAAAATACTTACAAGTGTCAAAAATATATGTTAATAACTAAACAACTTGACAAACATATACATAACATTGCCGTCATTTTTTGACGGGCAAGTCGCTAGTTTCTAAATATTTCACAACTTTTGTTCCAGTGCCCACATCTGCCTTCCTCTTCAATCACCTACTTCTATGCCTCTTGCCGAATCCTACATCTGAAAGTTACTTCTACAGTCAAATATTTCCAATACATACTATTAAGGAAAGCATACCAACTATACTTTGCTGTCAGTCCAACCTGTAATTGGCAAAACTTGGCAACAGCTGTCAAACGAGTGAACCTTACCACCCTAGGCAAAAAAAAAACTGTTACCTTTTCTTCTTCTACATAGTCTTCCAAATTGTAGACACTTTTGGACATATTCTATATAAGCTGACTATTACAAACTCTTCCTTTTGTATTTTGACATGATATGCAAACTGTTGAGGAAAATGTGGGTCTTATTACTGATTTATAATAATAAAGCAAATAATAACTCTGCATGTTGTTTTTGATTTTATAACATTACTGCATCTGTAAATTTGTCTAATCATCTGTACATATGTTGAAGTATAATAATACTCACCCACATCCAGAAATAAGGCGACAAAAAAGGAAAAACCCATATCCCTGCACAAAGGAGGACATGAATGAAAAGGCCGCATTGATGGCGAGGGACATCATGAGACATTTCTTCCTTCCCAGTTTATCTGCCAGTCCTCCCCATACGAATGCTCCCACCATCATCCCAAGGTACACTATTAAGCCTGCCAAAAAAAAATGAAGTCTCTTTATATCACTGGAAATTATTTTACAGAACTGAGAAATGTATATTTTTCTGGTGTGTGGTGCAGTACAGTTAGGACATTTTAAATATGACACTAAATCATTTATTCTCCCCTGTAGGGCTTGAAGTAATGAGTCCTATATTAAACAGTGAAAGATGTATTTTGTGAATATGATCTAAAATGTTTGTTTTTTTATATAACAGAACAGAGCTCCTGAAATGAGGAACAACACTACATCATAAAAATAATATGACTTGTCCTCTATCCGTTTTTCTCCCCCCCCCCCCCCCCCCAATCTTTATAAAACAAATAATGATATTGTACACTACTATAGCTGTTAAATCAACCTATGCACTGGTGTTCAATAACCATGAAGAAATTAAAAGCGCCATCTCTATATTAAACAAGGCATTGCAGTGCCAACCTTTGCTGAAATGTTATTTACTTAGTTAACTTAGAAAATTCTGTTCTTTTATGTAATCCATTAAATTAAATTGTATGGACAATGACTTGTAATTGTATTCATTTATTTACTTTTGTTTTGCATTCTACATTTTGATTTTAGGTTGAGGTATCTGTCTGTTTCATTCTAACGCATTGCCTATTTTCAAGTGTGGTTGTGCAAAACAGTATATTTTAAAAAGACATTGAAAACATTTTTTTTTTATGTCGCATCTGAAAGAGTGTATTTGATAATGTAAAACTGCATTTTTTTTCTTTTTTCAAATTAAGCTATAAAAAGCATAAACACATTTCAAATGTTTAACTGACCTGGGGCTTACCCCTGTAAGCCAATGAGTAGTAATATAACTGCATGACTCATACTTGTCTGTCAATGAAATCTACAGACGTATGTATGCACTCTGCATTTCCAGATTGTTTCATGAAATAAAAAAAAAGGTTTTACTTAATATTGTAGAGCAAAACACAAGTTCGATAATGTTCTAAAAAAGAATTGTGCTCCATAAAATTAAATATATGACCACAGCGGAGATGTTCTGTTCTTAAGAAACCTGCTGATAAATGCCTTTACAAGAAGATAATCAGAGATCTAAAATCAGGGAATATCAGATCTTTTTATTTCCTAAAAAAAATGTTGTTAGCTATAACCTGTGATAAATCTAGGTCATAGTTTGCTAAACTAATATAAATTCCAGGAAGGACGTATTGATCTTATACATATAAAGTGCTGACTGCATATACAAGACACCAAGCAGTCTGTGCTCTTAGAGCTTCCTAACGTGTGGGCCAAGACTAATTTTAGCCATCTCCATTAGTATGTAACCCTGTTAAGCAAACAAGCAGGCAGAGGTGGTCTGAGAGCTAAGCACATTAGAGGAACTCTCTGGAGAGCACTGACTCAGCCTGCACAGGATTCCACTGTATAACAGTCTTAGCTCTGACATATTGTTAGCTGGAAACTGCCAGCATGCAACTCACATCTTAGCAATACGTTATGACAGGGCCTACCTGGCTACACAAAAACTTAGAACAGCACCGTCTGCCAGACAAGAACTATTTTCTTTCCTATTAATCATTGGTGTAGGAACTGGGGGGGATATAGGGGACATATCCCCCCAGATTTTTCTATGTTTGCATGTGTGAGCTGTATCCCCAGAATTATTCTGGCTCCTACACCCTTGCTAATAACGTTTGAAGAAACTGTCAGCAAATTTTGAGGGATTATGTTGTCATTAAATACCTTCAATGTATTAAAAGAGTATTGGGGGTGTTATATTATCCACATTCAGTTAACATTCAGTGCAAATTGTTGAAAGTTAGGATGACCTCCGCTTAATGAGGGACGGACATTTATAAAATTCTGCATTTGCACAGGCAGCCCCTGAAAAGACAAACTCTGGCAACTTGACTAGATATCCTAAAAGGTCATTAAAGGGAACTGGAACCCATTTTTTTTTTCATGCACTTAAAAGTGCATGCTTTACATATTATCTAAGTTGTGTTTACATAGATACATATTAAAGGGCTATGTAAGTGAGCTGAATTATGAATGCATCTGATTGAAGAGAATAAGTAGTGTATGAAAACGTGTTATATAAAATTTTTTAGTTTACTTCCAAAGTTATTTGCATAAAAGTCAAATCCAGCTGTTCACACCCACAGGACACTTACATAAGCAGGGTACCCACAGGAAATACAGCAGGGTACCACAGGAAATACAGAAGGGTACATATTTTGACCTTTCTGGTACAGAGCACAGGAAGTAACTGTTGCAGTTCTTGTACTGAGCACATGCCAGAAGCCACTGAGGTGAAGAATGATACAATGTATTAGCCTGATTCTGAATTTGAATGTTATGCTAATTCAGGTGGGATTTTCTAGGGGCGTACACTATTACATGCAAATGCCAAAAAACATAGGACACTTTGCTAACTTCAAGGTAAGCAAATTTATGTTTATTTTGGGATATTTTCATGCACAAAATGTTTTCATACACTACTAATTCTCCTCTATCAGATGCATTCACAATCCAGCTCACTTTCATATCCCTTTAAGTAAAACATGTTTAAAAATCATTGATACTAACAAGAAATGTATAGAGCATTTGTACTTCTATGGATTTCATTAACAGATAAGTATGGCTCATACATCTATATGACTGGCTGTCAAGGGCAAGCCCACAGATCAGCTAAGCATTTGAATCATTTTTTTTCTGCTTTAAGAGCCTAATATGGAAAAGAAACACAAACAGATGCAACAAAGAAATACAGTTATTGCACTGCCTTATGGGAAACCGGGCAGGAACATACAAATATACATATATACATATATATATATATATATATATATATATATATATATATATATATATATATATAAATCTATCACACAAACCAAGAACCCACCCCACACTCATGAGCGGCGGTAACTACAAAACAGTTTTGTTTGTGGGTAGGATTTCTGGTATGTGCTTAATCCATCCAATGTTGTGCTTAAAGCTGTGAAATACAGCAAGCATAAGCTTAAAATGATCCATGTATAAAATGGTTTTAGATTAACAGAGTGAGCGTGCATTGGGGTCTCATTTGCATGTCCCCGCCTCCAGTCTCCAAAAGTGCAGTGTAACACTGTATTTCTGAGAAACTGGAGCCGGAAATAAGTGTATTAACTTATTTTTTAGACATTCAAATAGAATCACTAATGTACTATTCATTGTTTGTACTACTGTACTTTATACGTTGGAGGGCTTCTATAATGCATCAGCCCACATAAGTGAAATTATTGAAATATATATATATATATATATATATATATATATATATATATATATATATATATATATATATATATTATTTCTACATAGAGGCATGGGTATCGCCTGACTTTCCTACTATATATTATCTCACCATATTATCTCACCACTAGGGGCAGACAACATATTACATACTAGAGCCTTCACCTCTGTTTCTTCTCTCTCCCACTAAATGATAAACTTTTTTAACTTTCAGTTCCCTTCTGACCCTTATTATTCCTTATTTGTTTACACTTCCCCCAGTTTCTGTGCAGAAAGTGCTTTTTCCCAAAGCATCCTACAAGACTGGAAACTCGCCACCTACCCTTTAGATTGTCTTGTAGGATGCTTTGGGAAAAAGCACTTTCTGCAAAGATTCTAAGCTCAAAACAGGGTCCTCCATTTTTGGAAGGTTGATAATACTGTATTTTTCTGTCGTTTTTATCCCCTGTATAGCGATACGGAATATGTTGGTGCGTTACAAATAAAAGTTAATAATAATAATAATAATAATAATAGCACCTGTTGTAGCAAAATCATAACCACAAACCACATTTTACTCCGAAACCCAGTCATGATACCAAAAAAACAGAGGCCTCTGATTATTTTCTAATTATCACATTTTATTTGTACAAATGTGGGTCAGAAGCAATCAAAATGTATGCTGCTGGCTGACTGACTGAACAACACAGATATTTATAGTAATTTACATATAAGAATAGGGACATTCCATTGCTTATGGTACAATCCATTGCTTAAGCCAATAAGATATTATTTATATTATGAAATCCAATAAAATGAAACATGCAGTTTGCATGTGTCAGCCATGCCTGGTACGTCACACTAGATGCGCAAAAACACTTTCAAGTTCTAATCTCTTGCGCATACAGTACATCTAGCAAAATATCACAAATGCTACAAAGTGATAAATGTTATATACATACACTATAAAATGTAAGGATATTTGTTTGGAGGACGAAAAAAACAAAAACAAGACTACTTGACCAATAAACACGCAAAAACCCGCAACACACATAAGACTTCTACACAAGACCGTACAGGGTATAAAATAAACTATTAAGGAAGACATGACATGCTCCACAACCGCCTAACACATAGACAATCGCCACCATTTTACAACACTAACTTGCAACTAATAACATTACCAATTCAAAATGCAGAATTACACACCTAAGCAAACGCTTTGCGCTCGTGCACACAGCCTACTTATTCTACACAGCCTACATGATAAATACACACACAAAAAAAAGCCAGACACATAACACTTTTACACAAGCCCATACGAGGTATAAAATACACTATTAGGGAGGACGCAAAATAATCCACACTCGCTTAACACATACACAATCGACACCATTTTACACTAACTTGCAACAAATAACATTACAAAATGCAGAATTACACAGCTAAACAAACGGTTTGCCCTCGCAGCCTATTTACACTACACAATTCACACATTGCTGACACTTACACCTCAGCTCAGCAAGAGTGCAAATGTACATTGTATGCTGCAGGAACATCAAAAAAGATTGTTAGCTCTTCAGGATATTGCTTGCTGCATATATTAATTACAAATAGGTAAAGTATATTAATTTATGATTGTATTAATTAGGTAATTAACATAAAAAAATACATATAGAGAAAACAAAAAAAGGAACAGAAGACAGGATCGCAATAAACGGCAAAGGCTCACAATGAGCGCCAAGGGTGCTCAGAGGAGCAAAAGTACACCAGGGGAGAGGCTTGCAATGAGCGTCAAAAGACAATCAGCGCAAACCTTGCAATGCGCGCCGAAGGGGCTCTGATAACCAAAAATACACCAACCGAGAGGCTCGCAATGAGCGCACTCACACGAACAAAAGACTTACTTTGTGTGGCAAACAGTATTACCTGCCTTACAATTTTATTGCTGTAATTTTTTGACGGGCAATTCTCTAGTTCCTACATGATACCCAGTACCTTTCAACCTCCTTCCCATATTAGAACTCACCCTTGTAAGCATCCACCCCCACACAGACCTAATCTCTCTCAACATCCATCCCCACATAACACCTAACCCCTTTCAGCACCTAGATCACATAGCACCCATCTCCATGGCTCCCCCTCTCAGAACCCCTGTACACTGCTGTCATCCAGCCCTTACTCTCTCACCTCTTCCCTGTCAGCTCTGCTATACACATCCTGCACCACGCTGAAATGCCCGACACTGCCACCTCTTGGAGTTTAATTAGAAATGCAATTTTTTAATTAGCAACAAACAGACTAATTTCCAGCCAAGGGGGTGCAGCCAAGGAGGAACAGGGGAGCCCAGAGGGAGCTGTGTTGGATGAGCCATGGTGGGGGCCCCAGTGTTGCCCTTACACTACGGAAACAATTATATATAAAAAAATGGCACAGCACTGCCCCACCCAAGAGGTGGCCTTGGTGAATTGCACCACCTGCACCACCAGTAGCTCCAACCTTGATTCTATCTCTCCTACTGTACATTCTTTCTTTCCATTTTCCACTTGTGAGCTGTCTCTTTCCCTTGACATTATATCCTCACCTTCCCTGATCCATAGAAAATCTGAAATTAGCATGTCAAGCCTATGTGCAGCATATAAAATACAAAATTAATTAAAAGGAATTACATTTTAATATTAATAAACTGAAAATAATTGTACTTCAGCAGCAATATTAAAACATTTTTTGAAACACAAAATATGTCATGTTCTCAAAAGTTCCAATAATTTTAATATATAACAAATAAAATGTTCTGGGTCACACACATTACTTTTGTAATAGTTCATATTAATATTTTATGGGTCATAGTGAGATTTCTCAGCATGTGGTTTAGTTGTTCAGTGGGTAATTATAATAAATGCTGCAGCCTATGTTCAGCAACAATAATGATTTTTTAAAAGGTGTCAAGTGTAAAGGTGAATGGATGGTTTGCAGGGTGGGTAGCTGGGGCTTCCAAGTTGACAGTACTAAAGTCATATTACATACAAATATCTTTTGGAGTTCTGTTCCTTCTGAAAATTACATCACACATTGAGACAGAGCATATATGTAATGTCATGGAGGCAAGGGGGCTCAAACCACTGCTTTAAATTATGTTATCACTCTTTTAATCAATACATGAATTTGTTCTCAGCACTTTTAAAGAACTACAGTTTATAGGTTAAAATGTAAATAAATACAGCCTTTAGTTTAGTATGTGTCACATGGCATGTACCTTGTATGCAAATTAGGGTTAGTTCTATTGAAAGAGCTTATACCAAGGAACCTTAGTTTAAACTATAGTCGCCTTAGAGGTGATAAACAAGGGCAACAAACAAAACAATGGCTGCCTCAACTACAACATAAAGGTGCATTAATTAATAGCTGGGTTGCAGTTTATCTTATGACTGCCTGCTTCTGAGCATGTGCACAGGAAGGAGGTAGGGTAACATACAAAAAGTTTCAATAATATAATAAATCCATCGTGTCTCTCTCTCTTCCCTCACCCTCACCCCACAAATGAATAGATATGCCCGCACTCTCAGGCTCAACATTACTGTAGATAAAAAATATTGGACTTTCTCTACTCAGAGTCTGTTAAAACTTAGATTTTCTCTAATATTTTATTACACAGATGCTAATGTTGTTAGATGTTACTGTTACTTCACAAACAGGTGAATAACTACTGTAGGTAAAGTACTGGGGTAATGTTATCTATAAAACAAATGAATAAATATTTAAAAATGTGTCAACCTTGACATTGGTAAATGGAAATGATAAAAAAAATAATATTAGAACTGTTGTATATATAATTTTAACTAACCTTAAACTTTCATTTTCTAACTTTGTTTCTCATTGTTATATAGCCTGTTTAATTTGGATATTAATTCAGAGTGCAGTACACATGTCACAATCATTTGTAAGGAAAATATTGTATAGCTACTATATGTTTGTATTTCTGAAAAAAAACATAAATAAATAAACATTCTGCCCATCATCGGGTCTAGTACTTTAAAGGACATCATGTAAATATTGCACTTCAGCGGTCCTTAAGTATATATAATTTCAGAGTAAATCTAATTTAATTTTTTTCTGAAAATCAGTGTCACAAATTCTCAGTGCATTAGTCAAAAGACAGCAGGTTATTATATGTTCTCACAGGCAGAGTGTGATTTTTTAACACTCAGCAGCAGGCAATGGTATAAGAAATATTTTATTTATAAATTCAAAGCAGGAGTAGAATTGACAGATCCTGATTGAAACGTTGAAACAATTCTCCAGGTACAAATGAGACTGTATGTTCATGTCTGTAGGGACTCAAAACTCAATGCTAGAAAATTAAAAATAAAAACGGAATAAAAGCTGCAGAGTTAAAGGGTTCTTTGATGAATAAATCACTGTGTCTTGCACAAGGAAATGCAACATTCATACAAGAGAGAGACCCAACCTATCCCTCCAGCCACAGCAGGCACAGCCATGACCTTGATTCATCCTCTCTATCTCTCCAGTACACCTAGGGCTCCATCTGTTCTTTCATTTTTAATTCTCTATTAACTGTAAGAATGCACTGCTAATTCTTAGTTACTGAAAAATCAAAATAAGGCAACAATTCTGTCCACACTTTTAGGAAACATTTCTTTGTATTTTTTTCCCCTATTTTTCCAATTTTTTGTTTCCTCCTTCAATCTTTCATCTTTCGCTACATTTCATTATTTTTTCGTTATCTCGTTATTTTCCATATCTTACTGTTCTGTTGCCCTTCATCCTACCTCTTCTCTTTTTCTCTTGCACCATTCCATTATTGATTATCTTTTTGATCTCCCCGTCTGTCTCTCTCCATGCTTCTGTTGCAAACTTCAATCCGTAACTCTACAATTTCAGTATCATATATTTGCTCAAAATGTTGCCAGTAATACATTAAGTTATGCCATCTCTAAATGTCAAATTATCAGGTTAAGGCTCTTCCCACCGTGTCAAACATTCATGTCCCTTTCCACCATTTGGTGCCTCTAACTCACCCCCTTTTCCTCAATGTGACTATCTGCTTCTGCTTCTCTCTCCTCCTCCTCTCATTTTTGCCCTCCCTTACTCACATTTGTTCTCACTGGCTCTTACTTTTGCCCTTCTTTTAATTTGCTCTCGCTTACATCTCAAAATGTATGGAGTGACAAATGTCCAAGCTTTTTGTGGTGTTACTACTTATAAGGGCTTTCATGTGTTAATTCAATTAAGCTGTGAGCCAGTAGTAGACACACATGCATGACCATTGCTCTAATTTTATTAAATGATTACACATGTGACTTACACCTCCTGGAATGTCTACCCTGTTTTATATTGTTATGTTCTCTGCAAATATATTAAATATTTAAAATATACCAGTACCAGCACTGAGCCCTGTGGTGCTCCACTCGTAACCATTCTTTCCTCCAACTTTATGCCATAATGTATGACTCTTTTATGACTGTCTTTCAGCCAGTGTTATATCCACTGAACTATATGTGATTCCAGTCCCAGACTATGAAGTTTAAGAAGTAGGATATTGTGTGTCAACTTTACTAAAATTTAGATAAACTACATATACTTCACAATAATCTGTATCTTTGGTTATATAATCAAAAAAGTCAGATCGGTCTGAAATGATCTCCCAGTAGTAAATCCATACTGCCCATGATCTTGCAGGTCATTTAAACCGAAGTATTCAATTAATCTTTATTTCAGAAGTGTTTCCTTTAGTTTGCATATTATTGATGTCAAACTTACTGGCCTGTAGTAACACTTCCCTACTATATTTTTTTTATAGCCATGTGGAAATATTCTTGACAAAAATGGCTCATTAAAAGGTTTAGCCAACTGTGCTGAAAGTATTGATCTAAGTTCATTCAATACCCTTGAATGTACATTACCTGGGCTATTTGTTCAATTAACTTTAATAATGCTAGTAAAGCCTTGTTTTCTGAAAAAGGATCTGCGTTAATTAAATTATTATTATTTGTTGCAGTAGTCCTTAATGGAAATTCACCCTATCCAACGTCAGCTAAATAAACGGAGTAGTGTATTTTTTAAGCAGTTTTCTATGTCCCTATCTTCTTTTACATAACTATGATCTACTTTCATATGTCTACTTATTCCTCGCTTTTTCTCTAATATTCCCAAATTAAGTTTTGGCAATGATTGTGCAAATGTTCTGTTCTGCGTTGGCCTTGGCACATCTGATAACCTATTTTGTCTGCCTCTATTTGGTTTTATATGATCTATGCTCCTCAGGCTGAGTTTGAATTTTCTAGAATACCAGATCAGTTTTCTTTTTTTTTCTGAACAAACCTAATGCAGAGTCTAAAATTCTGTTTAAAATTCCTTGTCTCGGATGTCCCACTATTCCTTTAAAAAAAAGTCACCCTTTCAAAAATCTAACACTTTTGATTTTGTATGGTTAGACATAGGCTGTACTTGCTACTAATCAATACTAACTCTTGATCACTAATCTAATATAGCTTCCTAATAAGTAGGCTTCTTGACTAATTGTGTAATTGATGTTGCTAGCAAATAATGTAGATTGTAAGTTTGCAAGTTTTCAATCTTGCATGGAGCTTTGGGGAAAGAGCTATGGACACTGGATTCTGAGCTCAAAGACAGGACCCTCCATCCTTTGCAGTTAATATTGCTGTTGTTTTTGCCTGGAACGTATCCATGTATTGTGCTATGGAATATGCTGGCTCGTTATAAATAAACAATGATAATAATAATGGCATATACTTAATCTTGCCTAATACAGGAATAGGAATCTTCCATTACATATCTGACAAATTAAAGGACCACTGTGGTCAGTTTTTCAATATGGTCTTTTGAATAACAAAACTTGATAATGTTCAAACTTTTGTTAGAAAGGGGTTGCCTTTGTAAACTAATGACTTTTTTATTAGAGCTAATGGGAGCATTGATAGATATATATGTCACTTTCCACTTGTGCAGATACAATATTCCTGTATATTCAAAGTCTTCTCCTGCCTCTGAAAGAAGTTCTCTGGAAACCAAAATGGTAGATTCTTCAGCAGCATAATTACATATAAAAGTAATACAGGCTGTATATTTTTTACATTCTAAAACATGTTGCCTATTGTTAAGTCCAGTTCTTCAAAAGGAGCTATTTTATTTTTTTTGCCATTTATAATTCCCCTATTAATATTACCTCACCATTTATTGCCATTTTAGTTAATTCTTCCACTCGTTCTCCTATATTTCTTCTTGCTCTGAAGGCCTATTAAGTTGCCTCTCTTTTCTATAATTACCCAAATACTCACAGTATTTTCTTTTACATAAAGAGAAACACCTCTTCCCTTTTTGACTAGATTTACATTTCTAAAACTACCCTTTTTATCTACTGAGAAGTACCCATTGGTGTGTTTCTACCTAGGGCTATGAAGCCCAGACCTAGGGTAGCACATGTTCAAGGGGCAGCAGTCTGCCTGAAATTGCTGACACAGTGCTATAGAAAAGTGTACCCAAATGCACAGACATTACTTTATACAGTGACATTTCTGTTTATAAGTTTAGCTGATGCTCTTTGACATACTTTATATTTCCTGAATATATATACATTTGTTTCATGTATATGCTTAAGCATAGGACAAAACGCATAGCAATGGAAAAGCAGTACCAGTAAATGGGGATCGAGGGTGCACAGATCCCAGTAGGTATAGGGCAGCATGAAACCTAAATATGCTCCTGTCTGTAACGTTACCACAGGGATGTAGATTATCTCTCTTAAAATGTCACCGATCTCACCAAACCAAATAACTGAGCAAGAAAACTAAATTCTCTCTCTTTGTACAATCTCCATACCAATTTGTTAAATTGTATGTCGTGATAAAATCTCAATTCCTCGTGTCTATTAACAAGCAAAATCTCAGAACATGATGAGATTGCATAGCATTGATTCAAAAAATATGTTATAATCATTCTGCATAACTTACATTTGCTAGCTAGCCTGTGACAGTTAGCTTCATGCCATTAATAAACTAATAAATTCCATTGATATATTATTGCCTCATTTGTTTCATTCTCTACAACTTTAAATCACCAAATGTATAACATATG
Source organism: Discoglossus pictus (assembly GCA_027410445.1). Lineage (NCBI taxonomy): Eukaryota > Metazoa > Chordata > Amphibia > Anura > Alytidae > Discoglossus > Discoglossus pictus. The sequence continues at coordinate 181,737,589 of CM050167.1, forward strand.
TATTTTTCTAAATGTTTAACAACAGTCAAGGCTCAACGTTTCCAAAATATAAATACCACTGACCACCCTTCCTAAGTTCTTCCATTACACCTGCCATTAGTCAAATATTCCCTACTTTAAAATTCTATAATCTCACCAACCTTATAGGCAACCTGTCTCTGGGTCTAATTATTTTTGTCTTTCTCTCTTAAAGATAAATACAGAGAGTTTTAACAATTAGAGATAAATACCAATGCATAACAGAAAGTGTAAAAAAAGGTTGTATGCATATAGTTGAGATATTTCTCCATTTTTAAAAAATGCAATGTTGTAAATATTTAACATTAACTCGGAAACTAAGTGGTAGCCTTATTATTTTTTGTAATTTTCTGTGATTTATAAATGTGGGATTAAACAGATCACCAATCTAGCCGGCAACAATTTCAACTTACCTCGCTCACATCTTTTATTTCAAGAAGCTTATATGCTTCAGGAAAGATTTGATAAATCTGAGATCTGATGGAGTGAGGTAGTTGACAAATTGTCAAAATTCCATATATAAAAAGTGAAAAATGAAAGGGAGGGAAAAAGAGAAGAAAAAAAAGGTGACTCATATTGACTCCTCTGTGTTCCACCTATTTTTAGGATGTTGAGGAAATGAAAAGCAGAGCTTCTAGGAATTAATTCTGTAGTTCTCTCCCAGGTCTAGGCCGCTCCTGTCTCCATCTCCACCTCAAGATAGGATAGACTGTTTCAAAAGCTTTTTGAGGTCAGAGCGTCACAGAAATACAATCTGGTGATGATAGCCATGGCTCCCAGATTCGTAGAAATAGAGGGTAAGAATCCATTAAAATATGGGTCATCCTTTCATTAATAAGATATAATTAATTATTTTAATTACTTCCTGAAATCTGATGGAGTGGGCTTTCCAGAATCTGGCGATTACGTTTTTAGCTGCTAGAATAATTAATTGGAATAATTTGTTGCCCGGGGAAAGTTATTAAGATGTATGCCCAAAAGTCAGGATTCAATAGTTGGAGTCAATGTAATCTTAAATAGGCTAAACAATAATTGGGTAGCCTTAGTCAATATATCTTGGACTATTGGGCATAACCACTAAGAGTGAAGAAAGTCACCCACTATTTGGCATCCTCTAAAGCATCAATCCTTTCCTTTAGAGGTAATTTTATATAGTCGTACGGGAGTAAAGTAGGCTCTGTTAAGGATCTTTATCGAAGTTTCTAGGAGACTATAGCTTATTGAACCATTTTTTATTTTTTTATAAACATAATACATTAATTCCCTCAACATGTTTAGTTATGACTACTACAGTTTCAATCTCCAAAATAAACTACTTCATCTTCTGTCATAACTATAATCATCACAAACTTATAAACCCTTTTTAATATGCCTTAAAGTCATGTTAAAGCTGTTTGTGTATATACATTTATGAGTGAATGTGTTGTCATATGTCAGTAGATCATAAACAAATGACAAATATACATACCCAGCATTCCTTTGTTTGACCGTGACAAACACATATCTTTCTCAGCACTGGGAAGGACAAATCCGACCACAAATACTTCCACCCCATCAGCCATCAATGCAAGCCCCAAAACAAAGAAGAGGGTCCACTGGAATCGTCCATGCCCACATTCCTGGATGATGTTCTCATACTGATAGGCCAATTGTTCCTCATCTTCCATCCTCTCTGCCATAAGATCTGCTTGGTCTTTAAACTCATTTTTTATGGCTGTGTCTTTATGCTGAACCCTTATATCATCAGGGTGTGGTATTCCCTGATATTCTCCTTCATATATCTCATCATCTTCGTCATGACCCTCTGTGGCATCACTCTGAGCATCTTCATCTTGATTGGCATGATCTCCACTGTGGTAGTAGCCATCATTAGGAGAGTATCCTCCATATGTATTATCCTGATGTCTAGAGTAATCATCCATTGCTTGGCTGCTAGTCTGTCTCTTTACTTCTCTTGCTATATCTCTAGCGCCTTGATAAAGATGTGAGTTGTTTTTGTAGCCTTCATCCATTTTCTAATCACAAAACAAGGTATTTCTTTAGATACTTGTTAAAATCAGTATAAAGAGGTAAGATGTGTACTGGTTTTACTGTGTCCTTGGATATGTGCTCCACATCAGATCTGTTTCTAAGGAATGGTTTAATATTGTGCTTTAAATAGTAGTCAGCTAGATTAGCAGTGAGAGAGTAAGATCCTGATTCATTTTGTTTATGGTGAACCTGTGCTGGAAATGAAAGAAAAACATACATAATTAGTTGGTATGACACAAAACAACTACATTATAAGCTATATGTAAAAAATATTCATGGCCACAAGCTGATGTAGATGTAAGACTTTGGAGGCTGAGACATCGTTGACATGACATGCAGGTTGCATGCTGATTATAACAAATCTGCAGTTAAGAAAAACTGGGAAATATGTAACAGATCCAAAACATTAGCAACTGTGTAAGCTATGAACATAAAAATATTTTAGAGAAAAAGAGAAAGCTCTGTTTATTGATGTAGGGTTCTGTCTTGTGTTAAGGATCTTTAACTGCTTCCAACCCAAGGGATGTGCTTATGCATATTGGTCAGAGGTGGGTAGGTGATGGAGGAGGTGAGAGTGAGGTGGATTTGTTAAATACTTGTCTCTACCTCCATAAATGCCCAGAAATAGACAGTTTTTAACCATAAATGCTAGACCAGCACATAAGAAATATAAACACCCCTCTCACACAACTTTCAGTATCAGAGGTATACTTTTTTTTCTTATAAAAAAAAACTATTTTTTTTAATTACATTTTCTAAACAATACAAAAACAACAAAACAAACAGACATCATTTACAGCATACATACACACCATATTACAATCATTTTTTAAAGAATACAATTGAGAGAAAAGATAGGAGAGAGAATCCGCTTTACCATTCAATAAAATAGTTACTCAGCCACATCCTAAGGTGTCACTTAGATCTTATGTATGAATCCCAGAAATACCAATTAGAGGACAAGTCCCTTTTCCTTACAGTATCCATTTGTCGACCTTTGGCAAAGTCTCTATTTCTTACAATATAGCTTTCTATTCCATACATGGTAGGGAATTATGCTTCCAATACTTTATGATAAACCATTTGACTACCAATAAGATATGAGATAATACAAATTTGCATTTGGGGAACAAATCCTTTAATTTTATATAAAGGATTATCAGTTGATTAGAAGGGACTTCCCCACCTACAATTTCTGAAATCCATACACAACAACTTTTCCAAAAATACTTTTTTCACAGTTCCATCAAACATGAAAGGTTGTACTTTGTAGGCCACAGTCTTTCCAACACATACTTTTGTTATTATGGTCTACTCTATTGATACCTTCTGGGGTCAAATACCTTCTTTGTGCTATTTTGAAATATAATTCTCTAGACAAAGCAGATTGTTTGACAAGCTTGAAGGCTTCAGACCAAATATTTTCTCCTTATGCTTTATTTAAGTTTTTCTCCCAAGCTATATGACCTTTAGATTATTCAAAAGACTAATTAAGAAACATCATCTTGTAACATTTAGATACTATATTGCAGTTGTCTGTACCAAATATACATTTTTCGTAGGGAGTTAACATTTGCGTATTATGAAATAAAAAGCCATTTTGTTTCAAGCAGTTTTTTAAAGACAAAAAATGGAACCAGGTCAGATTACCTAATTTGAATTTACTACACAAGGAAGACCAGTCTAGTATTGAACCGTCTACATATAATAAGTACTCCATGATATAGATTTGCTCTTTTTTTTTTTTTTTTTTATTGTCAATATTTAGCTCTTTATTTAAAAAACATAAATACTCAATTGGTGTTCCCAAAGAGGGATATGAAGACAACTTCATTTTTCCTCTTTCATTAAACCAGAATTGTATTAGAGATTTAACACCTTAAAAAACTATTTCTATGAATTTCCCTGAATAATTATGTTTTTACTGTGACTTACTGTGACTGTGTTTTGAAACATAGATGATTTTAGAGATACATGTTTTTTATTGTACAATAGTTCTGCAGCTTATAAAGAAATTATTATACTGGTATGCTGTTTTTTATTCTCTTTATTATTTTTGTACAAGTACATTTTATTAATCACTCATTTTTATTATTATTTATATGCATAAGACTTAAAACAGCTGTTCTATTTTGTTTGTTTTTGCTTGGTCATTCAAGTTCAAGATCTTAGCTGTGTCATTTCTAAGCAAAAGTTGAGTTGGCAACACTTTTCAAAGAATGTCCCATAATGCTTTGCTACACATAATCAGTGCAAGTTTTTTTCCATTTGGAACGTGGCAGCAGACAACTTGCCAGGTCATGATTTTACTACATGATTAAATAAATTATGGCCCCAGGCACCAGCAAGCAAATTTACATTTAAAAAAGTGCTACACATATAGGGCCTCATTCAAATGCGATTTGGCCAATTGAATAGGGCTCTATATAATCAAATATTTTTTTACAGAAGTTTTTAGTTAGTGAACTTCTATCCGAAAGCAAGGTCTTCACTAATTAAAATCGTCTTAAAAAAAAATATGCTATGTGCTTATAAAGAGCCCTATTCAATTGGTCAAATCACATTTGAATGAGGCCCATAGTGTAACGATTAGTAACCGTATATGGTGTTACCTGTTATATACAGAGAAACATGTTTTTATCTGAAGTATGGTAATCAAATTAATTGGCTAATTATACTTCAGTCTTCAACTGTCAGTATTGATTGTAATATATTTAATTGCTTGAGCTCATGTGATTTAATGAGTATGATTAAAGCATTGGTGTGTTTTAGCCTAGTGCCACGAGGTCCAGGCCTAGGGCAGCACATTTTCAAGGGTCAACAGGCTACCTGAAGTTGCTGATGCAATGCCATGGAATATGCACAGAAATGTCTATATGCAAAGAATATTCTGTCTGTACTAGTCACTTGCCCGTCAGAAATGACGGTATAATATTGTCTTAAAAATTGTGTCTTCTGTCTGTTTGTTCACCCTCTCTCTGTGTACCCTGTCTCTCTCTCCCTCTCTCTGCGCCCTCTCCTTCTCTCTGTGCTCACATTCTGTGAGCTCTCCCTCCTTCTCTCTCTCCCTCCCTCCTTCTATCTCTCCTTCCCTTCTTTTCTCTCTCTCTCTCTCTCTCCCCTCCTTCCTTCTCTCTTCTTCCCTCCTTCTCTCTCCCTTCCTCTCCTTCTCTCTACCTCCCCCTTCTTCCTTCTCTCTTCTTCCCTCCTTTCCTCTCCCTCCCTCTCCTTCTCTCTACTACCCTCCCTCTCCTTCTCTCCCTCCCTCTCCCTTCACCGTGCAATGTTAGGCTCGCAATGCATGGCATTGCCACGTAATGCACAGTGCGCATGCGTAAATCAAATTTCTCTCCCTCTCCTTCTCACTCCATTTCCCCCTCCTTTCTTCTCTCTCCTTCCCTCTTTCTCTCTCCCTCCCTCTCTCCTTCCCTTCTTCTCTCTCCATCCCTCTCTCTCCCTCTCCTCTCTCCCTCTCCTCTCCCCCTTTGCTGCGCAATGAGAACCTTGCAATGCGCAATCTTGCAAGCGTTACACACAAACTCGCAGTATGACAACTATATTAATAAGGTGTACCTGCCACTTTCTTATTGTATACTTACATAGACACATACACGCTTATAGTTTTCTAAATAGGTGTGTGGTGAAATGTATGATTGGTATATATCAAGAGGAAATGAGATAGGGGTTATTAGGGGGCAAAAATTGGAACGGGACTAAAGTTACATAAAATATCCCTGAATTCTGGCCTGTTACCACCATCTCCTTGCTATTTACTGTACACTAAAATGATTATTTGGCCTACATACACTAAGCCTTTGGAACAGCCGTGAAGAGCCATAATGAATCAGACATTGCAGACTCTTTGTAGCCATCACTAAGCAATATTTTTCAATTAATCTTTGATCCCACCATGAGCCATTACTACCAGGGTGTTTTAGGGGTCATGCTAGTGGGTGAGCATCTTTGTATTCAGTTAAAATATTTCTTGTCTCCTCCCAATGCAAAGCTGCCAAACAACCTCATGATCTGAAAGATTACAAAGTGCCTACAATATTTTATAACTGTATGTTTACTGCAAATTGTGAATCTACTCTTAATATGTTTATTACTTTATTAAATCTGCAATATGTGGCTGATTTCTTTTTAACTGTAATATATCAGCTATATGCAGCTGGTTTCTATTTTAATATAGCAAATCAGTGGTGGAGAATGGAGGACCCTGGTGCAAAAAAAATGTTTTGCGCTGAGCCCGCCAAATCACTCAGTAATTCTTCCCCAAACCATAACTGCTCCCCTCCTGATGACCCCTTCCCTTAACAACAAACCTTCCCAAAACCCTTACCAATTGCTGCTCCACACCAAGACCCATTTGGATCTTCAGTAGAAATGCTCCTATTTAAACAGGCACACACCAATTTTAGACCAGGGGGGGCATGCAGCCATGGAGGCATGGGGTAGGGGGGCATGGCATGCTGGGCCCAGGGGGGCCCTACACTAAACAAAATTAAATGAATAATTAAATGTAAAAACAAATTGCAAAGCACTTGGCGCCACTGGGAGATCCACCCCTGGCTCACATACTACAGTGAATAAGTGAATAAGAAACCAATGGATGGTTAATATATTACGGTAAACAATAAATCACCCTTAGTCAGCCATGGATGAAAGAAAGATATTCACTAAGAAACATATGTATAGCATTTAGTTATAACTCACTTTGAATATATAGTATGAATGTATCTGTGAAATATATTGAAAAAGCATTTACACACAATCACTCTTCCTCACTGGTCACTGCATATGCACAATGTAAACCACTACAGTATGAAAGTGGGTGGAGAGTTAGACTGAGCATCTCTGACTTCATTAGAATAAAATAATTATAATGGATATCTTGAAGCAGGCCACAACAAAGAGCTGCAATGGTCTCTATGCTGCCAATATGAGTGAATCTGCCTCATTATCCACACTTCGCTTTCAATACTTCTACTGACCAGACAGGCCATTAGTACTATGAAAGTCAAATTAAGGTTTGTAACACATGTATTAGAAATTAAACTATGCCTGAAATAAAGCAAAATGAAAAGAGGCACGGAGAGAGTTTCAGACAATGGGTTCAGACAATGTTTAATTCTATAATGGTAGACTGCAATGTCAGAGAGAGAAAAAACAGACATGACATGGCCAGATGCACTAGAGGCTGTTATGGCTGTTTGTACAAGTGAATCTGTAACTATATGAGTATTACTGTGTGTTGTATGACGTACTAATCTATGATACCGATGTGATCAGTGGCTGATTACAAGCCTCTCACTTTTCTGTTAGTATACAGTGATCCCCTTTGATGTATGTATAAAACACTGAAGTACTCTTCCATAATATGTACATACATTTGAAGGCAGGAAATGAGGGTCCTGCTCTTGTAAGAGTTTACAGTGTGTGGGGTAACTGAGTATGAAGATATGAGGGGAAGGACTGCGAGGGCCGCAGTTGCCAAAGGCACTCATTGCAAGCCACACAATGAGCGCAGAAGGTACTCAGAGGGCCAAAAGGGCAATTCACTAGTTTCTTATATAAATTACAGTAGACATAATAATTTCTAGGTTCATAAGCTGACATACTGGAGAGCTCTCACCTCACTAATTAGAATCCTCTCATCTTCTGCTTACAGGGGTGTCACATGGAAAGATATCATTGACACACTGACAGAACATATTGCTGTCACAGCAGCAGAAGCTTATTAAAAACTAATTAATAGACTTCTAAAATAATGCATCTATTCTTCCCTAAAGCGCAGCACCGTTAAATTCCTAAAGAATTGGTGTTATAGTCAATTTGTATTTTATTGTAGTATAACTACAAATACATTTTTACGTGTTACTAAAGAATGCTTTGTATACACTTATCAAATAAAACGGCTGCATTAAAGTCAAATTGAAGATATTGTTACATTGCATGGTGTCCTATGACTAAGGCATTTTATCGCTTCAGCAGTTAAATAAATGTCTCTGATGTTTTTGTACAGGATGGAACGTGGTAATTATATCTACCTAGCTGTCCATAAACTTAATGGCATGAAAGATTCTGCAGTTTCCATTTTTCCATATCTTTCCTTAAGTGATTTAGTTCCTGTGAAATCTCTACTGTGTTATATCAGAATATGAGCATAATGTGCAGACTTTTTTTGGAAGTACGTTTTTAAATATTTCATTGCATGGCTTAAAATGGAAATAAAAGACGTTAGCAAAAATAGTAAGGCAATTTTATGGATTGCACAATAGAATTATCTCCTATTCACATTTTGAGTAATCAATGGAAAATGTGCATACACAGTTATACATAATGAAGATAAATTGCAAGGAGCTACATATTCTCAAAGAAGAAAGTAAGTATATTTATCATCAGCTCTACAGACCTTGGTTTATAAGCAAGGCTTTTTCTTGCTTTTCATTAGGAAATAAAAAATATAAAGAAGTAATATTACATTCTATTATGTTTTTATTTATGTTGTACTAACTTGATGGAACATGATTTAGAGATAATATGCAACTGCAAGGAAGAAGGTACACACAGGGAAACAGCTAAACAACGAGATACAGGAGCCCACACATAGAAAGCCCATTAAAAAACTTGGATTAAAGGGATGCTGATCCAAACATGATCAGTCAATTTTGCTAGAAATGTTGGTGGCTATATTTCAGAATGTTTTGAATATCATATATTTTGTTTTCCACATTTTTATTCCTTCATTGTCTTCTTTCTTCTCTGCAAAATGTTCTGACAACAGACTGGACTTTCTGCATTAAAACAGCCAACTCTACTTTAAAAATCTAGCCATGGTTACATACGCAAAAAATGGGTTGTGCTTTGTCTAAAAGGAACACCGTAGTGGTTACACAAGTCATGGCTCTTTAAAAGTATGTGACATGTAGCATAATGACGGCACTTATTATATAATTGTATGAGTTACTATAATTGTTTACTTTTCCTATACTTGCGTCTGTGAGACTGACATGTTGGCATTGCTCACCCCTCCCATCTCTTAGACTTAGAGTGTGCCCCTTTATAAGGTAGAAAGGCAAGCAAGCTGTGAATCTCAATATTACATTTTCTAAGTCAAACACAGCACAGCCAACAATTTACTATTGGTCCACTGAGCCATGTAGTACAGACTTCTAGTGCTGAAATCATCCTCACATAATTGCGTTGTCCAATAGGAAGCTGTTAGCCTTGTTGTTTTTGCCTTAGAAGTTGCAATATGGAAAATATGAAGAATCACACCTTGCTGCTCACCCACAATGTGGCATGCTCTGAGGGATGGGAGGATGTAGAGAGGACAACATGAAAGTTAGCAACTTCTTTTAAAATGGGTATTGCTCCTTAAAGAATGATTAGCAATAGGTTAGTCGTTTAACATATATACAACCAGCTCTCCTTATGCAAAACTATCCTTAATAACTATCTTAATAGAAATACTAAATGCTGATATTATGGAACAATAAAGGAAGTGGAATTTATTCTGTTCTCTGTAAAAACTGTAAAAATTTCAGTATTCACTCAAGGAAGGCAACGCTGCAGTACTGTTGGATGTCCTGTTAAGATAATGGTGTAAGAAACACCCAGACGGTTATGTATCACATTTCTATCATGCATTTCTGCATCTTTATTGATCTAAAAATGATCAAGTGATTATTACTTTTGATCTTAAAAGTTATTTTCTGAAATGCTTTTGATGGTGCTCTAGATTTGCTCTCTTTTCAATATGCTCCTATCATGATTCTTTCAAATTCTTAATTCTCTGCAGTAGATCCTGGTAATAGTGTGTTATATACAACAGTCTCTTATTCATTTCTCTTATGAATTGTTTTTAATATTTGAATAAAAAAAATCAATTTTAATCTACTGCTACACTTATTGAATGCAACAAAATTAATTCTGGCTACTTGGTTTGCAAACAATTTGCAAGCTAGAGTTTACAATAATTAAAATTATAGCACTGAATATTTTAAAATGCTGCAGCTGCATTTTCTTCAGCCAGTCTTAATGAAAAGTCACAAAGGAAAATAAAAGGGTAACCTATCACATAGGCCTCATATTTGACATTCCTATCAAATGCCTTCCTCAGGCCATCTCATTCGGTATTTTGTATCTTCCCTCCCAAAAAATTAGGTTTGGGGGTCCCTTATGCGATCAAACTTGCAAACCTGCAAAATAAAGAATTATGAAAATGAATGCCAATACTGTTCTAGTCCATGTGGTTAGCCTGATATGTATTAACTCATTGATTCCCAAGATCAATATAACCGCGAAATGAAACATAAAAATAAATCTTATATACTGCCAATTTGCAAGCTTGAGGCAATTAATTCTAATGTCTGTCATCTCTTTCACCGTTATTTACAGTGCAGTATTGTTTTTTTATTTGCTTTTACATTGTTACGGATAGGTGTTTAACCTCTTTGCGGGTCCTCTCTAGCACTCATAGGACTTTCTCTTTCTTTTGCCATTTACGGGTGTGAAAACATTTGCGGACTTGGGGAAAATGAGCAATTGAATAGTGATTTGTGCGAAAGTGAAATATCAAAGGCTTCTGGAGGCTGTACGTTACGGGTTTACCATTGCAATCTTTTCAAGGCCGTAACTCGTAACCTGTTTGGAGCCCGCAAAAATACGCCAATTGAATAGCAAATTAACTTGCGACCTCACTTACGGGCTACGGTAACATGGGAAAGCTTAATTGAATCGGCTCAGTTTCTCTAAATTACTTAACATAATTAGCAAAGATTATAAGATTTATATGTCATGAGTGAGTGTTATATATATGAGTAATGCTCCTCGTTCTGTCCAATTTCATTTGCTGTTTTCATTTTGCCAGCCTGTGTCATCTATAACTGATTTGTGACAAGGATCAGAGTAAGTGAGGAACAGGATATTACATTTTTTCACAGACCTCATTATTGTGATCTATGCTTCACGAGGCAGTGCTCTGGCTTACAGATTGCCCAAGCTACACTGGTGCTGATGGGAAATATAAATAAAAAATCTTATTGGATGTAATCAAGAAAAAAGACTTCAGACTCTGTGCCCAGGTACATTATGCCATATGGGAATTCACTGAAGAGATCTGAGTCCTGCCACAGTAGGATGCATGTGCCGGGAATAGACGGAGTTCACCTATTTAAATACTTCATACTCAGCTCCCAAGATGATAATACAGCAGTGCAGTGTATAAAGCTGCAATGTGAAAATTGCCTTGTTACCATATTGTTTACGAATAAAAGGTCAGGGATAAAACAGAATATTTAAACATATTCAGTGCCAAAAGGAAAAAGCAGATAGTTACTGAACATTACACAGCTGGCTGTTTCTGTTCTTGGAATTTTTAAAGATAGAGTTAAGGGAGACCATTTTTTTTAATTGTATTGTGTGTTTATGTGGAAATTTGCATGCAGAATGAATGCATGAACTAGGTGGGTAAAGTAGATCCTTGACTTAGGTTGCAGCTGCAAATGACCAATACTGTGTACTACTAACAGCCACATTAAATTTGAAGCCAGTAACTCCAACGTGAAGCTTGCAACGGCTGCAGGCTTGAAATTTTGGCCGAGTTACTGTGCTTTTAAATTAGAACGGGCTGCGAGCTACGAGCTAGAGGCCCAAACCTGTAAATCATTCATGGGTCGTCGGATTTGCAGGCTGGAACGTAATCAATTAGTCAAACCCGTAGTTATGGTTTTAGACAGAGCCAATGGAAAAAGAGATCATCATCATTATGTCACTGAAAAAAGGGAAGTTGGATTTCAAAGTATTACGGGGTTCAATTACGATTTACGATCGGACCCACATTCCAGTTGTAATGCAATATTAATAAAGCCGTAAATAAGATATTCTATTACATGCGTGTTACAGTATATGTATTAAAGCATTGATTGCGGGAATCGATATAACACAAAAATTATACATGAAATAAAATATTTTTCAGGGCCGATTTGCAGGCTTGACAATGTTGTGCTATTAATTCTAAGACCTAACATCACTTTCCAATTTAATATTAGTACAGTATTGTCTCTAGTGCTAAGTATTGGACTTTATCCCCCTTATGAGTCCTCTCCAGCACTCGTTGGGCTTTGGGCTACATTTGCATGTCACGGGCTTGCTCGCGAGGGACTTCATTGCAATTTAATAGTTAAATTGGAAACGTAGCGTTTACGGGCTTGACAGATCAAAGGATTTACAGACGCGAAGTTCAACGTTGCTCAACCCATAGGCTTTTTTCACAGCAAACCCGCAGATCGGCAGCGGCCTCCTTTACGGGACTACTTTAATAGCAGTAAGTCTTAAGTTTTAACACGTAGCCCGAATTTAATGGGGTTGTAAGTCTGGTACATGTACTCCCAAACTACCACTTCAGACCTGCTCTAAATCCACATACTGCAGAACAAACATATCCATCTAAACACACACATATACTGTATGTCAGGCACCGTCCCCATGCAATGCTGATTCATTCTCTCACCTAGGGGTTTCTTGTATGTAACTAAATTATTTTATTTTAAAAGGAGAATATTTTCACTATGCAACCACTACAGTGGTGAAAACCATTGTCTGATTCAAAAGAAATTCACAAAAGCAAGACTTTGTGATAGATAGTCATAAAGAACTCAATCAATCAATGGTTTCATGCTCACAACTGAATATAAATACTGTATATACTCGAGTATAAGACCACTTTTCCAGCACATTTTTTTATGCTGAAAAAGATCCCCTCGGCTTATACTCGAGTCAAATAAAAATCCTCCTCCTTCCACCCCTTATCTTCCTCCTTCTCCCCCTTATCCTCCTCTTCCCCCATTATCCTCCTCCTCCCCTTATCATCCTCCTCCTCCCCCCTTATCATCCTCCTCCCCCCTTATCATCATCCTTCTCCTCCTTCCCCCCTTATCATCATCTTCTTTCCCACATAACCTCCTTCTTACTGCCCCCTCTCCAATCCCTATGCCCCTCTCTCCTTACTTGCTACTATGCTCCGATGAGCTGATGCTGATCCTGATGCCGCAGCTCGTCTTCCGTACCGGCATATGCTAATGACGGCTTATAATCTCGGCTTATACTTGAGTCAATACGTTTGCACAGTATATTGTGGTAAAATTAGGTGCCTCAGCTTATACTCGGTCGGCTTATACTCAAGTATATACAGTAAGTGCCCTGGAGCAACCACAAAATATCGATGGAGTTTGGCTATGGCTTTCCTTTTGCAATCCCCAACCAGCTAAAAAGCAAAGCTTGCTTGTGTTAACTGTAGCTAATATTCACTACCACATTTAGCTAGATTATGTGGTGTGTGGTCATGATGACATCATATACGTCCCATTTTAAACAGTATTTTACAGTTGGAGAAAATTTTGAGATTCCTACTGGGCAATGGGACCCTAGGGGCAAAAGAAGAGAGGTCACCAAGATGGAAGAGCTTACAATCTATAAAGTACAGTTGGGGTGTGATACAGGAGGGTGGTAGATATAAGATGGCAATGAATAAGGCAGTAGACGTGATGCAAGTGGAGGTGTCTGTGTGCTACACTGTAGATTGTTTTTGTGCAATTTTCTGCTGTAGAGTGTGCTGCAGTTAATCAACTTGCGTGGTAGGTTATTGAGACTCTCTCCACCACCTAGGAGCTTAATGAATACAAAGATTGCTTTAATATGAATCATACCTACAATGTGCCTCCAATACATACACTATTGGGAGCTATGTGGAAATCAGACCTCTCTAACGTCTTGTCAACCCCTTGGTCCTCTGGGAATATTGGTGTAGAAATGCTAGGGAATACCAAAGGTATTAGTTTAAATATATGAAATATGCATACTTTACAATTCTATCCAAATCCGGAGCAAACCTTCATTTTTGATAACTTTTAAATTGACAAGTAAAATTCAAACACCAGTCTGCCTCTGCCATTGGTGCTCAGTCTTACTATATATTCTGTGTAAACATCATGTTCCAATTAGTGCTCCTGTGTGTTCCTAAAGACCAATCTTCCAATCTGGAGCTGGCTCAGTTTGTTAATTAGAGCAGATGCTCTCTGATCTCAATTATCGTCATTTGGAAGTAAGTTCATTGGAGACTATTTGATGCTGCGGTAATTGATGAGCACACAGCATTCTGAATGATACCCAGAACTGAAAGGGTAAAGCAATGGGCTGGACTTAATGATGAGCAGAAGATAATTAAGCCATTCTTTCCCGACTGAACCAATGCATCAATTTGCTTCTGTCACAGACCTAATGGATTATTTACAAATATTAATGATCATGGAAAATTACAAACAGGATTTCAAATGTGCCATTTGCTCCCACATGCAATAATAATCACATGCATTTAAGACCAAAGCATATGTTCAGCAAATGCAATATATGTATTAATATACTCAGTAAAATGCAAGAAAATACATTTGTTTTAGCTTGGACTCTACCAAGCATAGTAAAAGATTTAGGACAGTCATACACCCCTGGACAAGTGGTTGCATGTAGAAAAAAAGAAGCAGCTCTGCTAGTCCCTGAATTTTTTTTTAAAAAGTCAAATGTAAGCTATAGAGCAACATTGATTTTGTTTTATGTTTATAGTGGCCTTCAAAGTTTTTCAGTCTCCCAATATTTTTGCCATTAATTTAAAAGTGCATGTTTTAAAGATCGTAGAAGATTTAATTTCATGCAAAACAATGTCCTGGCTTTCTAGTCTTACTTAGTATCCAGTTTGGAACAATTGTGAAAATGGTTTCATTTTGTTAATTGAATAAGAATCTGCAAAGCTTTTCATAGAGTTAATCAGGTATGTAAATCAGCCATCTTGTGTAAATAGTTTTTATTGATTTTATTGAAATCAGACTATCAAAATGTCTGGGAGTTTGGGCAATTGTGCTAAAACTATAGGTGCAGAGTGTGCTCTATTATAATGCCCAAGAGCCCCTCTTCCCCACTATGCCCCTCATTCAATTGCAATTTGGCCAATTGAATAGGCCTCTAAATAAGCACATAACATATTTTTTTTAAAGAAGTTTTTAGTTAGTAAGAATCTATCCAAAAGCAAGGTTTTCACTAACTAAAAACTTATTTAACAAAAATATGCTCTGTTCTTATTTAGGGCCCTATTCAATTGGCCAAATCGCAATTGAATGAGGGCCTATAACTTTGGAGATGTATGATCTTGTGTACAGAGTGTCTGTAGTACAAAGTGCATTGTAATGTTGGTCAACCACAGTAGAGCATTTCCTGCTCAAGTCTTTAGTGCAAGATAATTAATACGATTATTTTATTTCAGGGGACACTGAAAAAAAGTATGAACTGCCTAATGTTATAGTTAGTAAAGTGGATGCATTGATAGATGAACACCATCAGCCTTATTAAATTGTGATTCAGTAAATTTAAAAGGGCTCTATTTAAGCACACAGCATCATTTTTTTAGTGAAGACCTTGCTTTTGGATAGAAGTTCACTAACTAAAAATTCTGTAAAAAAATATGCTATGTGCTTAAATAGAGCTTTTTTAAATTTACTGAATCGCAATTTAATAAGGCTGGATGTTTATATTTATTTTTATTCAATTGCAACTAACAAGCTATTTGTGATGACAGGGCAAAGTTGTATTTCCTAGAAAGCTTGTAAATTAAAAAGTAACTTTTATTCTTGGTTACAAAAGAAATTACACTCTATAGGCTCCAATATTCAGCAACCCTGAGTTTATTTTTTTTATTTTTTTGTCCACGGAGACCCAACACAAGTTGCTAAATCTCACATGTTAGAATCAGATGATAATCTAATCTGTTTGAATGCAGCAAAAATATTAAAAGAGCATTGTAATTTATCAAACAGTTTGAGTTTGTAAAGAATGCAATAAACTAACAATAATATGTGGAAAAAGGGTATGGAAAAAGAAAATCAGAATTTGCAGTTGGCAACAGCATGCTTCTGTGCTGGTGAAGAGAGGGGGTGTCAAACTGTGAAGGCTGATCCCACTCACCAATGAAATCACAGATTCCACTCCTTTATTCCCCAGTGCTGAGGAAAAGCAAGCAGGTACAAAGAAAGACAAATCGGAATACCCTAAACACAAGCAGAGCCTGCTAAATTAAGATTTTCTTTAAAAATGTGTTTATGCTTGTGGCTTAAATGACTCATAATGTTGTTTAGATTGGTACATAATGCATAGACTTCTCTTTTTTGATTTTTTTTTTAGACCTGTCAGTTTCATTCATCTATGATAGAATATGTTAAATTACATGCAAAAAAAGCTCTATGTTTTATTTAGATAGTGTACTTCCATTATGCAAAACTTACTTACAATGTCTTTTTAAACAGCTCTAAAATTGTTATACAATTTACATATTATACAAACCACGTTTTTCATAGAATGTATGACATAATATGCCAACTTGTAGCATAATTTGCTTGATTAGAGCTGGAACTGACTGCATGACCTGACTGATAATACATAGTGGTAGGTCACCTTTGACCCCCACAAAAACTACTTAGCACACCGTGCCACTAAATAGCACACTACCACTAATTAGTATACAGTGTCACTGATTACCATGCATACAGAGAAAAGGATGTTAATCTACTGTATTGACTTTAGTTAAAAATACTAATACAATGTAAAGGAAGGTTTCATGCACTATAAAAAGACTTGAGCACTATGCTTCATGTTTTTTGAGAGTTCAGGTGCCATTTCTATTGTGTTTGGTAAAGCAGGCACATTATTTCCAATGCTTAATTCATAAAATGGAGTAGCAATAAAAAATAAATGTGTGGCTATTTTATCACTCTATCATGGTAAAAAAGCTGCTCATACATTCAAATGAGTTCCCATTTACCTTTATTCATAAAGACTGATGAAGGGTTTGCTATAGTGATTTAAAAAAGACTATGAGCCTCATTCAATTGAAGGTTTTGGGCGATCCGATAGCCCATAAGTGAGGCCACAAGTTACTGTGCTATTCAATTGGCGTCTTTTTGCCAGCTCCAAACAGGTTACGAGTTACAGGCTTGAAAAAATTGCGATGGTTAAACCCGTAACTTACAGCCTTGCGTAGCATTTGATCGTTCACAAGAGTTACAATGGCTAAAATTGCAAACCGATACTCAATTGCTCAATTTTCCCAAGCCCACAAATGTTTACACACCCGTAAATGGCAAAAAAAGGAGAAAATCCTACGGGTGCTAGAGAGGACCTGCAAGGTGGTTAAGCACCTATTCGTAGCACTGTAAAAGCAAATTAGAAAATCAATACTGCACTGTAAATAACGGGGAAAGTGATTCTAGACATTAGAATGAATTGCACAACAGTCTCAAGCCTGCAAATCGGCAGCAAATAACATTTATTTTTATGTTTAATTTCGAGGCTAAATCGATCTTGGGTACCAATGAGTTAATACATATCAGGCCACCCACATGGACTAGAACAGTATTGGCATTAATTTTCAAAATTCTTTATTTTGCAGGTTTGCGAGTCTGATCGCATATTGGATCCCCGAACTTACCTGATTGACATGTAACCTCCATGTTTTACTGCCATAATAATAACAGTCTAATTTTCTATTGGCTGATTTGAAATTGGTTACAGGCTTGCTTAATTTATCGTGTTCCTGCCCTGAACTGTTTTGAACCAGTGCATGGTTTACAGTTTCAGCTTTGGGACAGTAATTTGCGGGCTTGAGCAATTGAATAGCATCGTAATCGGAGACGAACAGGAGCCTGCAACACACCCGCAGATACACGGCCTACAACGATTTGAGTTGCAGGCTTGCAATTGAATGGAGGCCTATGTTTGCAAAGCATTTGTAAAATCAAGTAAATAAAAAGCATATAATGTTTGAAAACAAGGCTTTAGATACCTTTCCTTACTGCTAACCACTAGGGCTCTCCGTGTTGTCCTTATGTCTACCCCCACCTCTCTGTTTGCATGGCTCAGGGTAAATGGGCTGTACAGCAAGCTACCATTTTTTACTACTGGTATTTTACTAAATATTTCAACCAACAGCACTATTTGGGTGTGTGCTGCAGTGCATCTAAAGATGCAACATCAAGCAACACAACTTGCTGCATAACTAATTCCCTCTCAATCATGCACACATAGAGATAAGAGGGCTACAGCACAACAAAATGGAGAACAATTAGAGGAAAGCATTGTAAATGTTAAAAAGTACGTTTTACAACCTTCTTTTCTAACATTATATGCTTTTTATTTACCTGATCATACAAGCATGACACATATTTATTTATTTAGAGCATTGATCGATGTAAGGTGTGGCCAGCAATAATAAAAGATGCAATATAGTATCCCCTGCCCTTATCTTGCACCTTTATCTGCACATCTTGCAGGAAACACCTTGATAAACATTATACAGTAAAATTTATTAGTTTCCCATTACTTAATCTTTTGAAATGAGTCATCTGGGAACCAATCTGGCATTCAAAACATGTTATATCTTTACTACCCCCTCAGATGGGAGTGGAACAGAGAAATTATGAAATATAATATATAAAGAGGCAAACAAAATACATAAGTGCAATGTTACTTTTTCCAGATTCATTTAATCAAATGTACAATTTGTATTTTGATTTTGTTATGAATGAAGAATAAGCAGCAAATCTAATTTCTTTTTAAAATATGAATACGTACAGCGTGGGTCCTGTGCCAGAAGCTTTGCAGAACACAAGCTGTGTATCTGTTCATATTTATAATGGATCTTCCCTCAAACTGAGGAGTCCGTATTTTACTTTTTTTTTTATGTAACTCTGCAATAAACAAAGTGAAGATATACCTCATCCTGGCATTGGCCAACATTTTCAAAAACAGAATATCCTTGATTTGGTAACAGGAAATGTTTTTCCTTGGGGCTTAAATGCATATTTATTTATTGCTCTCAAAAAAGATTCTTCTGAACCAGGCAGCTTTTCATCTTGCACGATTAGAGAATATCTCACGTCTTCAATGGAAATGGGTACTAGTATCATCTCTGGATAAAGAAACTGGTCTTTTCCCCTCTGTCTGAATATATGATTAGATAGCGAGTTCTCCTAGTAGATTTCCTTCTTATGGAATCAAACAGAAATAAAGGTATTACAGGTGGTCCCCGGGTTACTGACAACCCGACTTACAGATGACCCATACTTAAGAACAGCCTCCCAAGGCTTTTTATATGAGTTTGTTTTTATGTTCTGCTTGTTTGAATTAAAAGGAAAAGCAGAATAATTTCTGTAAAAATATTGCTACAGTACAGGTTATTATTATTATTACAGTATTACCCTTTATCATTATTATCACATGTGAGCCATTATAATAGTGTTATTATTATTATTATTATTATTCATCAGAGATCCGAGTTACATACAAATCCGGTTTAAAGACATTCTCAAGAATGTTTTTTATCCTTAACCAGCCTGTATACTGAATATCCTATACTATTTAGATATGCTGTCATTAGTGGAAAAAATGCTCATTAACTATGAAGTAAAGCTGCATTGATGAAACAGTTTAGTATTATCTATATTAAGATACTGAAACACTATCAGAGTATGTGAATCAGAATAGAGATGAGAAGCAAATACCTCTATGGTTTAAATCATTATTAAAATACCACTTTCAGCTTAATCAAACATTGTATGTATTAACTTTGTTACAAATTGTTTATGTATATGGAAAATTATTTCAATAAAATCTCAAATTTTAAATACTTACATTTCTGAATTATATGCCAATATCAGGTTAATTTGAACTGTATCATATTAATGTAACATTCAAATCTTGAAATACAATATCAGAAAAAAATATAGTAAGAAAAAGTATAAAAGACAGTCTTTAGCTCTATTAAACAACTGCAGCCCACATCAAAGCACAGAGGTTGTCATTGAAAGCTGGATAGCGGGTGAACACGCAAACATCAGAAGTTGAGAGAAGATGTCAGCAGTATCCTGTCTACCCACATAAAATCATATCCTTGGAAACATCAACACAGTGTTGGAAATTTGTCACACAAACAATCTGAAAAGGTTTATTGTGTTGTGGGTTTCATAAAATTATCTCTTTGTTATTTATAATAATACATTTAATTATGATAATCTGTTCCTGAATTTTAACACATTTGTATCAGAAAGTTGCATTAGTATAGCACACAGATAAGCAAGTCCTTGATGGATATGTCACTTCAGTTTATTGCAGTCTACTAACCCCAAATTATGGCTAGATTATGCCATAGGAATACCCCTGTTATGTACTTCCTCAGAAAATCCTTGGAGAAAATCAAATTTCACTACCAAGCTAAATAATTAATTTACTTTATAGTTATATTGCGTGTTTTGCAGTATAGGTAGATATATGTTTACTGTTACAGCCTTATTAAATTGTGATTCGGACAATTGAATAGGGCTCTATATAAGCACATAGCATATTTTTGACAGATGTTTTTAGTTAGGTCTTCACTAACTAAAAACTTCTGTAAAAAAAATATGCTTTGTCCTTATATAGAGCCCTTTTCAATTGGCTGAATCACAATTTAATAAGGCTGTTAGTAGTCTCTAATTGTTATTGTGTCGCTCGTTATATTGATAAATACAGATCATACGTAATTTCTTTTTTAATACTAAAATTATACGAGACAATAATTTCCATTTTAATAAACCACATATTAGTTAGATAACACAAATAGACCCATAATTCTCAATATAATGAGCCATGCATTAAGAAATAGTGGATACTATGGTTCACAATATTGCAATTTTTTGTATACACAAAGCTCATTATAATGAAATATGGTCTCCTGCAACAAGGAAATACAGCATTTCTTTTGATTACATAGTTCTTTAATATGGGAATCAAGACACTTTCAAGGCTTTCAAGGTAAAGACAAAGATCTGGAATCACTTTGCATGTCAACTATGGAAGCACCATTGAAGTGTCA
Source organism: Discoglossus pictus (assembly GCA_027410445.1). Taxonomy (NCBI): domain Eukaryota; kingdom Metazoa; phylum Chordata; class Amphibia; order Anura; family Alytidae; genus Discoglossus; species Discoglossus pictus. The sequence goes on from CM050167.1 coordinate 181,758,590, forward strand.
CATTTATAGAATATTCTTATGAAGAATTTTACTTGGCAATATGGACATAAGATTTTAAGTTCAAAGACAGGGCTCTCCACTAATTTGCAATGTGTTAGTATTGTATTTTGCTATGTACTTAACCCTTTTATAGAGCTACAGAATATGTTGTCGAGTTACAAATAAAGTATAAATAAACACACATCCTTTATCTATTGTATGGAGCTAGACATTAAAAAGGATTAGAAACCTGGGAGATTTTGGCTCCTGAAGTACTCCTCGTCCCCCTCTCCACTGGTCCGGATGTAATGTTATATATATATGCATGTTTTTTTTGGCTATAGTCTACGGATTTGTTTCTTTCTTTTTGGGTATTTAAATTATGCCTTAAATGTTGTGGCTGCTAGAATAGTTGTTGTGCGATATAGGATAAGTTAATATAACAAAGTCTTGATAACACATACATTGTTTTTCCCTCCAATGTCAGCCGTTGAATGTCTTGAGCTAGCCATAAAAATAGTTATGAACTCAACGATAAATTGGACACACATGTTTTGGCAGCTATCTTTGGTAACAAAAAAATTATAGTGTAAAAATGAATGGGATATATTAAATGAAGATCCATATGTTTTTAATATTTTTGTATTGCGATTGTATGTATTAATGTACTTGTTTGTCTTTAATAATAAATATAATAAATAAAAAAAATAATAATACTAAAAACCTGGGAGAAACCTTATATTCAAATAATATCCATATTAAGTTATATTGATAGACTGCCATTATAGAACTAAATAAATAAAATAACTAAATAAAAGTGCATGTCCCAGTAGGATAACCCTGCCTCAGGCTACAAGCAGTATAGCATTCCAAGATGGATGTACTCATTACAGCAGAGTTATCGAAATATATGTTTTTTCTCTAAAAATGCTTTTTATGCTCATATATATATATATGGCTGCTAATGTTTATTTGTTACATACTTTACCTCCAATGGAAGTTTTTCATCCTGTAGCAAATTCCATGAGGATTGTTTGATTGTTGAGGTATGGTGTTGTGAGATTCTTCTATACTAAAAAAAAACCAGTCTATTAAACTAAAAGAGATCTCTCTTTGCCAGAGATATCTACATTTAGAGAAGAAGCCATTGGTATATGGACATTTGTATATCTTAGCCTTGACTGCATTTGTTTGTCAAAAGTATCACTGTACACCGCCAACCAGCTTCAAAATAGGGAACAGAACAGAACAGACTGTAGCATCAGTCCTGACACAAGAAATACAAGAAACATTGAATGTGTGCATTAGCCCTCTAGTTTCTACAGTATGTATGTACTAATTATATCATTGGCTAGTCTTTCACACATGATCCCCCTATGCAGGGCCAAATCTACCAGTGGTTAAGGGCACTCCTGTGGTGGGGTCCAGTGCTGTGTCATTTTGTTTGTATTTACCTAGGTTTAAGTCATTTTCAGGTTAAGTCGCATCTCCTCTGGAAAGTTCGGCCTCGGTTTGAGTCGCTACCTCGGGTTAAGTTGAAACTGAAAGCACAATCATGACTGCTGCAATTGCAACAGCAGGAGGAGCCTGTGCCTGCAATAACTCTATCACCAGTGGCTGAAAGAGCCTAAATTGTGCCCAAATCCAGCTTGTGACTTTAAGAGCCCAGACCCAACCTGTGTCTGCAGAGCTCAAATTGAGCCCAAGTACAGCCTGTTCCTGCAAGAGCCCAAGCGGAGCCTAAGTCTAGCCTGTGCCTACATCATGACTTCAAAGAAGTTACAAAAAGAGAATCACCATAGAACGCAAAAAAGAGATAATAGCCAAGCCTGTTGGTGGTAGCCGCATCTGTGATCTCGCTGCTGAGTTCAAAATGCAAAGAACAACAATCACTAGCACTAAAATAAGGAAGTCATTAATGGAGCCTATGTGGCTAGAGACGTGAGTACCATCACCAAGCGATGGTCAAAGACATTGGAGGAAGTTGAGAAATTATTGTACATTTGGATAAACGAAAAACAATTAGTGAGTGATAGCATTTCCCAAGCACTGATATGCAAGAAAGCCAAACAACTGCATGCTGATCTGAAAAAAGATAAGCCTACAGCAAGTGATGAGAGCTGTGAAGAATTTTAAGACGGTTGGTTTGAGAAATTCAGAAAGATGACTGCCATTCACAGCATGGTGAGGCATAGAGAGGTAGCCAGTGCCGACAAAGAAGCTGCCGAAACCTTTTTTGGGGGCTTCAGAGAATATGTAGAGGATGAGGCTTTTGTTCCCCAACAGGTTTTCACCTTCAATAAGACTGGGTTATTTTGGAAGAATATGCATTCCAGAAGCTACATCACCCAAGAAGAGAAGTCATTGCCAGTGCACAAGCCAGCGGACAGGCTGTTGGTGTGCAGGAATACTAGTGAAGATTTAAAAATCAAGACTCTACCTGTGTACCACATTGAGAACTTAAGTCTCATGTGGATGGCCAGCAGAAACGCCTGGGTAACCAAAATGTTCTTCACTGAACGGATGTACGAAGTGTTTGGCCCAACTGTGAAGAAATATTTGGAGGAGAAATAACTGACTCTGAGGGCTCTGTTAATCACAGACAATGCTCCTGCTCACCCTCCAGGCATGGATGACTTTAAGTTCATAACTGTGAAGTTCTTGCCCCAAAACATAAAACCCTCTGACTCAGCAGGTCATCAGCAACTTTGAGAAGCTGTATACTAAGGCCCACTTCTGGAGGTACTTTGAGGTGACCTTGGAAACTCAGTTGACACTCAGGGAGTTCTGGAAGGTCTTTTTCAATATCCTCCACTGTGTCACTCTGAGAGATAAGGCCTGGCATGAGATCTCTCAAAAGACTATGAACTGTGGCTAGAGGAAAGTGTGACCAGAAGCTGTAGCTCCAGTGGGGGCTGACCCTAGCAGAATAATGGAGGACATTTAGTGGGTCATAATGAAGACATTGAAGAGCCAGTGGAGTAGCACAGCACTGAGGAACTGCAGGAACTTTAGAGAGAGCAGCAATAGGGAGTTTTGTGAACTTTCTTTTTCTGGTGAAGAGGAGGGAAGGGAGGAAGCACCTACTGCACTCAAAGAAATGTGTGCTAAATGGACTGAAAAACAAAATTTGTTGAACACTATTACCATGACAAAACTCATGCAAGCTGTGTTGTGGACTTGTTTAATGATGAAGCAATGTCTCAATTCAGAAACAAGTTGTAACAAAGGCAGAAGCAAATTTCCCTTCATAGGTTTCTAGTAAAACTGCCTTCGTCATAGTATCCAGCAGAGTCTCCAGCAGGGTGCAGTGGTGTTAAGAGACATAAAGGACAAACATCCCCTGTGCAAGTGCCTAATGTTGCAATGGAAGTGGACTCCACTTCCAAGCAATATCCTGTCTTCTCCTTCTCTTCCTCTACATTGCCACCATCCCATTGTGACCTCAAGTCATCTCAGAACTGTAGAGTTAAAGTGAAGTTAAATTATGTTATTGATCTCAGTAAAGTTGTGTTAATTGTTCTCAGTTATTTGAGGTAATTATTATTGCTTAGTAATGATGTAGTAATGTTTAATTTTAAGGTTTCGTTCAAAATGAAATGTGGGAAAATGTGAAAAATCTGGGGTGAAGAACATATTATTTCAATTTACATTTATTCCTATTGGAAATGCTACCTCGATTTAAGTAGTTTTTGGTTTACATTGTGCCATCCGGAATGGATTAAAATCTTAAACCGAGGTACCACTATATTTCTTTTCTGTAGTATAGGCAATTCCCTCCACACATTGCTTCATTGGTCACACACATCCCTGGCCTGAAATTGGTACATGCTTGCTTAAAAAAGAGTCTTTCCACAGAAGCTCCAAGAAATGGCAGTGTGGAGCAGTTCATATATATACACACACACATACAGTATATTTCTGTACTGTAGTGTATTGGCCACCACAATGTAGAGGATGTCGCTGGAAAGTGGAGCATGAATGTCATAGAGCTGTGCTGCAGGCAGAGGAGCTTTGCACAGGTTAGAGTAGGGGAGCATCTATGGAAAAGGGTCTTGGGAGAGCAGCAATGGGAAATTGTCTTCGGGAGGGTTGCTGTTATGGGAACGATCTTAAGCAGTGGAGCTGTTATTGGAAGGGGACTTGAAGAAGAGCTCTGAATGAATTGGTACCAAGGGGGGTCCAGCGAAAAAAAAAAAAAAATTACGATTCCTCGCTTCTACCAGTGCCCTCAATTCTCTAGCTAAGCCACTGCCTCTATGACTGTCCTTGGACTTTTGGGGGATTCCTTAATAAATGCCCTTGTTTAATCTTTATCCATGCATATATATTTTTTCTCCACCCACGACGCAGCGGGAGCTTATTGCCTTGGAGTAGTACCACAACAGACAATAAAGTCAAATAAAAAATAAATTAAAAATCCATTCTATCTGACCAGGGCTGCTTTTGTTAGTTGATCTAATGTCTCACAGAATGAAAACAAGTTTAAAATCATTTAGTTATCTAACATTTCCTGAGCCTCAGCAGTATGACTGGAACAGCTCTCTTGCTTCCCTTTATGATGCAGGCTTTCGTGTTTCACTGTTCAAAGATTTCCAAGTCCCTGTTCTATCACGGATAAGTAAACTTGCCAATTAGAAAGAATTTTTTTTTATTGATATACTAGTATATGAGGAATTCTTTCAAGGCTTTTTCTGTGGGTTTTCTTTAACAACAATATAATGTGAATAATTATACTTGTATAAAGGTGATGGTTAGTTAAGCTGGCACACATGGCTATATTTTTGCTTGTGTCAGAAATTTGCAAGTTTTACTTTGTATAAACATGTATATTTCATACAATGAGAATGTACTAGCAATTGGAAAATGTACTAACGAAAACATCTGATTATATTTGTGAGAATTAAAGGGACATGGAAGACAACTTTTTTTGCAAGCATTTAAAAGTGTATGTTTTACGAAAACTAAAGAATATATTAAGTAAAACTTTTTTAAACCTCATTAAAACTAACAGGAAATTCAGAGATCATACTTTAGTCTGAAAGACTAGAAAGGTAAGCCTAAGAGCAGTTTAACTTCTGAAAAAGTTTGTGTGTTCTGAAAAAAGATAACACAAATTATATAAGTACATTTAAAGGTAAGTAAATGTAAAAGCATACGCCCAATCTAGTCTTAGATCTGCTGGGAACTATGAGAATGGATCCATGCCTTGATTTATGTTCAAGATAATCTTAAACATATCTCATAGATATTAAATTTCTTTACCTAATAAATAGAGGTATACAGTTACACCCCTGCAGCCTTTCACAGCTCGTTGTTGCTGGTCTCATAGCTTAGTGAACATAAAAAATAGGGGTTAATTTATTATACACTAGTTGGATACTATTTTACTTGCTAACTTATTATGTTTATCTGGATGGACAAAAGCTATGGCCATCTGAGGGTCAGATTACATTGATGTATACATGTATCTCCAGTTGTACCTTAAAGGAATGTCTACATTTCCTGGATTATGAATGCATCTGATAGAGGAGGATCAGTAGTAAATAAAAACATTTTTTTGCATGAAAAAATACCAAAATAAACATTAACAAACTCGCCCTGATATGAGTTTACAAGCAGTAGATTTTCAGAGTTAACACAAAAATTAGAATAAAATTCATAATTCATTTTGGAAAATCACAGATAGCTATACATTGTATCCATCTGTAAACGCCTATTTGCGCGCAAAAGAATCATGGGATGTATAGTCCTGCTTTCACCGTGAACAGGACGTAAGGAGGAGTCAGACATTGCTGTGTGGATTTTTGCATTGAGCTGCTGGCTTGGAGGTTAGTAAAGTTGATACCTAAATGCAGTGTTTTTATTGGTAGGTTCATGGGGCCTATGTAAGCAGCTCTGGGGTGGGGAAAACAAGTTTTATTTTTATAAATCAATGTATTGTGTGTTTCTGTAAAAAGGGAAATACAAGGAAACTTAGATATACCTTTAAAGGAATGTCCACTGAAATATCTACATTAATTTAAGGTAAATCCCCAGATAATCTATCAATGGCAATGATGGGTGCCTTAGGCAGTGGTACATGCACATATATATTCCTCTATTTTCATGTATTCTGGTATCTTACCTTATTTAATAAAACCAGTACCTTAACAGAGTGGTTAAATTGCCTTTACCTTCACATTTCAAATACAACCTTGCCTTCAAAATACAAAGCTTATTTACTGGTAAAGCTTTAACCCTTTCACTGAGAGTACGAGGCAGAGAGCATTACTAAGTGATGCACATGCAGATAATGAGTAATGTAATCCCAGGATGTATTGATCCTAGGCATGGGTATCTTAAGACAATGATGAGCAAAGGTCAAAGAAGACACTTGTGCCTGCCCCTGTGCATAGCTCTAAGATAGGCATTACATCATTAACATGGTATGCCACCATGTTAAATGAGTAGATGCATCTGCCAGAGGGGGTGGAGTGGATAAATAAAATCCCACAGGCCCAACTGAGCAGGATAGACATGATTTCCCAATTTGACTGCAGTGTATTTGTGTGTGGGCTGATGGGTTCTTTCCAGCAGTAGGCTATCTGGACTGTGTGAGACCCATGGTCCATGATTCACCTGATGATACTGCCCATGCTGTCCTATGGCAAAAATCTGCTCACATAGGTATAAAAAATATTCAAAAGAAAGAGAAAGCTAAGTTTTGAGAGCTGAAGGAAGTCTGAGTGGATGCCTGCTATGCATCATGTTGAGAAAATGTGCTCTGCTTACCTGACCTAATTGCACTCGCTCTACCACAAGAAGCAAAGAAAGTACTTTGGTTTATGCATAATGAATAATTCAGGACACAGGAGCTGCATGATGATGTCAGTGTTTAGGGTAGAATTGATTGCTCTTGTGCAAATGTAAAGCTACAGAATTCATTTTATATTGATGTCTTCTACTGTCAAAAATCAGGTGTCAGCCTATCTCAAGGAGTCCTCAGCAGCCAAGTGTTAACGAGGTTGTTTTCATGGCAATTATAGATGTAAGGGCTCTTTTTCTACACGCCAATAAGCAACAATTAGTGTTTCAAAAGGGCACAGAGACCAATTAAGCAATGTCAGTTTTTCTTATATTTTTAGCTTTTCTCTCTGTCAATATAAATCTTAAAATAATTGTAATATGCTATAGCTGGAGGCGATATGCAATGAACCATATAGATATTTAGCATCTGCAGCTTCCTAGTCAAAGTGAGATTTGAATGAAACTGAGCACAGGCCAGTGTTTGACAGTCTTACTCATTTATTTCCTGTATTGTGGCTATAATTGCAAAATTTCAGAATAACCTCACAATTTTAATTACCTATTGTCACAAGGGAGGACGTAAAATGTCTAAGACCAAAAAGGTTGTGCATTGGAAGGCAACGCAAACAGTCAATAGTTTTTCTGTACTGATTGGTAGTTGGTTAACCTTAATAAGGGAGTAAAAGACATTGAAAAAGTCCCTCAATTTTAATTGATTGCTGTAGTTTGAAAAAACTTCACATGTCTAGTAGGTATGTAAGCCATGAGCATGAAATCATTTTTAAAGAAAATCTTTAATTTAGGAGCCTATTTTTGCAGGCTTCTATGTTGGACAGCTAGACCACTTCTTGTGCTGCATGAGGGGGTGTGCCCTACTATTCTTTGCCTATTCAGGAGTGGAGGAAGTCGAAAGGAAAGAGGGAGGGGGTGACACGGCCCCCTTTCCAGGGCCTGTATCCTGGTGCATTAAGCCACCATAGAGAAAATGGGTAGGGGAATTATATTGCCACATGGGAAATGTGGGCAGGTGGGTGGTGGGGTGAATAGCATGCTTCATATGATAATAAAGGCCTGGAAAGGTTATTCAACATTATACTCTTTTGTTCAGGGGTGAGGAACCCATGGCACACAGGCCATATTTGGCCCAATTACCTGTTTCCATATGATCCCTTTCATCACATTTGAAAATGCCTATCAAGGTGAAGATAATATTTCAAGTGGCAGATGGGCATAACACATTGAAACACATTGCAACCAGATAAAAACCAAAAAGATTCATATAGTGCACCAACTGCATCTACCTAATAGGTTGGATTAATTAAACTCCATGGTAGTTTTTGCTTTTTCTGCTGCTAATTCCTCAAATATATAGAGCTACCACAATCGGATATATTGCTGCCTGATGTTCTATCCACTATTCTATCTGTGCAAGATCAGCAAAGGATAGAACCATGTATTTAACCATCCATCACTACACTGAGGGCCACAAATATCAAATGGTTCATGGAAAGTGCAGTATATGGCCTCTGCTGACCAGCCGGTCACACCTCCTATTAAGTGATGGCATTTATGGAAAATTGCACGCTGCAGAAAGCAAAAAAATCTTCTTAACTGCAATCCTGCAGTAAGCATTTTATAAAAATTCTCAGGTTAAAGTTGAGTTATGAGCACCCTACTGCTGGGTCATTGCCTGTTTATACTAATAAAGCTCTATTGGTTTCCTATATGTTACAGGAAACATTGAATAATCTCTCAAAAAATCATAGTCCAACTTTTCCCTATAATTCCTCAATTCATCAATTACTATCCAGTTGTTGGTGAATGAACAGCCCCCTACGTTATGTATTGAATATTTTTTTTTAGTTTTTTTTTGGTTTTACAGGACATTTTAGGCTCACATTCCTGTGCAACTTTATTAACTCACTATACTTAGAGTAACTGGATAAAAAAAAGTTTTTCAGAACCACCTTATAGTAAGGGCTAGAAAATTATACAGCATAATTAGTAGCGCTAAAAATATAGTTGTATTTAGTTGAATTTAATGAGGGGTAAATTATACAAATCTGAGTGGATCTTAAAATGGAACAACTACTGTCCCTTTTTCTATTAAAAAACATAACTTGTGTTATATTCTTTTTATATCTATTATAAATTATCTCTATATATATAGTATAGTGACCCTCTCTCTCTCTCCCTCTCTCTCTCTCTCTCTCTCTCTCTCTCTCTCTCTCTCTCTATATATATATATATATATATATATATATATATATATCCCTCTTTTGTAAAAATGCTGCAGATACACTTGTCAAAGCCATCTTTTCCTTAAACACCCCCCCCCCCCCCCCCTTGGTTCGTAGTTCTACCATCCCACGCAATGGAACAGAAAATGTTATTAATATTTCATACTCCTGACCTAATTAAAAAGCAAAATGAGTTGTTAGCAGAACTGTAGATATGTTCTCATATTTAAAGGAAATACCTTATTTTTTAATGTTAGCTCAAGTTTTTTAAATTTCTTGTTTGGGAAACAAAAATAACCTGTCAAAGTGAATGATAAGTCCACAAAATACAAGTTATCTGCTTTCCTGCTTAAGCAATCACTCAGGTCGAGGTAATTTCACTGTACTGGGATAAATCTCTTGCAAAAAGAACACATCAGATTTGTCAGTACATTTGGAACAAACACAGGTAAACACAGTATGAACTCTAATATTAGTAATACAGTAATGATGTGGATGTTTCACTATCCACTGTAAATAACATGATGATTTAGAACTAGCAGGGATATTGTATTATGTTGTCTACACCTAGACCATCACCGGTCATATACATGCACTAAAAGATACAGAGAACAGAATAAGAGAATCTGAAGCATCTCCGACTTGAGACAGCAATAAGCAATCCCCCCAGCCATCTACCTTTTATTCTTCAGGTGCCATTGGGGAAGGTCCTTCAGAGGGCTGCACTGCTCTAGGAAATCACAAGCAAGAGATTAAGAGTAAAAGCTCTAAGATCCAAGCCGATCATCCCACTGTAACAGCACATCCAGGCAGCACCGTGATACAAGGAATGGAAGAGTCCATCATGCAATTTAACACACACACACAAAACAAGCACTGAGACTCAGGGGAGGCAGGGACGAGAGGAGCAGATGGAGGGAGGGGGAGGAGGAATGCTAACATGACAGATGTGATGACTTTTAAGTTAAAGAGGAAATTGATGATGCACAATACAGAACAGGGCACAGCGCTGATATTAAAATAAAAAGGTGGTTATGTTTCAACCAGCAGGATCTCTGCACATTTTTTTCTTTTTAAATGTCACATTGTATGATATCACGGATAGTGAAACTTAAAGTCCTAAGAACATATAATACTACCTTATAATAATGATTTTTGCAAAGCATTCTCTATCTCCCTGTCCATTTCATTGCTTCAGTATGTGAGTGTTTGCGAATTAGCAAGTGTATGTTCGCAATATGTAATACCTTTCATAATACATAATGCATATTACCCAATTATATCAGCCCCATTTACATAATGTTTAAATTTCTATTATAAAAGAAACACGTTTTTTACTCTTACAATAGTGATATTGTATTACAAGTATAGTATGTATCAGTTAGTCATATGCGTTTGTAGTTAACTTCCATTATAATATATGGTAGATAGCGATGTGTTCTTCCCTAGGGCCACAAGGCCCAGGTCTATGGCACAACATTTTGGAAGCAGCAAGCTGCCTGCAGATGCCAGTGCATTACACTGAGATATGTTTGTACTGTATATGCACATAAAGTGTGTATGAGACATTCTGACATACCACTATACACACATAAAAACTTAAGATTTGAGATGTAAATATGGGAAAGAAGGAGCTGAATGTGTGGCATAGGGGCCCACAAAACAGAATGAAGTAGGGCAGCATAAGACCCAAATATGTCCATGACAGGAGATCTATTGTTAGTTTAATTATGATGATGGGGAGAGGGTATTATTGAAATTAGTTTAACACTGGATTTTAATAAATACTGCAATGGGGTAATATTCTTTTACATACAACACTCACCTAGCATGCCCAGAAAGCATATACTATTACTCATTGATGAGAGGGAAATGAAAGCTAGCCGAGATGTGGATCATCACATCTTATTAAGTACTGTGGACATATTTTTGCTACACGATTGCCACATAAGCTTAGTTAATAGAGCCCATAGACTAGTTACCGGTATTTCTATCTGCAAGCAAACTGAATGAAAGATAGATGGAGATGAACTACACAATAACTTTGATTGTGAAACCATAGAAAAATTAAGATACAATAAGATATGAAGGAGTTATTATCTCTATTAACTCGATTTCATAAGATTTAAGGTACACTATTATCATCTAAACGAGATATGATGTTATCCTTCTATAATGATCTTCCGTCACTCGTATTACAGGATATAGTGGTAAAAATTTAAATAATATCTAACATAGTTGAAGAAAAAATGACGTCAGATATGGACAACTCTTGTTCTCTAGCATTACCAACAGATTTTAAGTCTTTTCCAACTTGAGCACAGGTAGGTTAATTGTTATTGGGGTCGTATTTGTACTCCACATGTGCTCTAGCAGTGATAGCCACAAAACTTGTCTGATATTGGCTCATGAGGTGTGAGTCTGCAGTTAAAGCAATCATAGGCATTTTGATGATTCGTTAAATAGATTTGATCCTGGGATCAAAAGAAAATATTTACTTTTAAAATTGTGAAATCCAACCAAATCAGAAAGCACCCTTACTTTTGTCTGTGTAGTACATTAAAGTTAACATAGGGGTGTAACTGTCCTTGGGGGTTTGCTCTCTGCCAGCCAATGGGACCTACAGACTGAAGTAGGCTCTCTGCTTTTCCTGTCAGTTTCAATGAAGGTTAAACAAGTGTTACTTAGTATGTTTTCATCCAAAAACACATTTTTATAAAGTTTAAAATGTGCTCTTTTTAATGCTTGATGTTCCTTTAATGTCAAAAAATACCAGTGTAAGAAAGCAGATTATAAAGAAGCACTTACATTTGCACAAACTTGGATTATAAACAACTTCCAACAATTGGTGGTTCTCACAGTACATTGCTCATTCGTATCTATTTCTCTTAGAATATAATATTTGAACTGACAGATGCTTCCTCTGAATATATAGCAAATTACCGTACATATTCCATTATCTGATCACTTACAGCATAAATGGATTTCTGCAACCCAGTGGTAAGTTTGCTGCATTGGGAAACAGTTTGCCTGGGAAGATTACCAATAAAATACTGTATGCACTACAGTGGATATAAAAATTAAAATCTACTGCAGGAACCTTATTTTTGCAGTGGGAAACTAATTTTCCTAACAAAGCATGTTTATATATATGAGGTGGAAGATTTGAAGCTCAGACCCAACGTTCATATGATTTATCACTTGCATTAATAATTGTTATGAAGTTTTACAGTTGCATGAACAAATACAGGACTTTTAATTGCAATATTTTCAAGCAACAGGATTACACTAACGTCGATGAAAACACTGAATACTGAACAAGTGAGAAGATAATTAAAAAATACTATAATTAATATTAACACAAGTGGAGATGTATGGAATCTAAGAATTAGCATATAAAAAGGCTTTTTATCACATAGATGTTTAGGTGATGACAATACCTCTTTAATCGTCTGAATACCAACAGGGTACAACTTCAGAGACTAATACATGCAACTGATTTTAGGCCAGCATGTTCAGTATATTATAGCTCAATAAATTTGATTTATTCTTCTGTGCTCGCAGGATTAGCATAATATCAGGTATGGCTTTGGACAACCAAATGCAAACAGAAGGGTTGGTTTAAGCAATAGGTGAACAAGACAACTGCATATGGGCATTTCACTAATAGGGACACATGCCTGGCCATCCATTCCTCTGCTCTGACCTCAGACATAACTCTACAAGAGAAGACTTTATTTACCAATTTCTCTGGATGAATTTATAGAGTCTTCTTAATTTGCCACCATAACAGTCACACAATTTACAGCAGGGATAGTGATTATTATATCTGAGTCAGAATCAGGACTACTACCCTTTGTTACCTCTTTTGCCTCATTATATTAATTGGAAATTCACTTTTAATTAAAAAAATATAATCATTTAAACAGTGTCCTCTTTCTGAGCCTACTACATTATGCAAATGTTCTTTCTTTGCCCATTTTAGTGCAGTTAGATAAGAATATGCTCTGAAGAATGTTTTTAACACAGACCTGGGCATTCTGTGGCCTGCGGGCCTCATCCGGCCCTTTGGCTGTCCCTGTCCGGCCCGCTACAGTGGCCTACAGTGGGAGACAAATTTGTGTCCTAGACAAGAAAAACACTGCCAATTATAAAAGGGGGCAATTTGTGAGCAGCAGTGTTGTGACTAACTGGGATGGATAGCATGATCCGGCAAGATCCATTAGGCGTTTAGATAAATAAACACACTGACCAAGTGTTTCTTGGGAAAATTACGGGTCACAGCTTTATTAAAGCAACCATAATCCAATAACCAATTAACATAATTAACATTATTACATTACAGCTCAATTAAACATCCCAGAGGAGGAGCCCGGCCAGTAACCTCACGCCCTGGGCCCGCGCCCAGAGCCTCCCAGTGCTTTACTAAGCATGCCCATGAGGCAGGGCAATGCCCACTTAAACCCGTGGGCCGGGTGACTCACCTCCCGCCACAGAGCAGGCAGGGGATGCCTCCTGAGGCTGTGATCCCCCCTCTTGCTCTCTCAATAAAACTAATGCCCGCTTAGCCCCATCCTTAAGCTCCAGAGTAAACAGAGAATTAATCGGCATCTGCGCCTTCGAATTCTTGATGCCTAATGGTAATGAAACCCAAGTTCCTTTCAAAACTAGCCATCTGCTTGTTTATCTTTTGCCTTGCTCTATCCACCGAAACTGGATCCCTTGCATTCCGCCATGATCTCCTTTTGATCATTTCAGACCACACTATGAACAAGCCTGGGAACTGCTCTAGCCAAAACTTCACATCCCTCTTCATATCTTTTAACATTTTCCTCATAGGTATCACTCCCAAATCATTCCACCCAGCGTGTATAATTAAAATGTGTGGGCTACCGTGATGCTGAGCGTTGCTTTCCAACAGGCCATTCGCCTGTGTCCATCTCAAGCCGCTACTGCAGCTAACCGATGAGCCCAATACATGTAGGAATGGCCAACGATCCACAGCTGTTTCGTTTCTGCAACACACAAAACAAAATCCAATTAGATGACCCTTTCTGGCAGTATGTAGAACCTACAACGGGTCCCGGCCTAACTGCCGTAAGGACTTCTTCAACATCCTTTCGAATTGAAACCTTGACAAGGCCTGGCCGTTGGCATGCAATAGCAGTGGGCCTAGCCCTGGTGGCCTTTTTTCCAAGTGCAGCCTCACACTTGCCTGGGGGGCAACACTCCGTTCCAGTTTTGAACATGACCACTTCCTTTCCTTTTCCGGCCTGATCCGTTTTTGACCTCCTTAGCCATACCAACAATCTGTCACCTTCCAGACAAATGTCCTCTGCTAGCAGCCGCCCCCCCCCCCCCCCCCTGGACCGTGCCTGTTTTTCGAGACCAGGTCCCCAATCCTGAAAGCCCAGAAGAACTCTAGGGAAAAGGCCATCCAGAAAAGCATGGATTCGAAGGAGTCCCTGCATAGCACACCCAATGCCTCCCCAAGGCGTAGCAGCAGAGAGAAAGTGATCGGGCACCTCCTGTCCATCCGGTGCTCCCCTTAGAACATGCCTTTGACCAACCGGCAAACCACAAACTCCTTTGGTAAGTCCTTCTGCCCTGCCAACCTGAACATAAATGTCAGGGCCGCCAACTGCCGGGCCACGGTCGGAATTACCTGGAATTACCTCTCTCTGAGCTACGGAGCAAGAACCACAGCAGAATTCTTATGGCCTTCTCTTCCGAACCTTCGCCACCGGCTTCTTCAACCATGTCGCTCCACCTGTTCCATATCTTCCTGTAGGCCACCCACGTCTTTGGCGCTACTGAATGTCTGACGTAACCAGCTACCTTACCACTCCAAGCTCCCAGAGTTCTGAAGGTATGATCCTTTGCCGCCGGCTCCAGTGTTCAGAACCAGGCAACCGAGAACGGGCATCAACCACCCCAACGTTAAGGCCGGGAACACTCTCAGCCCTCACCCAGATGTTCGCTCGTAAGCAACAAAGAACCAAATGCCGTATGAGCCATATCAACGGCCCAGATGCCGCCGTCAAGCTATTGACTACCCGAACCGTGTTCGGGTTGCCTGATTGAAAAAGGACATGACGGTTCCTGAAGCCCCTGTCCCACAGATGACCCGCCGCAGTGATGGCAAACAGCTCTAGAACCGTAGCATCGTCTGTAAGCCTTCCCCGCACCCATGATGCGGGCTATGGTGCTGCGCACCATGCACCTCTAAAATAGGCTGTCACTCCGACCGCACTTGATCCCGCATAAAAGTCGAGCTGACCGTTCGTCACCCTGCTCGGTTGAATCAGGGTGCTCCCATTGAAGTTCCGTAGAAATGCCGTCCACACTCGTGCATCCTCCTTCATAGCCCCAGGCATTTTTATAAAATCATGCTGCTGACATATTCCAGCTGTAGCCAACGACATTCTTCTGCTGAATATTCGGCCCATTGGAATGATCCTACACACAAAATTCAGTTTTCCCAAGATGCATTGCAGCCGACGCAACGACACTCTTCTTGCGCCTTCTAGGGCTGCCAGTTCTGCAGACAGGTCCAACACCTTCTCCATCGGGAAGCTGCACTCCATCTTGTCCGAATTGATCCTAATGCCCAGGAACGTCAATTCCGTGGTCGGCCCTTCCATCTTTTTGTCTGCCAGGGGAACTTCGAAAACTTGACATATCCTTGAAAAGGTCCTCAGTATGAAGTCGCATGTGGCGAGACCCACGGGACCCACAAAAAGGAAATCGTCAAGGTAATGGGTAATCCCATGGAAACCTGACTCGGTGTGCACTACCCATTGCAAAAGCGTACTGAAGGCTTCGAAATATATAGAAGGATATAGAACATCCCATGGGTAGACAAAGGACCACGAAGTACTGCCCGTCAACAAAACAGCCATGGAACCGATGACTCTGAGGATGCATAGGTAGTAAACGAAACGCAGATTCGATATCCACTTTCGCCATCTTGGCCCGCCCGCCTGACGAAGTCCGTGGCCCGATCGAAAGGGGCGTAAGACACTGATGAATACTGTTTGTAGATCCCGTCGTTGAAATGACCAAACCCTGGAAAGGAATGGAGGGAAAGGGCCCCGCCATCCTGCCCAGTTCTACCTCAGTCCAGATTTTATCAGACGCCAGCCCGGGAAACTCCTTCACTGACTTCAAGTTCCGGAGACGCAACACAGGCGGTGCAAGAGGGCAAGGAATCTTGATCCCTTCCCGGAAACCTTTGCGTAGTAGGTCGGCCACACCAGCTTTAGCCGGCAACCTACCGTAGTGTTCTAGCCATGGCAGCATTGCGCCCAACCGTATGGGGGTCTTTCCCTTTTTAAACAGGATCTCCAGCCCTGAACCCTTCCTTTTGTCTGCTGCATTTTGAGGCCGCGTGATCCCCTCCGCAACTCGCACAGACGTGCTTGAAAAGGCAGTTTGGTGCCCACCTGCAGCTGCCCTCGTTGAATGAGTGGCAGACCCTCAACCAGATGTACCCGCGGCGACGGGGCCTCTAGCCCCGCCTGAGTTCCCGCGAAAGGGCAGCACTGCCCGCATTGGTGTCATTATGTTCAGCCGATAGGCCACCACCTTATCGCTCCACGCCATCTCCGGTCGGGAGGACATGTACTGCCGGAATTCCTCATCATATCGCCAAGCCATCCCACCATACATAAGGTATGCGTTCCTTATTTCATCCAGATACACAAACAGCCCAGAGCATTGCCCTGGGTGTCTTTCTCCCATGACACAGGCCATGATGGCAAAGGCCTGTAACCAGTTGTCAAATGTCCTCAGTATGCACCTGAAAGTGGGTCTCTCCTCCCCTGTGGAACCTCTCTGGATTGTCGGCCAGCCATGACATTCGCAACAAGGAAAATATCTCTATGTATTCCCGTCGCCAGATTTTTTCTTTGACTTCCAAGGCCAAATGCGCCCCCAAATTGTCTTGCTACCCCCACCTTCCCGGATTTTCCAAGCTTCTCACCTGACTCTTCTTGTCTCGACCGCCGAGGACTCCTTTCACTCCCTCTTGTGCAAGCACAGCTGCAGCCCAAGACTGTCTGCTCCGAGACCTGGATCTGCCTCTGGCTCTGGGAAAGCATGAGGAACAATCACTAGACCTCCTGCGTCTATCCCCCGTTAGTGACCGCATGGTCTGTTCCCCCCCAGAGTAGTACTCTGACTCTGCACCTAAGCTAGGGCATAAGGATTCCCTCTGGCTTGGCGGCCTATGGCGGTCGATGTTATCTGTACCCCTGTCCTGGCCCTTAGTCACTATGGGCGTCCCTGTATCTGTAACAATGTCAGGGATGGGTGAAGTACGCTGTGGCCTAGCTCTCTTGTCAGGGAATTTCTGTCTCTTGGCTGGTGTCGAGGTGAAAATCAAGGGACTGTACCTGTTCGTTGACTTGCGGACCCTGGTGGGGTGCGTCTGCTGTGTCCCCTTGGCTGTCACTGGAACCTCGTCGATGACCACCAGACTGTCGTCTGCGGCCATCTCGCCCATCATCTGATCTCTTCTTCCTCTAGTGGTTTCTTTTTTCTTCCCGGCCTCTCCGTCAGCATTGCGTCGTCCCTGCGAAACACCCACAGCGGTTGGCAGTGGGTGCGGCAGTGGGGACCGCAGGGGCCGACCGGTGAGAACCTGTAGGAGCTGTTTTAGAGCTCCTTGTGCTTTTGCTGTTACCCCTGGAGCCTCGAGTCTGATTCGGGGTGTTGCCATAACCTGGGTTTTGCTGTGGGCCATAGGACAAGTCACTGGGTGGTGGCCGGATGGCTAGGCCCTCGACCGCGCTTCCCGCTGGCACCACACTCTCTGCGATGGGGGGGATAAGCTCCTGGCTCTCAAGAACCCTATCCGTGCCCTCCACGCTGTTCCTCCAATCAGAGCTAGCACGCTGTTCAGCTAGCCTATCTAGGCTATGAGGCATGTCCACCAGGCTAGGCTACCGGTCACTGCAGGCCGGGCCTGTGCCTCAGTGGCATCAACCTCCTAATTGGCCTGAGTCCATTCTGTCTTGGACCCATCTAACCCCATGGCTTAATGCCCTGGTTCTGACCATGGTCTGTAAGGCCTCTAACTCCCCATTATAGCTGAACACCCCTAAGGCACCCAAGACACACACACTATTCCTACAGTAATGCAAGGATGAAATGTGCTTCTAATATGGGCTTGTGTTTAATTTGGGCACTTATGGTCACCTGGCTTCTAAAGCAGAGGAGCGCAGCGTGCAGCTTCTGATCAGCTCAATGGCCAGCACGGAGTGAGGAGGATGCCTGCAAAATGGGCGGAAGTCCCTCCTCCTCCTCCAGCCAATCAGAAGTGCCCAGGCTCCACCGGGTCACGCAGCGCTGCGTCAGACCCGGCGTGCCTGGGTCTGCCTCCGCGCCGGCCATTCTGTAGATACTGCTCCTGGCACTGAGAAAATAAATAAAATAAAGCTATAAAATGAATATTGAGCAGAATTAAGTTCAGCCTATGGTTCAGCCCTCCACAACATTCCGAGTTTCTCATGTGGCCCCTTTGGGAAATGAATTGCTCACCCCTGGTTTAACAGTATCAGCTTCTATCATTATTGACACAAATGATAATTTAATAGAAGGATAATTTACTTGTTTTTATCAATTTGCTATTAGTAGAGCTAAATGATAGACAACCTTCTGATGGTCGTAATTATATGGAACAATGCACCAAATACTCACTTTAAAGAAGGGATGAAGAGAAAACAAAGTGTAAGGAAAATATGTTTATGTTAAATGTAATCTACAGCATACTGCGTTGGAGCACTACAGTAGGGTTTAAGCAGAGTTGTCTCTCTGTGCAAAAGTAGGTAAAATATGTGTGGGTATTTCAGCAGAGGATCCTCTATCTATAGGTACAATTAATCAAATCACAGGAAGAGGTATTGATCTGCAGATGGAGGGTGTCATTAGAGGTGATAGTGCAACTTATCTGCTGTCACAATTTTATGTTTTTTGGAAATAGTAAATTATTTACATTTTCCATTATTTCCAGTGAGAGATAAATACTTATCAGTCTTCTACATTATATGCAGGGATGTAGAAGCCAGAGTAATTCTGCAATTCTAGCTATATTTACAGAATATATATAGCCATATTTAACATCATCTATTGAAAAAAAAAGTGATGCCTGCAACACTGTAATAACAATCACATTGTTCTGATGAATATCTGGCCAAGCAAACATAATGAGTTGGCAGCTGTGTTGTAATAACTCCGCAACTACGGATAGATTATATATAGAAAAGACATCTCACATGTACAGCAAAGTAAAAACAATACAATTAATAGGACTCTATAACTCTGTTTATTCACTTTAAAAAGGAAAGTGTGCGTATGAACTAATAAACATATTTTAAGATGTTTTAAACTTACCATATAGCTGCCCATAAGGAAGCCTGGTCCAAATGCTTGTTCTATCCCATAAGGCCTTCTTTAGAATAATAACCCCATGAGGACCTCATATCATGTGAATCATAGGTGATGTCACATGCATTTTTTCTCAGTGAACCCCAGTAAAGGCTGAAAACAGGCAACAAGATATTCTCACTAAAAATGAGAACTGGCAGGGGGAAAAAGTAGGAAATTAGATCTGGCTACCTTGTAGGACAGCTGTAGGATGAGTATAAAATTAATTTGTTTTTGTTTGTTTTTGTGTTTTGTTTGCTGTTTAAGTACACTCGGGTCCCTATGTAATTGTCAAAATCGCAATTATTGGAGCTCGTAAAAATTACAGATATCTAATTGGGTACATTTTGCAATCTATTTGCGAGTTACAGACTCAAAATCACTGCGGTTGTCAAAAGCTTAAATCTGTCCTATCTCCTCCTTTGATGTTTCAAGCCCACAAATGTTACTAGTGCTAAAGACACCAAATCCATATTCATTTGCAACAATTAAACAAACCCGCAATTGCCTTCAAACCTGTAAATGGCAAATGTATCAAAAAAAGTACTAGATAGGACTCGCAAGTGGGTTAAACACTTGATTGTAACACTGTAAAAGTAAATAAACAAACGCTACTGTACTTTAAAATACTACGGAAACAATGAAAGGCATTAGAATTAATTGCACAACAGTCTCAAGTTCACAAATATAATATATAATGTTTTCTTTGTTTTATTTCCATGTTATATTGATCCCAGCAATCAAGTAGTTAATACATATCAGGCCACCCACATGGACTAGAACAGATGATTTAATGATTATTATGGATTTCTACATTTCTGGATTGTGAGTCTGATTGAAAATCAGACTTCTAAACACTAATGGATTGTAGATTAAACTCCATGTTTTACTGACGTCATGATGACGGTCTCATTTACTATTGGCTCTGTCTAAATTTTAAATTATGGGCTTGCTTAATTGATCATGATCATGCCCTGAAATACTACGTATGGGTTCATGGTTTGCGTGTTATGCCTGTGAGCATGACCTTGCGGGCTTGAGTCAATTAAATACATCTGTAACGGTAACACATTTCTAACCCGTAGACATACAGGCTGTATGAAGGTAATTATGGGCTTGAAATTAAATGGGGGCCTTGGTAATCTATTTTTCTTGAATTTCATGGAAAGAAAAAAAATATATTGCCAAGCCCCTTTTAAGCAGAACTGTCCTGTCTACCTGTACATATAAGGGGTGTTGTCAGCTCTTCCTGTTTGCTAAACTAAAAATAAAGTCTGAACAGTGTAGGTTCTGCTTTACACTGAACATTCTGGTTACAGGTAGGTGGGTTCTATGGTGTCTCATAGAGTTGTTACCTATGTGTAGGCAGTGGGCGCAGAGCTAACGATGTGACATTAGCACAGCCTGCTTCCAATTCTGATATTCCAGCACACAGGCAGAGCAGGTCACAGCCCTGATAGACACAGGAAGGGAGAGATACACAGCTCTGCTTGAGGGGAAAAAAGCTTAAAAGCTAATAAAAATGTTTACTTGTGTTCATTTTAAGCTAACAAAGGGTTATAGTAGCCTATGGCCAGCAAACAACTGTATGAGCTTTACTTGCAAATGCATTATATTGTTTCTTTAACAGTACTATGTGTTGTACACGTCATATGTGATACTGACGCAAGGATAACATTCACATTATTTAAATACTTAGAACTGGGAGATGCAGGAAATTGTTTACCTAGAACAACAATTTGCACAAATAAAATAAAAAATTTGTGCAAAATAACACAGTTTTCTTGAACCAATAAATCTGTACATAAAGCAAGGTGGGCTTTATTTTCACAAGTAGGTCAGACAGATTGCAGTACATTCATCCCTACTTCCAGTTGAAAAACTAACGTCAATAAAAGTCATTATGTTCCACACTCTCTCTCTTCCTAATGATGGATTCAGGTATTGTTTCCTGTAAACCAATACAATACAATATAGCCGTGGGCAGTTATTCATGCTCAATGGCCTTTTACTTTTTTCCTCACTTATATTTGAACAGCTGGTGTGTTGTCCTGAGCTGGGAGGAGTTACAGCATTGTAATCTGTAGGAAAGAGGATTACGTCTTTGGAGCAGAGCCATCACCTATATATAGACTACTTCTTACTTGCTTTTTCCAGATCTCCCTGCTAACACACCAACCATGTCACCCCATTTTTGTCAAAGAGCTCAGCATGTCATTAGCTTCAGTTTCCCTCCTGGCAGCTGGAGGATCAGGTCTGGTTAAATGGTTAATAGCAGAGGAATAGCATGCTTGTTGAAATCAAATATATTGTATAATTTCATACAGTGCCAAGTAAACAAAGATTCATAATAGTAAATACACAATACCACAAAAAGCAAAACAATGCATTCAATATTTAAACAGGAACTGGGTATCGGGCCCTGCTGAAAGAGCTTGCAATTACATTTTTAGAGACATTTACAGACGCTCCATTATGTCAAAACATGGCTAAGTGCTTTAAAATGCTCCCATGTTATAAATGAAATGTTTTTTTTAACAGTTAAATGTTGAAGCTTTGCTGAGGCTGCATACTGTCATAATACAACAAAACATGGCATTGTTGCCCATTTGAGACACCTGTCAATATTACATTTTTTTTTCTAATAGCATCTTATTCCTTGGTGCAATCAGAGAGAGTAACTTTTACTTACAAGCCCGATCTAATTGCCCCATCATAGCTGTTACACTTTTGTCCTGTCACACCTTTTATATCAACACTGCAGTAGTTACATTTACCTGGATGTTCATGGCAGCAATTACTAAATGTTTACTCCTCCGTTGTGTTAGGACAGGAACAGATTCCTTGTATAATAGGTCTCTCCTACTAAGATAGGACAGTTTTGTTGCAATTCTCCTGCTGGGAGAAGATTTTTGTACCAGACTTCTGAAAATCTCCCGAAGGTCTATCCCCTTTATGCAACCAGGGGAATACTTTCATTGTGCCTATTTCCTCATTGCTTAGCAGTTTTAATGCTTTATTCATATCCGTTATATAAGTGCCAATATGTCCCTCTTCGATGTTGCTATTCTTTTATTTGGACACAACCCTTTTATTTTTGGGTCTGTTATGCTTTTTTTCTTCAAAAAAGAGTGTAGCACACCAAGAGCCCAATTCAATTCAGCAATTGTAAGTTACTGGACCCCATAATTGAGGCTGTAAGTTAATTTGCTATTCAATTGGCTTCTTTTTGCAGGCTCAAAATGGATTACGAGTTATGGCCTTGAAAACCTTGCGGTTGATAAACCTGAAGTTTACAGCCTCCCAAAGCCTTTGATCTTTCCCGTCCGCAAGAGTTCCGATCACTAAAATCGCAAATCGCTATTCAATTGCTACAATTCCCCAAGCCCGCAAATGTTTTCATACCAGTAAAACGGCAAATGTGGGAGAAAATCCTATGAGTACTAGAGATGACCCGCAAGGGGGTTTAACCCCCATTAGAATTAATTGCACAACAGTTTCAAGCCCGCAAATCAGCAATTAAAAATTAATTTATGTTATGTGTCATTTCAGGTTTATATGAGTTGATACATCTCAAGCCAACCATATGGACTAGAACAGTATTGGAATTCATTTTTATTATTTTGTATTTTGAGGGTTCCATCGCATATTGGACCCCCAAACCTAATTGATTGACATGTAACCTCCATCTTTTACTGCCCAAATGATGGCTGTCTCATTTTCTATTGGCTGTTTCAAAATGGGTGGCTACGGCCTTGCTTAGTTGATCATGTTCCCGCCCTGAACTGCTACGCACGAGTGCATGGTTTACGGCTTCGTTGTTCGGCCCGTAACTTGTGGGCTTGTTCAATTGAATAGCACTGGAAATGTAGCAGTTCAAGCCCACAGTGCGCCCGCAGACATACAGCCTTCAAATTGAATCGGGCTCCAAGATTCTTTGGTGAATCCTTTCAAATTTTTGCTTTCTATATGTACAAGTGCAAAGTAAATCTCCCTAGCTATTCTATTCACCCATCCCAGAATTTTTGCGAGAGAGCTACCTCTGATGACTACGGCAAGACAAAGCCGCAAATTCTGGAAAACTTTTCCATTGATTTTTGCACTGCCAAAATATTATGAGTGGTTTCTTCACCAAAACCCTATTAAATTGAGACTTTACTGTGCATTTACAAATAATCGGGAAAAAGGAAAAATCAAAGAAAATCTTACGTGAACTAAATAGCACTCGCAAATGGTTTTAAAACCATTGCTAACTGCCAGAGCGGCACTTGAAGAGAGAGTATAGCACTCAAAAACAATAAAAAAGCATGCAACGCTGTACATTCGTATTGGCACATATGTGCTATTAAAACAATTACATTTCCACTAGAGTGATCAGTCAAATAGAAACAGAAAATGTTGTGCTCACAGCTGGATAAATCTGTTAAAGAGAAAACACATTACTAAATAGCCTCAGAAATCTTATAACTTCATTAGAAATAATGTTGCAGTCACATAGGCACAAACTTGAAAATTAAAAATCATATATATATATACATTAATATTTTAGACTCGTCCAATATATGATGGAACAGCAACTACTGGTGATATCACATCTCCACATAACATATTACAATGTCCAGGGGAACATATACCATAGTACGCAAGAGGTTAATAACAATCAGCAAGCACACATGGACTACAGCAGATGCTATGAAGCACTCACTATTAAAGGGATAGACACATCCCAACAAATACTCAACAGTAGTGATCATCAGCACAGTACTGACTAAGATCATCTATGGCACATCCATGGGACGATAGGGCATCTACACAAGAACCTTCGTTTCATATATTGGGGCGGGGGGGGGGGTTATCATGGGCAGCACAAGGCCTTAAATAGGGAACTGGCTGACAAAGATGGTTGATGAAGAATGGGGGAGGTAAACGCCACAGGTAGATCAGTAAATAGCACAGGCCAAGCACCTGATCTACACATGGAGCATGTAAGAAACCGGGTGTTATAGGAACAGAAATATGGCCATATGGGATATATCATGACAAGGGGGATTACATTAACATCCTGAAGCTGTCCATGAATGCCTACAAACACAAAGCAGCTCTTGGAGACAATATGGGGAAGGGGCATTTGACATGGCTAGTGGGAGTTTTTGGTCAGTTTGAATTAAGTGAGAAGTTTCATTTTAAACTGGAAGTTCTGTTCTGGACAGTTTTTTTTGTTAAGATAAAAATATAAGTGATGTTCTTGACAGTTATTTTGCTTAAGATAAAACTGTAAATACTGTTCTTGACATTTATTTTGCAAGAGCAAATCAGAGTACAATCAGATTACACCATGTCTTCATGTAATGTGATTGCGCTTGTGAACCAATTGGAACCAAGTGAAGGAGCAAGATTTAATTTAAGGGACTGACTAGCTTCAACGGCTAGTTCAGAATATTACTGGTAAGACTAATCTACTAGAAACTACAGTGAACAGATGCGGTTAAGGGGATAGGCTAATCTTTGCCCATTGTATGCAAATCTATTGCTGAGTGGTTCTGTAGATGTTTTTATCATACCTTCTTCTGTTAAAAAGGGTGGGAGGTGCCCTCCAATAATAATCCAGAGTGGAGCATCAAAACTGCAGAGAGCTGGGAAATCCTGTCATCGGCGCCAACGGGAACTGGGAGTGTAATCAGGGACAGAGGATGCAACATTGGTTGAGCGATTTGTTGACCAAGAAATGAACTTGGAACAAGAGTATGAGGATCTGCTTGAGGAGGTGGGCCCAGTTGGGACCTGGCTCAAGTACTTTGAATAGCCGCACCAATCAGATGAGGATGAGGAATACACATCCTGGCACCAGGAGGCCCCTGGAAGCAAACAGCTGTAACAATAAACTGTAACAATAAACCAATTTACCAGAATTTCATCCACAAGCAGTGCAAACCATTCTGTATCTGTCTTGAGAAATCTCTTGCCATCACCATTAGTAAAAATGCATCTCACAAAGCATACTGAGCTGTTACCACAGTCAGTGGGATGAGAGTACTATCACTATATATGATATTTTATCCAAATGGATATCACACTCATCTGATATAGAGGTGTTATAAGATTCTATCTTATTGTTAGGATATCATGATGTATGATCACATACTCATTAATTCTGAGAAGAGACAAAGGTCAGCATCTATCTTCTCAAATTGATGAGGGGAGGACATGGTTAGCTAATGCATGTATTAATGTTGTCTTGGATTAACAGGCCATTGTTGGACTTTGCTTGTCCCGCACCATTTCTGCATTGGTATAAGCTAAACTTAACAACAAACGTGTGGGCGAGGGCATGGTCTTGCACATCAGGCTTTGACTGAGCTGACACCCCACTTCTGGCTATTTAGTGGACCTAGACCTCCTGCCAGCTGCAATGAGACAAATGCTATGTAATTAACAACATTGTATGATCATTTGATTCATGTCTATCTGACATGCTGTTATCTTGAACTGGATGGTTCACTTATTTGCTATTGTTTGAAGCTATTCTTTGCTAGATGTCATCATTGCTTTGCATTATGAGCTTTTGTTTGTTTTTGGCTCATAACAATATCTTGATTTGTGCTGTGGTCTGGCCTCTGCAGCACATACATATAAATACTCTGCAGAAGTTGATGATCATAGTGTCATACTAATCAATCAGTGATCATCTCTCCACAATAGTTGCTAACATGCTGCTGAGAGGTGTTCCCTGGCTACTACACTACACTGACCATTCATCCCTACAGAGTCTGCATCTGCATATGCTGCAGTGGTGACACCCATGCATATTAAATGTAAATCTGATATTTGCTGTGTCTATTTGTCACATATATGATGCTACCCACCAATGAGAGTGATATGTAAGGTTCCTGGATTTGTGAAATCCAGGGTGCTGACATCTCACTATTATTGGTGTGCATCTTTTTGAATGGATTAGACTAAGTTATGTCTGTATGGTGTATATGTGGTGTACATGTGGGTGTATGTGATATTCACCTGGCAAGGAGGCAGAATCCAGTGTTGCCATCAGGCCTGGAGCTCCAAGGACGGTCCCTGAGGCCATCATCTCCTTGAGCACCCTCTCACACTCTTTGTACTTAACAGACCTCACACACTATCCAAAAATCTGGACTCAATGACTGCAGCTTCTACTTCCTTCCAGGCCTTGGCCCTGGGCCCAGACTTAACTCTCCCCTGATAAGAATAGTGGTTCACACACAGATGGCATTGAGGAGTAACACCATCTCCTTGTGTAGTTAGGGGCCCTGTGTTTGCCTCCAGCCTGTTGTTCTCCTGACTGTGCATAGGGATCTGGATGTCCTTGCTCTGTCCCTGAGGCCTGTCCCTCCCCACCACTACCTTCACCTGAGATTAGCCCCTCCCCCTTTTCCCCTGAACTAGGTGTTCCTAATACTATGTATGAATACCTCCCTCTACATCACCTACTGCCCCTCAAAACTACCACTCCTAGCACCCCCCCTCCACTCCCTCCCTCTCCTCTCCCCTCAACTCCCTCCCTATCTCTCCTTCCCACCCCTATACTCCCTTCATCCTACATCTCTTTCCGTTACATCAACTCCCTCCCTACCTCTCCTTCCCTACACTTTACTCCCTCCCTTCTTTCTTTTTACTCCCCAGGACCATCTCTCTCACCTCTCCTCTTCTCTTCCTCATCTCCTTCCCCCCTCTCCCCTCTTTGCTTCTCCCTCCATTTTAATCCATAAAATAAAATAAGGTTAAATCAAAAAAAGTGTAAATATACTGTATATATGTGTGATGTAACAAAAAGTATATGTTCTATGTGTTTTATTTTATATGAAAGGTGTGGGTATGGGCTGTGTGGATAGTGTGGCCTAGCTGTATGTGTATCTATGTGTAGTATTACCCTATGTATATGTATATTATGTGTTATCAGTAGTTATGAGTCTTGAAAAATTAAGTGTTAGTAATATAAAATAAGTAACAAGAGTACAAATCAGCTATTCTCCAATATGCAACAGCTCCTTCTCTCACTACATCCCCTCCAACTCTTGAGACCTGTGTGCTAACAACAATGCTGATGCTGCAAGCTCGAAAATGTATAATGTATCCCTGTCACTCACTAATCCGTTTTCTATTGGCTCCCATGGCTGTGGCACAGCATGAAAATCTGTATTATTTAGTTGATTAGTGTAATTTGCGAGCATCCCGTAATGTTACAGACGAGAGCATGGTTTACGGATGCCCGGTTGAGTGAAAAGCATTGGATATGCTTGTAGCATAGGGGAATAAAGCTCCCACAGCCGATATTAAGTAGCAACAGTAGTTTGCATCAATGACAGTGACATATTTCACTTACCAGAACTTACTTTTTCCATCATTAGGGTAAATTAAAGA
Source organism: Discoglossus pictus (assembly GCA_027410445.1). NCBI lineage: Eukaryota > Metazoa > Chordata > Amphibia > Anura > Alytidae > Discoglossus > Discoglossus pictus. The sequence goes on from CM050167.1 coordinate 181,786,420, forward strand.
TGAAAAAATAATCAAAGGACATTTTAAATACTCCATTAATACATTGATGGTAGTTGTTTCCCAATATATATATATATATATATACAGTATATATGCATGGTATGCTTTATTTTAAGTCCAAATATGTGATTCTTATAAGCTGCTGAATTTACATGTTAGGTATTAATAACACTAGCACTTTAAGATAAATGGTTAATCATTTAGCACACACACACTTGTGTGCATCCAGTGTCAACCATTAGATTCTAAATCTGACTTGAAAGATAAAAGCATTGGGGACAGGAAGCACTCAGCTTAATGACACAATTCTGTGGAGCATCTCGTTTATTTCTTTGTAAACATAGAAACACAGATGCAAACACCAAAATGTGATTACCCACCTACTCCCTTGTCACTCATAGCAAAACAGATACAGACAGTGAGTCTGTGGATAAACAGTTTCTTAGCCAAGACTGACTCAGGGCACAGGTGCTTGAGATAGGAACTGACTGCAACACCAAATACTGCCCTTCTTAACGGGCTGATATGGCACAGTATTCAGAAACAACTTATGGCTGTTTAGCCCTTGGAACAGGGACATGTTTCCCTAAGGCAGAGTAGGCAACTGCCTAAGAGAGCCTGACTTTAGGGGGTGCCACCTTTTTGGACAGAGAAATGTAGTAAAACATTCCTGGAAATGTATTTGGCTTACAGAGTGTTCCATGTCGGAAGTAGTGACTGCTTTGGGAGCAGGAATACCAAACCCTCTCTCTCAACTGTATTGCCCATTCTAACAGGTATATATATATATATATATATATATATATATATATATATAATATATATATATATATATATATATATATATATATATATATAGTACAAATAGTACGTTAGTAATTCCATTTGAATGTCTAAAAAATAAGTAAATAAATACTTATTTCCTGCTCAAATTTCTCAGAAATACAGTATATGCACTGCACTCTGGGAAAACTGGGTGGGACATGCAAATGAGACCACATAATGCACGCTCACTCTGTCAATCCAAACCATTTTAAACATGGCTCCTTTTGAGCATATGCTTAATGTATTTCACAGTATTAGTTTACCATATGTGAAATAAATATATATATACAGTATATATATATATATATATATATATATATATATATATATATATATATATATATATATAAAGAGAGAGAGTAAGATTGAGATTTCATTACATATACATATTTACTTAAAGCTCCCAACTAGTGTATTATGAGCTAAGTTATAAAAAAAATACATACACTTTTGGGTATGTAGGGGCACCTGAGAATTATTTGCACTTCAGATGTAAATCCAGTCCTGCCTAGAACCAAAGCAAGGGGATATCTAAAATGTATCTATGTGTGAAAGTCCTCTAGTCCTAAATCTAACCTCATGAGACAAATATCCCACACACACATTTTACTTTGTAATTATTTATTAAATGGATAAGAAATCAGTCAACATCCAATAGCCTTGCGCAAAAAAAGTAAGTGCACCCTGTGATTCAGTAACAACTGGAATTTCTTTAGCCTCAAAACATTTCTTGCAAGAGCTTATCAATCTCAAGATGCACCTAGGGGGGGATTCTGGAATATTCCTACTTGCAAAAATGCTTCTGTTCGCTGTGGTCCCACCATAACATCTCATCAGGTTTGAGGTGTCTTTGACTTTGCCATTCCAAAATATCAATGTTGTTAATTTTCAGCCATACAGTCATAGTTGTAATATTGTGTTTTGAATTATTGTTCACTTTCATGACCCACTTATGTTTCAGCTTTAGCATTTGGACAGATGGTTTCACATTTTCCTCTAGAATGCTCTGAAAAAATAGGAATTCATGGTGGAATCTAAAATTGTGAGAATGCAAACAGGACAGATCATCACTCCTTAATGGCAATGCATTGTGCATTATGGCCATACCCCCACTTTATTTTTATCTACCCCAAAGACCTTGTTGCACAATTGTTATGGTTCATTTATGTGCTATTTTGCAGACCTATGCAGTGCAATGGGGTTTTTTTACTGGAGAAAAGGAGTTTTATGTTTCCTACAGTGCAATAAAATCCATACTTATTCAGTTTTTTTCCTAATGGCAGAATCATAAACTCTGACGATTACTGTATTGACAGATACTTTTAGGTCCCTGGATGTAGCTTTAGGGGGGGGTTCTCTCAATGAACATCATGTGATCCAATCTTGGGGTTGTTCATCCATTATCTTGAAATTTTTAGATTTGGAGATTTTCTTTCTCACTGTAGAATAAGGCACTTCATATTGTTTGTAAATTACTATATAAAACTTCCCAGACTGATATGCAGATGCGATTATTTCTCAGACACCTCCACAGGTCAAGTCATGATGCATTATAACAAACCCAATAAAGTTTCTGGTTTTACACATAGGTAGAAACATTTCCTCATGGTCAAGTTATTGTGTGCATTTGTTTAGCAGCACCTGATTCTAACTGTCTTCTTATCTGATATCGAACCAGCATGGGGGCACCTACTTTTTCACACAACACTTATTAATGTTTTTATTTAATAAATAGTGAAAAATTAAAATATACATTAACATAAAATCTTAAGTGGGTGTACTTTAATTTTTAAATGACTGTAGATTTGATAGCAGATCGGAACCAACAGAACAATCTTGTCTGCCCATTGATCTGTCTAAACAGTTTAGTTGATTAAAACCGCAGGATAGCTTTATGTATACACCAGGTATGCTTAAATTCCTTAGCTCTCCAGTTATAAGGCCGTTCAATGGATACTATCCTTTTTTTAAATTATAGTAGGACTGTACCAATTTCTCCCGCATTAACATATTTTCACGTAATTCATCCTCTACCCCCTAACCTCACTACCTTTAAAGTCATTTACATACTCTCTCCTTTACCTCTATATTTGTTCTAAATTTCCAGTGCCATCTAAATGATCTATCAACCTTGTCCTCATTCTTTCCCCCTGTTCACATCTCTCTCTTCACTATACCACCATTTTTACTCTTTTATTAAGATGAGCTTGAATACAGCCTATGTCGCAGCAGAGAGATTAAAAGGTCCAATTTTCATAGTATGATCATTTGAACGATTGTTTGAATGATCATTTTTTATATATATTAACAAATATATTCAAATACATGATGAAATGTGGACCACTGTTGTTGTGTTTATTTATATACCTGTTTAAGATAGAGAACAGTGAATTAAAATAACATTTCAGAAAAGTCTACCCACAACTTTTCATTATCACTAATGAAAGCCTTATTTGTATTCAAGGACTTTCCCCTTGACCAGGCAGGTAGTCAGACATATCATTTGTGGCCCCAAAATGCTGCATATAATTGCATACAATATGTAATAAAAGAAACCATGTATTTTGTTTTACCTTTTGAAATCATTATTAAATCTAGCTCTTAAAAATCGCATGCTATAATATGGAACTTAATTTACCATTGTCTACAGTGACCAAGAGCATTTTATTAATGGGTGGTAGATTTATAGAACAAGCCTTTAAATAGAAATGGACTAAGCAGTTCAAATGTAATAAGGCTATGTACATTGTTGGAGTAATAACACTATAGCAAATAAACACAAAGGCTACAAATCGAATATAGGTTGATGCTAGAAAGAAACAGAGAATGTTTGACAGGACAGGGCTTAAAGAGAGATTAATACCTCAACATACTTATTTTTGAAGCTGACCTTGTTTGGGACATGAACCTCCATTTTCCCCTCTAGAGAGATGCACTCTCTGCAAAATTGAAGCCCAACAGATTAAGAGGTTCATATCAGCTGACTCTGTCAGCAAGTTCAGAATTTATTTTTGCATTTATTCTGACCATACTGGATCTCCTCGAGTGGGGAGATGATACTTTTAACCCAACATCCCTTTACGCTCTAAGTAAATGGAAAGTCACTTTGACATATCTTCCTCCATTAAAGTATAATCTAGTTAGAAAACTCCCAATTCCCAGTTGTCTCTCTATTCTCTAAAATGAGCTTAAACCCTATGGACAGGTTGTCAACAAAATGTTAATCCATTCTCCTGCCATCTGCATTGGAATAAGAGCTTCACACACAGGTCAACCTTAGCACAACAGAGGATACTTTAGAGTTGGGAAAAGGGCCTCCATACCACAAACCTGTTTCTACAGTATATATCTGAATGGACCAGTAAAGTATCAGAACTGCTTATAAATAGCTGTATTCGGGACATTCCTTATGTCATATGCCAAAATAACTCAAGATCAATTAATGGCTAATATTAGCATTGCATCTCTTAATTTTTAAATACTGTATTCTGAATTGTTACCAGAATTTATAGAGTTTACATGTTAATCATCCTGACTAAAAACAAACAATGCATATTTGGCATGAACAAAGTTTGAATATAATAGATTATTTGATCACCAATAAATTACAATAGGATTTAAAACTCATTATTGCTTAGCAAGATAGATAAAAGCAAATTATCTTGATTGTAGAAGTACATACAGATATGTATAGTTTTAGTAAAAATGAGTTAGTAAACACAGCTTCATAATCACTGAGGATAAATAAGGAAAGACCACATGCCTTCTCCTCTTAAACTTTTTTTACTACCTCATTCTCATTTTTATCCCACATTTCCCTTCTCTTTTTCTTACCCTGCCTACGGTTTGCTCTTCAGTGAATGCTCCTTTCTATCTCCCCTCTACCTCTGTAAATACTCAGATGGCTGTAGCACCCCTTTAGTGTAGTCAATCATTTTGCTCAGCTCAGGTCCTATGCTGTACATAATACTGATATACTGCAAGCAGAATGTACTTAACCCAGTTAAATGTATGTGTAACGAAAGAAGGTGAAAGATGATGTCACTGATGCCATCACACAACTGTTATTGTTTTTTTACTCTTACACTGGAGTAGTCTCTTTATGAAAAAGAGAGGCAATCTTTAAAAGCAGCTTGTTTAAAATAATTTATAATCTGTTAAAATGAAATATTGATTGCTAATTGTGTTCTTTACTAGCTTTAATAACTGGCCTGATTCTAAAACAGAATCTGAGCCAGATAACAGATGCTTGGCCAATTCAATCTGTTGTTTTTTTTTTTATCATGGACCTCAAATCTAATTAAAGGACCACTAAAGTCATATATTAATATAATGTATTTTGACTGCTCTTGATAGGGGGCATAATCTTGTTAGAAAGTAAAACAATCTGACATGTCCTTATTTTTATTAACTATTATATGCAATAATGCTGCTGCTGGAGTAGCCACCATTTTTGTTTCTGCTTCTATATGGGGGGGGGGGTATTGAATACAGAGCAGAATTCAGTTACTTAAGTCAAACTGTGACAATTGCTAGAGCTTATAATATGATTTAAGAAAATATAATTAGTTAGAAAGACATTATAGTCCCATATTATCAGTGCTCTATTATAAAGAACTAGAATTGATCATGGGCAAAATGTTTTCAGACAAATTAAAAATATATTTATTTAGTGTTATATGCACCTTCCTGCTTGAAGGACAGATATACAAAATCAGCTGACTTCATTGTAAAAGTGAAAATAGTATCACATATATAGTTGTCAGTGTGGGGAACGTTTACGATGTTGGTCATGTTTGCACACAGAGAGGGACGCAATTCAACTGCGAGGCCCGTGGGACTTATGCTGCAATGAGCACTGAAGGTGCTCATTACAGGGTTTGTGACCAGAGCCTATGGTACTCATTGCAATTCCCGTGGGACCTGTAGGATTTTCCATCCCAGCATCCCCCGCTCCGGATCCCATCAGGGGGGAAAGAGAAAGACAGGGGAGGGAGAGTGGGGGCAAAGAGAGAGAGGGGAGGGAGAAATGGGGTAAAGAGAGACTGGGGAGGGAGAGAGGAGGCAAAGAGAGACAGGGGAGGGAGAGAGGGGCCAAAGAGAGACAGTTGATAGAGAGAGGGGGCAAAGAGAGACAGGGGAGGGAGTGAGGGGGCAAAGAGATACAGGGGAGGCAGTGAGGGGGCAAAGATAGTCAGGAGAGGGAGTGCGGGGGCAAAGAGAGAAAGGGGAGGGAGTGAGGTGGCAAAGAGAGACAGGGGATGGAGAGAGGGGGCAAAAAGAGGCAGGGGAGGGAGGGAGGGGGCAAAGAGAGGCAGGGGAGGGAAAGAGGGAGCAAAGAGAGACTGGGGCAGGAGAGAGGGGGGAAAGAGAGAGAGAGGGTAGGGAAAGAGGGGGCAAAGAGAGAGACAGGGGAGGAAGAGAGGGGGCATAGAGAGACATGGAGGGAGAAAGGGGCAAGGAGAGTCTGGGGAGGGAGAGAGGGGGCAAAGAGAAACAGAGGAGGCAGTGAGGGAGCAAAGAGAGACAGGAGAGGGAGGTAAGGGGGCAAGGAGAGTAAGGAGGGAGAGAGGGGGCAAAGAAAGACAGGGGAGGGAGAGAGGGGGCAAAGAGAGAAAGTAGGGAGAGAGTGGGCAAAGAGAGACATGGGAGGGAGAGAGGGGGCAAAGAGAGACAGGGAAGGGAGAGAGGGGGCAAAAGAGACAGGGGAGTTTGTGAGGGGGCAAAAAGAGACAGGGGAGGGAGAGAGGGGGTAGAGGGAAGATGAGACACAAGGAAGGGAGTGGAGGGGGTAAATGAGACGCAAGGGAGGAAGTAGACAATGGGAAAGGCTCGCAATGAGCACCATAGGTGCTCAGCATGGGGCTCGCGATGAGCGCCAAAGGTGCTTACATTGGATGGCAAAAGACATTGCCAGGCTTAAAATTGTATTCCCGTCATTTTTGATGGCCAAGTAGCTCGTTTTACATAATGGCAAGAAGCTAATTTCGGGCTCCAAAGTTTCCACCTACTTGACAAGAAACCTAAACTTATAGACAAGGGCATTGTCACGACCTGCTTCTTCAATGGGGCTTGATAAGAACCTAGCCCAAACCTACCCCAGCAGGACTGTGTGGTTCATATCACCTCTGGCAAAAAAGATGGGTTCAGGATAGAGACAAAACCCAAGAATATGTGCAGATGATACAGGCACACAATAAATAGTTCCACACTTTGTTTCTATGTAAAAATCAGAAAAATCAGGAAAAAAAAAATACTTAGTCAGAGGTGCTCATCAGAGAACGAACCAATCTTAATAAGTTAGTTTTATGACCATGATAAGCCACTCAGAGAGCAACCTATTTTAGCTCACTTGTGCCCTTCACAGGGAGAAATATCCTGTAGTATATCAGTCTAGTCTCACTCACTAGGGCGGTCCAGCCCCAAAATACCAGGCAATTCTACCCAGAACAGGAGAAACAGCAGACCCCAGATGTACGTTTCGGCCTTCATTGGGCCTCGTCAATGAGGAGTAGCTGATAACTCCCAAAGGCACAGTGAGCAAGGGGTCCGCGTCTGGATTCCCCTATCACCCTTAGGGAGACTAATCCCTAAGGTTCATTTGAATAAACCAAAAAACAAAATAGAGGTGCTCAATCAGAGAATTAACTAACCTTAATTGGTTAGTTCTATGACCATGATAAGCCACTCTGAGAGCCACCTCTTTTAGCTCACTTGTGCCCTTCACAGGGAGAAATATCTTGTAGTATATCAGTCTGGTCCGACTCAAAAGAGTGACCCAGCACCAAAATACCAGGGGATTCTACCCTTAACTGGAGAAACAGCGTTTCAGCCTTTATGGGCCTCGTCAGTGAGGTGCTGCTGAACTCCCTGTAGTATGGAAAAATCAGGACTCCCCCTTTAATCAGAACTAGCATCATATATACAGTTTTCTTAGCCACAAGCTGGCCAATCACAGTAAGCCCCATCCGTAGGTACATAGAAGAGACTGCTTACTGGGAAACCCTGTACATCCGATGACATCAGTCCCTTAAACTATGCTGGTAATACATCAACTATAAACAATCTGATGTAAGTACTCAGACTATCTGTTTATCTGCCCAAGATGCCTGTGTTTATTTATTTAGGTGGGGCTGGGTGAGTCATCACCAGCTAACAACACTTTAACATAATCAATATACATACAATATATATGTCATTTTAACCATAAGCAATACAAAATAAATAACTATAACAATAAACAAGGTAACTACTTGCCAGTCCAGGCCCAGACCATAGCCTTAGGCCCCTGACATGACATGCATCTATTAAAAGGTGAAAGGCATGGCGAGGACAGCATACAATTGCATACATAGGTAATGCATTTAAAAGTTGTTTCATTATTTTATATTTCTAAAAAAGTTATTGTATGTTATAAATTGTTCTTTAAAATAGTAACAAGAATATGTGACAACAGTGTCCCATTAAAGCCTTTCCCTGTTTAGATGACAGTTCAGTCATTTAGCTCAGGCATGGCAATGTCTGCCTATTGTATAAAGAATTGTATTTAATAATTAGTAAATTAAATACCCCCTTCTGGATTGCTACATTGTCATGGTGAAGGGGCTTGTGTATCTTAGTGAAGCTGTAAGCTATACCATGTAGGGTCACCTAAGATGGGCAGGTCATGGCAGACAAGTCATAGGTCCACTGTAGAAGGAACAGGCAACCCAGTTGAGTATCGTTGCCAAGAAAACCAAATGGATGAGCACAACCAGACACACAAATGTGCCTGGCCTGCTGCTGCGTCCTTATGGTCACAGAGAGTCGGACCCGACTGCAGGACTGAACAACAATAAACACATACACAACTAAATACATACATTTTTGCCTTGTTAAACATTTTTCCCATAATCATGTTATTTTAAATGGTATACTGTACATATGTTTGTTTGATTTTTAATCTCCAATGTTCATATATGTACAAAACATCATGGAATTTCTCAGGGACATGAATTTTAGGAATGTCAATTTACTTATTGCCATTTATTGCAACATGTATTCATTTTTTAAAGATGACCATATGGTAATCAAAACTACAATAGCCAATAGGGTTAACCTTTTTCAGTAATAAAATCTGCAGAGTAATATTTTGCAGTTTCTGCATTTCATTGATGTACAACGTACCACACCTCCTGCCCGGCAGTCAAAGATTTAAAAAGTCACCTTAGCAATTAAAAAAAAGCACATAAGAAATTATATAAAAAATATTTTTACAGATGTTTACAGAATAAATACATGATAACTGCAGTTTTCATTAAAAGTGGATGCATGCAGAATTCATATCTAACTGATCAGTCACCTATCTCTGTACACAAGGTCACCTTTGAAGCTTATGCTGCAAATGTTTTTTTCTGCACAATTGGCTAATACTGTTAAAAATAAAGCTGATCAATAACAAGATTTGGAAATGTTTTGCCGCTGATGTCACCGTCTAGTGTATGTAATTTATCTTCTAGTGAGAAAATAGCAGTAAAGAAATTCTGCACACTTAAGCATAATAAGGCAGGATTGGAAATAATTGCTTGGCACATTATAACAGCAGGGCAGGGTTGTTCTTACCTGTGTCCTGAAGTTATGTGTGTTGCCTGTGCTGTCAGTGCAGTGGGGTGTATTGTATTGGGATCTCCTATTCCAGTGATGCAGATCTGCTTGGCATGTTAATCATACACCAGAGGGAAGCCCAGTGGAAGGAGAGCAGGGCCATATGTCAGCCCATAGCATCTCCGCCTCCACACTGAGAGAAAGGGAGCTAGACAGATGAAAGGAAGCAGTAAGGGAGAGGAAATGAGCTGGGGAAAACGCCAAAAGACTGAGATATATAGAGCAAGACATGTTGTTACTGAAGCAAAATAACAAAGGCATTGAACAGGAAAGTTCTCTTATTTGTGGGCTGTGCACCCCCTCTCTCCTCACCTCTGGCTCTGCATTTGCTTTCCAAAAGCTGATCATCAGCTGTCATGTTGGTTTATTAAGAGAATGTATTTTTACATTTTTGAGAACTATGTAGCTGCAACTGGAATATGAAAATGCAACTGATCGTAGTAAAGGATTTTACAGTGCTTAAACGAATATGGAAGTTCTCCTGTTTTAAAATCAAGTGCTTAAAATCTCTATTTTCACTCACTACAACCTCCCAAACCTGGCAAAGGTCTGCCGCAGCAGCTCATCCATACAATGTTCCTATTAGTACTAGATGCACTAGCCACTTACAGATTGCCTCTCAGTAGCACTTGCATGTTGAGAAACAGTCAGTAAGCAGCTAGTGCATCTCTTTCCAATAGAAACATTACATATACATGAACTGTTGAACGAAAAGCATTGCAGGTACGGTTTGGATGGTTTTAGTGAAACCTAAACAAGCTGAAATGTAAATGCATTGTAAAGCAAATGAGGTGTCTCTCTCAGGGAGGCTTCATTAGGCGATTGCCTCATTTGCCTAGTTATAAGTCTGGCCATTGCTGTTTATAGCAAAGGTTTTGCCCAGTTGGTAAGTTGTGCATCAGTAACTCGCACACATCTTGCGTACAAGTTTCATAGTAAATGATGTGAAGTTTTAAAGTGGAAAACATATTTCAATAAAATAAAAGCTACAGTTGCTTATACTCAAAGGAACACTGTGGTAAAAAAATTATAGAATAGCTAATTTTGAAGTGTTACACTTTAAAATGAGCAACATGTTGGCAGAAGTAAACAAAACGGTCTATAATGTATTACCTTTATATGCAGTTAAGCTTCTGTGGAATCTAACATGTTAGATGCCACTGATCTACTTCATACTTCCTAATCTTAACTCAATATATCACTGTGCAATAGTTCCCTGGTGCTTAACACCTTATTATAATATTCAAGTAATAGTGGAAAATAAGAGAACAGAAATAGCCTTTGGATGGATAGTTACTCTTAAAGTGCTATTGGCATATAATGTCCCATATTCATATCACGTTAAATCTTCCCTCATATGGCAAAATTACTTTTCTAATCCTTGGGAAGATATAAAAATGTGTTTATATATTAGCTCAAAAAAAGTTTAAATTTAAAACCAATCTAGAAAAAATGGTGAACTATGGTATATATTTTTTGACTCCTTTTGACTACTTTGAATTTCTAGTCTGCTTTAATGACATATAGTAGTCTAAGGCAATAAGGAGTGTAGTACTGAACAACTTTTACAGAAGTTATTCTAGGTACTCCCCACATACTCCTCACATATAATTATATAACAACTAATTATCAAACTTTTTTTTTTATAACCAATAGAGTACTAAGGGTGCACTTTTTTCTAGATTGGTTTTAAATTTAAACTTTTTTTGAGCTAATATATAAACACATTTTTATATCTTCCCAAGGATTAGCAAAGTAATTTTGCCATATGAGGGAAGATTAAATGCGATATGAATATGGGACATTATATGCCAATAGCACTTTAAGAGTAACTATCTATCCAAAGGCTATTTCTGTTCCCTTATTTTCCACTATTACTTGAATACTTCCTAATAATAATAATAATAATAATAATAAGCTAATTTCTCCAACTTATTCCAATCCTGCCAGTCTTGAATCTAGGCTATGATTTGGGAATTTTCTTATAACTAGTATAACTAGAAACAATAGAGTAGATTATTCCTAATGCAAATGCCAGGAATGAGTCATTTAACCAAATAGAAATAATTTTGGTTAAAAAGATTTTATGTTATATTTTTAATATAGCAAGGTTCCAAGAAAATTGGTACATAGCACGGAAAGATTTTTTCTATATCATGGTATATACAACCTTTTTATTTTTTATTTACAACAAAACTTTGTCACACAGTGTTGGTACTAAATGCAAAACAAAATGAAGATTAAGGAATCTGTAATGAAATCAATAAAAGTTATGTTTTAAAAAAGATAAATAAAGATAAAGATAAATAAAGATAAATAAGAATTGTGATTCTATAATCTTTCTCAAATTGTCTAGTAAATGAATCCTACCACCAATATTTATTAATACAAGATGTTGATACTTGTTACAAATTAGTTTTCTGTGCCTCAGAAGTTTTTTGTGCCTCAGCTCTAGCACTGTTGGTGGTGGAGCTATTCACACAGCTGATCAGGGTCCACTTACAACGTGAAAGGGGTATCTGCTGATTCACCCCTCTAGAAGTACAAATTATTGTACAGACAACAAAACTCTTTCATCGATAAAAAATAATTATATAGACATAATCCACATAAATATTGTACACTGTATATGTACAGGGGGGGGGGGGGAAGAATTTGACCCCGTTCTGATTTTGAACGTTTGTACACTGACAAAGAAATGATCAGTCTATCATTTTAGAGACAGAATAACAAAAACAAAAAACAAGAAAAACGCATGTCAAAAAAAGTTACAAACGTATTTGCAGGTAAATGAGGGAAATAAGTATTTGACCCCTTCAACTTAAAGCTTGGTGGCAAAACTCTTGTTGGCAATCACAGAGGTCAGACGTTTTTTGTAGTTGGCCACCAGGTTTGCACACATCTCAGGAGGGATTTTGTCCCACTCCTCTTTGTAGATCCTCTCCAAGTCATTAAGGTTTTGAGGCTGATGTTTGGCAACTCTAACCTTCAGCTCCCTTCAAAGATTTTCTATGAGATTAAGGTCTGGAGACAGGCTAGGCCTCTCCAGGACCTTAATGTGCTTCTTCTTGAGCCACTCCTTTGTTGCCTTGGCTATGTGTTTTGGGCCATTGTCATGCTGTAATACCCATCATAGACCCATTTCCAATGCCCTGGCTGAGGGAAGGAGGTTCTCACCCAAGATTTGATGGTACATGGCCCGTCCATCATCCCTTTGATGCAGTGCAGTTGTCCTGTCCCCAAAGCATAATGTTTCCACCTCCATGTTTGACGGTGGGGATAGTGTTCTTGGGGTTATAGGCAGAATTCCTCCTCCTCCAAACACAGCGAGTTGAGTTGATGCCAAAGAGCTCGATTTTGGTCTCATCTGACCACAACACTTTCACCCAGTTCTCTTCTGAATCATTCAGATGTTCATTGGAAAACTTCAGACGAGCCTGTACATGTGCTTTCTTGAGCAGGGGGACCTTGTGAGCGCTGCAGGATTTCAGTCCTTCACTGCCTTGAGATCATTAACAAGATCCTCCCGTGTAGTTCTGGGCTGATTCCTCACCGTTCTCATGATCACTGAAACTCCACGAGGTGAGATCTTGCATGGAGCATCAAACCGAGGGAGACTGGCAGTTATTTTGTGTTTCTTCCGAATAATCGCACAAACTGTTTACACCTTCTTACCAAGCTGCTTGGGGATGGTCTTGTAGCCCATTCCAGCCTTGTGTAGGTCTACAATCTTGTCCCTGACATCCTTGGACAGCTCTTTGGTCTTGGCCATGGTGGAGAGTTTGGAATCTGATTGATTGATTGCTTTTGTGGACTGGTGTCTTTTATACAGGTAACAAGCTGAGATTAGGAGCAGTCCCATTAGAGGGTGCTCCTGATCTCAGCTCGTTACCTGTATAAAAAACACCTGGGAGCCAGAAACCTTGCTGGTTGATAGGGGATCAAATACGTATTTCCCTCATTGACCTGCAAATGAATTTATAACTTTTTTGACATGAATTTTTCTTGTTTTATTTTTGTTATTCTGTCTGTCTCTGTTAAAATACACCTAACATTAAAATTATAGACTCATAATTTATGAGAGACACAGGGGAGGGGGAGAGACATGGGGGAGACACACAGGAGTTGGGGGAAGATACATGTGGAAAGAGACACAGCGGAGGGGGAAAGAGATACATGGGAGAGAGTGGTGAGGAATAGACACTGGAGAGAGTGGGAAGCGACACAGGAGAGGGACAGGGCAGGAAGAGACACAGGGGAGGGAGAGTGTGATGAAAGAGACAGAGGGGGGAAAGGGGGAAAGACACAGGGGAGGGAAAGGGGGATGGAAGTGACAGAGGGGTGGGAGAGGTGGGTAAAGAGATACAGGTGAAGGGGGGTGGGGGAAAAATATTATCCCATCATTTATGACGGGCAAACGACTAGTTTCATATATTTCACTAAAATGTTAATTACACGTATAGAAGTACATTTTGAAGAGTTCAATAGTCCTTTAATTCTTTTTTTTATTGATATACAAGGAAAGTACACAAAATCGAATTATACATTGCCAGTTTGTTACAGTATAATGGTATAGTATACTTCTCAATCTTAAACCATTTCTTTCTTTTGCTTTTTTCCCTTATTGGTTTTGATAAACCATAAAGGCTTAAAATTACAGAAAAACACAACAATATTAATGTATAAAAAAGGGGGGGTTGGAAAGTGGGTTATGAAATTTTGTGCTCTCCACAATGCGGGTCAGGCTTGGAGTAGTATCTTTCTCTTTTTTTAGTTTCACCCTAATTTAAAGTCTATGTAATAGTTCTTTGATTCTAAAGAATGAAAAGGAATTTTCATCTCACTTTACTTACTTTAATTTTTGTGCTGGAAATGATTATAACATAATATGTAGATTGGCTATTTACCTCAGTGTAAATGTTCTTCATGGTGTGAAAGAGAACAAAATTGTATTATTACATTTTTTTATTTTATTTACATGAATAACAGCTAAAAAGTTTTAAGCCTATTTACATACACACAGGCCCATTAAATTCGAGCTACGTGGTAAATCACAGCTCGTAATGTAGGAGACTTAAGGCTATTAAATTAGCCTCTTAAAGCAACCCGCAGACGACTTGCAGGTTACGATGCAGCAATGCCGAAAAAAGCAACGTTGAACTTCGTGGCCGTAAATGCTTTGATCTGTCAAGTCCATAACTGGTACAATTCCAATCATGCTATTAAATTGCAATGAAGTCACTCTCGAGCAAGCCCGTAACACGCAAACAGAGCCCAAAGCCCAACAAGTGCTGTAGAGGACCCGCAAGGGGGTAAAGTCCAATACGTAGCAATGTAACTGTAGATAAAAACACACTACTGTACTTTTAATAAAAGGAAAAGTGATGTAAGGTCTTAGAATCAATAGCGCAACCTTCTCAAGCCCGCTAACCGGCCCAGAAAAATACTTTATTTCATGTATAATATTTGTGTCGATCCTGGCAATCAATGTGTTAATACATATACGCTAACTCGCATGTGATAGAATATCATATTTACGGCTTTATCAATATTGCGTTACATCTGGAATGTGGGTCCGATCGTAACTCGTAATTGAACCCCGTAAGACTTTAAAAATTCCACCTCTATTTTTCATTGACGTAATTCTGACTATCGATTTCGACATTGGCTCCATCACAACTCGTAACTACGAATTAGACTAATTGATTGCGTTCACGGCCGAACAACCTACGAGCGGTTTACGGGTTTGACTCTGAAGGCCATAACTCACGGCATGTTCTAATTTAATAGCAACTCTTCAAGCTCGCAGCCGTTGCGGATCTCACGTTGCACATACGAGCTTCAAATTGAATGAGGCTCATAGATACCACTTATGAATAAAAAAAACACAATATGACATTTATATAGCATGGTGCTGAATATAAATTTGCTTTATTGAAAGTACCACAGACTAACTATATAACCGACAAGTGTATTAGTCATCTCCCCCTTCTGACCCTCCAGACCCATCACTTACTCCCTAGAGTCTATTAGTCATTTACATTTACATCTGAATCCCTCTGTAAATTTGCAGATACAGTGAAAAGATTGACTGGAGGTGCAGAGGAAAGGAGAAAGAGGACCTTTTATGAGTAGAGAATCTTATTGTATTTTAACTAATTTAAGAATGTTTATTGTTTATTATGATTTATTGTTTTATTAACTAAACATGTGTCATTATATAAGTAAATACTGTATATATACCAATGTGACATGCTTATCCTTCTTATCGACCTCTGCTGTGAACGTGAATTAATTGCCCCTAACAAGGCAGCTTAGAGAGAGTGAGATCCTGTATAGCTAATTTATACAAAAAATAAACAACTATCATGCTCAGTTATCTAATACCTACCCTCGCATTTATAATAACAACCAGTTGTAATGTTATTTATTTATATGTGTACTTTTCATTTCTGTGCTGTATCTGTTTAATCATCCAATTACAACCATTACATATGCAATCAAGACCTCTATTTCATAGATGTTTATAAATGGTACTTATCATTGCTGTTTTATTTTATATAATGTCTCTCAAGCCATTGACTTCATGTATTAGTTTATAATGTGTAAATTAAGTTTTAAAATAAAGGAAAATATAACTATTCTTTGTCTGTTGTATCCCATGAGCTCAATGCAAATAATAACAAATTACAAAGAAAACAAGCACCAAGATTTGGCCCATGACTCTGCAGGCACTCTCTGTGCAAGTTACTTATACTGAATATAAACACAAAATAGCAAAAAACGTATCCCTTAACTAATCAACCTTATTACATATGCAGAAGTTCAGGGAGGGATGAAGATACCCTTTCTACACCAGACTAAAATGCTTATATTTCCATCAAAATAACAGTGATTTCAAAGATTTCAACATGCATTCCAACTCTTAACTGATGGCGGCCCTTTACAGAACCACTGTAGTGCATTTACAAGTAAGGCTCATATCTTTTTTTTAAAATAAATATGATGTTTAAGTGTACTGTCTAAAATAAATAAAAAATTTAATATATATATTTTTTACTTTTCACTATGTTTTTACATTCTCCTACCTGTGCCTATTAGGGGGAATGGCTAACTTTGACTGGAAGCTGAACTAAAAAAAAAAACTGAGTATGCTCAGTAAATAGGGACCGGGCTATGATGGCTCATTCACTGTCACTGGGTGGAGCCTATGAAGGTGCTGCAAGCAGGTTGCAATACAACTGTTAACTCTGTATAGGCCATCAAGGAGGAATAAATTATGTCATGGGGCAGAGCCAGCAATGAAAAGGTCAACATCTCTGCAATAAAGCAGTTGAGTAGAAGGGGAAAAATAATTTAGAAGGAAAAACAGTACAAGTTAAAGACAAGTACCCCTTCTATTTTTCCTCCTACTCACATATATATCTTTGAATATGGCACCAGCATTTCACCTAAACATATGATATAAGTATAAGAGAAGAAAGGTGAGCAAGATAAATATTAAAATATCACAGGTATTCTTGATGATTTTCGGACATATGTACTAAAAGCATATAGAGTAACTCCTGTAAGGGAAGACACCAGAGATCCACGAGAGATATGTCTTGGAGGAAGTCCCTATGTAATATCAGTGACGCTTGAGATCTGTCAGAGACCTGCAGTAATAAAGTAGAACCAGGTAGAAACCCTGAGAAGGGTGATAATAGGCTACCTAAGAAAAGATAGCCTTAAGAAGTTAGTGGATCCAGAAAATAGAGAGAGAATAAAAAAGGAAGGAAAAACAGAAAGAAAAAGGAGATGTCCAACAAGAGAGCAAAAATGCCCCCTAAATCCAAAAAAGAAGCCATAAAAAGTTTGGATTTTTTTGCGCCAAAGAATAAATCTGAATCTTTATATAACTCACAAAATGAATCTATATTGATAGATCAAATAGCAAATCAATCTGCAGATAAGTTGTCTCATTCATCTTTTGAAAGAACAAGCTAACCACAAGAAGAAGAAATGTTGACATGCTCAAAAATGAGAGAAATTTTGGGTGAATTCCAGATAAATCTTACCTCAGAGCTATCCAAACAAATTACAGCAAATACAAATCTAATAACTGAAATCTCCACCAAGATGGAACATTTGGAGAGCAAATGTGAAAAATTAATTTGCGATAATGTCTCCTTGCTGAAATATTCCTCTGAGTTGGAATCTAAAATTGAAGATTTGTCTAAAAAGATCTGCAATCTAGAAGAGAGATTGAGGAAAAATAATCTACGTATAAGAGGTATTCCTGAATCTATAAAAGGAGAAGACCTAAACATTTATGTGGAAGAGTTTTTTAAAAGTCTAGTACCAAATTTCTCTAAAGAAGATAGTAAAGTAGAGGCTATATACAGAATACCTCTACCAAAGAACATAGAAAATATTACCCCCAGAGATATCATTATACGGTTATACTATCTT
This sequence comes from Discoglossus pictus, assembly GCA_027410445.1. Taxonomy (NCBI): domain Eukaryota; kingdom Metazoa; phylum Chordata; class Amphibia; order Anura; family Alytidae; genus Discoglossus; species Discoglossus pictus. The sequence goes on from CM050167.1 coordinate 181,804,339, forward strand.
CCTTTCAAAGATGAGCTGATTAAAATAAGTTACAACAAGAGAAATTTTGAGACACCGTGTGATAAACTCCACATTAACATCACTCTGGACACAAACATCCCACAGACTTAAAGCTGTACTCAGAGCCACATTAACATCACTCTGGACACAAACATCCCACAGACTTAAAGCTGTACTCAGAGCCACATTAACATCACTCTGGACACAAACATCCCACAGACTTAAAGCTGTACTCAGAGCCACATTAACATCACTCTGGACACAAACATCCCACAGACTTAAAGCTGTACTCAGAGCCACATTAACATCACTCTGGACACAAACATCCCACAGACTTAAAGGTATTTTGAAGTTACCTGGAAGACCAACAACAATATACTTCTGTCTGTTACTTTAATTATTAATTTTCATATTGTATATGATATCTGGCCACATAGTAACATTTGTGTAAAACTTTTGTATCTTAGTTAATTTTCTAGTCTTTTGGTGTACTATATACTGTGTGTTGTATTTCACCTCCCCCGTCTACTTACTATCTAACATCTGTAGCAAATGGTCTTCTTATCTGCATATCCTAGTTTCAAACTTTCTCTCCCTGTTTCCTCACAGCTGTACTCAGAGCCACATTAACATCACTCTGGACACAAACATCCCACAGACTTATCCCCTCCCCTCCCCACTCCCACCCACCCTTGCATTACCTTAATTTATAGATACTCACATGACTTGCACCTGCTCATTTAACATCACCTACTAAAAACCCAATTAATAAAGTCTCTTAGATACTCACCCACCACCGTCATTCTGATTAACCTTATCACACTCTCTTCCTTGCTCCTGAATCTTTAGCAACACTACTTCTTATCTTAGGACAATAATTCTTACCCCACTATCACAAAAACATCCTATATTTCTCCTGAGCTTACACACTGTCACAATGCTTTCTCACTCTTTCCTCTTTCTTATAACCTACTGCCTTTCTCTCAGACTTTCTTTTGCAGTCTCTCCATATCATGTCCCCAACAATATTACCATCTCGCCTTCTTTACTCTCCTCTCCTCTTCTCTGCTCCCATGAGCTCCTCTCCCTTCTCCATTCACAACATTATCCCCTCCCTAACACTCACAAGCAGAAACAACACTGTAAGTCCCAGTCCCATCTTCTCTCCCTCTCACTACTCCTTCTCCTGGCTGCGGGAGATATATCCCCTAACCCAGGTCCCTCACTCATCTCCACTCGCTGTCAGCCACGCTCTGGTTCATGGCCAGCAAACACCTGTAACACCCAGAATCTAATACCCATTACATGTCACAAACCCTCTACTCTACCTTTCTCCTGCGCCCTCTGGAACGCACGGTCTATCTGCAATAAACTCACTTTCACTCACGACTTATTCATCTCCAACTCCCTCAATCTATTGGCTCTCACGGAAACCTGGCTCTCATCCTCAGACACTGCCTCCCCTGCAGCACTCTCTTATGGTGGTTTTCACCTCAGCCACACACCTAGACCTGGGAACAAACAAGGTGGTGGTGCGGGCGTATTGCTTTCCAGTCGCTGTACATTTCACCTCTTACCCCCTGTCCCATCCCTCCAATTCTCATCCTTTGAAGTGCACACTATCCGCCTCTTCTCACCTTTCTCTCTATGTGTTGCCGTGATCTATCGCCCCCCAGGCACTCCCACTCAATTTCTTGATCACTTTTCTGCCTGGCTCCCTCACTTTCTCTCCTCCAATGTTCCTTCACTGGTACTTGGAGATTTTAACATTCCCATTGACACTCCCACCTCCCCAGCAGCAGCCAAACTGCTTGCACTCGCCTCTTCCCTCGGCCTCTCACAACTAACAGATTCTTCTACTCATCATGCTGGACATTCTCTAGACCTTATCTTCACCAACCTCAGCACAGCCTCCAACCCAGTCACCCATCCACTCCCTCTATCTGACCATCACTTACTTACCTTTAACCTCACCTCTTCTTCCTCCCACCACCCCTCTCCTACCCCTGCCACCATCACGAACAGAAACCTGCTAGCACTTGACCCTACTCAGCTCTCCATTAATATCCAACCCCTACTCAGCCCCATCACCTACCTCAACTGCCCTGACACTGCCATCTCACTTTACAACTCTACTCTCTCTTCCATCCTTGACACCCTCGCCCCCATAACCACACGAAGACGCCCTCGCTCTCTTCCACAACCTTGGCACACAACTCAAACACGATACATCCAGTAGTGCTCCCGCTCCGCTGAACGGCTCTGGAGGAAATCACGCACTTCTGCAGATTTCCTCCACTACAAATTTATGTTAAGCTCCTACTCCTCTGCCCTCAACCTCGCCAAACAACACTACTTCACTTCACTAATATCAACCCTATCCTCTAACCCAAAGCGTCTGTTCGCAACATTCAAAACTCTCCTCCATCCACCACCTCCTCCCATCCCTTCCTCTCTCACAGCTGAAGACTTTGCCAACCACTTTATTCATAAAATCGAAAATATCCGCAATGAACTCTCATCTCACAGTGGCTCACTCACTCTACCGTCTCAACTATCCAACCACACCCACTCTTCTCCCTCCCCCAATCCAACAGCCACTTTGAACTGCTTTGCCCCAGCTACAGAGGATGAAGTCGCTAGCCTGCTATCATCCACTCGCCTCACTACATGTCCCCAGGACCCTATTCCAGCTCAGCTCATCCCTCCCCTTTCTACCACACTAATCCCAGCTCTCATACACATTTTCAACCTTTCCCTAACTCCCGGCAAGTTTCCATCTTGTCTAAAACACGCCACAATTACTCCCATCCTCAAAAAGTACTCATCTGACTTGGACATTGCTTCTAACTACCGCCCTATTTCTCTACTTCCTCTGGCTTCCAAACTGCTCGAGCGGCTCGTCTATACCCGCCTTACCAGCTTTATCTCCTCTAACTCCTTTCTTGACACCTTCAAATCCAGCTTTCGGACCCAACATTCCACTGAGACAGCTCTCACTAAAGTCACCAATAATGACCTGCTTACTGCCAAGTCAAAAGGTCACTTTTCTATTCTCCTTCTTCTAGATCTCTCTGCTGCCTTTGACACTGTTGACCATCCACTTCTACTCCATATCTTCTCCTCCCTCGATATTCAAGACACTGCTCTCTCGTGGTTCTCATCATACCTACAAAATCGACCATTCAGTATCTCCTTCTCTGACACCTCTTCTTCTACCTACCCCCGTCTGTTGGTGTACCCCAAGGATCTGTCCTAGGCCCTCTCCTCTTCTCCATCTACACTTCCTCACTTGGTACCCTTATAAACTCTTGTGGGGTGCAATATCATCTCTACGCAGATGACACCCAAATCTACCTCTCAGCTCCAGATCTATCCCCCTCTCTTCTAACACATGTCTCCAACTGCCTCTCTAGTATATCCTCTTGGATGTCCACCCACCATCTCAAACTCAACATGTCTAAAACTGAACTCCTAATCTTTCCTCCCTCTCCCACAGCGTCAATTCCTCACATCTCTCTCACTGTCAACAAAGACATCATCACCCCCTCCTCCCAAGCCCGTTGTCTTGGGGTTCTATTGGACCCCGCCCTGTCTTTCATCCCTCACATACAATCACTAACTAAATCTTGTCTTCTCCACCTAAAAAACATCTCCAGAATTCGCCACTTTCTTACACAAGACACAACTAAAATCCTTATACACTCTCTCATCATCTCTCAACTGGACTACTGCAACTCGCTTCTTGCTGGCCTCCCCACCACCCTACTATCTCCACTTCAATCCATTATGAATGCCTCTGCTAGACTCGTCTTCCGTACACGACGTTCAGTGTCGGCATCACCTCTCTGTCAATCTCTCCACTGGCTTCCCATAGCCTCCAGAATAAAATTTCAAATCCTGACCCTAACTTTCAAAGCCCTCAACAAGAACACTCCCCCATACATTTCTGGCCTCATCTCCAAATACTCCCCCACACGCCCTCTTCGCTCTGCTAATGACCTTCTTCTTTCCACAACTCTTGTCACCTCTTCTCACTCTCGCCTTCAGGACTTTTCTCGTGCTGCCCCTATTCTCTGGAACTCCTTGCCTCGCTCCACCAGATTATCCCCCAACCTCAAAACATTCAAATCCTCTCTAAAAACACATCTCTTTAAAGAAGCGTATCACCTTCCACCCTAACACACTCTTAAATCTCTCTCCCTCCTTTTCCTCACACAATACCTTTAGGATGTAAGTCTGCGAGTTTCAATCCCACTAGGTGTTTTAGGGAAAGCACCATGGACACTGGATTCCAAACTCAAAGACAGGGCCCTCCTTGTTTTATTATGTGTTAATTTGTATGTATCTTTGTCTTGAACATATCTTATGTACAGCGCTACGGAATATGTTGGCGCGTTATAAATAAACGATAATAATAATAATAATAATAATAAAATTAAGATCTTTACGGATATTTCATCACAAACTTTGGCAAAGAGAAAAGAATATGCCCCGATCACATTGTGTCTACGCAAAGAAGAGATCAAATACAAATGGAAATCAGCAAATGGCATTTTGATTTGGAAGGATTCGACATGGCATATTGTTAATTCTTTTTTAGAGGGACCTTTTTTGCTTTAAAAATGGAATATAATGGTGGACTACCAAGCTAAACAAGAGGCTAAACCACGCTTGAATTTGAAACTTCCAGAATGGCAAATAGTCAATTAGCCTTTTGATAATGCACTAAAACACGAGCATAAAATATTTTATGTTAATATTTTTTAGGTTTAAGAATCCACTAAGTTATATTTAAGCAAATAACTTTTTATATAGATTTAGTTTTTCAAAATGTCCCCTGTTTTTAATTTTTCGTTTTGAGTAAATTAGTCTCTTCACATGTAATTGTCTAATATATTATCTTTCAAATTTTGGGTTAGTAAATTTCTGAAGTCACAAGATAGTTTTCGATATTGAAATGTCTTAGGACTAGATTCCTAAAAAGAAGAGAGTGGGAAAGGAGAGGGAGGGAAAAAGGAAAGAAAAGAATAACACTAAGTATAAATATAAGATATGTTTGGGTAATACATTAGAGCAATGAGGTATCACTAAGGTATAAATTAAGTACACAAAGCCACAAGAAATTTAACTATTTTTATTTTTTTTTACTTTTTTTCTTCATTTTGAAATGATTCCACGTTAACATTGATTCAAATAGAAGGAAGTATCTGTAGCGGAACCCATCCCTGTTTTACCCTGTTTTATGATTATTTAATTCTTGGTTAAAATATGATCCTACAATATGTTTGCTGTTTGATGCTCTGCAGAATATTAGCCAGACTTTTGCAGACCTAGGCTAATAGATAATCCTATTACAGAGATTCAAGAGATAAGAAAGTTGTAAAGGATCCTTGCATTTGCCAAAGTGTTTTAATTCTCTGATAAGAACAAAGAGGTGTAATTGAATCAATGTCTGATTGTATCAAAGTTGCCAGGGAGGTGTGACCCACCTATTGTTCTCCTTATGGGTATTGTGCAGCCAAATATGGGGGATGTGGATTGCCTGTGGGAAGAGATGTATAAATATTTCTGCAATAACAAAATAAAGTCAGTATTCATTTGACTCCCAAATTGTGTGTCGTCCAATATGGGAGGTCGGGAATGGTGAAACTGTAGTGCCTCGTGGGTATTTTATCGTATACCAGCGGAGATTTTGGACTGCGTGTTCCTGCTCCGTTACATTTGGTGGCAGTGGTGGGATTGTTCCCACGGTCAGAAGGACAGCTACAGGAGACACCATTCCGTGGAGTACAAATTGAGGGCAACGCTAGTATCCGTACAGCGCCCCTGGCTACAGCAGGATGGAACCGGCTAGTTTTCAGACAGCGTTCCATCATGAGGAGGAGGAGGCGGCCGCGGACTACAGGGATGCAGACAGAAAGGAACTCATGGTTACAGTACCTCGTATTACCCCACAGAATGAGTTTGGAAGAGAACTCCAAAGCAGACTGGCCTTTTTCCCAGATACGCTTCCCATGAAAACCTTGGAATGGTTAATGACAGATGTCCACAAATCCATAATGGAAAAGCAGCGGGCACAGGAGCGGTCCATCTGGGGAGCTGCTAACCCACCTCCCACCATTAAACCCCCCCCAGCACTGCGTCCGGGTGGTGGGAACTACCAAACCCCTCCACGGTACATCAGGTGCCACACGTGTAACCAGCAGGGTCACATGCAGAGAGACTGTCTCAGAAACAGAAACCGCTCCACGTGGAATACTCCAACTAATTCCACCCCCCAGCGGCAGTGTGTACCCCAGGGAGCTGAAGGTGTCGGCCTTCCCCCCCAGCGGCAGTGTGAACCCCAGAGGGCAGAAGGTGTCGTCCTTCCTCCCCAGCGGCAGTGTGACCCCCAGGGGGCAGAAGGTGTCGTCCTTTCCCCCCAGCGGCAGTGTGAACCCCAGGGGGCAGAAGGTGTCGTCCTTCCCCCCCAGCGGCAGTGTGAACCCCAGGGGGCAGAAGGTGTCGTCCTTCCCCCCCAGCGGCAGTGTGTACCTCAGGGAGCAGAAGGTGTCGACCTTCCTCCACAGCGGCAGTGGGTACCCCAGGGGGCCAAAGGTGTCGTCCTTCCCCCCCAGCGGCAGTGTGAAACACAGGGGGCAGAAGGTGTCGTCCTTCCCCCCCAGCGACAGTTTACCCTAACCAGGGGAGACACCAATCTCCCAGACGGCGCAGATGGGACCATGGTCTCTGCGCCCACAGCTTGTCCAGATCCCCAACTACCGTCACTGGGACAACCGGAGGAGGGGGTAAGTACAAATTCCCCTCCCCAGCTAACTTCTAATGTGGCCCCAGGGTTAACAGAGGAAATGTTAACCCCCACTGACCCCCACGTTTCCCTGGCTACTGAGCCGGAATATGTCCCAAGTACCCCAGCAGAAGAGCTGACAGTGGGACAGAGTGCAGTCGGCCTCTGCCCTCCCTTTGTCCCTTGTACAGAGCAGGAGGTCCTGCAGGTTATATCAGCAGAAGAGCTGGCATCAGGGCAGAGTGCCGCTGGCCTCTGCCCCTCAAGTCCCCTCAGCGTGTTGCACCATCACCCCAGCAAAATATCCAGGTGCCTGGTTAGACTTCCCCCCAAAGGGGAGATGTGTGACGAAGTGCCCTTCGCCACTTTGGCTTGGAGAGGACTGTTTGCCAGCCTCCTGCCCTGCGACTATGGCCCTGGTACATATTGCCCTTTGGAACCAGTGTTCGGCCATACCAGAGTGTAAGTCACTCATTCTGGCCCTTTACATACAGGGGGGGCATTCTGTACTTGCCCTGTGTGAACCATGATACCCCAGATAACTGTGCCATGGAGCCCATTCATATAATGAAAGACTATGGGAAAGACTTTAGCTACATGGCAATTGAACTGTGTGAAGAGGATCTGAGCGCTATTCGGTGGTTTTGTGCGCTCAGATCCCAGCTATCTGGGGATATGGGAAATGTGAATAAATGTGAATTGCAGTAATGCTGATGGGTTGTCAAACTAGAGAATTGACCAACAAATACTTTTGTCCGGACATCCCCAGGCCGATCCGTTGGGATCAGACCGTGTATGCCGGCTTATGGTCACGGGGGAGGTGTGTAGCGGAACCCATCCCTGTTTTACCCTGTTTTATGATTATTTAATTCTTGGTTAAAATATGATCCTACAATATGTTTGCTGTTTGATGCTCTGCAGAATATTAGCCAGACTTTTGCAGACCTAGGCTAATAGATAATCCTATTACAGAGATTCAAGAGATAAGAAAGTTGTAAAGGATCCTTGCATTTGCCAAAGTGTTTTAATTCTCTGATAAGAACAAAGAGGTGTAATTGAATCAATGTCTGATTGTATCAAAGTTGCCAGGGAGGTGTGACCCACCTATTGTTCTCCTTATGGGTATTGTGCAGCCAAATATGGGGGATGTGGATTGCCTGTGGGAAGAGATGTATAAATATTTCTGCAATAACAAAATAAAGTCAGTATTCATTTGACTCCCAAATTGTGTGTCGTCCAATATGGGAGGTCGGGAATGGTGAAACTGTAGTGCCTCGTGGGTATTTTATCGTATACCAGCGGAGATTTTGGACTGCGTGTTCCTGCTCCGTTACAGTATCTTATAGAGAAATAAATAGAATCTAGCCAGAAAGCATAAAATTACTTATGATATTGGCCTAGAATATTGAGCGTGGTAGATTGATAAAAATATAGGCTAAATATCAAGACTTAGTTTATCAGTATGATTTTTGACAGGATAAAGGGAAGTTATATGAAGATCAGTATCCTCAATCTTCCATCTAAGGTGTTTCTACATCTAATTCCATCATTTTAAAACATGGGAAAAATTGCCCTGCTGAATCTAGAGGGGGTCATTAATCAATTACCCTTTTGGAAAATTAATGTAAGTTTGTATGAGTTTAGTATGAAAGTGCTGCAAAATTTTATAGAAGCTAGCCCAGAATTGCACAATATACTCATGACCTTTCTCCTTAAAATAGAATAAAATTAAGCTAAATGAGTATTAAAATAATTTCACATAATGTCAATCCCCTTCAAAAAGAAAATTAGCCTTTATGCAATATAAAAAATATAAGGCGGATATTATATGCATACAGGAGACACATTTGAAAGGGACGACAACTCATTATCTAAATAACTGCAATTATAAGTTAAGAATAGATGCCACATATAATAATAAATCTAGAGGAGTATCAATTCTCTTTAATAATAGATTAAGTATTCAAGAAGAATTTTTCAAGATAGATTTAAATGGGAGATATATAATCTGGATTGGAGCCATAAATGGAAAAACTATACCCTTAGTAAATATATATACACCAAATAAAAAACAGATCTCATTTCTCAAAAAAGTTTTGAGAGAGGTCCAGAAAATAAGGAAAAGGATATTTATATACTGTATATGTAGAGATTTCAATGTGGTGATTGACACAGAGAAGGGTAGAGTAGGAAATGTTAAAATAAAAATAGAATCTCAGTTGATTAAAACATCATGTGAATTTTGATCTCTTAGATACATGGGCCCTCATTCAATTGCAATTTGGTCAATTGAATAGGGGTCTAAATAAGCACATAGCATATTTTTTTTAAAGACGTTTTTAGTTAGTAAACATCTATCCAAAAGCAAGGTTTTCACTAACTAAAAACGTCTTTAAAAAAATATGCTATGTGCTTGTTTAGAGCCCTATTCAATTGGCCAAATCGCAATTGAATGAGGCCCATGGAGAGTACTTCACCCATTCGAGAGAGACTATACTTTTTTCTCGGGCCGGTTTAGCTCGTATTCTAGATTTGACCACATCTTTGTAGACCTTCAATCATTGAGAAGGGTAAAAAAATTTGAAATAAAGACAGCGGTGTGGTCAGACCATTCGATGCTTATAACTATGATAAATGATACTACAGAAAGACGTATAAAAAGTTTAAGATCATGCTTTTTGCTAATGATATTCTGCTCACACTCACGAATCCCCACAACTCATGTGTTAAGTTGAATCAAATTCTTAAGGAAGTTGGTAATGTTTCATATTTTAAAACAAATTCTTCAAAATCGGATATAATCCATAGAAAAATTAAGGATGAAATAAAGATATTTTTAAAACAACAATTCGTGAATAATTGGAATTCTAGATTAATAACACATCTGGGCCTGAAATTTTCTTTTTCTATGAAAAACTTTATGAGAGAAAATCTGAGCAGTCTTCAAAATGATATAAAAAAGTTGTTAAATGAATGGAAAACTTTATACCTGACTTGGTCGGCCAGAATAGCAGCGATTAATATGTGTATTATTCCAAAGTTAAGCTATGTATTTAGATGTATACCTGAGAAAGTTCCTAATACCTCCCTAACTATGATTCAATCGTGCATAGATAAGTTTATTTATTTGGGGGAAAAAGCAAGAATAAAGAGAACTATAACATGTAAAAATTTTGAAAAAGGAGGCATGGGCATACCTTCAATACAGGATATTCATGACAAAATTGTGGTTTCAAAATTAATGATTCTGAATATCCAAAGTAATAGAGCAATTTGGAAAAATATAGAGGATAACCTTTTGGGAGAAATACCATTTCATACGGTTATGTGGCAGCCAAATATCGAAGTCATTCCCCTTAACAACTTGCCAGGAGGACTTAGAGCCATGCTAAAATTTTGGTATAAAATCAGATTAAAAAAACATTTTATTCATTTTCCTTCTTTAGCTTCGCCTATTGAAATTATAAGAACTAAAGAGAACACTCAAACCCTTACATATTGGAAAAATAAAGGTATTAGATATATAGGGGATATGTTCTCAATGGGAGAATTAATAGATTTAAGTACTTTACAAAACAAAGTGAAGAGTAGTAAAATCTCATGGCTCGACTTTGAATCAATAAAAAAGCAGTTGCTGCTTTGGACCTTCAAACCATTGAATGAAGATAATCTATACAAGTTGGAGATTATGGCAACTAGAGAGGATGAATCAAAATCATATCGAACTGTAGTGGGGCAATGTCGGATGAACCTATTTTTATAAAATCTTGCACCATATTAGCTGGGAAGCAGATCTAAATATGTCTTTTGAGCCCTCTTTGTGGGCAAATTCATTTCAATTAGTAAAAAAATCAGCGATCAATACCACATATCAGGAGCTTTTCTTTAAAATTACACAGAGGTGGTATCATACCCCCCAGTTGATGGGAAAATTAAATTTCCAACTAGACGATTTATGTTGGAAAGAATGTGGCCAGATAGGCACGACATTACAGGTATGGTGGGAATGTGATAAGATCAAAGCTTTATGGGTAAAATGCTTCTCAGAAATATCAAAGATTTGTTATAAACATCTAACAGGTACCCCTTAGATGGCTCTATTCCACTTAGCGATAGTTGTGCTTGCACCACGTGAAAAATTACTAATATCTCATATTCTTTTAATTGTAAAAAATCTTCTATCAAAATATTGGAAGCAATCATAAATTCCATCATGGAATGAAGTAGTAAATACTATAAAAATTAATCAGGAGATTATGAAGAGTAATTCTGAAAGTAATCCCATAAATAGGCGGCTATGTGCAAACTGGGACTATTGGGACCAATATATAAGGACAACCCATAGTGAATAAGAACAGATTATAATCAATTAGAGATAATATATAAGAAAGACAAGAAAGTTAGGGGAAGGTAAAATGTTAAGAAAAGGTGAAAGGAAAATACTGGCCAAGGTTCACCGTTATATTTAATTAGCTAAGTGCAATATGTAAAGTAATGGCAGCATTTTGAATGTGTTCGTTCATATACTGTTACATTTATGTATTTTTTGTATGAGAAAGTATATTTTATGTATGTATGCAAATTGTAAATTTCATTTATGTAGAAAAAATAAATATATATAAAAAAAAAGAGGACAGAGACTTTAAGTGAGTACAAGGAAATCAACAATGCTTGCAAAAGGGCTATTAGACTGGCTAAAATAGAAAATGAAAAAAAATATATATATTTTTTACATATATTAATGGGAAGAAGGTGAGGAAGGAAGCTATAGGAACATTACAATGTGACACAGTCCATCTGATAATTACTGACCAGGAAAAGGCAGATGAGCTAAATAGGTTATTTTCCTCTGTATATACAAGAGAGGTACCAGTGGTGGGGACACTGCAACGAAATGGGGCTACACTACCTTCACCAAATAATTGGTTAACGCAGGAAAAAATCCAAAAGAGATTGGAAAAAATAAATGTTAATTAAGTCCCAGGTCCTGATGGAATACATCCAAGGATACTGAGGGAACTGGGTTCAGTAATAGCCAAACCATTATATCTATTTTTTCAAGATTCACTCAACACAGGGTCTTTACCAGATGACTGGTGAAAAGCAGAGGTGATACCTATATTTAAGAAGGGGGCAAGTACAAATCCAGAAATGTTATACCTGTAAGCCTCAATTCTGTAGTTTTTAGAACTGTTAATAAGGGATAGTACACAAGAATATGTCTATTCGAACAAGATTATAAGTAGAAGTCATAACAGATTTATGCAGGATAGGTCATGTCAAACAAATCTAATTAGTTTCTATGAGGAGGTTAGTAGGAACCTGGATTAAGGCAACTCAGTGGATGTAGTCTTTTTGGATTTTGCAAAGGCTTTTAATACAGTGCTACATAGGAGACTATTGAGCAAACTAAGGGATACAGGAATTGCAGTAAATATCTGCTCATGGATTGGGAGCTGGCTAAAAGACAGGAAGCAGAGTGTTGTTGTTAGTGGAACATACTCCACTTGGGCTAATGTGGTAAGTGGTATTCCTCAGGGTTCAGTATTAGGTCCTCTCCTTTTTAACATAGTTATTAATGACTTAGAAGTAGGATTGGAAAGTGTTGTCTGCATTTTTGCTGATGACACTAAGTTGCGCAATGTAATTAAATCCAATTATAATGTACTTTCCCTTCAAAGAGATTTGCATAAATTAGAGAAATGGGCAATTAAATGGCAGATGAGATTTAATATGAATAAATGTAAAGTTATGCATCTGGGAAGGCAAAATAGCCATTCAATTTATATTCTTAATGGAGCAAATCTAGGGGTATCAGATATTAAATGGGATTTGGGAGCACTTGTGGACAACTACCTAGTTAACAGTGCTCAATGCCAAGCAGCATCTGCAAAGGCAAGTAAAGTGTTAGCATGTATTAAGAAGGGTATAGAAATAAGGGATGCAAATATAATTCTGCCACTATACAAATCCCTAGTACGCCCTCATTTGGAATATAGAGGAACATTTTTGGCACTACTACATATAAAGGACATTTTAGAGCTGGAAAAGGTACAGAGAAGGGCAACAAAACTTAAAAGGCGAATGGAGGGGCTAAGTTATGAAGAAAGACTAACCAAATTAAATGTATTTTCTCTAGAGTTGATATGATTACCTTATATAAATATATCCAGGATTAATACAAGGCTTTGTCAAGTGAGCTTTTTGTGCCAAGAGGTTTTCAACTGACAAGAGGACATCCTTTGAGATTAGAAGTAAAAAGTTTCACCTTAAAGAAAGAAAAGGGTTCTTCACAGTAAGGGTGGTTAATCTGTGGAATTCTCTACCAAAGGAGGTGGTGACCACGTATTCGATAGATAACTTTAAAAAGGGATTGTATATATTTTTTAAGAAAAAGGACATACAGGGTTATCCTGGATAATTAGAGAGGGAGTATTGTTTTTCAGGGAGGAGTCCGATCGCCAAAATCTGGGATCAGGAAGGAATTTTATATATTGTTTTCCCTTTTGAGACAATTGGCACTGTTTCACTGTTTTTTTTTTTCTGTTTGCCTTCCTCTGGATCAATTAACAATTGACAATTAATCTGCATATTGCAGATCAGAGGAGATCTAAATAGATTGAACTTGATGAATTAAAAATCTTTTTTCAACCTCAATTACTATTTAACTATGTAACTATATATATATATATATATATATATATATCACATATTAGTTGTGAAACTACGAGGGGCCGCATTTGCGGAGGTGGTGGCTCCAACATCGGCTGCAATGAGCCCTTGCAGTGGGGTTCACGATTGTGTTCCCCACTGCATTTAAATGGTGTCAAGTCCCTGCTGCAGGTCCTTAAAGGACCCGTGGCACTCTTACAGTTAAGGCCGGCAGCGGGGGTACTTTAAGTACCCCCACCGGCACCTAAAATTTACCCCACAATTACCCCCACAATAACCCCACATTAATTCTCGCAGTGGGGGCCCCCAATCGCACGTGATCAGAGACCCCTCTGCAATCAAAATTCGAATTTCCCACCTTGCGGGTCCTCAAATGACTGTAAAGGTCCTTAAAGGACCCTCGATAAAAAAAATAACCCTATAACTCATGGGGCAATATGCAGAGCCCCAGGAGCCCCTAAATAACCCTGTCACTCATGGGGTCAATTCAGACCCCCATAATCCCTTCATTAACCCTGCCACTCATGGGGGTCAATACAGACCGCCATAAACCCTTCATTAACCCTGTCACTCATGGGGTCAATGGAGATCCCCATAAGCCCTTAATTAACCCTGTCACCTATGGGGGTCAATACAGACCCCCATAATCCCTTCATTAACCCTGTCACTCATGGGGTCAATGGAGATCCCCATAAGCCCTTAATTAACTCTGTCACTCATGGCGGTCAGTACAGACCCCCATAAGCCCTTAATTAACCCTGTCACCTATGGGGGTTAATACAGACCTCCATAATCCCTTCATTAACCCTGTCACTCATGGGGGTCAATACAGACTCCCATAATCCCTTCATTAACCCTGTCACTCATGGGAGTCAATACAGACTCCCATAATCCCTTCATTAACCCTGTCACTCATGGGGTCAATGGAGATCCCCATAAGCCCTTAATTAACCCTGTCACCTATGGGGGTCAATACAGACCCCCATAATCCCTTCATTAACCCTGTCACTCATGGGGTCAATGGAGATCCCCATAAGCCCTTAATTAACTCTGTCACTCATGGCGGTCAGTACAGACCCCCATAAGCCCTTAATTAACCCTGTCACCTATGGTGGTTAATACAGACCTCCATAATCCCTTCATTAACGCTATCACCTATGGGGGTTAATACAGACCTCCATAATCCCTTCATTAACCCTGTCACTCATGGGGGTCAATACAGACCCCCATAATCCCTTCATTAACCCTGTCACTCATGGGAGTCAATACAGACTCCCATAATCCCTTCATTAACCCCCACCCCACTAATTACAAAAAATAAGAAAACCTAAGTCACAAAAAAAAAAAAAAAAACGGCAGTCACACAAAATAAAAAACCTACATTACAGAAAATAAAAAATCATACATTACAACCACCCCCCCCAGCCACACTACAGAAAATAAAATAAAAATTACACACCTATATATAAATATCACATTAGAATACAATAGCCCTAACTAAAATACAATACACCCTATCTGAAATACACACATCCCCCTATCTAAAATACAAACATACCCCACTATCTAAAATACATTAAATCATATCTAAAATAAACACATACCCCTATCTAAAATATATTAAATCCTATCTAAAATACATACATACCCTCTATCTAAAATACATAAAATCCTTTCTAAAATAAACACATATCTCCTATCTAAAATACATTAAATCCTATATAAAATACACATATAACCACTATCTAAAATACATTAAACCCTATCTAAAATACATTCATCCCCCCTATCTAACATACAATAAATCCTATCTACATACACAAACCCTAAATCTAACCTAAAATAAAATAATTAAGACCACTTACCTTTGCAGATGTTCCTTCAGATCGCCAACCATGGAAAAAAGAAAAAAGTACAACACACTACATAGAATACATAAACATTCTAAATATTCTAAATATTCTACTCACCTTTTCAGCATGTCCCCATCCTTCTTATTTTCTTCTCCGGTGTGGCCCTTGTAAAAAATAAACATTAGATTAGTACAACAACATATACACACAAAATAAAATTAAATAAACATAACATACATTTAACTTACCTCAGCGCGATGTCCATGTGCTCCTCCTCTTCTGCCCTGGCTGGGCCCTTCAACAGAGCTAATGAGGCCCCTAGAGCCTTTTCCGAAAGATAATTCACAATGGCGCCTTCTGATTGGTTGAAAATGCTGTCAATTAAATGTATTTTAGATAGGTGTATTGTATTTTATTTCATTTGTATTGTATTGTAATGTATATATTTTGTATGTATTTCCTTTTCAGGTGTGTAATTTGTTTTTATTTTCTGTAGTGGGGGTTACATAGTTACATAGTAATTAAGGTTGAAAAAAGACTTTCAGTACATCAAGTTCAACCTTTTAAGATCTCTTCTGATCTGCAATATGTGGATTAGTTATTAATTAATAAGTTGTTAATTGTTAATTAATTATTAATCAACCATTTTTTTATTTAGTTATTTTTTTAAATTATTAATTAATCCAGAGGAAGGCAAACAGAAAAAAACCCAAGTGAAACTTAGCCAATTGTCTCAAAAGAAAAAAATAATAATAATTCCTTCCTGACCCCAGATACTGGCGATCGGATTTGTCCCGGGATCAGTACACTCTCTCTAATTATCCAGGATAACCCTGAATTCCCTTCTTAATTAGAAATAAATCCAGTCCCCTTTTAAAGTTATCTATTGAATCCGCTTTCACCACCTCCTCTGGTAGAGAATTTTACAGATTACCAACCTTACTGTGAAGAACCCTTTTCTTTCTTTAAGGTGGAATCTTTTTACTTCTAACCTCAAAGGATGTCCTTGTGTCAATTGAAAACCTCTTGATACAAAAAGCTCCCTTGACAATTGTTTATACTGACCCTGGATGTATTTATATAATGTAATCATATCTCCTCGTAGACGCCTTTTTTCTAGAAAAAATAAGCTTAATTTGGTTAGTCTTTCTTCATAACCTAGCCCCTGCATTCCCCTAATTAGTTTTGTTGCCCTCCTCTGTACCTTTTCCAGCTCTAAAATGTCCTTTTTATGAAGTAGTGCCCAAAATTGTACTCCATATTCCGAATGAGGGTGTACTAGAGATTTGTATAGTGGTAGAATTATATTTTGTTCCCTTGCTTCTATACCCTTCCTAATACATGCTAAATTTTATTTGCCTTTGCAGCTGCAGCTTGGCTTTCAGCACTGTTACCTAGGTGGTTGTCCACAGGTATTCCCAAACCCCTTTCAATATCTGATACCCCTTTATTTGCTCCATTTAGATTATAAATTGCATGGCTATTTTTCCTTCCCAGATGCATAACTTTACATGTATTTGTATTAAATCTCATCTGCCATTCAGATGCCCATTCCTCAATTATGTAACTCCTTTTATGTAAATCCCTTTGAAGGGAAAGCACATCATTATATGCTTTAATTACCTTGCACAACTTTGTGTCATCAGCGAAAATGGAGACACTACTTTCCAGTCCCACCTCTAAGTCATTAATAAATATGTTAAAAAGGAGAGGACCTAAT
Source organism: Discoglossus pictus (assembly GCA_027410445.1). Lineage (NCBI taxonomy): Eukaryota > Metazoa > Chordata > Amphibia > Anura > Alytidae > Discoglossus > Discoglossus pictus. The sequence goes on from CM050167.1 coordinate 181,821,374, forward strand.
ACTGAACCCTGAGGAACCCCACTTACCACAGTAGTCCAATCTGAGTATGTTCCATTTACAACAACCCTTTGCTTCCTGTCTTTTAGCCAGCTCTCAATCTATGAGCAGATATTTACTGCAATTCCTGTATCACTTAGTCTCCCATGTGGCACTGTATCAAAAGCCTTTGTAAAATCTAAATAGACTACATACACTGAGTTGCCTTCATCCAAGTTCCTATTAACCTCCTCATAGAAACTAATTAGGTTTGTTTGACATGACCTATCCCTCATAAATCCATGTTGACTCCTACTTATAATGCAGTTCAAATAGACATATTCTTGTATATTATACTTTATTAACCCTTCTAAAAGCTTTCCCACTAAAGAAGTGAGGCTCACTGGTCTATAATTCCCCAGCTTTGCTCTTACTTGCTTTTTAAATATAGGTATCGCATCTGCTTTTCTCCAGTCATCTGGTAGAGACCCTGGGTTGAGTGAATCTTGAAAAATTAAATATAATGGTTTGGCTATTACAGAACCCAGTACCCTTGGATGTATTTCATCAGGACCCTGGGCTTTATTAACATTTATTTTTTCCAACCTCTTTTGGATTTCTTCCTGCGTTAACCAAATTATTTAGTGATTGTAGTATAGCCCCATTATGTTGCAGTATCCTAACCACTGGTACCTCCCTTGTGTATACCGAAGAAAAGAACATATTTAGCTCATCTGCCTTTTCCTAGTCACTAATTTATAGACCACCTGTGTCACATTGTAATGTTCCTATAGCTTCCTTCCTCGCCTTCTTCCCATTAATATACTTAAAAAATATTTTAGGGTTAGTCTTACTCTCGTTTGCAATTAATTTTTCCCTTTCTCTAATAGCCCTTTTGCAAGCCTTGTTGATTTCCTTGTACTCCCATAAAGCAATCTCTGTCCCCTTTTGTTTGTATAATGTAAACGCCTGTTTTTTGCTCCTTATCTTCATCTTTAAATCATTGTTAAGCCACATTGGATGTGATTTACTCCTCTGACTTTTATTCCCACTTGGTATATGGTGATAAGTATGAATATTTAGTAAGGATTTAAATGTTGTCCATTTATGTTTAGTATTTTTACTTGCCAGTTCATTGTCCCAGTCTATACTTTGCATTGCTGCCCTTAGACCATTAAAATCTACCCTTTTAAAATTAGGAGTTTGTGTTGGCCCCTTAAAATTTTGTTTTTTTAATTCAATCTCAAATGAGACTTTGTTGTGATCACTGTTTCCCAAAGGTTGCCCTATTTCAATATTTGTCAGGAGGGTCCTTGAGGACGCTCATGGCACTTATGTGGTTAATGTTAGGGTTCTAACTGCCCCCTGAAGGCCTTTATGGGACTGATGGGGTTAAATAGAGGCTTATGAGGGTCTGTATAGACCCACCTAACAGACGGGGTTAAATAGGCTTACATGAGGTTAAATAGGCTCAGTTACGGTTCAATAGGCCCAGTTAGGGTTACATAGGTACTGTTAGGGTTAAGTACAGACACTACACTACACTACACTATTCTCCCTCGCCAATAAAACACTAAATCTAAACTAACCCACATCTAACCTATTAACCCTACCTAACTAACACTACCAACCTAACCCCCTATTGAACCCCCCACCCCACTAATTACACAAATAAAAAAAACTATGTTACCAAAACTAAAAAACCTATGGTGCAAAAAATAAAAGAAAGGACATTACAAACCCCCTCCCACTACAAAAAATAAAGAAAATATTACACACCTGCAAAGAAAAGGCATACACAAAAATACATAAAATTACAGTAATAAATACATTATAAATATCCCCCTAACTACAATACATTGTCCCCTATCTATACATTACCCCCTATCTGGACATTAGCTCCTATCTATACATTACCCCCTATCTATACATTACCCCCTATCTAGACATAAACCCCTATCTAGACATTACCCCCTATCTAGACATTACCCCCTATCTATACATCACCCCCTATCCCCTATCTAGACATTACCCTCTATGTAAACATTACACCCCAAACCTAAGCTAAAATCGAATAAATAAAACCACTTACCTTTGCAGATGTCCCTTCAGATCGCACCTCCTAGGAAAAAAATAAACATCAAATTAGTACATAATTAAACAGTACATATAAAAAATAAACATTACAAATACAGCATTGAACCACCTTTTAACCATGTCCCCGTCAAGAGCATGGATTCTTCAAGGGCCAAGCCTGGGGCAGAAGAGGAGAAGGCCGGGAACATTGCGGACAGGTAAGTTTTAAATGTATAATGTTTATTGTTAATTTATGTTGTGTGTATTTGTGTATGTGTTATACTAATGTGATGCTTCTTTTTTCCAGGGGCCGAGCCAGAGAACAGAAGAAGATGGATGGGGACATGGTGGAAAGGTGAGTTCAATACTGTATTTGTAGTGTTTATTTTTGTATATGTACTGTTCAATTATGTCTCATTTGATGTTTCTTTTTTCCTAGGGGGTGCAATCTGAGGGGAATCTGCAAAGGTATGTGGTTTTATTAATTAAGGGCTCATGGGGCTCTGTATAAAACCCCATGAGTGATGGGGTTAATGTTAGGTGCCTGGGGGGGGGGTACTTATAGTAACCCTGCAGCAGGGCTTAATATTTTTTTTACCGTGGGTCCTAGAATTTTTGAATGCAGCAGGGTCACAATCGATGCGGATCAGGGACCCCCGCTGCAAAGGGCTAATGTGGGGGGCTTCAGGGGGTTCCTACGGACCCCTGCAGCAAGGTGTTAATGTGGGGACACTTCGGTGGTCCCCAGCATAGAGGGGGGTTAATGTTAGGTGCTGCTGGGATACTTACAGCACCCCCGTGGCCAGGATTGGCTAATAGTGTGTCGTAGTCCCTTTAAGGACCGGCGGAAGGGAATTTTAATTTTTTAAATGCAGAGGGGGCCTGATCGATGCCGATCGGGGACCCCCGCTTCAATGGGTTAATGTAAGGGTGATGCAGGGGTCCCGATAGCGCCCCCTGCAGCATGGGGATGTGTTTAGGGAGCAGGGGGGAGCATCAGACAGTGGTGTCGGGCTGCTCCGATGCAGCACGTATAGGCTTTAGGATCCCTTGCGGCTACTTTTTTGTGCCCGTAGGGATTCTTCCGTGGTGCGAGCTTCACACCAGAGATTTATGGCTGCGTGTTACTACCTAGGTCTCTAAGAGCCTATTCTTGGCCCTTTTTGGGTGGCTGCGAGGAACATATTGTGGAATCAGTCCTAGCAAACAGCAAAAACATGTCTTTTGCGAGGACCGAGGGAACTACGAGGACTAATTTAAAGAGTCTGTAAATCTCCAAGAAACTCTGTCTACAACCCACAGATGTATGGAATGATGGAACAATTTAGTAGTACCTTGAAAAGCATGCTTAGAAAACATGTAGCACAAGATGGGAAAAACTGGGACCTAGTTTTACCTTATTAAGGGCCTCATTCAAATGCGATTTGGCCAATTGAATAGAGCTCTAAAGAAGCACATAGCATATTTTTTTACATATGTTTTTAGTTAGTGAAGACCTTTCTTTTGGATAGAAGTTCACTAACTAAAAACTTCTGTAAAAAAATATGCTGTGTGCTTTTTTAGATCCCTATTCAATTGGCCAAATCGCATTTGAATGAGGCCCTTAGTTTTTGCAATAAGGGACGTTCCTCAAGGATTTTGGACATATTGTGAGAAGAATGGGAAGAGCAAGCAGTGCCATGTGAAAATATTGTGGAGTATGTGAAAAATATTAGGGAGAGAACTTCCCAAGTTGCTCCTCTGGTATGATGCTATATGAAGAGAGACCAGAGACACAGAATACATATTATAATCACAGTGCAAAAGTAAGGAGACAGAGTGCTAGTGCTAGTACCTACAGCTAAAAGTAAACTTCTGGCTAGATGGCAAGGCTCTTATGACATTATTGAGGCCGTATGAGAAGTGGATGATAAAGTGAGGCAACAGGGCAGAAACCAAAGCAGACCTGCCACATAAACCTGCTAAAACCCTGGGAACAGAGGGAGGTAGATTTAGGTGGTACATGTTTGGAGGACTAGTCAGACAATATCAGCTAAACTGTTTGCTGTGTAGAATTTTTGGAATCAGCACAAGTGAAAGTGCATATATCTCAGGAACTGAAACTTGAAAAAAAGGAAGAAACCTATACGAACATGGATGATTTCTTTACACAGCCAGTACTGGACACAGCCTTTGAGGAAAACCCAAGTGAGGGCCTTTCTGGACATTTTGGGATTACTGAAGGTTCATTCCCCATTTTTACAGAAGAGCCAACAGATCTCACGATAAGAACTTCTGATATGGAGGAGGCTGAGGAATCTTTCAAAGTCTGTACTTTGCCAGGATTCAGTTTTAATAGCCCCAGATTTTGAGAAAGAATTAATCTTGAAAACTGATGCACCTGGTATGAGCTTGGGTATGATCTTATCACAGATGGTGGGAAATGCAGAGCATTCCATCCTGTTTCTTAACAGAAATGTACTGCCTTGAGAGCAGAACTTCTCTGTGGTGGAGAATGAATGTCTCTCCATAAAATGGACAACAGAACCCTTCAGATATTATTTACTAGGAAGACAATTCTCTCTGGGATCAGACTATTCTCCACTAAAATTGATGCATCAGAAAAAGGAGAACAGCAGAGTAAAAGATGGTTCCTGTCCCTACATTCTTTCAACTTCAAAATACTCCACAAAGCTGAAACTCAACATGACAATGAGGAATACACTGCTTCTCAGTGTTGGTTCTGCAAAGCTCTCTTTCCCTAGTAAGACTGCAGGGGTTAATTTTGCTGCTCATTTAATTAGCTGCACTTGTGCAACCCCTGATTTAAGATTGCTCCCGGATTATTGGAGGGACTGCTAATGGCCTGATTGTTTGCAGTTTTATCTGACCTGGAGAAAGAAACACAGTGAGATAGCAACATGTGAATTATGACAGCTTGGAGCAGAGTGTAGACCTGGAAATCGGAAGACTGTACAGGCCAGTGATTTTTAACAAACTATTGGTCTGTTTGTTTTTCTTCACACAGGTTTACCTGGATAAGTGCCGGTTAGTGGTAAAACTGTTTATTAGTTAAGGTAATGCTTCAGTAAAAGCTAGGCCTATAATTGTCTTTGATTTGTTTTGGTTTGTTATTTTTGTATAACTGGTAAAATTTTAGTAAAAGCTAGGAAAAGTATATACACTTATATTGTGGTACTCCATTAAAGTGCCTGAAACCCAGCACAAATCCTAAGGTGACTGATGAGACTGAGAATGGAATATGTGGGATGGCTGTTTCTTTTCCAGAAGAATTAGTATAAAATAGGCCCTTCACTGCATCCCAGAACCTCTATGAATCAGGCCCAGTGTCATGTAATAACATTGTTACCACAGCTTTCACACATACATAATACGTAGAATGGATGTCAGTGCTTGGTATGAGAGTCTAACCAACATGAAGCCTTGTAGCATATGTCACAGATTTTCTCCCTTTTCAAACTGAAACACGAGTGCAAATTTAACCTCTAATGCATTATTCAGGGTTTATTGATTTGAAGTGGCTGAATGGTATCACCAGTGTTAAAAGCATAGTGTCAGATGAGAGGCATTAATTTTTCACGCCCTTAGTTATGACTGATCTTAATTATTCAAGCAGGGAAGATGCAGACGCAAACACTAATGAGAATTCAGTTCTATTTCAGAATATTCTTTATTATAAAAGGTGGATAGGCCTCTTCTCATACATCCATGAAATAATCACTGCAGAAGAAACAACAAAGCAATGCATAATTATTAATCATTAAAATACAAATATTATAACCTGCAGAAGTTAAGGGTTCCGTACTGGTTTGTATTTTATTTCTATTTTTTAGTTTGTCTACATTAGTCAAATCCATATTTCTTTGCACTAATATTGCTTCTTAATATGTCATGGTACAAATTTTCTTATGTGTATTTATTATAAAGTTTTTTTAATAACAATACTATAGCCCCAATAATTGATCTAATTTGCAATAACTTGTATGTATTAGGATTTTTAATCTTATATATTTTTAATGATTTTTGCAAAAAAAAAAATATTATTATATTATTGTCCTCATTAAATTGGAAGGATAATATTACCTATTTACTCCCTAGTTAAATCAGTCCAATTAAAGTGATAAAAAGGGTCATCTGACAGGTCACAGCCAGGCTTGTTTACAGCAGCCCTTCTCAAAAATAAACCTTACTTATATTGAGCCTCACCTTCAGAGTCAAGTTGGCAGCACAAAGATTCAATAAGCACATTATGCCACAATAAAATAAAATATCAGAAAAAAAAATATGTTGGTATCTATCTGTCTAGAAAGGGTTACAAAGCCACATCTAATGTTCTGGGACTCAACCAAACCACTGTTGGAGAAATAGAGAACACTTGGAAAAGTAGTGAATCTTCCAAGATGTGGCTAGCCTGCCAAAATGTCTCCAAGGGTTCAACGTGACATCAAGGAAGTCACAAATGATCCTTTACAGCATCCAAGAAACTGCAAGCTTTTCTTGTGCAGCTAAGGTCATGTAGAGAACCCAGCTACATACAAGAGTAGCAAGATGGAAACCAGTGCTTATCAAAAGAACACAAATTATCATCTCTCATTTGACAAAAAGCATCTGGATGATCCCCAAAACAGAGCATTCCTCAGTAAGAACAAGTAAGAAGATCATATCAACTATCAAACATGGTGGTGGTAGTATGATGGTGTGAGGATGCTTTGCTGCTTCAGGACCTGGACAATTTGCCATAACTGAAGGAACCTTGAATTCTGTTCTGTATGAGAAAATTATTAAGGATAATGTCTGGTCATCCGTCTGTGAGGTGAAACATAGCTGACGATCCAAAACACAAAAGCAAGTCCACATCACAACTGGTGAAAAAATGCTAGTGGCCTAGTCAAAGATGCTGCAGGACCTGAAACAAACTGTTCATAGTGAACACCTACTGATGATTCTAAATTAAAACAGTTCTATGAGGAAGAATAGGGCTACAATTCATGCAAAGTGGTGTGAAAGACTGATATTGAAATATAGAAAGTGTTTTGTTACATTCATTGGACATAAAGGTGGGGCAATGAGTTATTAAGTGTAAGAGGACAATAACTTTTTCCACACAGGGGATATTAATGCTCCAGTACATAAGAAAATGTGGTATTTGTTTACTTTGATTCACTTTATCTAATATTACATTTTGTCTAAAGATCTAAAAACATTCAATGTGACAAAAATGCAATAGCAGAGTAAATCTTAATAAAGTATAATAATAAAATAATAAGCACCATAATAATAAAATCTGGAAGTGGCAAATACTTTTTAACGGCACTATACATCTAATATCAGAAATTAGCTCTTTACTCATGCTTTGTTGTTGCACAGTCATTCAGTCATGTCTGACTCAATGTGACCCTATTGACCACAGCACTTCAGCCAAATTTGTCAGATAATGCCCCTCTGAGATCCATCAACCTCACAGTCATTGCTTCAATGACTGCAGAGAATCCTGTCTTCTTATGATAAGGCCAAAATATTTGAGCTTTAACCTCATGATCATAGCATCCAATAAACAGTTTGACTTGATTTCCTGTAGTATAGATTGACTGGATCTTCTTGCAGTCCAAGGAATGCTAATCAATATTCTTCAACACCACAATTCAAAGGCGTAAATGTTACTGTGCTCAGAATTCTTTTTGGTATCACGTGCGTATGTTACTACTGGGAATGCCATAGTTCTAACTATATAGACCTTTGTTGATAGTTATATACTTTACTTTTTAATAGCTTATCCAGATTTGCCATAGTTTTTCAACCCAGAAGCAAACATCTTTCAATTTCATGGCTGCAGTCTCCATCTGAAGAGATATTGGAGCCCAGGAAAATACAATCTGTCACTGCCTCCTCTTCTTACCCATCTATTTGACAGGAACTGAGGGCCCTATTAAATTCTCCCTCGTAGTTCTCTCGGTGCTCGCAAAAGGCAGTTTTCCTGCTGTTTGCGAGTACCGAATCTCTCACAGCCTGCTTTACGATATGACTGCGAGAAAATGGCCGAGAATAGGCTCCGAGAGAGCTACGTAGCCTTAAATCTATGCACGAGTCTCGCATATCGTAAGAATCCCTACGTGGACAAAAAGTCCACGCAAGGGATCCGAAAGCCTCTACGTGCTGCCTCGGAACAGCCCGAGACAGCAGTGTGAGGCTCCCCCCTGCACCCTATACACATCCCCATGCTGCAGGGGTCTCTATCGGGACCCCTGCAGCACCCCCACATTAACCCCTTGCAGCGGGGGTCCCCGATCTGCATAGATCAGGCCCCCCGCTGCATTTAAAACTTTTAAATTCCCCGCCGCGGCTCCTTAAAGGGACCGCGGCACACTATTACCCAATCCCGGCCGCGGCACTTAAAATTAACCCCCCTATATGCTGGGGGTCCCCATCGGGACCCCCGAAGTGTCCCCACATAAACCCCCTGCAGCGGTGGGCCCCGATCGGCACCGATCGTGACCCTGCTGCAATTCAATTTTAAATTTCCCGCCTCGCGGGTCCTCAAAGGACCGTAAAGGTCCTGAAAGGACTCGCACTAAAAATATTAACCCCAGGCAACTATAATTACCCCATTAACTCATGGTGGTCAATCCAGACCACCATAAGGCTCTAATTAACCCATTAACTCATGGTGGTCAATCCAGACCACCATAAGGCTCTAATTAACCCATTAACTCATGGTGGTCTATACAGACCACCATAAGGCCTAAATTAACCCATTAACTCATGATGGTCAATACAGACCACCATAAGGCTCTATTTAACCCATTAACTCATGGTGGTCAATACAGACCACCATAAGGCCTAAATTAACCCATTAACTCATGATGGTCAATCCAGACCACCATAAGGCTCTAATTAACCCATTAACTCATGGTGGTCTATACAGACCACCATAAGGTCTAAATTAACCCATTAACTCATGATGGTCAATCCAGACCACCATAAGGCTCTATTTAACCCATTAACTCATGGTGGTCAATCCAGACCACCATAAGGCTCTAATTAACCCATTAACTCATGGTGGTCTATACAGACCACCATAAGGCCTAAATTAACCCATTAACTCATGATGGTCAATACAGACCACCATAAGGCTCTATTTAACCCATTAACTCATGGTGGTCAATACAGACCACCATAAGGCCTAAATTAACCCATTAACTCATGATGGTCAATCCAGAACACCATAAGGCTCTAATTAACCCATTAACTCATGGTGGTCTATACAGACCACCATAAGGCCTAAATTAACCCATTAACTCATGATGGTCAATCCAGACCACCATAAGGCTCTATTTAACCCATTAACTCATGGTGGTCAATCCAGACCACCATAAGGCTCTATTTAACCCCATCAGTACCATAAGGGTATATTATTACCATTATGGGCCTGTTACAACCCAACATTAACCACATAAGTGCCATGATGGTCCTCAAGGACCATCATGACACTAACTACAAACACTACACTATAACCCCCAATAAACCATTTAATCTAAACTAACCCCCCTCTACACTAATCTATTAACACTTACACTACCTACCTACACTACCTACCCCCTAATAAACCTTCCCACTACTCTAATTACAAAAAATAAAAAACCTACAGCACAGAAAACAAAAAACCTACAGTACAAAAAACAAAAAAACCTACAGTACAGAAAACAAAAAACAATTACAACCCCACCCCCCACTACAGAAAACAAAAAAATACATTACAACCCCACCCCCCACTACAGAAAATAAAAAAATTACACACCTGAAAAGGAAAGACAGATAAACACAATACAATACATACATATAATACATTACATACATTACATACAATACATGACATTACATATAATATATTAAATATAATATATTACATATAATATATTACATATAATACATTACATACATTACATACAATACATGACATTACATACATTACATATAATATATTAAATATAATATATTACATATAATATATTACATATAATATATTACATATAGTCCTAATCAAATACCCCCTATCTATCTAACATACAATCTATTTAATTTAAAATAAATCCTAACTATATCAAATACATCCCCCTATCTATCTAATATACAAAAAATCCTAACTACATACACAGACCATTATTCTAAAGTAAAATAAAATAATTACAGTCCTAACTACATACACAGACCCTAATTCTAAGCTAAAATCAATAAATTAAGACCACTTACCTTTAAGATGTTGCTTCAGATCACTAACCTATGGGTCAAACAAAAAATAAAAATTAGTACAAAACATTAACATCAAATAAATAAACATTCTATACATTCTAAATATTCAACTCACCTTTACAGCATGTCCAGTCACTGTTTAGCTCTTCCGGCGCGGCCCTGTTAAAAAAAAAACACAATACATGAATACATGAATACAATATATAAACAATAAATAAAATACACAAATAAACATCTAAATATACATTTCACTTACCTACCCGCGATGTCCCCGGCCTTCTCTCCTTCAGCCCCGGCTGGGCCGCGGAACCATTCGCACTCTAAAAAAAAAAAAGAAAAAAAACTAACGGAGGTCTGCACTGGCAGACCTCCCCGACGCTACTGAACCTCCCGGAGTCGTTTCCGGGAGGAAATTGGCATTGGCGGCTTGTGATTGGCTGAAAAAGCTGTCTATCAATTTCAGCCAATCAAAAGTCATCAATGTGTGAGCCAATCAGGATGGGATACACCCCAATATCCCACCCTGATTGGCTTAAACACTTGTCTATCTTTCTGGGAACCAATCACAACGCTCAGATGCCTTCAGCCAATCACTATGGGATACACCCCCACGGAGTGATTGGTAGAAGACATCTGCGCATCCTGATTGGCTCCTACATTGACGACTTTTGATTGGCTGACAGCTTTTTCAGCCAATCACAAGCCGACAATGCCAATTTCCTCCCGGAAACGACTCCGGGAGGTTCAGTAGCGTCGGGGAGGTCTGCCAGTGCAGACCTCCGTTAGTTTTTTTTTTTTTTTTTTTTTAGAGCGCGGATGGTTCCGCGGCCCAGCCGGGGCTGAAGGAGAGAAGGCCGGGGACATCGCGGGGAGGTAAGTTAAATGTATATTTAGATGTTTATTTGTGTATTTTATTTATTGTTTATATATTGTATTCATGTATTCATGTATTGTGTTTTTTTTTTTAACAGGGCCGCGCCGGAAGAGCTAAACAGTGACTGGACATGCTGTAAAGGTGAGTTGAATATTTAGAATGTATAGAATGTTTATTTATTTGATGTTAATGTTTTGTACTAATTTTTATTTTTTGTTTGACCCATAGGTTAGTGATCTGAAGCAACATCTTAAAGTGGTCTTAATTTATTGATTTTAGCTTAGAATAAGGGTCTGTGTATGTAGTTAGGATTTTTTGTATATTAGATAGATAGGGGGATGTATTTGATATAGTTAGGATTTATTTTAAATTAAATAGATTGTATGTTAGATAGATAGGGGGTATTTGATTAGGACTATATGTAATATATTATATGTAATATATTATATGTAATATATTATATGTAATACATTATATGTAATGTATGTAATGTCATGTATTGTATGTAATGTATGTAATGTATTATATGTAATATATTATATGTAATATATAATATTTAATATATTATATTTAATGTATGTAATGTCATGTATTGTATGTAATGTATGTAATGTATTATATGTAATATATTATATGTAATATATTATATTTAATATATTATATTTAATGTATGTAATGTCATGTATTGTATGTAATGTATGTAATGTATTATATGTAATATATTATATGTAATATATTATATTTAATATATTATATTTAATGTATGTAATGTCATGTATTGTATGTAATGTATGTAATGTATTATATGTAATATATTATATTTAATATATTATATTTAATGTATGTAATGTCATGTATTGTATGTAATGTATGTAATGTATTATATGTAATATATTATATTTAATATATTATATTTAATGTATGTAATGTCATGTATTGTATGTAATGTATGTAATGTATTATATGTATGTATTGTATTGTGTTTATCTGTCTTTCCTTTTCAGGTGTGTAATTTTTTTATTTTCTGTAGTGGGGGGTGGGGTTGTAATGTATTTTTTTGTTTTCTGTAGTGGGGGGTGGGGTTGTAATTTTTATTTTTTCTGTACTGTAGGTTTTTTGTTTTCTGTGCTGTAGGTTTATTGTTTTTTGTAATTAGAGTGTTGGGGAGGTTTATTAGGGGGTAGGTAGTGTAGGTAGGTAGTGTAAGTGTTAATAGATTAGTGTAGAGGGGGGTTAGTTTAGATTAAATGGTTTATTGGGGGTTATAGTGTAGTGTTTGTAGTTAGTGTCATGATGGTCCTTGAGGACCATCATGGCACTTATGTGGTTAATGTTGGGTTGTAACAGGCCCATAATGGTAATAATATACCCTTATGGGACTGATGGGGTTAAATAGAGCCTTATGGTGGTCTGTATTGACCATCATGAGTTAATGGGTTAATTTAGGCCTTATGGTGGTCTGTATTGACCACCATGAGTTAATGGGTTAATTTAGGCCTTATGGTGGTCTGTATTGACCACCATGAGTTAATGGGTTAATTAGAGCCTTATGGTGGTCTGGATTGACCATCATGAGTTAATGGGTTAATTTAGGCCTTATGGTGGTCTGTATTGACCACCATGAGTTAATGGGTTAATTAGAGCCTTATGGTGGTCTGTATTGACCACCATGAGTTAATGGGTTAATTAGAGCCTTATGGTGGTCTGTATTGACCACCATGAGTTAATGGGTTAATTTAGGCCTTATGGTGGTCTGGATTGACCATCATGAGTTAATGGGTTAATTTAGGCCTTATGGTGGTCTGGATTGACCACCATGAGTTAATGGGTTAATTAGAGCCTTATGGTGGTCTGTATTGACCACCATGAGTTAATGGGTTAATTTAGGCCTTATGGTGGTCTGGATTGACCACCATGAGTTAATGGGTTAATTAGAGCCTTATGGTGGTCTGGATTGACCATCATGAGTTAATGGGTTAATTTAGGCCTTATGGTGGTCTGTATTGACCACCATGAGTTAATGGGTTAATTAGAGCCTTATGGTGGTCTGTATTGACCACCATGAGTTAATGGGTTAATTTAGGCCTTATGGTGGTCTGGATTGACCATCATGAGTTAATGGGTTAATTTAGGCCTTATGGTGGTCTGGATTGACCACCATGAGTTAATGGGTTAATTAGAGCCTTATGGTGGTCTGTATTGACCACCATGAGTTAATGGGTTAATTAGAGCCTTATGGTGGTCTGTATTGACCACCATGAGTTAATGGGTTAATTTAGGCCTTATGGTGGTCTGGATTGACCATCATGAGTTAATGGGTTAATTTAGGCCTTATGGTGGTCTGGATTGACCACCATGAGTTAATGGGTTAATTAGAGCCTTATGGTGGTCTGTATTGACTACCATGAGTTAATGGGTTAATTAGAGCCTTATGGTGGTCTGTATTGACCACCATGAGTTAATGGGTTAATTTAGGCCTTATGGTGGTCTGGATTGACCATCATGAGTTAATGGGGTAGTTATAGTTGCCTGGGGTTAATATTTTTAGTGCGAGTCCTTTCAGGACCTTTACGGTCCTTTGAGGACCCGCGAGGCGGGAAATTTAAAATTGAATTGCAGCAGGGTCACGATCGGTGCCGATCGGGGCCCCCCCGCAGCAGGGGTTTTATATGGGGACACTTCGGGGGTCCCGATGGGGACCCCCAGCATAGAGGGGGGTTAATTTTAAGTGCCGCGGCCGGGATTGGGTAATAGTGTGCCGCGGTCCCTTTAAGGAGCCGCGGCGGGGAATTTAAAAGTTTTAAATGCAGCGGAGGGCCTGATCTATGCAGATCGGGGACCCCCCCTGCAATGGGTTTATGTGGGGACACTTCGGGGGTCCCGATGGGGACCCCCAGCATAGAGGGGGGTTAATTTTAAGTGCCGCGGCCGGGATTGGGTAATAGTGTGCCGCGGTCCCTTTAAGGAGCCGCGGCGGGGAATTTAAATGTTTTAAATGCAGCGGGGGCCTGATCGGTGCCGATCGGGGACCCCCGCTGCAAGGGGTTAAGGTGTGGGGGCTGCGGGGGTTCCTATGGACCCCTGCAGCAAGGTGTTCATGTGAGGACACTTCGGGGGTCCCGACAGGGACCCCCGCATTGAGGGGGGGTTCATTTTAGGTGCCTAGGGGGGGGTTTGGAGTACCCCCCACGGCAGGGCTTATGTGGGGGACTGCCGCGGAGGTCCCTTTTAGGACCCCCGCAGCACTTGATGAGGAGTGGGAGCCTGCGATATCATCTCGCAGGCTGTCACTCCTCATGTACATTTACGCAGTGTAGATACGTACGGGCCTGCTGCGTAGCTCATTCGTTGCTCGCAGCAGGGGTAATTTAATAGCATTGTAAGTTAGAGAAACTTTGCAGTACGTAGGGCTTAAGTAGAAGCCTCTTATTTACGAGGCTGGAATTTAATGAGGCCCTGAGATTGCTGTTTGCCATGATCTTTGTCTTTTTAACATTGAGCAGCAGGCCAGCTTTTGCAATCTTTTCTTTCACCCTCATTAATAAGTCTGTTAGTTCCTCCTCACTTTCAGCCATCAGAGTAGTATCATCCACATCTCTGAGGTTGTTGATATTTTTTTCCAGCAATATTGATTCTGGCTTTTTGGATTCATCTAGTCCAGCCTTACGCATGATGTATAAGTCGAATAAATAAGGTGACAATATACAACCTTTTTGCACTCTTTTCCCTATCTTGAACCATTCGGTTGTTCCATGTTCTGTTCTTGGTCCTACACGGTTTCCTCTCATGGTTAACACAGGGTTAATCGTTCGTTAACTTTGTGTGTTTTTATTATATGGTATTTAGCAAGGTATTTAAGTCAGTAAAGGTGATTGGAAAAATAAGCTTTCACAAAGTAACAGGGAACAGCTGTCACTATTTTTTTTCTGTCTGATGGATCCATAAAAGTAATGTGTATGCAATGCCTTTTTCTGAGTCTATTTTCTTAGAGCTGTTTCTGTTCTAAAAATAAGCTTTTTATACAGCCCAAATGTTCCACTTATCTTGATACTGCAACCAAAATTATTCACTCACGAAATTGCATTCACCGAAAAAAAAAAACAAGCAAACAAAACATTTTGCCGCATCAAAATTAGCCTAGGCTTCATAGTTAGTTTCAAATTAAACATACAAAGGCTAAACTAAACTGACACTCATAACTAAGCTATCATTACTCTAAAGGAACACTGTATTGCACTAACAATAGGAGCCATATGTTTTATTTAGAGATTGGGAATTAATAAATTCATATTCAGTTATACTGTATATAAAACAATATTCAAAATTAAACTTTTTTTTAAAGATCAGATACAGCTATTGCCATCATTACATCAATGGGGCAGGTGGCTAGCAGACAGTGATAAGTATTCAGGCACAAGATTGTATCAGCACAATGCTTCTCATTTGCTGGAGAATAGTTTAGTTCCAGTGATCTTTCACTGCCACCAGTCTTTTGCTGGAGATGGTCTATGCATGATTGTCTGCCGTCGTGTAACAAAATCTGATCTGGTGGTATCAACTGTAGTCAAGTGGTCTAGACGTAGTACATAACTTCTCTGTAAAGCTCCATAAATTGGCTTTACGTAGCACCCTGACCAAGGCCCCTATTAAATTCCAAGAGCACAGTTGCCTTTATACAGCACGTAATTCTGCAGGCTTGAAATTTGCAACAGTTACAGAGCGATTAAATTGCACAATGGCCGAAAGCCAAAACGGCAAACCATGTAACCTGTAAGTAGCATTTCAGGGCATGATCATGATCAATTAAGCAAGCCTATAACTACCGATTTAGAAGCAGCCAATAGTAATTAAGACCATCATCATGACGTCAGTAAAACATGGAGGTTAAACCACAATCAATTAGTGTTTAGAATTCTGATTTGTGATGGTACTCGCAATCCAGAAATGTTGCAATATAAAAAAAATCAATAAATCTACTATTCTAGTCCATGCAAGTTCACTGATATGTATATTGCCGGGTTCGATATAAACGGAAATAGCACATAAAAAAATATTTATTGTTTCGTAAATTTGTGAGCTTGAGACTGTTAATTAATTCTAATGTTTTTCATCGCTTTCCCATTATTTTAAAGTGCAGTATTGATTTTTTTTATTTTCTTTCACAGTGCTACGAACCCCCTTGCGAGTCCTCTCTAGTACTCATCGGCTTTTTGGCTACATTTGCCATTTACAGGTGTGAAAGCAATTGCAGGCTTGAGGAATTGTAGCAATTTAATAGCGATTTGCAATTTTAGCAATCAAAGACTTGACAGATCAAAGGCTTAGCTGGGTTGGAGTTACGATTTTGACTTTTGATTTTCAGCCTGTAACCCGCAGATTGATTGCGCGTAGCTAAAAGAGGCTAATTTAAAAGCAGTAACTTTTGCAGGCCACATTATGGGCTCCAGTAACTACAATTTGGATAATTTAATAGGGGGCACAAGTCTGGCTAAAAGAGATCTTGACATTGTTGTAAATATAGAGCCCGATTCAATTCCAAACGGTCATCTCGAATTCCAGCGCTATTCAATTGAGCAAGGGGTGCAAGTTACAGGCCGAGGCCTCACGCTCATAAACCCCTTCTGTGGCCGCAAACTGTTAATGGGCCGTCCGAGATGCGATCCGCTTTTACGATCCAATCACGGTTAATGGGCTGTCCGAGATGCGATCCGCTTTTACGATCCAATAGAAAGCGTTCTAGCCGCAGATGAGTAACAGAGAGATATTATAAAGTTGAGTTCCATCTGCCTATGCATTGACTGAGTTGTATTTTCTTCCAAAGTAGCACGCAGGTCCCGTTGGAGAGTAGGCGAGTTCTGAGGGCAGTATATTACGGATTTGTTTATTTCTATTCATCTACTTAAGAATTTAAACTTAATCCTTGATTACACATATTTGCAGATTACACATGATAGCAATACACATAAATTAAATTACACACATATATACACATAGAGCTAGGTTACTCTACACACCCCACACCCCATCCCCCAACAGTTAATAAATACACATAATACACACTTTTTTTTTTCTTCATACATATACATATACAGAAACACTTATTTTTATTTATCCTTATATTATTTTGGGGATTTAAATGGAGGGAGGCGAGAGGAGAGGACAGGAGTGGAGAGGCCGGGAGGGGGAGATGAGTAGAGGCAAGGAGGAGAGAGAGGAGAGAAAGGTGGTCCTGGGGAGTGGTGGGTGAGAGGAGGAGGTGAGGAGTGGTGGACGAGAGGAGGAGGAGGTTGAGGAGTTGGAGGAGGAAGTGGCGGAGGTGGAGGGAGAAGGAGGTGGCGAAGGTGGAGGAAGAGGAGGTGGCAGAGAAGGAGGGTGGTGGAGTAGTGGTGGAGAGGGGAGGAGAGGAGGAGAGTGGAGAGGAGGAGGTGGGTGGTGGCAGGGCGGCCCTAGCAAGAGGCACATCTAGGCCAGGGACAGAAGGGGAGGGGCCTGATCCAGGGGGGTAGTTCGGGGGAGGGGCAGTCCTCAGGGACAGATGAGGGAGCTCAGGATCCCCGTCCACAAGGGGGAGGGCAAGAGGCTAAGGGCAAGCACAGGGCCCATAAAAACACGCACCAGGAGAATGTGGTCCTCGTTGGTGATCCTTGCAGGGTGGAGGGAAGTCAGGAGGTAGCGACCGAGGTAACAGCAGTGAGCACAGCGCAAAGGGATGTGAGGTCCGTCAAACACTGTTCGGATTACATCAGGGCCAAGGTGAGGAGGATGATGGCCAAGGAGGCCAAGCAAGCTGCAGCACCAAGTGGTGGCCTCCAAGTGACTGTGCGCTACAACAAGTGGGAGAGGGTGGACAAGGACATTCTGAGACAGGTGCCCGCCATGGGAGCTTCAGGCCTGATGGCCCAGCAGGATCCAGCCTCCATGTCAGGTGAATATCACATACACCAACATGCACATTACACACACATGTACATTACACACACAACACATGTCCATGCTGACCAACAAGGACATGTCAGCTCTATGGAATTAACAAGGGATAGATGGATGCGTCATTAAATCCATGAAGCTGGATTTAACAGTAATCAACCAATAGAGAGTCCATGTATTGGTGTGCCCAATGCAGCATATGCAGTTACAGACCACAGCACACCCCCATGGAGCGAGGCTCCAGACACGCACCAGACCCTTCCCCCTGGGCCACCACCACCGCCGCCACCTCCTCACCAGGCCATGCCCCAGGGACCTCCATCCCCACCACCAAGCCAGGCTGCGCAGGTGGAGATGCTGGCCATCATGCACAAGCAGATGGAGTGTCTCCGTGTGATCCAGGCCAGCATCTCCATCAATCATGCAGAGGTCATGCGCAGCCTGGCCAGGCGCAATAGGGAGGAAAGGAGGCACCACCTAATGACTGAATCATACCTGTCCGGGCTGCTCACGAGGGGGCGCACCAGAGCACATTTCAACACCTGACTATGGACGCCTTGAGCAGCACTCTGGTCCACAGCCGCGCCTCCTCCAACCAGGAGGCCTCGCCCACCCATTCGCAGCCCGGCCGCTCCTTTCCTCCCTCCATGCCTCCGCAAATGCCAGCACCACTACCACTGCTATTGCCATTGCCTCCTAATGGGGGTGCCTCCCCCTGCCCACCCAAGCCACCACCACCACCACCAAGGAGATGGCGGCCGGCCACAGGGGATTGGGCCCTGTGGCTAGGCAGAGGAGGACCTAGGGGCTGCACATCTGTTTGTGCCTTCTCAACAGCACTCTTCAGTGAGAATCAATTGGTCCAAATGTTAACATAATCTAGCCTGGCTTCAGAGTCTTGGATCTTGGCCTATATGATGGTGATATTTTGTATGCAGATAGCTACCTCCCATCACATGGTCCATGGTTCTCTTCTCTGTGGACACGTAGGGTTCTGTATAACATTTCACCAACTGATGGTCACTGAGGAATGCTGTTGAGATGCTGCAGTCCCTACATTTTTTAAGGCCTTCTTTTGTAGGTGTTATGTTTTTGCTTTGTTTTGTTTTAGGTACAATTCAGGTCCATGAAGGCATCTTCTGCATCTGCAAGCATTGTGAAGGAAATGTGTGAGGTTTAAGATTTTCACAATGCCTCTCAGGTAGACATTTCTTCAATGACAGCCCTGCCCCAATTAACATGTAGCTCCCACAATTTTAAAGCTATCATATAGCCAGATATCTAAGACATGACTATTGTTAGCTTAAATGTAGACTAATACCACAATGGCGGAGGATCATGACCTCAATATCAGTCTGAGAACATATCCTTGGGTCTGATGTAAGTAACATTGAATCTGGCTGCTGACCTTTTTATCCTATCCATGTTAATGGGTATTTTCCCCTATTGCTGATATCATGAGTATCATTTAACACTAGCGACTTGCCAGTCAAAAATGACGGCAATCAAATTTGAAGCCATGTCAATGCCGTTTGCCACACAATGTAAGGCTTTTGTTCCTCTGAGGACCTTCAGCACTCATTCCGAGCCTCTCCCCTCGTGTACTTCAAGTTTCCTCCTTTGCAATGATCACCTTTAGAACAGTGAAATAATAAATTAATATGAGTTAATAAATTAATATACTTTACCTATTTATATTTAATATGCAGAAATTAATATCCTGAAGAGCTAACAATCTCTTTGGATTTTCCTGCATCAGAAAATGTACAGTTGGACTGTTGATCACCTGAGGAGAAAGTGTCAGCAATGTGCCAAGTGTGCAGTGTGAATAGGCTGCGTGCGTGAGGCCAAACTGTTTGTGTAGGCGGGTAAAGCTCCATTTTAGAATTGTAATGGTATTATTTGCAACTTAGTGTTGTAAAATGGTGGCTTTTTTTCTATGTGTTACTTGGCTCGCAAGCATTTTCTGTCCGTTGTCATGGTATATTTTGTATCTCCTACATTCCTGGCTAATGCGTATGTACCTGGCAGTGATTTGCGCACCTTAGTCTCCTTTAGCCTCATTTTCATTTTTTCGCCCCGCCATTTGTTTCTCGCTTAGACGATTTTTGAGAGCCGAAAGTCAGCAAATTCGGCTTAAATTCACGTTCAAACTCACTCCCAGACGTCTTGGCTGTCCCCCTATGCTGTGCGTGAGTTTTTTTTTTTTTATTTTATTATTTGCTTTTTTTGTGTTTTTTGATTTGCGCGGTTCGGGCATTAACTTCGTATTTTTCTGAGATCAAATTTTGTTTGCGAATGGTTTCCGACCTTGCAAGTCCTGCATACCTCAACTGCTTGCAGCCTGAGGCAATGCTGCGTTTCCTAACTGCTTTGAGGCTAAGTCCTGCATGTTTCAATGCCTCAATTGCTCGCCTAGATTTGCGAGGCTCTCAGGAGTGCCTTGGGCGCTTATTTCTGTTTAGGTCCTGCGTTTTTCAATGCCTCAATGGCATGCCTCGCTTTGTCCTCCGATCTCGGGAAGGCTTCTCGGGAGGCTCTCAAGCGTGACGAATTACAGTTTGACAACTATTATATGTGATGTGCTAACACCTGTATAGCTAATGAATGTGATGTCAATGTTGATGAACAAAATTATATTTCAAAGGTGATAGTACACCTTGACCACAACGCTGGTCACAGCTAAATTATTGTGAGATGACACATCATTAACATGACCTGTGAGTTATCCTGAGAACTAGCTAATAGTTAGTAATGCTTGCAGATGGGGATTAGGTGAGTTGATATATTGTTAGTTGCAGTATTTAGCACTGTACTGTAAATGCATGTTTTTTTTATTTGTATCCTCCTCCACTTTTTTTTTTTTACCACTTTTTTTTTAGATTTTTGTTTTGTATGTGTGAAACTGGATTGGATTACACAATCCAGAGGTTTAAGCATCTGTTTCATTGAGCAGATCTAGATAAGTTGCAAGTACTATGCACTCTAATGGTTTCTTCAATTAAATTGAGTGATTTCTGATGATCCTTTTTTTCATCCGATTCTAGTTACAGTGGTGTAGTGACCACATGTGACCCTGGTAGATGCTATGCATCATGCATATTCTAAACTAGGATATTACCCCCTTTAGGTATCCACTTTTTAGCAACAATAGCCTTTTGCTCTCCCAACATCCACCCACACCACACCCATGATACCCATTTCTGAATGTGCTCTGTGTATGAAATAAAGCGTTGTTATACCATTTTCACTGTCTCATTGTGTTTGCAATGGTTGGCGTTTTGGGACATCCACATACATCACATTTGTATCACATTCCTATATCAGTAAACTAATGAGACCTAGTTACTATGCAATAGGTTAATACATGTAATAGCAATAATAGCATGAGATATCATATAATAATATATAATAATAAACACATTCAATTTGGGATACTGTGGAGTATCAACATTCCCCTGAAGACCTGATAAGAATATGACAGGTGATGATGTGAATTGATTGGTAGCACAACACTTAATGGGAGATCAATAAATGATAATGGGTATACATCTTGGCACATGGCCACCAGCAATGGCGTGGGACTTTCCAGGATGGGTGTAGTGAAGATTATCACTGATGGAGCTGAGTTGGCTGTTTCTCCACATGCCTCTGCACAGCCTCCATGTGTTTTTGCAGCCCTTCCTGATGGGTTAGAGTAGATTAGTATGGTGTATGTTCCCCTGGTGCCCTTCAGAATTGCTAAGTGGTGGTGGTGACCGGGCTTGTGTACCTGAATGAAGCTGTGAGCTATACCATGTAGGGCCACTGTAGGTGGGACATAGCAGAGAGGTCAGACAAGTCACAGTCCATTAGAGAAGGAACTGGCAGCCCACTCCAGTATCTTTGGCATGCAAACCTTGTGGATAAGCAGAGACAAAGACATAAGTAAGTGTGTTAAAGTCCATAGGATCACAGAGAGTAGGCACAACACTATATGTCATATAAGTAATTTGGCCACTATTTGTTTTCCCATTGTAGATGTGATGAGTGAGATGTATATGATATGATCTTTGTATTTTTAGGGTCCACATTAGAGCCTCTGTGAGTTAGAAAGGGTTAATTAGGCAGCCATTTTCATGTATTTGTCTTGCAATTTAATGTACACTTAAAAACATGTTGAAATACTTTTTGAATTTTTGAAATAGGTGCCTTTTTCATAGAAAAAATCATAAATAAAGTGTCTGTTTAAATGAGAATCTGGCAAGCTCCCCAGGCAGACTGACAGCAAGAGCTTGATTTAACCCTTCCCAAATTCATCTGTGCAGGGAAATGACTATTGAAAACTCCTAAATATGTTACTTGTGGTTTAACTGATGGCTTATTAAATTCCTGAATACAGAGAAAAACCATAAATCTTGGGTTCACTAGAGCTTGCACTGGTTGGTGTCGGCATGTGTTGTTAATCATGGAACAGTCAATAGCTGTTATTAGTGTAATAAAAAAAAAAAAGCAATAAATCATTGTAACATAGAATCTTGAGCTCTTTCATACCATGAAGAGCATTTATAGTAAGGTAAATTAACCTCTAAGTAGAGAAACAGTAAATTTTGAAGCCTCGGCTGAACCCTGCAGGCATCCATACTTTCTTGAGATTGTGAGTATCATGACCCAGAGGGGAGGGGATCATGCTCACCCCAAAACCTATTGCCTTCTGCGACAGGAATCCCCCCAGTTTTGTGAGAGTTTAGGTTAACTGAGCAACCAGCATGCCAATTCCGATCACCACCACCAGTCAAGGAGTTCAGGAAAATAGGATTACAGGATTAGCCCAAATTCCTTTTCATTAGGAACCCAACAAAATTTCAGGATACAAAAATATTAAAGAGCCTTTCCTCTAAAATGACACACACACAGTGTTTATACATATTCAAACAGAGAAAACTTTATTGGCAACAAGGGAACATATTTGCCCAGTACAATACCTTCAGCAAATAAACCATTGACCTACATAGTAGTGTCTTCCCTGACCCACGTCATATCACATTACTAGGATGAGGTTATAGTCATTCATTATCCCTCTCCAGGTCAGGAGCCTGGATGGCTAATAGATTAATCCATTCTATTGTCCTGCTTGCTCTCTATCACTCTACAAGGGGAAATGAGTCCTAACAATAGCAGAGACAGACGGTCTGAACTGGTATATGTCCCTTTAAACTAGTAACAAGTCCGGCATCACCTGATTCTGGTCTATAACCCATACTCTATTGAACCTACCATGTCAACCATCTTGTACAATGCAATAATGACAGAAGTTCCATTTCTTCAATAAACCAAAACAAACACTAACAACCCACAAATTCCCATAGTCCATATGGTTGTGACAGCCATGAAAGAAAGTGTGCGTGTTAGAGGGGCTTTCTTGTGAGCAGAGCTTACATCTATTAGTGCAAACGTATTGCTTCAAATCATGTGTGGGGGAGGTGGGGTGGTATAAATTCAAGTGAGGTTCAATAATCTTGCAAATTCTCCTCATCTCTTACTCTTCCCTACTTCCCTACCCCTCCCTCCACTAATAGATAACAAACAATGCACCCAAGCTCCAATCCTCAGAAAGCAAGAAAATAGATTCTTAAAAATTCAGATTTCTCTACAAACGTATTTATTTATGTGTGTGACATCTACAGCTCGCTAATGTTGTTATTTTGTTATATAGTTCACAAACAAGTGCAGCTTTTCTTTTTTTTTATAATCTTTTTACAAAATTATAATGACAGACACATCATGCAAACAGAGTTGAATAATTACTATATCATATATGTTCATCAAAAGGTGATACATAGGGGGGCGGAGCTTACGTCTAACTAAACAGGACGTGTTTGGCTGGAGCTCCGTATATGCAGTTGCTTTTTTTGGGTTTTATTCTAACCCTAGGCGCCCAGAATTTCCCAAACCATCAGGGGAAGAGGTCCTGACCCCCCTTGGGACCCCCTATGTGAAAATCCTGGAACGCAGCAACTACTTACGAACGCAGCCACGACAAGGCAAAACCTGCACTCCCAGCCAGGAAAGGCCCCTCCAGAGGTGTGCATTCAACGCAGAGCTGCGCAGAAACACCAAGGACGGTGAGTGAGAGAGAGCAGGGGCCTGTGGAGAAGCGGCCGCCATTTTGTGGAGCCCGAGACGGGGGCGTGCGGCCTACAACGGGTGCAGCAACAGACGGATCTGCACCTGGGGAGACACCTGGTGGCCCGGAGAAGACTGCAGACCCAGAACGGAGAGGCACAGGAGCACCCGAGACAGAACCAGGCCAAGAGGAAGAGGCCAGTGAGAAGGAGTGAAAGCTCACGAAACGACGGCCGCCATCTTGTGACGCCCCGAGGTAGGCCGAAGCCTATGCCAGCGCGGCCACGAGGCAACTCACAACTGCAAGGAAGCCCAGGAGGGCCTGAAGAAGCATATTAAGGGGCCAGTCAGGACCAGGGGCGCCCAGAAAAGGTATTAGGCCGCAGACAGCATTGAGAGACGGGGGTAGAGAGTCCCACGAACGGGAGGCCGCCATTTTAAATGGTCCTATTGGGGCCTGCAATACTATCTTGCACAACAGATCCCCTTAACAATACAACCAAGAGGGAGCTGCTCGTGCTAAGGGCTTCTCCTAGAAATCGGGAATTACACTGCTTGAGACTACGATAAGGTACCCCTCACATAACAATACACTTTAATATGGCCACAAGACTTTGCTAGGAGGCCAAACTGAGTTAAAATTGACACTATTGAATTCAACACCTGCACTGAAAAGTTTGCACTGACTACACCTGGTGGGACTCATATACAACCCAGATCTGCTGGGGGCACAGAATTGTGGAGCATATCAGCCTAAGGAGATGTAGTTGAAGGGACTGTGCACAGTTCCCGCCGGCAGGGTCTGAGAGAGGCCAAGACTTCACTACAGAATCTAGATATGAACAGACAAGACAGACCACAACAGATCTAAATACTTGAGAGGAAAAAGCTAATACGGAGTGACCCCCCCCCAGTGGAATCCATCCGATGTCTGGACACTCAACGGCTACCCCGGGAAGAAGCAGCTCCATAAAAATAGTGAAAAACAAAAAATCATTAACATCCAAAAAAATTGACAAACATTTCAAGGCCTCAGAAACACAGGCGGCACTGATGAAGCATCCTGTCTCGGAGCAATCTGACACCTCAGACTTGGACCCCCTGGAGGGGGCCCCACAGCCTGAAGTCTCCATCAACAGCAATTCAATGGCAAGAATTGAGGCTCTCCTGGCCTCTCACATTGATAGGGCGGTCACATCTTTGCAGAAGGACATACATGAGATTGGCCAAAGGACCCATCAACTTGAAGACACCGTTGACCAGGTGGTAGAGGCCCAGGAGAGAGACAGGGCCACCATCGCTGATAACACCTCCCGTATTTGTGGCATAGAAGATAAACTGGAGGATTTGGAGAATAGATCCAGACGATTCAACCTGAGGATCAGAGGCGTGCCTACGGCAATAGTCGACCTCCCTCGTTACCTTAAGGCCACGATCGACGAGATCCTCTCAGGTCATCCAGACCACGAATGGGAAGTGGAGCGTGCACATAGAGCCCTTGGGGGAAGCCGTAACCTAGACCTTCCCAAAGACATCATTGTCAGGCTTCTACGACAACAATCTAGGGACCTGATCCTGGCAACTACCCGCAAAAAGGCTATGATCACAGGCCCAGACGGGGCCAAACTTCCATTTTTTGCGGATCTCTCCCCTTCCACACTTCAAAAACGGAGGCTGATAAGGCCTGCCCTGGAAGTCCTTCTCCACCACGGCATCAGGTACCGTTGGGGATTCCCATTTGCCCTTATTTTCTCAGTGGGGAGCACCCAGTATACAACGCGTTCTCTAGAAGACTGCCAAGAACTTCTAAAGAGTCTGGATCTTACTGGGGGGGACCCGACCTCGACATCATCCGCATCAGCAGCTTTATCTCTCCCGAAAAGACAATGGTCTGAAGTGACCAGGCAAAAGAGGCCAAACCTCAAAAATCAATCAAAGGCGACCCACCCAGATCATGGACTCGCAAATGCAATAACTCAGTTAATGCCATCTCCAGAGGCAATCAAACAGGCTGGTCCGCTTGAAAAGGCAACAGGCTACCATAGACTTATTTCGGCATCCACAGGATTTACAAGGGCTTAAAAACACCATACCAAAATTCCCTGGTAGAGACTAACATGGAAGTCACCTGGAACTGACCTAGCCTTTTCTCAGGACGTTTTATTTTTCTTACTTTTTTACATAGGTCCTCAAAGGAGCCTGGGGCCCCAAGCGGGACCACGTCAACCAAAGACTTTTGAAATGTTGCTACCCCATGCTTTGCTTTTCCTCCCTTTTTAGCAGGTTTTAGCAGACTGATAAAGCTATAAGTTTTAATACACATGCAGACAGTATAGTCAGTCCGTCAGGATCTTTCCTCACTGGACAGGGTCTAAAGGTTTACTCTGCTTTTAGTTAAGATACAAAATTATGTTGTTAATGTTTAAATAAGCTATTCATGGTTCTGGCTTTATTCTGTTTCCTTAATGCTTCTCTAGATTACTTTTGCCTGTCCTTGCCGGCGGGATTGGAACAGAGGCTCTAGTGTTCTAAGAAGGTAGAATGCTTAAGACAGGGCGGGTGGTCTTAGGACAGCAAGACCTCTTGGCAACAACTGTACTCTCTTCCCTTTGTGTTCTCTTCACTGCTGCTCTTCTCCTTGTCACCTATCAGCATGGGCTCTCTTGCCCCTGTACTCCCCCCTCCTGCCTAACTGAAACCTGCCACCGAGTGCTTCCACATACTTGTTATCTCTTTCTCTCTGGCTGTTTAAGGGATTTTGAACCAAATCAGGGTTCACTCTACATAGCTGGGGTAGAGGCGGCGGCCTGTCTGCTGGACAGTGGGCCAAGTTGCCTGGCCTCAGAGAGTGGAGGACCCCTGGTACTATTGGAACGGATCTCTTTTCAGCCTACTGAGCTGGGTTCTAATAGTTCTGAGACACTACCAGACTTGTTGGGTGTTATCTTGCCTCCCTTAGACCTCGTGGGACCGCCTCTGCACTACTTATACTCATGCCTCTTTTCCCCCCACAGAGCTAATCATACTGGACCTCTTGGCCGGGCTCAACCACTCCTGTCCCCCAGAGGGGGAAATCCGCTCTGCACTCCCTCCTCGGCGCTCCTCCGGAAGGGTAAGGCTACGCTAATGCACCAGATATATAAACCTCTAGTTTACCCATGACCACACCGATGACATTACTTACCCATAATGTGAAGGGTTTCAACTCCCCCTTCAAGCGAAGGAAGGCTTTCCTATATTATAAGACCCTTAACCCCATGGTGATCTTCTTACAGGAGACACATTTCGCCAGGAATAAAGCCCCAACCTACCTTGGAAAAAATGTATCCTCATTTTTACTACTCTACCCAGGTCTCCAAAAAAGAAGGAGTGGCGATTTTGCTCCATAAGAGCCTCCAATTTCAATTAACAACTAAGATAGTGGACCGGGAGGGCTACTACATCATTTTAAAGGGGACGATTTTGGGTTCTCCAGTTTCACTGGCCTCCTTCTATGCCCCCACGAAAGCACCACATAAGACCCTGATCAGATTCTTAAGGGTTCTGGAGGGGGGAGAATGGGGAAAACTAATTATAGGAGGGGACTTTAATCTGGTATTAGACCCAGTGGCAGATAAATCTAAAACTCCACAAGAAGATCGCTTCTCCAAAAAAAACAGGCAAATCTTAAAACTTCTGCACTGCTTAGACCTGGTTGACGCCTGGAGAGGTCTGCACCCAAGAGGGAGGGAATATACTTTTTATTCCTCCACCCACGGGACTTATTCTCGTATAGATACAATATACATATGTAATTCGCTTCTAGACAGCTCAGACAAAGCGGCTATTGTTCCGTGCACTTGGTCGGATCACGCGGCGGTCATACTAGAGGTAGACCTGTGAGTTCAATTTCGGGTGCCCTATACCTGGAGACTTAATGAATACTTGGTATCGCAATCCAGATTCCAGGAGCAAACTGAGAGGGAGTTGGCGGAATTTTTTGAGTCCAATGCGGGTGGGGAGACAGGGGCGGGATGGGTCTGGATGGCGCACAAAGCCTACATAAGGGGGGTGTTTATCAAGCTAGCTTCCCAACACAGAAAACAGAACAGGCTAAAAGAAAAGGAGCTATCAGGGAAACTAACTCAGTTAGAGCGGCAACATCAGCTTTCTCCCTCGATAGCTTTAAGGAAACAGATAGATAAAACCAGGCTAGAGCTGGATAGTATACTGACCATAAAAACGGATAAGGCATTAAGGAGGACTCAACATTTGTTTTATGCCAAGGTGAATAAACCTGACAAGCTACTAGCAAGGAGTTTAAAAGCTAAATATGCTCAAGCCAGGGTATCCCAAATCAGAAATCGGAAGTGCGATCTCACCTACAGCCAAAACGAAATTCAGGAGGTCTTTAGGGATTTCTATCAAAATATTTACTCCACTCAGAAATTGGCCTCAGAGAATGTTATTCATTCCTACCTAAACTCCCTTGATTTACCCCAGATTTCACCCCTAGACTTACAAAACTTGAATAAAGATGTAACGGTCAAAGAAATTCTAGATGCCATTAAAGAACTGAAGCTAGGGAAGTCCCCCGGTCCGGACGGGTTCACTAACATCTATTACAAAAAGTTCTCAGAAATTCTGGCCCCCCATTTATGTAGTCTATTCAATTCAATTCTAAGAGGAGAGACAACTCCCCCAGAGCTGAACCATGCGGACTTGACGCTCTTCCCCAAGGAAGGCCGAGATCCAAAGGAAGCTAAAAATTATAGACCAATCTCGCTTCTTAATGGCGACGTCAAACTGCTGGCCAAAATTTTCTCCCAGAGGATCTCAATCTTCCTACCCGCCTTAATACATAAGGACCAATCAGGCTTTATTCCAAACAGGCAGACTAGTGACAACATTAGGAGGACTTTAAATGTCATTCACTTGGCTAGGTCTAGAGGTCTCCCTGTGTGCCTACTCGCATTGGACATTGAAAAGGCGTTTGATACCCTGGAGTGGCCCTTCCTATGCGCCACATTGGCAAAGTTTGGGTTCAGAGGAAACTTCCTAAACCTGTTGCGTACATATTATACACTTCCCAGGGCCACAATAAAATTGCCTGGTTCCCATACGGCCAGCATTAAAGTTGAGAGAGGTACGAGACAGGGCTGCCCACTGTCTCCTCTTCTCTTTGCTCTGGCCATTGAGCCTTTGGCTCAAGCAATCAGAGTTAACTCCTCTATAGAGGGGGTGCGGGTGGGACACCAGCATCTAAAGTGTTCCTTGTTTACTGATGACCTTCTCTGCACCCTCTCGAACCCTAGCTCCTCCGTAGGCGCCCTGATGGACACGATAGGAGTCTATAGCAACTTGTCAGGCCTGAGGCTAAACCAGGACAAGACAGAAGCTTTGAGTGTTGGGATCCCTTTGGATATCCTGAATCACCTGAAGGGAATACATAAATTTCTATGGACCCCCTCACACATCAAATATCTAGGGATTAATTTGACCAACTCATTAACTAATTTGTATAAAGCTAACTATCCACCTCTCTACAGGGCTCTGCGGAGAGACCTGGAAAACTGGACTAAACGGCATATCTCAACGGCATATCTCATGGACGGGTAGAGTAGTCACGGTTAAAATGAACATATTGCCGCGAGGCTGCTCTATCTTGCCAGGACGCTGCCAATCCAGATAAAAAATACAGAATTGGCCCTCTTCCAGACCCAAGTGTTTAAGTTCATATGGAGAAATAGACCCCCTAAGATAGCGAGAAAAACGATGTACGTACATAAATCCAAGGGGGGCCTATCTTGTCCTAATTTCCTGAATTACTTCAGAGCAGCCCAGCTTGCCTCTGTCCCCCTAGCTCACTCCGTTCCACTTCAACCAAACTGGGTCTTTGTAGAGGAGTTGCAGATGGCCCCGCTTACGTGGGGTATTATCCTGTGGGCTCCAGGTGCAAGCGCTTTTTACTCTAGAATACAGAATCCCATAACTAAGTTTACTCTGAGAGTTTGGATCTGGGCTAGGAGGGAATACAAACTAACTCACCCGGTATCCCCCCTCACATCAATCTTTACATCACCCTCCTTATCAACCACCATCACTGCAGAGTCCAAGGAATATTGGACCTCTCATGGTCTAGATAAACTGGGGGCTTGGTTTGAGGGAGGTTTTATGAGAACTTCAGAATCCATGATTAGGAACTTTGAGGTACCACAACGGGAACTCTTCAATTACATTAAAATAAGGAGCTGGATTGATGAGATACAAAGAACCCATGGGCCCCCGAGGGAATCTTGGATGTCGGTGGTGTGTAAGAGTGAGGCCCTTTCCAAAGGAATCTTAGGGTCAATATACAAAATCTTCAATAGTCCACCAAGCACTTGGAGGCCTTCCTTTGTATGGAAGTGGGAGTGGGAAATAGGACAAAATTGGGATGGTAATAAATGGGCTGAATCCTTATCGAACCTATCTAAGGGTTCCTTTAATTATAGTTTGTTAGAAACCTCTCTTAAGATTTTACACCGGGCATACACAACTCCAGTTCGACTATATAAGATATCCCAAATAATCCCAGATAGATGTTTTAGGGGGTGCCAAGGAAGGGGAGACTTCATTCACACTTGGTGGAGCTGCCCTAAGGTATTTAAAATTTGGTCTGAGACGACCAGTCTAATCTCAAGAATACTCAAAACCCCACTCCAACCATCAATAGCAGTCTGTCTCCTGGGAGCACGCTTCTCAAAACTGGGAAGGGAGGGGAATAAACTGGCCCAATTGATATTTCTAGCAGCTAAGAATACCATCGCAAGACGATGGAAGAGTAGTGACATTAATTTCCATGAAGTAACAAACAAAATAAATTTTATTTGCATCAATGAGCGGATGACCCACATCATATCAGATACACATCACTGCTTTCTGGAGGTTTGGGAACCCTGGATTTTATTCACAGATAGTAATATATGATAACTAAGTTAAGGGAACACAATAAAGAAGCCATTCCTGATGTGCGGCTGGGGAGTGGAGTGTGGAGCGGACGGGAAGAAGTGGTGAGAGGACCCGGAGAGATATTTCTTCGGTATTCCAAAGGTACAGGGGGGGAGGATGGTTACCTTAAGATTGGTTGAGCGGGGAATTACTGGGGGAAGACACTCCACCATATGTTTTATACAATGTTACCTGTTTTCTTTCTATTTTATTTTCTTTTATCATATTTCTTGCTGCTCCGGTTCATCCATGGAAATGTGAATTACTGCAATTTGAACAATGTGACCTTATAAGCTGTATATATTGCTGAATATTAAGAAACTAGTGTGAATATATTTGGACAGAATCACCAAAAATACGAAAAAGAGTTGTAATGGAGTTTTTATTTAAATGGAATGGTTTCAACATGCTAGCAATATGATGTTAGTTATAAGACAACTTGTGGACTATGTTTTTCATTATTCTTTTTGTTTTGTCATTGCAATTCCAGAACTTCTCAATAAAATTTATGTTATATAAAAAAAAAAAAGTGATACATAATAGTTCAATCCATAACAGACAAAACAACTTGACTAAAATTTTGGTATAATTCACATAAATATTGAATACTAGCAACTTGCCCATCAAAAAATGACAGGGCGGAGGCGGAGCTAGCGTCCAAGGCAGCAGGACGCGCTGAGAGAGAGCTCCGGGATCTGAGCCAAGGTTCAGGGGTTAATTAATCCCCAAAAGGGTCTGAAGAATCCCCAGTACCATCGGGGAGCATCAGGTGAAGCTGGCCCAACCCCCCCAGGACGCCCTAGCCTGCGGAGGAGAGACGCCGACGGAGCTATCGTCGCCCTTGGCTGAGAAGCTCCGGAGCAGGGAGCAGCTGCACAGCCTGCGTCTGTCCCGTCCTGAACGGCCGTCGGATGAGCCACAGGAGGTGGGTGAGTTGAACCCGGTGTCCCCGGGTGCCCAGAACCTAAGGCAACGGCGGAGGTGAGAGGAGAGGGCACTGAGAGAAGGCACAGAGGAGGCCGCCATCTTGTGAGGCGGGCAGGGAGGCTCAAAGAGCTGTGCAAGGAGCGTGGAACACTCAGAGCAGCAGGACAGCTGCAGGGGGGAGCCAGGAGGGCACCGAAGAGCCCTGTAGGGCCTGTGGCAAAGAGTCCAGGGGTCAGCAAGGAGAGGCTGGGTGGAGGAAGAAACCCGCGAAGAGGCGGCGGCCATCTTGTAAAGCCATGAGGCAGGCCTGAGTAGGGTAAGGCCTCTGCATCCCCATTCCCTGCCTAGAAAGCTTGAGACTGGCTATGTGCTATAGACACCCTATGCTAGGGGGAGATCACAAGCATACTTGCACTAAAACTCTACTAAGCTCCCCTTTAGCAGAGAAGGCAGACACAAAGACCTTAACAGCTACTAGAAGGGACTGTCTTTATCTGAATCACACAGCAACAAGTGCCCACATCTGCACTCTGACTCTGACAACACCAAGCCCAGAGGTTATTCGCTTAGTAATGCCTGAAGATATTGCAACTTTACTGGCATTGAAAGCGACACTAAGGGTTGTCCTTACTACTCTCTGACTCAAGTACTATAGGGGCTTGCTCAGGACTCTAAGATTCTAAGGCCTAGATACTGACCCTAAGGGGACAAAGACTTTGCACTGCTTATAAGACTGTAGATGGGGGCATACATCCTCTTTATTTTCATCTTCACTACTACTGCCTTATTACTAGTGGTGACAAGATTTGCCTTTCCTTGTGTTGCTGCTTCAGCCGTGGCCTGTGCTCAATATTGGTACAAAAACAAACCAAGCATCCTATCATCACTGGAAGGAGCAGCACTGCCACCTACTGGTGCTCAGAAAATAGTGCAGTCCAGCATTCAACAAGATACATCACCCGCACCAGATAGAGCATTGACGCCATCTAGTGGGACATTGATGAAAGCAGCTTGGGCCTACTGAGAGCACATGATTGACAGAGCGCAACAATACTTTGAGATGTAACTACAGCGGCCCTACATGGCTCTAGCCGGCAAGGACCAAAAAGGAAAAAACACCAAGACACCATTACAGAAACTGGGTGTATCCTGACAGCACCAAGCACAGCGGATCTAATTACCTGAGAGGATATAGCTGCAGCGGAGGGGTCTCATCAGAGCAACTGGCTAAATGCCTAGGCGCTCAATAGCCAACCCGGAGACAATCAGCGGCGCAGAAATGGGGAAAAATAAAAAATCCTTACCGTCAAAGAAAATTGACGAGCATTTTAAAACTCTGGAAGCATTAGAAACACCGGCACTAGACCTCGCCTCAGAGCAATCGGACATCTCAGATTTAGACTCTCAGGAGGTAACCTTACAGCCGGAGGTATCCATCAATAGTACCTCAATGGCAAGAATTGAAGCGCTCCTGGCCTCCCATATCAATGGAGCAGTCACGGCACTGCAAAAAGACATACAAGAGATCGGACAGAGGAATCATCAACTTGAGGAAACCATGGACCGAGTGGTAGAGGCGCAGGAGAAGGACAGGGCCAACATTGCTGGCAACTCCTCCCGTATCTCGGATATAGAAGATAAGCTGGAGGACTTGGAGAATAGATCCAGAAGATTTAATTTGAGGATTAGAGGAGTCCCCACGGCTATAGTCGATCTACCACGCTACCTTAAAGGCACGATAGATGAGATCCTCTCAGGATACCCGGACCACGAGTGGGAGGTAGAGCGAGCGCACAGAGCCCTTGGGGGGAGCCGCAATCCAGACCTCCCTAAAGACATCATTGTCCGGCTTTTGCGCCAACAATCCAGAGACCTGATCCTCGCAGCTACCCGCAACAAGACCTCGATCACTGGTCCTGACGGGGCTAAGCTCCAGTTTTTTGCGGACCTTTCTACAACTACGCTACAAAGACGGAGGCTGATGAAGCCAGCCATGGAAGTGCTGCTACGCCATGGCATCAGATATCGCTGGGGATTCCCCTTTGCCCTGATCTTCTCTGTGGGAGGTATCCAATATACAACACGCTCCCTAGATGACTGCCAAGAGCTTCTCAGGCGCCTAGAACTGATTGGGGGGGACACAGCTCCTATGGCATCTGCTTCAGCAACTTTGCATCTTCCGCAGAGACAGTGGTCTGAAGTGACCAGACAAAAGAGGCCTGCTGATCACGTCTCAAAAACTGCCAACAGACGCCCCAGCCAAAACATGGTCACGCTGACGCACTAGCACAATTGTCTTTATCCTCAGGACTGTTCAAAACGAGGGTTCGACTAAAGAGGCACCATTTCCTTTTTGCTTTTTTTTTGTTTGCTTTTTTGCTGCTACCTAGGGGAGACACTCAGGAGGGTTGCTCAGAACTGAGCTAGCTGTTCTGTACTACCTTCCCCCCCTACTTTTTGCCTTTTGGACTGGCTCCCGGAGGAACTCAGGACTTTTGCTACGAGTTGTACCCAGCTGACAAAAGACTTTTGAACTGTTATTAACCATGTTTTGCTTTTCCTTCCTACCTAGCAGGTTGTAGTAGATTGTTAAAGACACACCTACTGTTGCTAATTGAGGGAATGATACTTAGCCTGGAGAGACCCCTCTGGCTGGTCTAGGTTTAGCTGTTTCTACTGTTTACAATTTATGTCAAGAGTTTTGTTATTAATATTTGCACAAATTATTTATAGATCAGGTCACTCTATTACGGTAACACTCCTTTTATCTTATTTATGATAGTCCTTGCCGGCAGGAGCTGAAGTGGAACCTGCTAGTACTTTAACGGATAGACAGGAATAGGTTAGGGCTAGAGGTCCTAAGAATGCTTGATTTTTCAATAACCACTCTATTTGTTCTTCTCACAACTTTTTGTATTTGTGCTCACCTACCATTCACTTACCAACCCTTGCTCACCCTTCCTATACTGGGTTTGGAACGAAGCAATTCACTCTTTGATAATTGTGTCCCGGCCACAGCATCCATTTTTAGAGTATATCTAAGCCGGGATCAGCTACTGACGCTGTTTACCCGTCCTCCTAATGCCAATCACCATCCACATAATTTAAACTACCCACATCCTTTGCCTACTTGCCTCCTGTGCCCCTTTAGCATTCCAGGGGTCTCAGGGCATAAGCGTAAAGATCCTTATTTGGTGGAGGCTTTAGTGGTTGCCTGCTTGCAGGTCAACAGGCACAATCTAATTCCATTTACAATTACATTAACCAAGCCAAAATTAAGCCAACTGTTTTTTATGATAGGGCACCAGGGGGTGGCATCAAAACTCACGCACTCTCGCTTTTATATTCTAACTAGAATCAAGCCTGCCAGAACTCGCTCACCCAGGGCTCGGCCTCTTCCACACCTCCAGAAGGAGAAGCCGCTCCTCACTCCCTCCTCGACAGCACGCCGGAAAGGTAAGGCTAATTCAGCATATCTGACAGACACCTTGTTAATTTACCCATGCCCATAACAGTACTCACTCATAACGTGAAGGGCTTTAATTCTCCTTTCAAACGGAGGAAGGCCTTTTTATACTATAAGACTTACAAACCATCCGTAGTATTCCTACAGGAGACTCACTTCGCTAGGCATAAGACCCCTACATATCTAAATAAAGATTACCCTCAATTCTTCCATTCCACCCACACTTCCAAAAAAGAGGGGGTAGCAATATTACTACATAGGAACCTCCAATTCCAGTTAACATCCAAACTGATAGACAGGGAAGGGTACTTTATTATTATAAAGGGTACGATCCTGGGAAACACGATTTCTCTGGCTTCCTTCTATGCCTCCACAACGGCACCACATAAGGCCCTAATAAGATTTTTGAGGGCACTGGAAGGGGGGGACTGGGGGAACTTAGTGATAGGAGGAGATTTCAATTTAGTCTTAGACCCAAAGGCGGACAAATATAGGGCTACAGTGAGTGACCGATTCTCCAACAAAATTAGACAAATTAAGAAACTCCTGCACTTGGTTAGTCTGGTAGATGCCTGGAGGGGACTTCACCCGAGAGGGAAAGAATTTACTTTTTACTCACCCACACATGGCTCCTACTCGCGCATTGACACTATTTACATTAGCAGCTCACTTCTTGACAGTTCACATAGAGCGACCATAGTGCCTTGCACTTGGTCCGACCATTCAGCAGTTTTATTGGAAGTGGACCTGGGAAGTCAATTCAGCATACCTTACACCTGGAGGCTGAATGAATACCAAATCTCACTGCCTTCAACTCAGGAGCAGATAGAGAGAGAGTTGCTGGACTTCTTTGGGTCCAATGCGGGCAGGGAGACGGGAGCGGGATGGGTTTGGATGGCTCATAGAGCCTTTATAAGAGGAGTGTGCATTAAATTAGCTTCTCAGTTCAAAAAGCAGAATCTACAAAGGGAGAGAGATCTGGCGAGCAAATTGGCACGACTAGAGCTACAAAATCAGCTCTCCCCCTCCTCCACCCTGAGAACAGAGATTGACAAGACGAGGCTGGAGCTAGATAGCGTATTGTCCATAAAAACGGACAAGGCACTAAGACGGACGCAGCATCTGTTTTACAATAAAGCGAACAAACCGGATAAATTGTTAGCCAGAAGCCTGAGAGCAAAGTACGCCCAATCCAGGATTTCCCAAATCAGGAATAAAGAGGGCGATCTCATATATAGCCAAAATGAAATACAAAAAGTTTTTAGGGAATATTACCAAAATATATACTCTACTAAACAGGTGGCCATGGAAAATAACATTGCTTCTTACTTAAACTCACTAGACCTTCCTCAAATCTCGCCCGATGATTTAGACTCTTTAAATAACGAAGTTACTGTCAAGGAAGTCCTAGAAGCGATTAAGGACCTAAAACTAGGAAAATCCCCAGGCCCGGATGGGTTCACCAATATCTACTATAAGAAATTCTCAACACTTCTGGCTCCTCATCTATGTAATCTCTTTAACTCGATACTGAGAGGGGAGATTGCCCCCCCAGAACTAAACCATGCTGACTTAACAATATTCCCTAAAGAGGGTAGAGATCAGAGAGATGCCAAAAATTATAGACCTATATCACTGCTTAATGGGGATGTCAAGTTGCTTGCCAAGATCTTCTCTCAAAGGGTCTCAATATTCCTTCCCTCCTTGATTCACAAAGACCAGGCAGGGTTCATCCCGCATAGGCAAACTGGCGACAACATCAGGAGAACTCTAAATGTCATCCATTTGGCTAGGTCTAGGGGGACCCCGGTCTGCCTGCTCGCATTGGACATAGAGAAAGCATTTGACACCTTAGAGTGGCCCTTTCTGTTTGCCACGTTAGCAAAGTTTGGGTTTGAAGGCAACTTCTTAAACTTATTACACACTTACTACACGCTACCCAAGGCCACTTTGAGACTACCAGGTTCCCAGACGGCTAGTATTAATATAGAGAGGGGCACGAGACAGGGGTGTCCCCTGTCCCCACTGCTCTTTGCTTTGGCCATAAAGCCCTTGGCCCAGGCGATAAGAGTGAACTCCTCTATAGAGGGGGTGCGGGTGGGGCATCAGCATCTAAAATGTTCTTTGTTTGCTGATGATCTACTGTGCACTCTCTCGAATCCTAGCTCCTCCATAGACGCCCTACTGGGCACAATCAATGAATATAGCACTCTGTCTGGACTGAGATTGAACCATAGCAAGACAGAAGCCTTAAGTGTGGGCATTCCTAGGGACATCTTGGACCATCTACAAAAGGTACACAACTTTCTATGGCCTACCTCTTACATTAACTATCTGGGGATAAAGTTGACTAACTCACTAGCAGATATTTATAAAACCAACTACCCACCCCTATTTAGGACCCTTCGAAGGGACTTAGACAGCTGGACAAAAAGGCAGATTTCGTGGACGGGCCGAATAGCCACGGTCAAGATGAACATCTTGCCGAGGCTGCTTTATCTGGCCAGGACTCTGCCGATCCAAATTAATAACAGGGAATTGGCACAGTTTCAAGCCCAGGTCTTTAGATTTGTTTGGAGGAATAGACCCCCTAGGATCGCCAGACATACTATGTATAAACATAAGTCTAGGGGAGGACTATCCTGCCCTAATTTTAATACCTACTTTAGGGCAGCTCAAATTGCCTCTATACCGTTGATACATTCTACCACCCTACAGCCCAGCTGGGTTTTTATTGAAGAGCTACAAATGGCCCCATTAAAATGGGAAATCATTTTATGGGCTCTGAGTTCGCACACGTTTGACTCCCAAATCCATAACCCTATAACTAAATTTACACTGAAAATATGGAAATGGGCTAGGAAAGAACATAAGCTGATTCACCCCGTATCACCTCTTACTTCAATATTTACATCAACCTCTCTAGCGACCACCCTCACAGCTGACTCCAAAGCATTCTGGACTATACACAATTTAGACAAACTTGAGGCATGGTTTGAGGGTGACAGAATTATTTCTTCGGCAGAAATGAACAGGAAAATAGGGATACCAAACCAAGAAATGTTTAACTATATCAAAATTAGACATTGGGTTGAGGAGATACATAGGATTCATGGCCCGCCGAAAGGATCGTGGATGTCAATAGTATGTAAAAACACAAACTTAATTGGAGGAACCTTAGGTTCACTGTACACTATGTTTAATGCCCCAAAGGCTTCGTGGAAGCCTGCCTACACATTGAAATGGGAGATAGACATGCAACAAAACTGGGAGGGGGACAAATGGGTGGAATCCTTTCTGAGCCTATCTAAGGGCTCATATAACTATAGCTTGCTAGAAACCTCATTGAAAATCTTACATCTGGCATACATGACTCCTGTCAGGCTAAATAAGATATCTCCAACAACTTCAGATAGGTGCTTTAGAGGATGCCAGGGAAGGGGAGACTTTATTCATACGTGGTGGAAATGTCCTAGAGTGGCTAATATTTGGAATGAAACTACCAAATTAGCTTCACGAATTCTTAAATCTCCCCTAGAACCATCAATCTCGACTTGCCTGTTGGGAATTCATTACCAGGGGCTGAGTAATAAGGGGAACAAATTGGCCCAAATGATTTTTTTAGCCGCCAAAAATATAATTGCTAGAAGATGGAAAAGCAGTCATATCCAATTTCAGGAAGTCATAAACAAAATAAATTATCTTTGCATTAACGAGAGAATGACTCACACTTTGTTGGACACTCACCACATTTACCTAGAAATTTGGGGACCCTGGATTCAGTCTCCAGATAGCACATTGTAAGGTCTGGACAGGAAGGAACATTGCATTTTGGCTAACAGCGGTGGCTTGTCTGGGGAGTGGAGTGTGGAGCGGACTGGAACGGGTAGAGCTGGGAAGCGGAGAGGCAACTCATCTAGACGACAAAAGGTACTGAGGGTGGCACGGGAGATCATGGCAATGGATGTGGTGAGGAATACTTAGGAGTGGAACTTTAATTGCGTATCTACTTAAAACCATCACCAAAAAAGGAAAAAAAAAATGTGAGATATCGGGCTGAATGATTGTTTATTGATATGAATATTAAATTTTAATAACAATGGACACAGTTATTTCAATAATTTCAGTTAACAGATGTTTGCAATGTAATTGTTTTTTATGTAACATAAAAGCTGTTGAATAAAAATCTTTGAAACAAAAAAAAAAATGACAGGGCAATAAAATTGTAA
Organism: Discoglossus pictus; assembly: GCA_027410445.1. Taxonomy (NCBI): domain Eukaryota; kingdom Metazoa; phylum Chordata; class Amphibia; order Anura; family Alytidae; genus Discoglossus; species Discoglossus pictus. The sequence continues at coordinate 181,861,170 of CM050167.1, forward strand.
GGCAGGTAATGCTGTTTGCCACAGCCATATATATTTTTTTGTGGTCTGAGATCCTTCAGCGCTGATTGCGAGCCTTGTGCTGAGAGCCTTCAGTTCTCATCGCGTGGCTCGCATTGAGCGCCTTCGGCGATCATTGTGAGCCTCTTGGTTGTTGTATTTTTTTTATTAGTGGCGCTTTTGCTGTCATTGTAAGGTCGTCGCTGATCTGTTTTTTGCACTTATTGCAAGGCTGTCCCCTGTTGTAGTTTGTGTGCTATGAGCAGCATTGGCGCTCGTTGTGTGGCACGCAGTGAATTGCTTTTGTGTTTATTGCGATAGTGTTGTTTTTTGTCCCGTGGCTTGCAATTTTTTTTTTGTAAGTCCGTAGTTAGTAATTGCTTGTTTTTTTGTTTTTTTTTAACTCCCGTTTGTGTGGTCGTTTGTAAGGGGTTTTGAGGCGTCGTAGAGCCTCCACCTCCGCAAATGCGGCCCCTCGCTTCGCGAGGGTCCCCATTTGCTGCCTGAAATGAGCCTGCGGCTCATTGCAGCCAATGCAGGGGCCTCCACCTCCGCAAATGCGCCCCCCCCCCCCCCGCTTAGCAAGGGTCGCATTTGCGGTCTGAAAGTCGTAGCGGGTGGTAGGGATGAGAGCCTATGGCGCTCATCTCCACCAGCGCAAGGAGCGCCTTTGGTGCTCCTTGCCAGCAACTGCGGCCCACGCTTTGAGAGGGCCGCAGTTGCGGCGGGTTCGCTATGCGAGCCTGCAAGCGTTAGCAACAACCCACATTGCTGACAACTATATATGTGATAGAATGTATGGAGGCTTAAAGCTTATCATATGTATCAAACTGCATAGTTGTGCAGCTTTTCTTGAACTACAGCGGTCCTTTGAGTCAGCTGACGTGGGCTCCCTTTTGTGCAGGTTACTTGGTAACATGGCACTGTACAGTGAGTGCTGTAAGGAAAGCCTGGAGCACTGCAGTACTAGCCAATAGAAATCATTGACAGATATGTCAAGACTAAAGCTATGACTATTCATGATTATAGATCTACTAGCTACTTACCAATCAAAAATGACTGACGGGAATAACATTTTAAGCCTGGCAATGTAGTTTGCCACCCAATGTGAGTAGCTTTTGCTCTCAACGCGAGTCTCTCCCCCTGTCTACTTTCCCCCTGCTCTCACTCCATCTCTTGTGTCTCATTTCCTCCCTCCTCTCCCTCTCTCCTTTGTGTCTCATTTCCCCCTCCTCTCCCTCCCTCCCTTGTGTCTCACTTCCCCCTCCCTCCCTTGTGTCTCATTTCCCCCCTCCTCTCCCTCCCTCCCTCCCTTGTGTCTCACTTCCCCCTCCCTCCCTTGTGTCTCATTTCCCCCCTCCTCTCCCTCCCTCCCTTGTGTCTCATTTCCCTCCTCCTTCCTCCCTTGTGTCTCATCCCCCACTCCCTCCTGTCTCACCCCCCTCCTCTCACTCCCTTGTGTGTGTGTCCCCCTCCTCTCACTCCCTTGTATCTTCTTTCTCCCTCCTCTCCCTCCTTTGTGTCTGTACGGGTGCAGGGGAGGCTCATGGCAGGCGGGTCACGTGCAAGGCGTTACCCTCAGGCTCATCGCTTTCACCCTTTCACTGCTGGACATGTCAGACAGTCCATAAACCCATATGTTATACCCCTGCCCAGGAATGCCATCCCACACAAGCCTGCCCCAGCCTCAAACAGCAGTTAGCCCACGTGTCCCCATCAGCAATGCTATCTATACCACCCTGACACTCATGGTTCGCAATGTCGCCGCCCATCTTGTACTTGGTGACCACCAAGTCCTCAGCGATGGTCTGCTCCTGCTGCTCATCGTCACCTGACATCTTGGAATCCAACGGTCTCCCCTCTGCACTGACACAGGCGGCTACAACACGCTGATGCGGCGGACAGAGAGGGAGAGGGCGGGAGGCGGAAGCACAGAGTCAAAGGAGCAGCAGCAAAGCATGCGGGGAGATGTAGTGCGCAGAGGCGAAGCCAGTGAGTCTGGCGCTGCTGGTAGGGTCTGAACCAAGTATGTGCCTGTACTGCGGGCCTCGCGGTGAGCATCAGTTAGGCAGGGGGAGCATCAGTGGGGCCCTGCAAAGAGCGCATTTGGCGCTCATTGCACCCTAAGTCCGATGAGAGCCTGTGGCGCTCATTGTGAGGCCTGCAATGAGCACCTTTGTCGCTCATTGCAGCCTAAGTCCTGTGTGCGTCAACTGCTCGTTTTTCTTCGCCTACATTGCAAACGTTACCCACACTGACAACTATATATGTGACTAGCGAATTGCCCGTCAAAAAATGACATCAATGAAATTGTAAGTGAGCTAATGCTGTTTGGTGTATAATAATAAAATAAATAATACATTAATAAAGTGATATACTTTACCTATTTTCAAGTAATATATGGAGGAAGCATTCTGGCAATCTGTTTTGATGTTGCTGCAGCATTAGTGCTGTGGAGCTGCTGTGTAAGCGTGATGAATGTGTGTAGTGTAATAGTGTGCGTGCGCGAGACCAAACCGTTAGCGTAGCTGTGTACTTCCGCATTGTATAAGTTATTGTTTTAAAATAGCGGCTAATGTGTGGTATTCGGCTGTGGTGGAATATCCGTAGCTGTTTTGTGGTGTTTTGCTTGTTTCTGGTGGTGTTTTGCGTGTATAGAGTCCTGTAGCCTCGTTTTCATTTTGTTCAGCAGCCATTTTTTCTCTTGCTTAGGTGATTTTCGGGTGTTTAAACTCAGAAATTTGGAATTAAATCGAGGTGTAAATTTACTTGCAGAGGTCCTGGGTGCACCACCTTGCTGTGGGTAAGCTTTTTATATGTTTGTTGTGTGTATTTTTTTTTGTGTTTGTAATGTGTTTGGGGTCGCACGGGTTGCGTCCTTGTTTTCGAATCTCCTATGTGTTTTTCCTCAATTCCGTAGGTGTTTGGTGGTGTTTTGCGTCTTTAGACTGCTGTAGCCTCGTTTTCGTTTGTTTCGGCGGCCATTTTTTCTCTCGCTTAGAGAATTATTTAGTGTCTAAACCAGGGGTCACCAAACTCGGTCCTGGAGGGCCGACCCAGGCCTGGATTTGTGGATATCCTTGCTGCAAACAGGTGAGAATCTTGTTTCTTCAGCCATCCTGATTGACTCACCTGTTTGCAGCAAGGATATCCACAAATCCAGGCCTGGGTCGGCCCTCCAGGACCAAGTTTGTTGACCCCTGGTCTAAACTCTTTTATTTTTAGTTAAATTGAGGTGTAACTTCAGTTTTTGAGGTCCTGGATGCCCCCTCTTGCTGTAGGTAAACATCTTATGTATGTGTTGTGTGTATTTATTGTGTTTTTCATTTATTCATGTCCGCGGGTTGCGGACGATTTTTGCGAGGTCGTAATTGGTCGTAACGTGTCTCAGACTTTTTTGCGAGGGCCGCAGGTGCTCTTCATGGTGTTAAAGAGCACAAGATTTTATGTTAAAATTATCTATTTTTTTCTTTAATTACACTTATAACGGTTAAAAAAATATAGTTTTAGTTGTGTTAACAGATACACTGACTATTCCTTGATTAATAACATCTGCTGACAACGGCCATTATAGCTTCGGTGCAGAGAATGATGTATATGTTTTTCTTGGCATTCAAGAATCCTACAGCCCAGCAGTTAACCCACAAGTAACTTATTTCAAAGATTCTAAAACTCATTTCTGTTCACAGATGAATTTATGAAGGGTTAACTGTAGTATTTCTCTGCTCTCTGCTCTCTGCTCTGAAGCTTGCTGTTGGTCAGTCTGACAGCTTGTTGGTGACACATGTAAACATACATTAAATAAATAAATAACTTGGTGAAAAAAGAACGGATTTCAAAAATTCTAAAAGTTTTTAAACATGCTGTTAAGTTACATCGGTGTGCTCCACAGTGTACTGAATTAAATGGCTGTTTAATAAACAGAGCCTTCAAACATTCTGATTTTCTATAAAAATGTTCTTATGTTTACGGCTTACACAATTGCTAATGTTGTTAGTGGGTTACATACTTCACAAACAAATGCCATATCGTCTTCAACTACAGTAGTCGGATATTTCTTGTTTTGACCTTTGCCAGCACAGTGGCGTGCAGCGGCCAGTAGGTGGCATGACAGTGGTGCGCTGAGACTATGTTCAATTTGTTCTTGGACTGATGGCTAGAGTTAGGGTTTATGGTTAGAGTTTAGGATTAGAGTTTAGGATTAGAGTTTAGGATTAGAGTTTAGGATTAGAGTTATGGTTCAGGGTTAGGGTGTTGGAAAATTTTAAGCTTTATAATTGTGTGCCACTATTTTACTATGCAAAGGTTATTGTCTGACACTACCCTAACCCTGACTCTAACCTTAACCCTAAACCTAACCCTAACTCCTCACCCCTAAGAACAAATTGAACAAAGTCTAGGCACTCCACTATGGTGACAAACAGGAAAGATCCCAGTGGTTGTTTACAATTAAAATCCTATATATTCATGTAAAAAGGCATACCTAGCAGATTATAATAATATACGACTATTGATACAAAACCGTTTGAACATCAATAAAATAAGCTACATTGTGTCACCAACAATTTAGCCAATCTGGCCACCCAGTTGTATTTTAACTTTTTTCCAGAATGCTGTTATTGAGCCTGTGATGCAGCAGCTGTGATGTGAAGCTCTACAGAGAGAGACAGCAACTTCACAGAATAAGTACACTAAGGTCATCCTGCTATGTCACAGGGAGGAGGAATTTTGCTGATAAAATATATTATCTAATTTATATAAAACATGGCTTTTAGCATTAATAATTTTTGCTGTCTCAGGAGTTCCTTTACAGATAACTACTATATGCAAGTATCAGAAAATAAATCAAACTCTTATTTTAGTGTATAATTATCACAATGACAGTTTCTTAAAGTGCCTCTGTCATCCAAACAGGAAGTTTATTTCATTTTAAAGAGCACTGAAAACTGGATATACATTGTACTAACAGTTTTCTCCACAGTTAATATTTAGAATTCATTTTGCAGCTCCTGTATGCTGAAGTGCGGCTCTATATGCTATTGTGTGGCTCAGAGTGCTTGCTAAGGGTGGGAGAGAGGTCTTACTATCAGATAACATTGCAGCTCTTTATTTTTGTCACTGCAGAGACAAGTAGACAGTAATTCTAATATGCACATCAAAGCAATTAATTAATATGCATGAGCTGCTTGTTTGCAAATAAATATAACAACAGCAACTTGGAAAAAAAAATAATAACAAAAAAATAATAAAACATATAGTCAAGCTCTTTGAGAATAAACTAAAAACAACTTAATTTTGATTTGACAAAGTCACTTTAAGCACTCTAAAATTGAGACCTACAGTATTCAGTTTGTCATCTCTTGCATAGTTTGTCTGATGTCAATGGTGCAGTATAGTGATGTCGCGAACCTAAAATTTTCGGTTCGCGAACAGCGAACGCGAACCTCCGCAAATGTCCGGCGAACATCGCGAACCTCCAGCGAACATCGGCGAACCGCCATAGACTTCAATGGGCAGGCGAATTTTAAAACCCACAGGGACTCTTTCTGGCCACAATAGTGATGGGAAAGTTGTTTCAAGGGGTCTAACAACTGGACTGTGGCATGCCGGAGGGGGATCCATGGCAAAACTCCCACGGAAAATTACATAGTTGATACAGAGTATGGTTTTAAGCCATAAAGGGCATAAATTACCTAACATTCCTAAATTGTTTGGAATAACGTGATTTAAAACATCAGGTATGATGTTGTATCGATCAGGTAGTGTAAGGGTTACACCTTACATGACTAGGGGTCTATAGGTGACATTAGTACTGACCTTTATCTGACTGGGTGTCTATAGAGTGACATTAGTACTGACCTTTATATGACTGGGGGTCTATAGGTGACATTAGTACTGACCTTTATCTGACTGGGTGTCTATAGAGGGACATTAGTAATGACCTTTATCTGACTGGGTGTCTATAGAGGGACATTAGTACTGACCTTTAGCTGACTGGGTGTCTATAGAGGGACATTAGTAATGACCTTTATATGACTGGGGGTCTATAGAGGGACATTAGTACTGACCTTTATATGACTGGGGGTCTATAGAGGGACATTAGTAATGACCTTTATATGACTGGGGGTCTATAGAGGGACATTAGTACTGACCTTTATCTGTCTGGGGGTCTATAGGTGACATTAGTCCTGACCTTTATCTGACTGGGGGTCTATAGAGGGACATTAGTAATGACCTTTATCTGACTGGGGGTCTATAGAGGGACATTAGTACTGACCTTTATCTGTCTGGGGGTCTATAGGTGACATTAGTCCTGACCTCCTGCTGCAGTATTATTACTCCCAGGCTTGCTACTATTAGATATTAGATATAATAACCTCAGTTTTGTTTCCTTATCTGTTGGTAACATCAAAATATGATTATTAAATATTTCATATTTGTTTGTTTTTTTCTCCCAAAGTGAACCCCTTTGTGTGTGTCCCACAGATGTGGCGTTTCCGCTCTGCGTATGTTGGATTTGCAACACTCAAAAAGTATGAAAAGAGATCCCCCCCTTGAAGCCCATTAATGACATCATCAGTAAATTGTATGTAACAGATTCCAGTGTTTAGGGTTTATGACCCAATACTGCGATCATATCACTTATGACAAAAATCTGTATTTGTCGTATTATTCAGACGCGCGTGCATCTTTGTGTTACATTTCCTGATACTTTTATTATCTTGATCTTTATATATTTAGTAGCGACTTGCCCATCAAAAAATGGCGGCAATAAGATTGTAAGGCAGGTAATGGTTTGGACGAGACATTCATTCTGTTGGCGGTCGGAGATCCTTCGGCGCTCATTGCGAGGCTGTTGGTTGTATTTTTTTTCTGATAGGCGCTTTTGCTGTTATTCTTTGGTCGGCGGTGATGTGTTTTTTGCGCTTATTGCAAGGCTTTGTATGCTATGAGCAGCGTTGGCGCTCGTTGTGAGGCGAGCAGTGAATGGCTTTTATGTTTAATGTGATAATGTTTTTTTTTGTGTATATGTATTTTTGTATGCTAATGAAATAATTACTAAATGAATATACTTTACCTATTTGTAAGTAATATATGCAGGAAGCATTGTGCTGAAGAGCTGACAATCTGTTTTCATGTTCCTGCAGCATACAATGTAGGTTCAGTGCTGTGGAGCTGCTTTGTAAGCGTCAGCAATGTGTGCAGTGTGTAGTGTAAATAGGCTGCGTGCGCGAGGGGAAGCCGTTAGGGTAGCTGGGTACTTCCGCATTGTGTAAGTTAGTGTTGTAAAATGGCGGGGAATGTGTATGTGGTACGCGGGTGTGGATGATTTAGCGTCCTTGTTAATAGTGTATCTTTACCTCGTACGGCTTTTTAGGAAAATCCGTATGTGTTTTGCGTGTTTGCAGCCGACGTGGGAGCCTTCGGCGCTCCTTGCCAGCAACTCTGGCCCTCGCTTCGCAAGCCCGCAGCGTTAGCAACAACCCGCCTGCTCACAACTATATATGTGATATCTGTAACGTCTTCCCCAGTTGGCACTTGTAAATCGGCTAAGCGACAAAAAAAATGGCGTCCGGAAAAAATGAAAACGAGGCTACACGACCCCAAACCTCGCAAAACATCGCCAGCCATGTACGACTTTTACCTAGGAACAGACGAGGTACAAAATACACTATTATAAATAATGGAAACTGCTGGCGAGCCGCGTAACACATACACAATCGCCGCAATTTTACAACACTAACTTGCAACTAATAACATTACAAATCTAAAATGGCGCGTTACACGACTATACAAGCGGTTTCCCCTCGTGCACTGCGCACATTGCTGACACTTACACCTCGGGTCACCAACAGTCCAAATGTACACTGTAAGCTGCAGGAAAATCAAAACTGATTGTTAGCTCTTCAGGTTATTGATCACTGGATATATTAATTACAAATAGGTAAAGTATTTTAGTAATTAATTAATTCATTATTATTAAAAAAAATATCTATAAAAAAAATACGCTTAATAGCATATTTTACACTGCGGTTACTTTACATACATTAACGCTTCGCACTTCCTAATACATTTGTTCATTCACAATAGTTATTATCGTGCATTCATTTAATAAGTATTAATTAGGAATGGAAAATAAAAATGTAGACTTTACACTACACTAAAATGTTTTACTTTTTACTCTGCAGTTCTATATCTGGATTACTGCTCATTGGCTGCCAGCGATAGCACTCTCAAAGCAGTTACAAATCTAAATCACTTTATTATGCTCTGAGACCTGAATACATTTTTTAATTTACACTGCATAAAAAAAATTATATATTTAACACTGTACTTATATATCTGTCTTTGCGATGAGCGCCGAAGATTGATCGTTGCAAAGCACGAAACATGAAGGACACGAGGGAAGAGACTCACAATGAGCACCGAAGGTCCTCAGAGTACAAAAAGCATCACATTGTGTGGCAAACAGCATTGCCATGGCTTCAAACTTTATTGCCCCATCATTTGTGCCAGGCAAGTCGCTAGTGATATAATATAACATAATGCAATACAATATTATACAGTACACATGGGTGTTGGGACTGGGGGGGGGGGTAAGGGGTAACCCCCCCCCCCCCCCAGATTTCTTATCGTATGTATGTATGCGTATAGAAGCTAACGGGAGGAGAGAGGGGGAGGAAACACAGGGGAGAGGGAGAGGAAGACACAGGAGAGGGGAGAGGGGGAGGAAGACACAGTGGAGAGAGGGAGGAAGACACAGGGCAGAGGGGGGAAGAGAAACAGGGTAAGGGAGAGGTGAGGGGAAGAGACACATGGGAGGGGGGAGAGACACAGGAGAGAGTGGGGGGTAGAGACACAGGGGAGAGGGTGGAAGAGACTAATGGGAGGGAGTGGTGAGGAGACACCGGGGAGAGAAAAGGGGGTAAAGACACAGAGGAGGGGGGAAGAAACACAGGGGAAGGGAGAGGGGGTAGAGACACAGGGGAGAGGGGGTAGAGACACAGGGGAGAAGGGGGAAGAGACACAGATGAGGGGGGAGAGACACAGGGGAGAGGGAAGGGGGGAAAGACACAGATGAGGGGGGAAAGAAACACGGGAAGGGAGAGGGGGTAGAGAAACAGGGGAGGGGGGAGAGACACATGGGAGGGAGTGGGGGGGAGACACATGGGAGGGAGTGGGGGGGAGACACATGGGAGGGAGTGGGGGGGGAAACACAGGGGAGGTCTTCTGCTTTATTATTATTATTATTATTATTATTACTATATAATGTGTAATACGGACCACTTTGGCAATGAGCGCCGCAGGCGCTCATTGCAGGCGAGCCATTAATACGGACCACTTTGGCAATGTGCGCCGCAGACGCTCATTGCAGGCGAGGCGTTAATACGGACCACTTTGGCAATGAGCGCCGTAGGCCTCTATATATCATTCCTGGCTTATTCAGATATATGGAGGATAAATCCGTGGACGTACCTGAATCCCACAAGAGAGTGGTCGCCATGTTCATGTGGTGTTTATTATGACACTAGCGACTTGCCCGTCAAAAAATGACGGCAATGTTATTGTAACTGAGCTAATGTTGTTTTGTGTGTAATAGTAAACATGTAATACATTAATAAATGAATAGACTTTACCTATTTGGAAGCATTGTGTTGAAGAGCTGTGAACCTTGTTTGCACACAGACCTACAGCACCAAGCACACTGACAGTACACACAGACCCATAGCACCAAGTACACTGGCAGTGCACACAGACCTAAAGCACCAAGCACACTGACAGTACACACAGATTAACAGCACCAAGTACACTGACAGTAAACACAGACCTACAGCACCAAGCACACTGACAGTACACATAGACCTATAGCACCAAGCACACTGACAGTACACACAGACCTACAGCAACAAGTACACTGGCAGTGCACACAGACCCACAGCACCAAGTACACTGACAGTACACACAGAACTACAGCACCAAGCTCACTGACAGTACACACAGACCTACAGCACCAAGCACACTGACAGTACACATAGACATATAGCACCAAGTACACTGACAGTACACATAGACATATAGCACCAAGCACACTGACAGTACACACAGACCTAGAGCACCAAGCACACTGGCAGTGCACACAGACCCATAGCACCAAGTACACTGTCAGTGCACACAGAACTACAGCACCAAGAACACTGACAGTACACACAGACCCATAGCACCAAGTACACTGACAGTACACACAGACTCACAGCACCAAGCACACTGACAGTACACACAAACCTACAGCACCAAGCACACTGACAGTACACACAGACCTAGAGCACCAAGCACACTGGCAGTGCACACAGACCCATAGCACCAAGTACACTGGCAGTGCACACAGAACTACAGCACTAAGCTCACTGACAGTACACACAGACCTACAGCACCAAGTACACTGACAGTACACATAGACATATAGCACCAAGCACACTGACAGTACACACAGACCTAGAGCACCAAGCACACTGGCAGTGCACACAGACCCATAGCACCAAGTACACTGTCAGTGCACACAGAACTACAGCACCAAGAACACTGATAGTACACACAGACCCATAGCACCAAGTACACTGACAGTGCACACAGACATACAGCACCAAGCACACTGGCAGTACACACAGACCCATAGCACCAAGTACACTGGCAGTGCACACAGACCTACAGCATCAAGCACACTGACAGTACACACAGACTCACAGCACCAAGCACACTGACTGTACACACAGGCGCTCATTGCAGGCGAGCCTCGCATAGCGAGGCGAGCCGTTAATACGGCCCACTTTTTTATGGAGCAAACTGCTCCATATGTATATTAATAACTATACAACTTTCCAAACATACACATCTCATTGCAATACGCTAGTAATAATAATAATGCACAAGAGTCCTTCAGCACTGCACTGGACACTGAATAAACTTGCCTAGCTATGGTTTTCCCTTTTGATGCAGTATCACCTACACTGTCCCTCCTCTCAGTAAGACTGCAAGGTACTTATGATTCCAAAATGGCTGCTGTCCATGAGGTAGAAGGGTGTAGAAGGGAGTGTATGCTGCTGATTGGCTGGAATGTGTCTGCTGACTGTGACATGCAGGGTCAAAGTTTGCTCAATGATAAAGTATTGGGGGCGGGTCGAATCTCGCATATGTTCGAAGTTCGCCGCGAACGCGGACATGCTATGTTCGCCGAAAAAAGTCCGCCGGCGAACTATTCGCGACATCTCTAGTGCAGTAGTGTCTGTTACATCAGTGCTCCATAGTTGTGTCAAAAGGTGTTCTCAACATACTGGACGTGACATCACATAATGTCTTCCACACCAACACACACACTCACTCTCTCTCTCTCTCCCTCACTCCACTCTATTTCTCCTGTCTGTCTCTCTCTCTCTCTCCTGTCTCTCTCTCGCTTTCCTGTCTCTCTCCTGTCTCTCTCTCCTGTATCTAACCTGTCTCTCTCTCTTTCCTGTGTCTCCCCTGTCTCTCTCTCTCCCCTTACTGTTTTTCTATTTCTACTGTCTCTCTCCTGCCTTTCTCTCTCCTGCCTGTCTCTCTCTGTCTCTCTTGTCTATCTCTCTCCTGCCTGTCTCTCTCCTGTCTCTCTCTGTCTCTCTTGTCTATCTCTCTCCTGTCACTCTCTCTTTCCTGTGTCTCTCTCCTCTCTCTCTCTCTCTCTCTCTCTCTCTCTCTCTCTCTCTCCTTACTGTCTCTCTATTTCTCCCGTCTTTCTCTCTCTCTCTCTCTCTCTCCTGTCTCTCTCCAGCCTGTCTCTCTCTCTCTTTCCAGACTCTCTCCTGTCTCTCTGTTTCTCCTGTCTCTTTCTCCTGTCTCTCTATCTTTCTCTCTCTTTCTCTCTCTCCTGTCTCTCTCTCTTGTCTGTCTCTCACTCTCTCTCTCCTGTCTCTCTCTCTCTCGCCTCTCTCTCTCTCTCTCGCCTGTCTCTCTCTCTCTTGCCTGTCTCTCTCTCTCTTGCCTGTCTCTCTCTTTCGCATGTCTCTCTTCTGTCTGTCTCTCTCTCTCTTTCCAGACTCTCTCCTGTCTCTCTGTTTCTCCTGTCTCTTTCTCCTCTCTCTCCTGTCTCTCTGTTTCTCCTGTCTCTTTCTCCTGTCTCTCTCTCTCTCTCTCTCTCCTGTCTCTCTCTCTCGCCAGTCTCTCTCTCTCGCCTGTCTATTTCTGTCTGTCTCTCTTCTGTCTGTCTGTCTCTCTCTTTCCAGACTCTCTCTTGTCTCTCTGTTTCTCCTGTCTCTCTCTCGCCTGTCTCTCGCTCTCGCCTGTCTCTCGCTCTCGCCTGTCTCTCTTCTGTCTCTCTCTCACTTTCCAGACTCTCTCCTGTCTCTCTGTTTCTCCTGTCTCTCTCTCTCGCCTGTCTCTCTCTCTCACTTGTCTCTCTTCTGTCTCTCTCTCTCTTTCCAGACTCTCTCCTGTCTCTCTGTTTCTCCTCTCTCTCTCTCTCTCTCTCTCTCTCTCTCTCTCTCTCCTGTCTCTCTCTCTCGCCTGTCTCTCTCTCTCTCGCCTGTCTCTCTCTCTCTCGCCTGTCTCTCTTCTGTCTCTCTCTCTCTCTTACCAGACTCTCTCCTGTCTCTCTGTTTCTCCTCTCTCTCTCTCTCTCTCTCTCTCTCTCTCTCTCTCTCTCCTGTCTCTCTCTCTTGCCTATCTCTCTCTCTTGCCTGGCTCTCTTTCTCTCTCTCTCTCTCCTGTGCCAAGCCTTGAAAGATGTCAAGTCTTGGCACATCACATCTAAGATGCATGCACTGTGTGTGCAAACACAATCTAGTATACAGTACTATCTTAGCTTCCTTTAAGCTTATTTGTCCAAATATCTATGCACACCGGAAATGAGGGGAGGGGGTGGTGTATGATAAACACAAAACTGTTATTATTCTAAAATAGTAAGTAAATCTTGTGCATTGTGTAAAGCTCATTAAAAAGCTAGTTTATTTATTTATTTTTTAAATCTGAAAAATCCAGGATTTTCTTACATATTTATGTTAGTAAAATAATTTCTCATGGAAATCACTTGTGAGTTTGTATGAATATATAAAAATATATGATTGAGATAATCGTCCATTAGGTGGCAGCAACTGAGCTTTGGACTAAGCACTGCCTTGTGTTTTTCATGGTATATAGATACTACTGCTTTTCACAATTTTGTATTTACATGAGATCTTCTGTTAGGGAACTCATTCATTCTTTCCTTTAAAGACCACTCTAAGTGGAATTAAACTGATGCAAATTTCAAGGATGACAGTGGAGAAGTAGGGTCAGCAAACCTAATGCTGGCGAAGCATTGAGTATCACACATAATAGTTGTCAAACTACGAATCGTCGTCACGCTTTGTGAGCTCGCAAGAACTGTGTCCTTCGCAAAGCCAGGGACGCAGTTTGGTCCGCAAATGCGGACCCTCGCAAAGCGAGGGGCCACATTTGCGGAAAGTCGGGGCCGCATCTGCAATGAGCTGAAGGCAGGGGCCACATTTGCGGAGGTGGAGTCTCCCACATCGGCTGCAATGAGCCAAAGGCTCATTGCAGCCCGCAAATGCGGACCCTCGCAAAGCGAGGGGACGCATTTGTGGAGGTGGAGGCTCTACGGTACCTCACACGCGGTTACAAACACCCACACAAGTGGCACTTTACAAAAAAAATTACGGACTTAGCATAAAAAAATACGAGCCGCGGGACTTAGAAAAAAAACATTCCGACCTCGCAAAAATACGACCTTAACGCCAGAACCGCGCGCACCTGAAAACATTAAAAACAGAATAAATACACACAAAAAGACATAAAACACACAGCAAGGGGGGGCACCCAAGACATCTGAAAGGGAAGTTTCACCTCAATTTAAGTCCAAATTCCAGAGTTTAGACACACGAAAATCCCCAATGCTGCTCATAGCACACAAAGCCTTGCAATAAGCGCAAAAATCACATCACCGCCGACAAAACTATAACAGCAACAGCGCCTATCAGAAAAAAAAATACAACAACCAACAGCCTTGCAATGAGCGCCAAGAGCGCTCACTGCGAGCCACGCGATGAGCCCCAATGGCGCTCAGAGCGAGGGTCGCAATGAGCGCCAAAGGAACTCGGACCACACAACAAATTAACGTCTGGCCCAAACAGCATTCCCTGCCTTACAATGTTATTGCCCCGTCATTTTTGTACATGAGGTAGTTATAATTTATTTCAGATGGTCAATGTCATCTGATTACATGTTGCTTTATTGCAGTGCAGAGAGGAAACTCAATTTTAATTGTAGATGTCATTTTACAAGCAGGGGATTGTCAGAGTGAGGTCTCCTGGGTACACTGTAAATTGCCATTTAGTTTACAATCCATAATCATCCTTTTGAACAGATGAGGACCCTGTTAATCCATTTGCTATATTATAGACCTTGAGGTGACCACCTGTCTCCTGATCACTGGGTAAGGCTGTTCAAGTCTGGCAAATCTCTCATTCGCATTTAAAAATCGTGTCCTTTTGAAACATTGTTAAGATGTGTGCAGTCCATGAGGTTCATTAAATTGCCATGATATAAGCGGACATTGTCAGACACAGCCAGCTGAAACTTCATAGAAACAATTGTATACATCTCATATATCCATCGTCTGTTGTTAAATATTTATATTGTACTATTGTCTCAAATATGATATAATTCAAGATCACTTACGAGAATGAATAATGAAAATCAATTTGATATAAGTGTTGTGGAACATTTTGAAATTCAACATCAATATAAAAAATTCTCTTCAATGTATATCACACTCCTTAACATTATGGAAACAAATTAACATATGAACACATTTATCAGTTCTTGGCTTACTCCATTATCGTTATTCCATAATGAATCTAGAAGAAATAAATCTTGTTAAATGAATTGTTGGATCCAATAAAATGTATTTATAGTAGCAGACATCCTTACAAACATTTCTAAATGGTCTCCAGATCTATTCAAATAACAGTTAAAATATCCACAAAAAGAATGACTTAATTTAGATACAATAAATAAAATTATAGATTACATTATGAAAAAAACAAATTTAGTCATTAAAACACCATTTGAATAGCTACTGCTGGTGCTGCAGGTGCCCACACCAGGCCCACAATATGATAGGTGCCATCTGCTACTGGCAGGGGCTAAGAGTAAAGGATGACTGTTAATATATTATGGTAGAAAGATAGATAATTAATTATTTTTATTGAACAGTGATCTGACTACTCTAAGGATGTCTTCAACACTCAGCATTCCTAGAGGGATTTATGTAATTTTATCAAAATCTGCAACAAGCTGTTCCAATATCACTAATTAAAGTTAAAAATGCAATAAAAGAGACTAAATCTCATAAAGCCCCTGGCCCAGACGGGTTCACCAATCTTTACTACAAACTATCTATAGATACTTTATCACCCCATCTACAATCTCTGTTTAATGGTTTCTTGTCAGGTAAATCTATGAGATCAGAATTCCTGGAGGCAAAAGTAATTGTAATACATAAGCAAGGCAAGGACCCATCCCAATGTAACAGTTATAGGCCTATTTCCCTGATCAATTGTGATGTCAGCCTATACTCTAAAATTATAGCTAATAGGCTCCCTCAAGTATGTATACAAAGAATGGATACTTCTTATATAGTAAGGAAATGGTTTGTAAGATGAATCACAAAATTGTATCGTTATCAAACCTAAACAATTAGTAAATGTAATATATAGTTTATAGAAATAGAGAAAGAGAGACACTTTAACAGCCTTATTAAATTGCAATCTGGCCAATTGAATAGGGCTCTATTTAAGCACAGAGCATATTTTTTTACAGAAGTTTTTAGTTAGTGAACTTCTATCCAAAAGCAAGGTCTTCACTAACTAAAAACTTCTGTAAAAAAATATGCTCTGTGCTTATATAGATTCCTATTCAATTGTCCGAATCGCAATTTAATAAGGCTGTTATTGTCTAATTGTTAACCCTTATGGAAGTAATAACAAGGAGGAGTAGTACATAAAATCACAATGTTTATTAATTATATAATATATATAGAATTATATAAACACAACGGTTAAAAAATAAAATACTAGGACGCTGCCAATCCAGATAAAAAACACAGAATTGGTCCGCTTCCAGACCCAAGTGTTTAAGTTCATATGGAGAAATAGACCCCCTAAGATAGCGAGAAAAACAATGTATGTACATAAATCCAAGGGGGGTCTGTCTTGTACTAACTTCCTGAATTACTTCAGAGCAGCCCAACTTGCCTCTATCCCCCTAGCTCACTCCATCCCATTACAGCCAAGCTGGGTCTTTGTTGAGGAGTTGCAGATGGCCCCGCTAACGTGGGGTATTTTACTTTGGGCTCCAGGTGCAAGCGCGTTTTACTCTAGAATAAAGAATCCCATAACTCAGTTTACACTGAGTGTTTGGAACTGGGCTAGGAGGAAATACAAACTAACTCACCCGGTATCACTTCTCACATCAATCTTTACTTCACCTTCCTTATCAACCACCATCACTGCGGAGTCCAAGGAATACTGGACTTCTCATGATCTAGATAAACTAGGGGCTTGGTTTGAGGGAGGTAATATGATTAATTCAGAATCTATGATTAGGAACTTTGAGGTACCACACCGGGAATTTTTCAATTACATTAAAATTAGAAGCTGGATTGAAGAGATACATAGAACCTATGGGCCCCCGAGGGAATCCTGGATGTCGGTAGTGTGTAAAAGTGAGGCCTTGTCCAAAGGAATCTTGGGATCACTATACAATATCTTCAATAGTCCACCAAGCACATGGAGGCCTTCCTTTGTATCGAAGTGGGAGTTGGACCTAGGACAAAATTGGGATGGGAATAAATGGGCTGAATCCTTGTCGAACCTATCTAAGGGTTCATTTAATTATAGCTTGCTAGAGACCTCTCTTAAGATTTTACACCGGGCATACACAACTCCAGTTCGGCTAAATAAGATTTCCCCAACAATCCCGGATAGATGCTTTAGGGGGTGCCAAGGAAAGGGAGACTTCATACACACATGGTGGAGTTGCCCTAAGGTATTTAAAATTTGGTCAGAGACGACCAGACTTATCTCAAGAGTACTCAAAACCCCACTCCAACCATCAATAGCAGCCTGTCTCCTGGGAACACGCTTTTCAAAACTGGGAAGGGAGGGGAATAAATTGGCCCAATTGATATTTCTAGCAGCTAAGAATACCATCGCAAGACGATGGAAGAGCAGGGACATTAATTTCCAAGAAGTAACAAACAAAATAAATTTTATTTGCGTAAATGAGCGGATGATCCACATCATATCAGATACCCATCACTGCTTTCTGGAGGTTTGGGAACCCTGGATATTATTCACAGATAGCAATATATAACGACTAAGTTATGGGAAAACAATAAAGAAGCCATTCCTGATGTGCAGCTGGGGAGTGGAGTGTGGAGCGGACGGGAGGAAGTGGTGAGAGGACACAGAGAGATATTTCTTCATTATTCCAAAGGTACAGAGGGGGAAGATGGCAACCTCAAGATTGGTTGAGCAGGGAGTAACTGGGAGAAGACACTTTTTCTTATGCTTTATACAATGCTACCAGTTTTCTTTTTGTTTCATTTTCTTTAGTCATATTTCTTTCTGTTCCGGTCCATCCATGGAAATGTGAATTCCTGTGATTTGATCAATGAGACCTCAAAAGCTGTGTATATTATTTGAATATCAAGAGACAAGTTTAAATATATTTAGACAAAATCACCAAAAAAACGAAAAAGAGTTGTAACGGGGATTTTATTTAAATGAATCGGTTCCAGCATGTTAGAAATAAGCTGTTAGTCATGTGACACTTTGTGGACTATGTTTTTCATTATTATTTTCTATTTGTTAATACAATCCCAGAACTTCTCAATACAATTTATGTTATAAAAAAAAAAAAAAAATACTGCTAATTTCCCTTAAATCGTCACTAAATTATAATGATATACTAAAATCCAATTCATCAATTTATAGGTAATAGTCCTAGTTTCTATGGATATAAACAGAAAAACACAGCATAAGCCAAATCTATATATTAAAGATCAATGTAATGCTCATATATAAGAACAAAATTTTCTATTACGAAATTCTAAGGGTCAACGATAAAACATGTACAACACCTCAAATTGAGAATAATAAAGTGCACTGTGCTGAAAAATACATTAGTATTTATTGGAAATTTAGGAAAAAGTGCTCAGTGCTAATGATAAAGTATACTATAATTTTTTATAAGGAAAGAAAAAAAGTATTTATTTATTAATTAAAAGAGAGATGATAGACATGTATATTGTAGACCCTTACATTTGGCTAATAATACCTATATGAGTACTGAGGGTGTATAAACAGAAAAACTGTGTATAGTGAATGAATCTATTAAACAAAGAAAGATATACTTTGTATAACTAAATATATACATTCAATATCTCACATAGTTACCCTCCACAATGGCACACTTGGTAAATAGACAATTGGCTTAACATCTACATCCTAATGGACCAATATTACTAAGTGCGAACAGTATAATGGATCAAATATATCAAATAGTTATCTTAGTAACAGTAAGTATTCCACATGTTTAAAATACTTTTCTTATTCATGATTTAAAGTCACTGCTTGTGCTGCTAGTCTTTTGAGGGTATCAAATATCCCTGTCAAACCACATAAAAAAACAGCTTCTTATCGGCGTGGTCTTGCGGCGTGTGACGTCATCAGGGAGCGTCATGTACAGGTTGACGTGCATTTCGCTGGTTGCTTCCTCTGGACCTTGCATCCGATCGGTGAAGGAGCTCTAAATACATCAGGTAAGAGTATCATTAATCAATTGCCCAACTCAGTGAATTAACTTGTTTTTTCTTCTTTAATTTGATATTCTTGCTAAATCAAGGACAATCCTTGTAGAATCTCTGAAATCATGATGTATTTGTATGTTCCAAATGTATAAATATTCTTCTCAGCATCAATATAGCCTAACATCTGGGTATGAGCAGAAGATCTAACAAAAAATGAAGACAGAAAAGAATATTGAGAAATTAGATATAAATGCATAACAAATAATTAACAATAAGATAATGTCTGCAAAAATCCTTATTGTAATAAACATGTCAAATATATTGTTCTGCTTTTGTCCTTGCTTCCCAATATATTTTAAAGGCTAAATATTGTCATATATATGGAAAACCTTGAATAAACTATCAACTAAAATGTTATAAAGCATATACAAATTACAAAATGGAAAAATGCTGAAACAATTATCTATGTTTAGATTAATACATCATATCCATATCTCTCATAGTGTCTTAATCATAATAAAGAAAGTCAACTTGTCTCAATCATAATAAAGAAAGTCAACTTGTCCCTTGTAATTTCTTTGATAAGGTCCATTCTGCATTAAAACGTAAAAATTAACTTTTGCCAAATTATTGACATATAGGGTTATACCTGGATCTTTCAGAATTATGTATAGTAAATATATATTGATATATGGTTTACTTCTAAAAGACTCACATACATACTTAACCTTAAGTTGAATAAATTAGCAACTAAAGTGATGTTATCAAGATGTTATAAATCGTATATACATAACCAAAAAAACACTGAGACTATTTTCCAAAAATAGGTTAATTGAACGCCTTATCCATATGTTTTATTATCTTTTTAACCTAATAGCGAGATTTAACACTGAAAGTTGTCTCCTAGACAAAGTCTGCATTTGACCATAAGGACTGATTCTAGAAAATTATTATGGCTAATTCTACTTAAATATGTGAGGATTATCTACATTCTAGGTGATTATTACTTGTATATTTCCCAAAAACTTTAATACACACATTATCAGTATTAGTATAGAGTATCATTACACCAATAAAATTATTAATAGATAATATATATACACTAAATAAATTAGAGTACATATTTTAGCATGTGGTCTCTTAGGTAGAGTTCTTGTTAACATATTGCCATAAGAGTTATCTGTTCTTAAAATATGTTTTCAGTTGCTTAGATCGCAATAAGTATGAGAAAAATCTGAAAAAGTTCAGAAGTATAGAGTATGTTTCTGGACTTATAAATTGTTTTATCTTAATATTAACCAACTCTCAAACATTCAAAAAGGTCCAATTTAGACCATTAGTGTAATAACTGATTCTTGGCCTTATAAATGATCGACAGAATATCTTATGGAGAGTTGAAATAATAGAAGTAGGATAACTATGTATTAACTTTTCATTTAGACCTCTTGGTATGATGGTATTCAATTATATGATCCAACGGGTCTCAGCTCTCAAAAGTTAATTTTCAACATCTCCCTTTCTAATTCCAAGATTTATTTTTCTGTAAAACCCAACAACTCATTTTGGGCTTTGAGTCACGAGAAATTGAAAACTGTTTAGCAACTGACGTTAGTGTTTTATTTCTTTCTTAATCTTTCACCCTTTTGTTAATGTTGCAGATATGTTCTCCCAACCTGCGTTATAGTTGTCTTGTGTTATGCCAATATATTTTAAATGGCAATAAATTGATGAATTTTGGATTTTAGGATATCATTATAATTCAGTGACGATTTAAGGGAAATTAGTAGTTTGTAATTTTTTAACCTCTGTGTTTATATAATTCTGCTTATTTATTTTAAATTAATTAATAAGAATTTTAGTTTTATGTACTACTCCTTGTTATTACTTCCATAAGGGTTAACAATTAGACAATAAGTGTCTTTCTTTCTTTATCTCGAGTTTAATACATCAGGTAGGATTCCAGGTAGGATTGAATCCAAGGTCATGAAGCTCCAGTTAATGCTAGGCGTATCGTAAATTTGCTTGATGTGCATTGGTGAAATAAACACCATTGATGCTTCTTTCCCTTGATGCAGAAAAGGCCTTTGATAGAATTGATTAGGTTTATATGTCTGAGACCTTAAACAAGTTTGGTCTGAGCGACAGATTAGTGAAGGGTATTTTAACACTATATTCAGCTCCAACAGCATTTACTACATAGGCTGCTGTATTTCTTCTGTACTGTCCCAACAGCAGTCTACACTAAGAATATTTTGGTTCTTCAGAGGGCATTCTCTCGCTTTATCTGGGATCACAAAAAGCAGAGGATTAGTAAGTCAGCCATGATGGCACCCAAACTCAAGGGAGGGCTCACCTTTCCGGATTTACAAAAGTTCTGTAAAGCTACCAGATTAGCCCAAATAACCAAATGGTTCAGTAAAGTAAATGGGCAGTTGCCAGTGTGGGTGGAGATTGAAAAAAGTATCCTTGGCGAAAGGGACTTTTGCATTAGCCAGGTTTTATGGCTCAGCCTACACAATAAGTTAAGCAAATCTTCCCTTCCCAGTTGTGTAGTTCTATCATTGGTCGTCTTGACTCAAAAACACAAAAGACTACCACTTGTAGAATCAGGCTCATGGCTCACCCCCCTGAGGTTATATCAGAAGTCTACACCAAGTAATAGACTTTCCCAATTGAAATGGTGCATAGGAAATAATGTAACTATAGCTGCTGATCTTTTAAGGGAAAATCGGCATTGGTCCCCCAAGACATTAAGATACCAACATCATCGACCTTTAAAGGAATGGCTCAACCTATCTCAGATACATGTTAATGTTACCAAAGTACTCAAACTTAAGGCCTCAGCTAGGACTACTCTCTGTGAAAAATGCTGTATAGATAACCCTAATGGAAATAGTAATATATCCACCATATTAAATTATCTATTAGACCAGACCACATCATCTAAACTTCACCACCAGCATTCCTGGGAATCAGAACTTGCCACTACCTTAACCGATGCGCAGTTGAACAAAATTCATAAGCAGGCAACAGGTTCCTCCCTAAACACAATAATAAGGGAAAATGCATACAAGACCATCACGAGGTGGTACTTGGCATCTGCCAGAAGGAAACTTTACAATCCCTCCTTAAATGGCAATGGCTTCAGAGGTTGTAGCGACTTAGGCACCCTTAAACATATCCTCTGGGACTGTCCTAAGATTACCAATATATGGCTGGAGACCTATCATATTTTGGAGAGATTGTGGGGTCGCACGGGACCCCCAAAAACAGAAGAAGCTCGATTGTGCCTTACCATACAGGGACCCTCTGGGTTGGGTGATAATAATTCAGGTTTAGTATAATGTGTAGGATATAAACCCTCAGAGAAGGCATGGCTATATACTCCCCCCCCCCCCCCTCTTCTCCTTTTTCACCCTTTTCCTTTATCTCTATTCTCTGTTTTCTTCTATATATTATTTTCTTTTTTTTTAACTATGTTTTCAAACGTACATGAACTTGTAATGTGCTATAAGTGTAGTTCAAGATGGAAATGACTAAAAAGGAACAAACAAGGTTAAAAGGCTTTTATTGTAGGTCTTCACTTTTCAAGTGTTGTGTCTATGCCATTTATGTTTTGCTTGTGATGCTCTTGTGTTACTGTATTAACTTTGCTTCATCATTAAAAATTATTTTTAAAAAAAATCTGCAACTAGCAATAAGTTCTATAGTAAAGATAAGAGCAGCAGTACATTCAAGAAAATTAGTTATTTCTATGTATCCTTTCTCACTAAAAATAAAATACCTTCATTAAAAAAAGAAAATCATATTTTCTATTTTTATTATATGTCTACTATAAAACTAGTTTGTACACTGTTAGATTATGTGATATTAATGGTGCAAGCAATATGGCTCTGGATCACTAAACTTGGAAGTGACCACAAACAGGCAGATATGAACCATTGGACAACTGAAGCTACCTGATCACATTAGAGGCTTATTGTGTGTGTGGGGGGGGGGGGGGGGGGGGGTTGCATGTAAAACACTACTAGCTATCATCCTTTGTATTTATGAAACAGTGAAGTGATAGTGAGCCAGATCGTGCATCTTCTCTACCTAAAACTGATTTATAAGCAATGCAATATAATGGAAATCACTAGGTAAATTCTTATTTTCAAAATGTATACACAAATCACTCTGTGATTTATATTGCCTTAATAGTCAGACCCCTTCTGGATCGCTATCCTTTCGTGGTGAAGGGGCTTGTATACTTCAATGAAGCTGTGAGCTAAACCATGTAAGGCCACCCAAGATGGGCACCCAAGAGGTCAGGAACTGGCATACCACTCCAATATCTTTGCCAAGAAAACCCTATGGACAGGTACAACTGGTCACAAGATGTGCCTGGAGTGCTACGGTCCACAGAGAGTCGGACACGATTGAACAACTAAACAACAACAATAGTCAAAAGTAAACTCAGAATAATAAATATTATTCAAAGGCTACCCTGCATCTATTAAAATACAAATCATAAGCATATGATTTATACATTTAGGAAATTATAATTTATTTCCATTAAACTATTGCTTATAAATTAGTTAAAAAAAAAGAAAAGTCAGAGTTGCTCATACTTATTTGTTTTGTTTATGCAAATTACCCTTAGGGATTAGTCTCCCTAAGAGGTATAGGGGACTCCAGACGTGGATACCCTTGCACACTGTGCCTTAGGGAGTACAGCTGCACCTCACTGACGAGGCCCAATGAAGGTCAAAACGTGTCTGGGGTTTGCTGTTTTTCCTGTTCAGGGTAGAATTGCCTTGTATTTCGGGGCTAAGCACTCTTTTGAGTGGGACCAGACTGATATACTACAGGATATTTCTTCCTGTGAAGGGCACAAGTGAGCTAAAAGAGGTTGCTCTAAGAGTGGGTTATCATGTCCATAGATCTAACCTATTAAGGTTAGTTCGTTCTCTGATGAGCACCTCTGACTTATTTGTTTTGTTTATAAACTAGTTATCCTTAGGGACATATGTACCGTATTTTTCGCCCTATAAGACGCACCGGCAGATAAGACGCACCTAGTTTTTAGAGGAGGAAAACAAGAAAAAAAAATCTGAATCAAACACAAATACACTTTACACACAGATACACACCTACATTACACACAAATATATCTATATATATATATATATATATATATATATATATATATATATAGATATATAGATACATATACATACACACATAAATATACATATATATATATATATATATAGATACATATACATACACACATAAATATACATACACATACATACATATACATACATACACACACATACATGCACACATACACACACACACACACATACACGCACACACATACATGCACACATACACATACATACATATACTGAAGCATTTGGGAGCATTTGGGAGCCCTTGACCCTCCCTGACCCTCCTGATCCTCACCTTTCTTCTGATCTCTGCCATCTTGATCTCACCCCAGCGCTTCCTACCAGCACTCCTCGTGTACTGCAGCGTTGCGTGTGTGACGTCACTAGGACGCACCGGCCGACGCGATGCTGGTAGGAAGCGCTGGGGTGAGATCAAGAGGACAGAGGCAGTTTGAAAAGGTATATTCGCTGTATAAGACGCACCAACTTTCCTCCCCCAGTTTTTGGGAAGAAAAAGTGCGTCTTATACGGCGAAAAAATACGGTACTCTCTTAGTGATATAGTGAAATACTTATGATGCTGGCTTTTCTTTTTGGTCCTCAATATACAGGTAGGACATCTATTATCCGCCATCGGATAATCCGGCAGTTCCGGTAATCTCCTCCCCGCTGCAGTTACCTCTGACCTGACAGTGGATCGCCGATTCCGCTGTCAGTCAGAGCACGCCTCATCCCACTCAACAATGAACGGGTGGTTGCAGGTGCTCACAGGGTCAATGTGGGCCGGTACTGCTGTTCTGGCAAATCGCTTAATCCAACAAGGTCCTGGAATGGAAGATACCAGAATATCAGTGTCCTACCTGTAAAAGCAAATTCTAGTGAATACAGACTCAAGCTTTCTGCCATGATGGAAACTCAATCCCCACACATACTGTAGAATTAATGTATGCATTTTAAGACAGAATAAAGGTTACTGTAAATTAATTTTATTTTTATTCTTATGTGGAAATGGCAAACTGTTATGCATTTACGCTGTATATTGTAAACAATAGACATAATCTGAATTACAGGAAAAAATAGTAATATGAAGTATACATTTGCAGCCTTATCAAACTGTGATTTGGCCAATTGAATAGGGCTCTATATAAGCACAGAGCATATTTTTTTTACAGAAGTTTTTAGTTAGTGAACTTCTATCCAAAAGCAAGGTCTTCACTAACTAAAAACTTCTGCAAAAAAAGATGCTCTGTGCTTATATAGAGCCCTATTCAGTTGGCCAAATTGCTATTTAATAAGGCTGTTAATCTGTTGCCTTTCAATAAAGGTGTATTTTGATAGAATTGAGCAGTAAATGTTCTAACTTTACCACCAGTCTCCAAGAATTCATTTTGTGATCCCACATTGTGCTGAGCAATACAAATTTCTGTAGACAAGATGGCTGAATGATAAAGCTCACTGTCTGTACAAAAAAAAGGTTTAGATTTTGTCTTGTTGAACAGAATTAAACTAACCGGCAGCAAAACTTTCCAGCTTAGTGAAAGTGGAGCTGAGCTGCAGTATGAAATAATGGACTTAATTATTTATCAGGCAAGAACATTATTTATAAATGTTCATAGCATGCTCTTTTAAGGGACTCAATTTTGAATGGAAATTGTCCTTTAGCATCATTTAGATCTCAATAAAAGATGTGGAAATATTTTTTTTTTTTTTTTTTAAGTTTTACAGAATTATTTTATTTTGAAGATGATATTTTGTGAACTTAAAGGGACATGGAAGGTTTCTGAATTTCAGAATTTTTACCTGTTTGGACCTAGATAACACAGCTCCTGAATACTCAGACTTTGAAGTGCAGTAATTCAAATGAGCCTGTCAGTGACCTCTCTCAAGTAGCAGGTTGAAGAATGTTGCCACTGATTAGTTACAATGAGACAGTGCAGACAGGAAAAACAGAGCTTTTAGGCACTCAGTAATAAACTCAAGTACACAGAAGTAAATCGATATATTAAATCCCTATGAAATCCAGAACACGTCCATGCCCCTTTAAGGGGAAATAGCTTTTTAGCCAATCAGAATGGAGGCTTGTTTCATGCCTGTCTGTTGTGTTCACTTAATGTGGGTTAACACAGTTACTTTAGAGATCATAGCACAATATGTGAAGAAATCACATACTGCTGTACAATTTAGTGTTGCTGCCAGGATAGATAGATAGATAGATAGATAGATAGATAGATAGATAGATTGATAGATTTGCATGTATGTGTATTTCTGCTTCTTTGAAAGCAAGATGCAAAGTCCACAATATGTTGGTCAGTGGCGGCCTGTGCCTGAAAGGACCAAAGTGCAGCCTGTGTCTGTAAAAACTAAAGTGCAGCCTGTGCTTGTAAGAGCCAATGTGCAGCCTCTCCCTTCACTCACTCTCTCCCTCTCTCCCGTCGCTTTTCGCCTTTCCCTTCACTCTTCCCCTTATCTCTATCCCTTCTCTCTCTCCCTACCATTTCTCCCTCTCCTCACTCCTCCCCCTTGTTTCTCTACCCCCTCCTCCCACTTGTTTCTCTATCCCCTGGTCTCTCTCCCCATTGACCCCCTTGTTTCTCTCCCCCCTTGTTTCTCTCCTCCACCTTGTTTCTATCCCCCGCTTCTTCCACCTTCTTCCCCCTTGTTTCTCTCCCCTTCCTTCCCCTTCCTCCCCCTTGTTTCTATCCCCCTCCTCCTTCCTCCCCCTTTTTTCTCCCCCTCCTTTCACTTGTTTCTCTCCCTCCTATTCCCCTTCATCCCTCTTGTTTGTCTCTCCCCTCCTCCCCCTTGTTTCCCCCCCCCTTGTTTCTCTGCCCTCCCCTCCCCCTTGTTTCTCTCCCCCCTCCTCACCCTGTTTCTCCCTTCCTTCTCCCCCTTGTTTCTCTCCCACTTCTTCCCCCTTGCTTCTCTCCCCTCTCCTCCCCCTTGTTCCTCTCTCCCTCCTCCCATTGTTTCTCTCCCACTCTCCCCTGTCTCTTACCTCTGTGATGGCTCTTCCTCTTCTGGGTCAGTTGAGAGCAGGGGGAGGAGCCATCACCCAAGCCCCTGTACACAGAGGTAAGAGACAGGGTAGAGGGGGAGAGAAACAAGGGGGAGTGGGGAGAGAGACAAGATGGGTAAGAGAGACTAGGGAGGAGAGAGACAAGGGGGTAGGAGGGAGTCTGAGGAAAGGCACATGTGTGCCACCCCCAAGGAGCTGATGCCCGGGGCGCTGCGCCTCCACACCACCACCTAGGTACGCCACTTATGTTGGTGCTTTACATAGTTACATAGTAATTGAGGCTGAAAAAATACTTTCAGTCCATCAAGTTCAACCTTTTAAGATCTCCTGTGATCTGCAATATGTGGATTAGTTGTTAATTAATTAGTTGTCAATTAATTGGTCCAGAGTAAAGGCAAACAGAAAAAAAAAAAAAAAAAGTAAAACTTAGCTAATCGTCTCAAAGGAAAAAATAAAACCCTCCCAGACCCCAGATACTGGTGATCGGATTCCTCCCTGCATCAATACTCCCTCTCTAATTATCGAGGATAACCATGAATGCCCTTTTTAATTAGAAATAAATCCAACCCCCTTTTAAAGTTATCTATCGAATCCGCTGTCACCACCTCCTTTGGTAGAGAATTCCACAGATTCACAGATTAACCACCCTTACTGTGAAGAACCCTTTTCTTTTTTTAAGGTGGAATCTTTTTACTTCTAACCTCAAAGGATGTCCTCTTGTCAGTTAAAAACCTCTTGGCACAAAAAGCTCACATGACAAATCTTTATCCTGCCCCTGGATGTATTTATATAGGGTAATCATATCCCCTCTTAGATGCCTTTTTCTAGAGAAAATAAGCTTGATTTGGTTAGTCTTTCTTTATAACTTAGGCCCTCCATTCCCCTTATTAGTTTTGTAGCCCTTCTCAGTACATTTTCCAGCTCTAAAATGTCCTTTTTATGAAGTGGTGCCCAAAATTGTACTCCATATCCCAAATGAGGGTGTACTAGGGATTTGTATAGTGGCAGAATTATATATGCTTCCTTTGCCTCTATACCCTTACTACATGCTAATATATTATTTGCCTTTGCAGCTGCTGCTTGGCATTGAGCACCTTTACCTTGGTGGTTGTCCACAAGTATTCCCAAAATGCCTATCAATATTTGATACCCTTATATTTGCTCCATTAAGATTATAAATTGCATGGCTATTTTTCCTCCCCAGATGCATAACTTACATTTATTCATATTAAATCTCATCTGCCATTTAGATGCCTATTCCTCTATTTTATGTAAATCCCTTTGGAGGGAAAGCACATCATTATCTGATTTAATTACCTTGCACAACTTTGTGTCATCAGCAAAAATGGAGACACTACTTTCTAGTCCCGCCTCTAAGTCATTAATAAATATGTTAAAAAGGAGAGGACCTAATACTGAACCCTGAGGAACCCCACTTAACACATTATTCCAATCCATTTTTTTCCCCTTTTTTTGTATCTTTTATTTTTCTCAAGTATGCATGGACCACTTTGATGGGATAATGTATTTATTTATTATGCAATAGGTGTTTTAGAGCCATGGTATTTGTATTACATTTTATGTTATGTAACATACAAATGAACACCTATATGTATTAATTGCATATGTGAAGACTGTACACTGAGATGTATAAATTTTTTATGTGAAGAAAATAAAGAAAAGGAAAATTCTTGAAAAAAAAACACATTAGTCCAATTGGAGTATGTTCCATTTACCACAACCCTTTGCTTTCTGTCCTTTAGCCAGCTCTCGATCCATGAGCAGATATTTACTGTGGCACTGTGTTGAAAGCCTTTGCAAAATCCAAAAAGACTACATCCACTGAATTGCCTTGATCCAGGTTCCTACTAACCTCCTCATAGAGACTAATTAGGTTTGTTTGACATGACCTATCCCTCATAAATCTATGCTGACTCCTACTTATAATCCTGTTCAAATAGACATATTCTTGTATATTATCCCTTATTAACCCTTCTAAAAGCTTCGCTACTATAGAAAGGAGGCTCACGGGTCTATAATTCCCCGGATTTGCTCTTGCTCCCTTCTTCAATATAGGTATCACCTCTGCTTTTCTCCAGTCATCCGTTAGAGACCCTGTGTTGAGTGAATCTTGAAAAATTAAATATAATGGTTTGGCTATTACAGAACCCAGCTCCCTCAGTACCCTTGGATGTATTCCATCAGGACCCGGGGCTTTATTAACATTTATTTTTTCCAACCTCTTTTGGATTACTTCCTGTGTTAACCAATTATTTGGCAAAGGTAGTGCAGCCCCATTACGTTGCAGTGTCCCAACCACTGGTACCTCTCTTGTGTATACAGAAGAAAATAACCTATTTAGCTCATCTGCCTTTTCCTGGTTACTAATTGTCAGACAGCCTGTGTCACATTGCAATGTTCCTATAGCTTCCTTCTTCCCATTAACATATTTAAAAAATAATTTACTCACTTTTGCAACTCATTTTTCATTTCCTATTTTAGCCAGTCTAATAGCCCTTTTGCAAATATTACTTAATAATATTAATCTTGCTCTGGGAGCATACTGTATATGCTAATGACATGGCGCTAATGGCGTGGCACGCATGTGACGTCAAGAAGGAGCGGAGCCCGGAGCAGAAGCAGGTAAGTGAGGGGAAAGGGAGAGGTATTTAGGGGGGTTTAGAATGAGGAGGGGGGTTTAGAATGAGGAGGGGGGTTGAGGATGAGGAGGGGGGAGGGAAAGAGACACGGCATATAACACGCACACACATCATTTGCCCCCTATTTTCAGGGAGAAAAAGTGTGTGTTATACGCCGATAAATACGGTATATTTGCAAGCTAACTCTACTGAGCCTATGGGAAGGATGGGAATGTGACCTATGCTCTAATTGTATGTGAATTCATCAGTGAAGCAACAAAACCCATCTACCTTCCTTTCTTACCATTAAAAATGTAGGCCACTATTCAATTGAGCAATTGATTTTTACTGGAGCCCATACATTTTACAATCGTAATCGCTATTCAACTTCTACAATTCCTCAAGCCCGCAAATGTTTTCACACCTGTAAATGGCAAATTTAGAAGAAAATGCTACGAGTACCAGATAGGACTCGCAAGGCAGTTAAACACCTGTTCGTAGCATTGTAAATGACAAATAAAAAAGAAATACTGCACTTTAAAAGATGGGGAAAGCGATGAAAGACATTGGAATTAATTGCACAAAAGTCTTAGGCTCGCAAATCCGCAATAATTTTTTTTTTTAAGTTACGCTTTATTTTCATGTTATATTGATCCAAGGAATTAAGGAGTTAATACATATCAGCCCACCCACATGGACTAGAACATTTCCATCATTCATTTTTATTATTTTGTACATAGCCAGATTGCAAGTCCGATCACATATCGGATTTCTAAACGCTAATTGATTGACGTTTAACCTCCATGTTTTACTGACGTCATGATGACTGTCTCATTTACTATCGGCTGTTTCTAAATCTGTAGTCACAGCCTTACTTAATTGATCATGATCATGCTCTGAAATGCTACTTACGGGTGCATGGTTTACTGTTTAAGCTTTTGGCCAGGTAGTTGTGGCCTTGTTCAATGGAATCGCTCTGTAACTGTTGCAAATTGCAAGCAGACTTAAAGGCGATATGAAGGCAACTGCGGGCTTGCTATTAAATAGGGCCATAATATCCTAGTTAAAATTAAAGGCTATTTCTTTTTTAACTTTCTAAAAACATTTTGTTGCTTATTTTTCAAAGTGCCTATTACATTACTATGACATCTCCACAATACCTGGAATACGAATTCATAACTTTATGTAAAAACAAATTCAAAACTTTATGCAAGTTTTATTTTTATTTTTTGTTTTTTATTGAGTTTCAAATACAAAAATACATACATAGACATGTAATACGAACATAACATATATCAAGCTTCCCAACATTTATACAATCAATGTTCCTAGGTGATGTAGTTGTATATAGCTTAAAAGACAGGGTAAGTATTTAGTTCTAGAAGGGGGTGTATACAAGTTCCTCTTTTGCCAGTTAATATGGGGAGCCAATTTAAAAGTGGCTAACAAGCCACTATTGCACACCATTTCTCTAGTCAATTTTATAATATTTAATATTTCATTTCACATTGGAACTGTGGATTGGTTCCAGTGTTTCACAATAACCAATTAGCAACTAGGAAGATATAGATATTAAATATCTGTATTGAAATATGCAAGTTTCATATGTAAGTAAACTGTTTTTCCACTGGAGTGTCTCTTTTTTCCTTGTGCAATGCATTTATTTGCACCACAAGATCTTGGACATGTTCTTCCCAAAGGAATGTAAACAGAGGGGGAGGAGTTGAGAGAGTTAAAGACATAGAGAGCATGAGAGGAGAAGTGGAGGTGGGCAGGAGTGGACACAGGGAGAGGAGGAGTGGGTAGAACAGGTGTGGATACAGTAGGCCAGCTGCTGTGGAGGTTGGAGAGTGAGGTACCAATCAGACAGCCACACAATCTGCAGGGACATAGGGGGAGTGGTGATACTAAGTTGTTAGGGACAGAGGAAAAGGAAGGGGCTGGTAATCCATAGACAGAGTTGAGAGGGGGCTGTAAAAAAAGCACAGGGGCCCAAATATATAATTGAAGGAGTATTTAATGGCCCTGTGCTTCCTAATTCCAGATCATCCACTGAGTGCGTAATTGAGAGCAAGGTAGAGAACTAAGGTGTGGCAACAGTTATTTTAAGAAGGATATCAAATATATCTAGCCGCTCTTCCTGGACTGTCGGACTCAGAAAGAAGATGGCCGCGGCAGCCAGTAGTGGAGAATAACCAGTCAGAGAAAATGCTTAGAAAGACCATATCCATGACATCAATGGTTGGCATCCCTACTACAGACAGACCCTGCAAAGTGACTATTACTTTGTAGGACTAACATCTATCATAACTCATAAGACACATCTTACTGATATGGCCATACATCACATAGCACTGTTTCAGTCAGCTGCATTACCACTTCCAAATAGACATTCTATTAAGATTCAAGTTTGCAAACTTACAATCTAAATCACTGCCTGCTAATGTTGATTAGAATAACAAAGTTTTAGGTGGCTCAGGTGTGAATCAAAAGAACTGGGTATAATGGGGTGCTACTGGGATGACAATAAATTACAATAGACACAAAAGATACAGGATATCCCTTTGGAAATAGAGCACACCCAAGGCCTAATTATAATATAGAGAGTAATATATTTTTAAAACTTAACATTTAATAATGTAATTAAAAATAAAGTTAAAATCTTGATATTTGTACGTGACGTAAAATTGAATAAGAAGTGGAGTAGACTCAATGTGCTACTATATCAATTGAATAAATAATCCATTGAGATCACAAAAAAATTGTGATCCAGTTATAAAGTGCTTGTGAACAACTGTGAATAAATATCTTGAAAAAATATAATGCATGAACATTAAAGTGAATGGTGCTTTGTGCAAAAAATGACTGTGTTGGATCACACAATCATGAATATAATAAATCTTGAATGCTCAGTATTGAGTATGGTAGATATAAAGTCTATAATATCCACAAAATGCCCTAAAATTGGGATTTGTCAATATTCATTGTTTAATGTGCAATATTAGAGTCTCATGGGATAACAACTGATAATCGGAATAATTGCACAAGGTCTTGCTAACTGTGAAAAACCACTCTTATTATCAATAAATAGGAGCTAATATTGAAAGAGACTTAAGACTCCTTAACCCTCAATATATTGAGTACAATACTCTTAATTAAAGTATAAGTAAGGAGACCTTGTTGCGTCTGACAACATTTAATCGACGGGCTGTAAGCCCATGCAAAGACAAAGAAGGTAAGAGCTCCCTATACCGCGAACGCTGCCTATGCACCTAGTGCTGACGTCATAGGTCAGCGTCGCAGCGTTTACGTAACGTCACGTACAACCTGACGTACGTTTCTCAACTATTTCATCAGGGGTTACCGTTCAGGGCAAAAGAGGCCTATTTAAGCCATAGCGTTGCTATAGAAATGAAAAATATTAAAACCAAAAGCGTGGTTATATAGTTTAAAATCTAAAAATAAGTGGGAGATCAATCACATGTACTATAAAAGATATAATACATGTGGGCAGAGTCTGTAAAGGTTACACCAGAGAATAACAATTATTGTGTAAGTTAAAATAACCTTACATTGAATAGGGGGTAGATAAGGATATCAAATAGAATGCCATGGCATATATACTATATAATATCTGATCAGCACAAGCCTCCTACATAATATGCACTGCACAGTGGCCCATGTGCACCACACATAGGGCAAATACTTGTAATATAATATATATGTATAGATATGATTAGGTTTTACCTGAGATAAAATATATTATGCACAAATCCCAAGTATTCCACACATGGGGCTCATTCTTAAAATCTTGCGTGTATTTAATATCGATGTATCTTAATATTATTTAGAATGAGATAGAGCTCCAATTTAAATCAATGTCATTATTCAAGTGACTGAACTTTATAGAGGAAAACATGGAGTTTATTGTGATTTTTCTGAGCCATATATGTTATCAAATTGTAGCATAAGTGCGTTATCCATATCCTAGAATTATTAAATAAAATGTGTGAAGGTAAATCCTTCATTTAGACCCCAAGGTGTTTTGTTTTTCAATGTATATATCCATTGGGCCTCTTTTTTCAACAATTCTTTATCAATATTGCCTCTCCTTATAGTATGTTGAATGTTATCTATAGCTATAAAGGAGATAGCACTAAGATCCCCATTATGTTTTAAATTGACATGGTTGGGTACAGGGGTATCATATTCTCTAGTTATACTATATACATGTTCTAGAACTCTACGTCTGAATTCTCTACAGGTTTTACCTACATACCTCATGCCACATTTGCAAAGCATGAGGTATATAACCCCTATTGACTTACAAGTCAATAATTGTTTGATTTGAAAATGTGTATTGCCATCTCTGGAGGAAAATGTTTTGGTAGTATTTACATATTTACAAGCCTTACATGATAGACACTTGAAACAGCCTTTAGTTTTATTCAACCAATTTTTGCTTTTATCTATTTCTAAATGACTTTTAGATAGCACATCCCTTAAATTTTTGGAGCGTCTACTAGTGATCTGAGCCTGATTACTAAGAAAAGGCCTCAAATCGTCATCATCCAACAAAATCTTTCAGTGGCTATTGAATATTATTTTGATATTGTGCCACTTTCCATTATAAGTGCCAATGCATCTTACTATATCATTGGGTTGTTTGTTTTTCTCTGTCAATAGCAGATCTCTATTGACATCTTTCGCTCTCTTGTATGCCTTTCTAAGGGTTTTATTGTTATATCCCCTTTCTTTAAATCGATATTGAAGCTCTTTGGCCTCTTTTTCAAAATCTGTGGGACTTGAAAAATGTCTTCTTATTCTTAAATATTGTCACACAGGTATTCCTGAGAGCAAGGCTTTAGGATGGCTGCTATTGGCTTGTAATAAACTATTTGTGGCTGTGGGTTTTCTATAAGTAGTAGTTTGTAATTTTCCATCCTCCTGTTTGTTAATTCTTAAATCCAAAAAAGTTATACTGGATTTATTAATTTTTGATGTCAGATGAAGCCCCATATCATTCCTATTTAATACACCAATTAATTCTTCCAGTTGTTTAGAATTGCCATTCCATACTAATAAAATATCGTCAATGAAACCTACCCATAGTTCAATATATTGGGTATATTTGTCCATCTCATCGATAAATATCATCGTTTCCTCCCACCAGCCTAGATACAAGTTTGCGTATGTTGGGGCACATGCTGTGCCCATGGCCGTTCCACATATCTGCTGGTAGAACTTATTGAGGAAAACAAAGTAATTAGGAGTTAATATAAACTCCAATAATCTCACCACAAATTCATTATGATTTTTGTAGTGAATTCCTCTATTAGATAAAAAATATTGAACTGCATTGATGCCTTTTCCATGTTGTATGTTTGTATACAATGCTTCAACATCTAATGATACCAGTAATGCATTCTGGCTGACCGAGATGTCATGTAGTTTTAATAAAACATCTTTTGTGTCCTTGACATAGGATGCTAAAGTGACTACAAAGTCACGCAATATAAAGTCTACATATTTACTTGAATTTTCAGTTAAGCATTCAATGCCTGACACTATCGGTCTGCCTGGTGTTTTTTGGGGGATCTTGTGTATCTTAGGAATGCAATAGAATGTAGCTATTTTGGGACTTGTATTTGTCAGAAAATTAAATTCTGATTTATTGATGACCTTGGTTGACAGGCCTGAATTTAAGATGTCACTCAATTCCTCCTTAAAATCATCTGTGGAATCTTTTTCTAGTCTTTTGTAACTTTTTTTTATCTTTTAAGAGTCTCTCACACTCCGAGATATAGTCACTTTTATCTAGAATGACTATGTTCCCACCTTTATCAGAATTTTTAATGACAACATCATGGTTGTTTTGTAACTGTTTTAAAGCCCTTTTTTCCAAGTTAGTTAGATTGAAGGGAACGTTCATAGTATTTGATTAGGCGCATAGGCAGCGTTCACAGTATAGGGAGCTCTTACTTTTTTTTGTCTTTGCATGGGCTTACAGCCCGTCGATTAAATTTTGTCAGACGCAACAAGGTCTCCTTACTTAGGGCCTCATTCAATTGTGATTTGGCCAATTGAATAGGGCTTTATATAAGCACAGAACCTATTTTTTTTATAGAAGTTTTTAGTTAGTGAAGAAATTGCCTTTGGATAGAAGTTCACTAACTAAAAACTTCTGTAACAAAACATGCTCTGTGCTTATATAGAGCCCTATTCAATTGGCCAAATTGCAATTGAATGAGGCCCTTATACTTTAATTAAGAGTATTGCACTCAATATATTTAGGATTAAGGAGTCTTAAGTCTCTTTCAATATTAGCTCCTATTTATTGATAATAAGAGTTGTTTTTCACAGTTAGCAAGACCTTGTGCAATTATTCCGATTATCAGTTGTTATCCCATGAGACTCTAATATTGCACATTCAACAGTGAATATTGACAAATCCCAATTTTAGGGCATTTTGTGGATATTATAGACTTTATATCTACCATACTCAATACTGAGCATTCAAGATTTATTATATTCATGATTGTGTGATCCAACACAGTCATTTTTTGCACAAAGCACCATTCACTTTAATGTTCATGCATTATATTTTTTCAAGATATTTATTCACAGTTGTTCACAAGCACTTAGCACTTTATAACTGGATCACAATTTGTTAGTGATCTCAAGGGATTATTTATTCAATTGATATAGTAGCACATTGAGTCTACTCCCCTTCTTATTCAATTTTTACGTCACGTACAAATATCAAGATTTTAACTTTATTTTTAATTACATTATGTGGTAATGTGGCCTTTGGCTACTGGTTTCTCCTTTGAGATACATATAAATAGCAAAGATTCCAAGATTCTTTTTATGTACTTTTTATTAAAAAGTCCAAAATCCAAAAGAAATAGCTTACTCCAGCATAAAATAAAATTCTGCATAAACGTACTGACTTAACATCAGGAACACCCTCGCTAGCCCTGAAGCCGCTTCTCTGCCTTCAGGTGAAAATACAGACTCTTTAAATAGTCCATCTTCAATGGTTTAAAGTGTCTTCTCTCTGTAGACCGTCGTCTTTAAATTTCATACCATAGGTTGGGGTTCTGGCCCGCCCTACTCTCCAGATACCCCAACCTCCAGGGACCCATAACAACCACTTATGTTTAAGGCTACAAATCTGTTTAACTTCACAGACTTCTCCCTGGGGTTATCAGACTCGGCAATGGTACCTTTACATCCAGTCTCTCAGCTGTAATGGATCCTCTGCTCCAAACGCTGGGATAGCACCAATCAGTGGCCTCTGTAAATACTGCTGTGGCAAAATCCTTGCAGCAGCTCCTCTGTAAATGCTCTTTGCAGCACAAATCCTCTGCAGCAAGCAGTCTCCTCTGTAAATGCTCTTTGTGGCACAAATCCTCTGCAGCAAACCAAACAGCCTGTAAACTTTCAGGCTCCTCTCAGCCTGGTACAATTTCTGCTTCCAGCAGACAACGTAAAAGTACTTTGTTCCTCTCAATGGCAGATAACTACAAGCGTCCTTCTTAGCTTGCTTCAGACTGAGGCCTTCACTCACTGGCCTCACTCTGCTAGGCCAAACAGAGCCTAATTGCAGGGGCCTCCACCCATCTCTCTGCTGTTGTCCTAAAGGCAATCCACAGCTGGACTTTAATTAGCCTCTGATCACTGCCTGGAGTTAACTCTTTGTTTCTTCCAAGAAATCTTCCAGCCTCCTTAATTGAAAACACCTCTAGGGGCATTCTTTGCTTCACTCCATTACATATCTCCCCCCTTAGCTCAACACCATGTGGTTGAGCTACATGAGCCGAGAGGCCGTTAATGTTCCCACTGCCGAGGATACTTTCCATATTTTGAGGTTCGGCTTCTTTCTCTCTGACCAACGCTTCCACAGCACTAAGTAGCTCCAATAGGCTGGTGTCTGGCTCAGATCGTTGCTTTCTCTCGCCCACCAATCTGTAGAATTCTTGGTCAAGCTCTGTGACACTTTGAGCTTGCCGAGCTCCCTTCTTCAAAGTTTCCAACTTTGTTTCTTTAGGTTCATCATCAGCATTATTTTCATTATCACCATCTCTAGGAGACAGCAAATTCTCGGGCGGTTTCTCTTCCCCCTTTTAACCACAATTTATTTCATAGTCCTGCAAGCTGTCCTAAGCCAATGCTTTGTGAGGACAGATAATCTGGCTCTTTATGTTCCAAGTGCTCCAATAGGTTGGCTGAGAATTTTCACCAAACTGTATCAGTTTCATATGGCCATCTTGCTTCTTTTCTGGTACAGTATCCTTCAGAGGCTCCACAAGCACGTCCTCTCTCTGGGCTGCTTCTAGCTCTTGGATCGGCACC
This sequence comes from Discoglossus pictus, assembly GCA_027410445.1. NCBI lineage: Eukaryota > Metazoa > Chordata > Amphibia > Anura > Alytidae > Discoglossus > Discoglossus pictus. Next base: position 181,899,176 of record CM050167.1, read on the forward strand.
TCACCTCTGTGATTGTTTCCAGCAGGAATCCTTGATACCACTGTGCTTTCAATCCTGCAAGGACTGTGACTCTTTCTCTCTACTGAAATTTCTCCAGCTGTTCAGCAACTTCAGGCTTACACTTAACATATAGGCTAGAACCCATCTTAGCAGCCTTTTGAGTTTTGGTTTTAGAAAAAAAACCTATTATTTCAGCATTCTCAGCTTTTACCCATTTTTCCTCCACTTTTATTTCTTGCTTTGCCTCCAAGGCTTCCAGCTTTTCATTTTTCTTTGCTGCCTTTAGCTGCATCTTCTCCTCATTAACGTGTTGCAAATCCAGTTCACCCTGCTTATACTGGATCTTTTGCTGCACATTTGGCTCAAGAATCTCCTCAGACTTTTCCATCAGGTCTTCCCTGAATACCTCTGTCGGCTCAGACATTCTTTCTTCCTCCCTCGGTCTCTCCTGCTCTATACTTTGCTTATGAGCTTCCTGTAGACATTGCTCTACATTCAACATAGCGTCTTGGGTACACAGGTTCTGGAGGTCAGCATTAGTCTCTTCTGGACATGCATCTTTCTCCATCATAGTTGCTTCTCTCTGCTTAAGGGATTCTTCTATCTCTTGTAGATGAGAGGTGGAATTGGCGATCTCTCCTTCTCTCTGAGAATCATGATTGTTGAGGAGATCTTGCTTCTCCTGATTATCATTGTGCTGCGGTTCCCACACAACTGAGTCTTTCAGCTTATGCTTGGGAGGACTCTTCCTCTGCTCCCAAATAGGCATCTGTATCTTATTCCTGTAGGACACTCTGTAGTCCTCCAATGCAGGCTTCCTCCGCCATTCAGGAATGTAATCTGGCATCATCCTGACACCCCTTATATTAGTCGGACACATCTCCATTCTTTCTCTTGTATCATCCTCCACCTCAGGAGTATTCAACCAGGACAGGTGGCTGTGTCTGTCCAGGTTTCTTATGGAGGTCACTTTATTGCTTCTACCCATCAGGTTTCTAACTTGCTTTTGGTTCAAATCATTTCTAGTGACTCGATCAGCATGTTTCACACGGAGGCTGATTTTGCACCCAGTCAGTGACAACACCTTGTCCTTTTCTCTTTGACCTTTACATACATCAGTCACTTTTATATCATCCTCTTGCTCCAGGAGCCAGGGTTCTTTATCTGCATCAGCAGGCTCTTTTGCTTTCTCAGCAGTCTCTTTGGTGCGCTCTGCAGTCCCACTTGCGCTCTCTTTTGCAGTACTAGCAGTCTCTTTCGCAGTACTAGCCGTCTCTTTCGCAGTACTCGACGTCTCTTTCGCAGTACTCGCCATCTCTGCGGTCTCTCTCGCCGTCTCTGCGGTCTCTCTCGCTGTCTCTGTGGTCTCTCTCGCCGTCTCTGCGGTCTCTCTCGCCGTCTCTGCGGTCTCTCTTGATGCTCCCTTGGTGGCTTTTTGCACTCTTTCTGCCATCCACGAGGTCTCTACCTCCTGATTTCTCTCTTCATCAGGTTTGGTTTGCCTTCCCTTAACAGGGAACCGGCTTTTTAGATTTGGGTAGACAAGCATGCCCCTTGTATAGCAATAAGCAGGTTTATAAAAGAAATCCCCGGAGTGCAATCTCTGTACTCTGTTTACTCCCACTCTGATAAGGATCTCTTCCTTCAGGGTACAATAATTTGTTGCCATTTCTTCAGGCAAAACAACATATGCTCTCTGAGCTTCTCCACACAGATAGGGACCCAGTACTGTGACCCAGTGCTGTTTAGGCCAACCTTCCCTAGTGGTAATCTTCTCGAAATTCAGGAGGTATGTTTCTACATCATCCTTACTGGTCATCTTCTTTAGGAAGCGGTTCGGATTCATAACCCTACTTGATTTTGAAGCCACAGTGTTCTTTTCACACCTCATTTGCTGCAGCTGAGCTTTCTGTGCTTCCAAAGATTCTCTCATGTGGACTCTGTCCATTTCCACTTGTATCTGCCATTTCTCTGTGGCCTCTTCTGCTTGTGTCAACCATTGCTCTTTACTCTCTCTTTGGCTCACAATGGTTGGTCTCTGGTACTGAGCTACTTCAGTTGCCAGTAACATATTCAATTTCTCCTGTTGCTTATTGCTTGCTTGCTGGGCCGCTGAGGCTTGCAATAAGGCTTTTAATGCCTCCTCCATGCTGAAAACTTGGGCTGTCTTTAACTTCAAGGCTTGCTATCCCACCACTGCCACCAGTTGTGGTAATGTGGCCTTTGGCTACTGGTTTCTCCTTTGAGATACATATAAATAGCAAAGATTTCAAGATTCTTTTTATGTACTTTTTATGAAAAAGTCCAAAATCCAAAAGAAATAGCTTACTCCAGCATAAAATAAAATTCTGCATAAACGTACTGACTTAACGTCAGGAACACCCTCGCTAGCCCTGAAGCCGCTTCTCGGCCTTCAGGTGAAAATACAGACTCTTTAAATAGTCCATCTTCAATGGTTTAAAGTGTCTTCTCTCTGTAGACCGTCATCTTTAAATTTCAAACCATAGGGTGGGGTTCTGGCCCACCCTACTCTCCAGATACCCCAACCTCCAGGGACCCTTAACAACCGCATATGTTTAAGGCTACAAATCTGTTTAACTTTACAGACTTCTCCCTGGGGTTATCAGACTCTGCAATGGTACCTTTACATCCAGTCTCTCAGCTGTAATGGATCCTCTGCTCCAAACGCTGGGATAGCACCAATCAGTGGCCTCTGTAAATACTGCAGCTCCTCTGTAAATGCTCTTTGCAGCACAAATCCTCTGCAGCAAGCAGTCTCCTCTGTAAACGCTCTTTGTGGCACAAATCCTCTGCAGCAAACCAAACAGCCTTTTTACTCCCGACTGTAAACTTTCAGGCTTCTCTCAGCCTGGTACAATTTCTGCTTCCAGCAGACAACCGTAAAAGTACTTTGTTCCTCTCAATGGCAGATAACCACAAGCGTCCTTCTTAGCTTGCTTCAGACTGAGGCCTTCACTCACTGGCCTCACTCTGCTAGGCCAAACAGGGCCTAATTGCAGGGGCCTCCACCCATCTCTCTGCTGTTGTCCTAAAGGCAATCCACAGCTGGACTTTAATTAGCCTCTGATCACTGCCTGCAGTTAACTCTTTGTTTCTTCCAAGAAATCTTCCAGCCTCTTTAATTAAAGCCACCCCTAGGGGCATTCTTTGCTTCACTCCATTACAATTATTAAATGTTAAGTTTTAAAAATATATTACTCTCTATATTATAATTTGGCCTTGGATGTGCTCTATTTCCAAAGGGATATCCTGTATCTTTTGTGCCTGCTAATGTTGCCCTGAAATGTACACATCTATGTATGAGAATAGGCCACAAATATAACCCTGAAGTCCTATTAGTAATATAAAATAAACCCATGTTAGAAAGATATATTAACATTATTTGGCAACGCAATACCTAATTGCAGACATGACATTCAAACACTAAATGACACACTGATCATGACAAGACTAATCTGAATCATATCTATTTTTCATCCTAAGACTCAACACCACATCAGAGGCATGACGAGGAGGTACTTTAAGAGAAGGAGTAATATATCAGCTGGTCAGAATAGTAGATGCTGGAGTCAACTGCAACCCCAGTTATGGTGCTTCAGGGTCTCAGCAACAACCACCACCACCACTAGTAGGGGTGCAACCACCCTCACCTCCTTTACCAAACCACTTATTAGTGGAGGAGCCCAGCATCCAAAAAGGAGTAGGAAAACGGGGTTTATTGATCTCTTGTTTTTAATTTTATTTTTCCTTTGAGTTAGCTCTAAAATGGAACATGATTTCCAAGCAGTACTACATGATACTGTAAGTGTACCATATACAGGGCACACATATATTTACAAATCCACAACTGATCTGTGTACCTATCTCACATATGGTTAACTTTAACAACAGTGGATGCCACAGCAATAACAATACTCATAATAAATAAACCGTAGCTTAGTTGAAAACCTCCTAATATGGTAACCACAACATCCTTTTTATATTATCTGTTTGTCAGACAAAAATTGCTTTAATGCTGCGTATGATGAACATCAAGAAAACAGCTTATAATCATAAACTTTTTTTTTTTTTTAAACCACATGTTACGCCCATATGTGAACATTTATTCCAATCATTTGGCTCATGAGGCTGAATAGTGAAAACAAGTTATCAATGATATATTCGTATTAACTCCATACACCTCATGGTGTTTCATACATTAAATGCTTATTGATATCAATATATCCACAGTGAGAAGGTCAAGACGTTTGGTGATATGGATACATATAGTAATATAGATAATGTTATTGGTCCCTAAAAACATTTATAATAGGTAGGTCCTCCTAAAGCCTTTGCAATTATGTAGGGTAATGGCCTACTCTCATCTACGTAACTTCTTCTGATGGGCTTGTGCCTTCTATAAAGATCTATTCCTCCTCATATTTGGCCTGATGGTTCTGAATTCCTGCTAGTGGATGTAGTGGTGGTGTTGCTAGTATTGTTTGTTCAAACTGAAAGTATTATTTTAGTCAAAATGTACTGTATATTACAACCTTTGATAGGACACTGTAATAGTAAGTGCAATATGGGATTATTTAATGTATACTTCAAATTCAGAACTTTATGTTTTAGGATCAGAACAAATTACAATAATGACAACTGAACCTCTTATATAGTTATTGTCCTTCCACATAAACCTAAACAAAGTTGCATCCTATGGGGTGCTTACTTATATAGTTCACTTATTAGTTGGAATACCTGTTTATGTGTGGTTATACATTTGATTTCTACATATTTACATAGATATAACATTTATAAAGCCATCTAAGGATTAACTGAACTAAACTGAACCTGCCAGATACCAAATAATATTAACTAAGTGCATTGTGTTCAAGTTGAAGTTTATATATTCTATATTTATGTTTACACCTTCTGCTGTTTTACCCTATAAAGTTTTCAATTTTGCGTGGCATAACCAGTTGCCCCGGACTAAGGAAACTAGTGGAGGGCTATTATGTTTTTGTTTTGGGAGTAGCGACCCTAGTCCCTTTGGGTGACTTATTATGCTGTGAGGAAGAAAGCCAGCTGCTAGGAGGTGCTGAATTAAGTCCTGGAGCTCCGGAAAAAAGGTCTAACTTACCCTTTTTCTTGAAAAACTGAATTTATGGTGATTTTTTAGTGGAAGTGTTCTTCTTAATAATGTCATCCAATTACCACTGTTTTCAGTTCTACAAAGTGAGATCACAGATAATTAAGAAAAACGAAATGCACTGTGCTTAACTATGTTAGGGTTTGTAAGATTATACAGTATCGGCAGCACTGTTGGATATCAATATCCTATTGATATATATCAGGGGTGTCCAAACTCAGTCCTGCTGTGCCTGGATTTGAGGATTTCCATTCTGTGCACAGTTGAGTCCATCGGGATGACTGAAGAAGCAATAGTCTCACCTGGGTGCTGCAGGGATATCCACAAATCCAGGCCAGTGTGCGGCCCACCAGGACCGAGTTTTGTCACCCCTGATATATATGAATATGGTTCAAATGTGGTTTTGAACTTTGCATTTCTCCACTTCATTTTTATTTTCATTTTTGTCTACAAGGAGAGTGTAAAAGCTGTGTCCTAATACATTTAGATATGTCAATGACACTTGCTGAATGTAAGGCATCCTGGTGTTCTGACCAAATATAAAACATATGCATGTGTTTTGCAGGATATCTATTAGTTCTATGTTAAGAATAACACTGTATGAGAAATCCTTCTGCTATGTGATAAGCATTCTGGTGTATTGACAAAATGTAAAATGTATGCACAGTTGTGCTCAAAAGTTTGCATACCCTGGCAGAAATTGTAAAATTTTGGCATTTATTTTGCAAAAAAAATGTCTTTTATTGAAGGATTGAAAAATAAACACAAAATAAACTTAAATAACCCAAACAATGTCAAACAAACGCATAGCACATATGATCATATGAAGCCATTTATCACATTGTTGTTTGTCTCCTTTTTATATCATAATGATAACAGAAATCGCCCAAATGACCCTGATCAAAAGTTTCCATACCTTTGTATGTTTGGCCTTTATACAGACACACAAGGTGACACACACAGGTTAAAATTCCAATTAAAGGTTAATTTTTCACACCTGTGGCTTTTTAAATTGCAAATAGTGTCTGTGTATAAATAGTCAATGAGTTTGTTAGCTCTCACGCAGGTGCACTGGGCAGGCTAGATACTGAGCCATGGGGAGCAGAAAAGAACTGTCAAAAGACCTGCGGAACAAGGTAATGGAACTTCATAAAGATGGGAAATGATATAAAAGATATCCAAAGCCTTGAAAATGCCAGTCAATATTGTTCGATCACTCATTAAGAAGTGGAAAATTCTGTTTTTTTTTTTATACCAAGCCAAGGTGAGGTAGACCAAGAAAGATTTCAGCCACAACTGCCAGAAGAATTGTCCGGAATACAAAGAAAAACCCACAGGTAACCTCAGGAGAAATACAGGCTGCTCTGGGAAAAGACTGTGTGGTTGTTTCAATGAGCACAACATAAACAAGAATGAGCTAAATATGGTCGAGTTGCCAGAAAGAATCCTTTACTGTGCCAATTCCACAAAAAAGCCTGCTTACAATATGCTCGAGAACACCTTGACACACCTCACAGCTTCTGGCACACTGTAATTTGGAGTGACAAGACCAGAATAGAGCTTTATGGTCACAACCATAAGTGCTATAGTGAAAAGAATACCATCCCCACTGTGAAGCATGGTGGTGGCTCACTGATGTTTTGGGGGGTGAGCTCTAAAGGCACAGGGAATCTTGTGAAAATTGATGGCAAGATGAATGCAGCATGTTATCAGAAAATACTGACAGAAAATTCATATTCTTCTGCATGAAGGCTGCGCATGGGACGCTCTTGGACTTTCCATCATGACAATGACCCTAAGCACAAGGCCAAGTTGACCCTCCAGTGTTTACAGCAGAAAAAGTTGAAGATTGTGGAGTGGCCATCACAGTCTCTTGACCTTAATATCATCGAGCCACTCTGGGGAGATCTCAAACGTGCGGTTCATGCAAGACAACCAAAGACTTTGCATGACCTGGAGGCATTTTGCCAAGATGAATGGGCAGCTATACCACCTGCAAGAATTAGGGGCCTCATAGACAACTATTACAAAAGACTGCACGCTGTCATTGATGGTAAAGGGGGCAATACACATTATTAAGGACTAAGGGTATGTAAACCTTTGATCAGGGCCATTTGGGTGATTTCTGTTATCATTATGATTTAAAAGAGCCAAGCAACTATGTGAGCATAAATGGCTTCATATCATCACTATTCTTAAATAAAAGATTGTTTTGCATGATCAGTCATATTTTCAAAATAAATGCCAAAGGTTCGCAATTTCTGCCAGGGTATGCAAACTTTTGAGCACAACTGTATGTGCTATGGGTTTGTTTGACATTGTTTTGGTTATTTAAGTTATTTTTGTGTTTATTTTTTTATAGTATATTTCCTCCTGAGGATCACTATGCTCTACAATGAAACTATTGATGCATGGTCTTGTTTTTTTGCTGACCATGATGACTGTATATTGGAAACTTTTCAGTAAAGCTTTGAAAATTGATTCACTGAATCTGTGTCTTCATTTCAAATGGGTCAATGATATGTACACATATACTTTACAGTAGGTGACATCCAATGTATTATTAATCACATATACATTTATTAAAAATGTTATTCATTGTTAGGATTTTATGTGTAAAATGCACTTCAAACACATCAGATTAACACTATTTTTATGTAATATGGTAATTTTAGTAACATGATTTTAAGTAATATTACAGGTAGGTAGGTGTTAACCACTGGTTAGTGTTTAAGAGTGTGAGTTGTTGCTTCGCTTTAAAATGTTTAAATACATGCTTATGCTATGATATAAATTGCGGTAGAGGGCAGTGATAGAATTTGAATCGCTGTTTAGGGCTTTGTCGTCTGTAGGAATCATGTATTATTCTGTATTCTACACATGGACATCACCAGATGAACAATATAAAAATCAGATTGACTATATACTTTGCAGCCAAAGATGGAGAGCCTCTATACAGTCAGCAAAAGCAAGACCTGGAGCTGACTGCGGCTCAGACATGAGGTTTTTATTGCAAAGTTCAGAACTAAACTGAAGAAAAGAGGGAAAATCATCAGACCTAGTAGATACAAAATAAATAATATCCCAAGTGAATGTGCAGTGGAGATAAAGAATAGATTTAAGGGACTAGATATGCAAGATAGAAAAAGGAAACCACAACAAAGTATATCCCTAAAAGAAAGGAAACTAGTAGCCCAGTAAAGAAGAAAAGGTAGTGGAAACAGGAAAATACTTGTCTAACTGAATGCAGAATTCCAGAGGATAGCAAGAAGAGACAAGGAGACATTCTACAATGATCAAGGTAAAGAGATAGAAGAAGATAACAGAATGGGAAAGTCAAGAGATCTCTTCAAGACAAATTGTGGATCTCAAAGGCACCTTTCATGCCAAAGTGAGCGTGATAAAAGACAAAAATAGTAAGGACTTAACAGAAGAAGATCAGATAAAGAAGAGGTTGCAGGAATACACTGATCTATACAGGAAGGATCTTAACAGCAGTGATGACATCAATAATTTGTCCAATGAGCTGGAGCCAGACATCTTGGAGAGCGAAGTGGATGTCTTGCTGATAACAAGGCTGCAGGAGTTGATGGAATCCCATTTGAACTATTCAAGATTCTACAAGATGATGCTGTGAAAGTATTGCTTGCATTATGCCAACAAATTTGGAAAACTCAACAATGGCCAATAGACTGGAAAAGGTCAGTCTACAATCAAATCCCCCAAAAAGGCAATGCCAAAGAGAGCTACAATTATCGAACAATTGCACTAATTTCACATGCCAGTAAGGTAATGCTTAAGAGTCTACAAGCTCGACTCCAACAATATATAAACCCGAAACTACCAGGAGTCCAAGCCGGGTTCCGCAGAGGAAGAGGTGCAAATTACCAGTGTCCGATGGATAATAGAGAAAGCAAGAGAGTTCCAAAAAAACATTTACTTCTGCATCATAGACTATTCTAAAGCATTTGACTATGTGGATCACAACAGAATGTGGCAAATTCTTAAAAAGATGGGTGTACCAAATCATCTCATCCTCCTCCTAAAGAATCTGTATGTCAATCAAGAAGCCACTGTCAGAACTGAACTTGGGATAACAGAATGGTTCAAGATTGGAAAAGGAGTTTGGATATTGTCCCTGTATTTATTCAGCTTATATGCAAAGTACAACATGCGTAAGGCTGGTCTGGATGAATCCACAGCTGGAATCAATATTGCTGGAAGAAAGACTTTGATGGCTGAAAGTGAAGAGGAACTAAATGGCCTATTGATGGGGTAAAAGAATAGAGTGCAAAAGCTGGCCTGCTGCTTAACATTAAGAAGACAAAGATCATGTCAAACAGCAGTGACAGATTTTATTTTTCTCTTCAGTTGGTGACTGTAACCATGAAATTAAAAGATGTTTGCTTCTGGGGAGGAAAGTTATGGCCAGCTTGGACAAGCTAGTAAAAATTAAAAATGTACACTATCAACAAAGGTCTGCATAGTTAGAACTATGGTAACATGCTGATGTGAGAGCTGGACCATAAAGAAGGCTGAGCACTGTATAATTGACGCCTTTTAATTGTGCTGTTGGTGAAAACTACTTAGAGTCCGTTGAACTGCAAGAAGATCCAATAAATCTGTACTCCAAGAAATCAAGACAAATTGTTCACTGGAAAGTTTGATCATGAAGATGAAGCTCAAATATTTTGGCCATATCATCAAATTACAGGATTCATTAGAGAAAACTAAGACGCTGGGAAAGATTGAAGGCACAAGAAGACAAAGGCAGAAATGGATAGATGAGGTCACTGAAGCAATGAACATGAACTTCATAGAGCTCAGAGGGGGCAGTGACTGAGAGATGTATCGGGCGTGCTGCGGTCCATAGGATCACAGAGAGTAGGACGCGACTGAACAACTAAACAACAACAAATTATTCTGTATAGCCCTTAAAATATGTTTTCAGTGTATTTTGTAGCTTGTGTTATGATTTAAGGTGCACTCACTATTTTTAACATGTCACGTTAAGTTCTCGCTAAGCGGTTGGTGGTTTTACAAGTGTTTGAAATGCATGTTATTTTTATTGACCATAATGGTTGTAGGTCTTTACAAGATACACAGGGCTGGGTTTACATTTTTGGTGCCCCTAAACAATGAGCATAAAACCTCTGCTATGTCCAGCCATATAAGAATGATGCCATATTTTGTCTTGTGTTTGTAGGCTTAGAAGTATCTGATGTGCATGCATACAGTTGGTACCTCCCACATGTGTGAGCACATGACACTGAAACCTCCTTCAACTGAACAGTTCCAGTATCATCCATCTTTTCAGCATAGCTACTTAAAGCACCAGTTGCAGTGGCTGTGATTTATTCAAATTGTTGGGTTTGCTTTTACACACACAAAGCTATTTTACAAGGGCCCTATAATCAAGGCCTTAGACACTTGGGGCGAACTGGAGAAACCGAGGATTCTGATATGATCTATACCTCTTTCTGTTGAAAGACTGAAACTATGATTAGCCACTGAGCAGTAAATAAATAGTAGGATAAACCTGCTCCTCATGCTACAGGCAGAGTAGCAGTCCAAAATAGAAGCTCCTATGACTCAAAGTCAGCTAAATTTGAGAGTATATCTAAAATGATTTTGTTCGCATGATTTATATAGTTGCTATCACATATTATAATTGTGAAACTGTGAGTCGTTGTCACGCTATGCGTTGTGCGTGCAAAGCAAGGTGAGCTATTGAGTCACTAAAACTCGCAGCACTTAGGCGATGAGCGCTGATGGAGTTCATTGCCTGCGAGCCTTGCGTAGCGAGGTGAGCAGTTGCAATTAAAAGTCACAGCACTTAGGCGATGAGCGCACAAGGCACTCATCGCCTGCAAGCCTCGCGAAGAGAGGCGAGCAGGGGAGGCAATGAAACACGAGGGACTTAGCCAGAAAAGAGCGCTATAGGCGAGCCAATCAGACATTGAAAAACGTGGGACTTAGCCTCCAAACACTTAGGAAACGCTGGATCGCCTTAGGCAGCAAGCACTTCACAAACGCAGGACTTAGAAAAAAAATTACGAGACGCGGGATTTAGAAAAAAAAATATGAGATCGAAAAAATACGAAGTTAACGGCCAAACCGCGCAAAACGACAAACACAGAAAATAAATACAAAAAAACATCACACACAGCACGGGGGGAAAGCCAGGATGCCTGGGAGTGAGGATGCATGCGAATTTAAGTCGAATTTGCCGTGTTTCGGCACTCAAAAATCGGCTAAGCGAGAAAAAAAATGGCAGCCCCAAAAAAATGAAAACAAGGCTACATGACCCTGAACCGCGCAAAACACCGCCAGCCGTGTACCACTTTCACCCAGGAATGTATGAGCTACAAAATACACTTTTACAAAGAACGGGAAATGCTTGCGAACCATGTAACACATAGACAAACAACGCCATTTTACAACACTAACTTCCAACTAACAACATTACGCATCTAAAGTTGCGCTTTACACAAATAAACCAACGATTTGCCCTCGCGCACGCAGCCTATTTCTAATGCACAGTTTGGACATTCATGACACTAACTGCCGAGGCCAGCAACAGTCCCACTGGGCATTATATGCTGCAGGACAATAACAAGAGATTGTTACCTCTTCAGGCTATTGATTGTTACATATATTAATTAGAAAAAGGTAAACAATATTAATGTATTATTCAATTAATGAATGAATTAGTATTAAAAAAAATAAAGATACATACAGTATATCTGTCTTTGTGATGAGCGCAAAACGCGCTCAGAGGAGCCAAAGAACACGCCAGGAGAGGTTTTGCAATGAGTGTCGAGGGTCCTTAGAGTACAAAAAGCTTAACATTGTGTGCCAAACAGCATTGCCATGGCTTCACATTTTATTGCTCCGTCATTTTTGACGGACAAGTCGATAGTTAATTATAGTTTGTTACAAACATATGAAGTTAAACCCAAAAATGTAAGTTGTCCTTTAAAAGTACTGTGGAAATTAATGTGGCAATATCATCTTAAAATCCATTGAGTTTATCCTATTTTCCAAAAAGAGTTTCACAACTCTTTCTCATGAAGATTGCAATTTAATTTTCTTTGGAAAGTACTGTTGTAGAATATATTCACAGTAATGGTATCTAGCCCTGCTGACAGACCGCTACATCAATACGGTACTCTTTCAGTGTAGACTTTTTCACGTCATAATGTAGATGTTAACGAGCTGCTAATGAGCTTCAATTCCTATACATCCTATTACATCAGTAGTTAGGATATCAATAATAACTTCAGACATTAGTGAGTAGACCCCAGAAGGATCATATATATGTATATGAAATGATGACATTCTTAAAATTTCAAGGCAATGCAATATAAACCGGCCAGACATTTTTTTATATATCGGAAAAAATCCAAAAGAAGTCTTGTCAAATGTTCCAGAAACATTTGCTTGTTGACTTTGGCTTATACAAAAGTACATTGGAAACAATATAAAATGTGCTTTTGGACTGGATTCTGCACTCTTTTGAAATGCACAGGCCTGACATAGTACCGACTTTGTGAATAAAATGTGGCAAGATTTGGGCCAGGACAGTTTGGAAATCATCCCACTTTTCTGTCGGTTTCAAGCTGCTGTCCCAAAAGTGAGCTGCAAAAATAGATTGTCTGCCTAAATAAATACTACAGATCATTTGCAGTTCCCCACTGCACGGTGTCATCCATCTCTGCAGTTAATGAGAAGTATGGCAACATAGTGCTGTGAAATGTCATTACTCATACAGTAGCAGGGCCTCATAGACAGATCCTCCACTGCAGAATGCACACAGCGTCTCAAAGGAGAAAAACACTTGAAAACGTACCACCATGTAGGATCTTAAAGTTATGTGTGACCTTGTTAGTTTGTAACCATTAGTTTGTGCCTCATAATACAATAATAAAGCGCATCATAAAATAATTAGCTATAAATATTGAGTGGAACTGTTGGATAATTGAGCATGACATTTGGATAAAATACCAGAAAATTATATGAATTATAAGACAAAGGTTGTCACAAGATTAAATATCTCTCACAGATGTGAGAGGGCATGATCAATTAGAAAAATGTTAAAACTTAAAAGTCTCTATGACTATTATTATTACTTAAGGCATATCTAAGTTTACTGGAATATGAATGTATCTGATAGAGAAGAATCAGTAGTGTATGCAAACATTTTCTGCATGAAAAAATACCAAAATGAACATTTACAAACTCACCTTGGTGTTTGCTAATTCTCTTGATAAAATTAGCATAAAATTCATTTATTCATTCAATTCAATTAGCTTTGGCCAATTAAAGGCAGCTATACATTGTTATTTTAATGTATCAATCAATGATGGCAGTTTGTGCAAGAAGTAATCACGGGATGTGTAGTCCCCCTGTAGAAGGAAGTAGGAGGAGTCAGACACTGATCTGTAGATCTCTGCATTGAGCTGCTCCTGGCTTGAAGGTTAGTAAATGGTTAAAACTCATATTTGAAAGTAAATAAAATAAACCTGTATGAATCTGTATGTGTATAGAATGACTTAATGTAATGTGAACACAAGCAGCATGTGTTCAATTAGAGAAGGGTAAAAGCAGGGAAACTTATATATACCTCTAGCCATTAGGGCATAAACCTGGGGTTCCTCGCTTCTACTGTGAGAGATAATAAATCAGGTTAAATCATAATAAATCAACAGCCTTATTAAATTGCGATTCAGTAAATTTAAAAGGGCTCTATTTAAGCACATAGCATATTTTATTTACTGAAGTTTTTAGTTAGTGAAGACCTTGCTTTTGGATAGAAGTTCACTAACTAAAAGCTTCTGTAAATAAAATATGCTATGTGCTTATATAGAGCCCTTTTAAATTTACCGAATCGCAATTTAATAAGGCTTCAAGTGGGGGACTTTTTTCATGGAATTTATGTTTCAATCTCAAACATCTAAGAATTCCACTGCAATTGTTTTACATTTATTTATATGTGTACAGTAATTTAGTAAATGTAACTGTGTCATTAGAAGCACAGGGTTATGTTAGATTGGTAAATCCATACTACATTAGTCCTTACACCTGTATACTTTAACATTTCTGTAATGTGATGTGCCATTGTTAGACATGTTTTTAAATAAAAAAGATAATACCGGTATATGGAATGTCTATCATATGTTGTACATAATTTCCCTAACCACATTTAAACATAAATATAATATGATGTAATATGGACAATGACTCTGTATAAGTTGTATTGTAGATTTTACAATTTCAGGTAGCATAATGTGAAACCTTTGGGACAGGCTGAGAGAGTGAGGTAGAGATTTTTTTAATAATTTTAGCAATTTGAGACAATTTTTGTAGGCGGAAATGAGAGGTGGCAATGAGAACGAGGGAAACAAATAGTTAAAGATTTGAGTAAATGGGGTAGTTGGATGAATATTGAGTAGGTGATTTGTAACAACTTTGGGACTCATTCAATTGGGATTTGGCCAATTGAATAGGGCACAATATAAACACATAGAGCCTCATTCAATTCCGAGTTGCCCAATTGAATAGGGCTCTATATAAGCACATACAAAACATTTTCACAGAACTTTTTAGTTACTGAAACTCTATCCAAAACCAAGGTTTTCAACAACTAAAAAATGATGTCAAAAAAATATGTTATGTGCTTATATAGAGCCCTATTCAATTGCCAAAATTCAAATTGAATGAGGACCATAGCATTTTTTAGTTAGTGAACGTCTATCCAAAAGCATGGTGGTCTACACTAACTAACTCACTTCTGTGAAAAAATATGCTATGTTCCTATATAGAGCCCTATTCAATTGGCCAACGCGCAATTGAATGAGGCCCTTCATGTGTTAAAGAGCCAGTCCAAGCTCCCCACAACAAAGTTTTATCCAGCAGATCACTGCACCAACTTCAAACAAATACATGTGTTAAAAACAGTAAACAAGGCTTTATGAGAAAAATATATTGATCCTGATGACAAGCTGAGCGGTCATGTTTCATCAGTGAAAAATGAATGAGGCATGCAGACATGCTCAGTGACAGCAGTTGGGTGTGGATTTCAATCCCAGCACCCTCTGCTCTTAGCATGCTCAGTTGTCCAGAATTGAGCAGGAGATTAGACACTTTACTCTAGGAATTGTGTTATTTTATATGGCTATTAGGAACCAGTGGTGATAAGGTACATGAGTCTTGCAAAAACATCCATAACGCATAGCTGTATGATGGGGAGTATGAAGAGTTATGAGTTATACTGGTCAAGGTGGTACAAGATATATAATTATAGTATTTTATAGTTTTCTATAGGTGGAAACATATAAAATGCAGTAAATTCAGAGCATACTATACTTTTTGATTTTTCTTTATTTTTCATTGAAATGCTGTTTTAATGTATATAAATCACCCAAGCCAATGACTGAATTTCCGCGGTATAAACAATTTCATTTTTTGGTTAATGTTAGTATATTTTCCAGATGAAGATTAGATACTTCAAATTAATTATTAGTGTTCTCTTTAATAGAAGTTTTCCTTTATTCTTCTATTTTGCAATTTACTTTTCTTCCTCCAGTGACAGGCTCTGTTTTCTGTTAAACATAGACTGTCTGCTCTGGAGATTGTGATGATACAGCTGAGTCTTAAGCAGAAACAGATGGATAGAGATTAGGTACAGAATGCTTTCTTATATGGCTCACATATTCACAGTCTGGCTGAACATTTCAACTTCCAGCCACAGATGAAATAATAAAATTAATTTTCTTTTTAATCTGATGGTAGTTTAATTAAAAAGGAATGACCCTATACTTTATTGGGATCTGTGGATATGGGAGTAATAATAAAGTAGACACAAAATATATATTTTTTATAAAAAAATACAGTGTTACGTTTGACTGCAATTTTTTGGTGCTATGACAGATATAATAGTGTCTTTACAATTTCAAGATTCAAATCTAAATATCTGTGAATTGTTCCATGGCTTAAAATGAACGTACATCCTCATCAATGTCAGTTTAATCTGCTAAAGTCCACTGTCCTTAATGGCATGTTCGATCTGCTAAAGAGGGTATTACAGTTTAGTACTGTGCAATTCAAGATCTGTTTTGTTATTATGAAGTCTCATGTTGGCTCAGCTATATTTCTAGCCTTACATATGGAAACGAAGCCACAATGTTTAGAGAACTTGAATATTCTCTGGTCTGCATTTTAGCTGATTTGTGTTAAATTGATTTAGACTCTGAATAGCTGAACAAACATTCTCAGTTTGTTAGGTTACTGAATTAAAAAGCAATTTTTTTTATGCAAGATGTTTTTTTTTGCTCAAACCACTTTTAAATGAATTACGCACATGCTAAGAGTTTACTCTCTAATATAATGTATAGTCCGCTGGAAGGAGCCATTATCACAAACATATATGATTATTAACTCTTTAATAATTCTGGTATAGAGGACTGCTCTTATCTTAATCTTTCTCTGTAGAACTACTGAACAGCCCAGTATGAACTGTAAAATTGTATGTATTGCGTACATTTATTGATTGTTACCTTAAAGGACCATGGAAGTTCTATATTTGGAAATTAATAAAATAGTTTTTGCTGGTTGGTGTGGCAGTGAATAGGTTCAAGAAGCCACTTTATAATTCCATCCAGATGTTGGTTGTTTATTTCACCAGCGGACATGAACTTGCACAATAGCAAGAAGTGCATGTGAATAAATCAAAGCCATACTTATTTCAGTCTAGGCTCACATGTTCTTATTTATTTATGTCCAACTTGTGTTTATTGTTTAAAGGGACCCTATCACCCAATAGCATTTTGTATTTTTATACTCAGGCTCAGTCCTTTGGAAAGATAGCTTATTAGCAGAACAATGTAAGGCATGAGTGTCACGATCTGCTTCTTCAAGGGGGTTTGATATGAACCTAGTTCAAACCTACCCCAGCAGAATTGTGTAGTTCCTGTTCTCTGCGGCACAAAAGAAGCTTCTGAAAAGGGCAAGGCCCAAAAGGTACTGGCAGAGAATACTGCATACAGGTTACTAGTGGCCCATGGCAAGACCACTCCCCAAGTCAGAATACAACACACAGAAATAGTCTCACACTGTGGATATGTGAAAACTATATCTGAACCTTTATTAAATGATCAAAACAACATATGAATACTCTCCAATACCACACCCTTGTGTACATTTGTGTATGTGAGATGTCAGTCCATCTGGCTTGCAACCTTGGGCTATCGAAGCTCTTGAGATCAAATTCACCAGATATGTATAGCTGGCTAGTGAAAAAAACCTTTATGTTAACTCAAGTGTTTGCTTAGGACTACTTGAAGTACATACATCTGTCTTGACCCAAGGTCTGTATGTGCGAGGGTGCAATGATCTGCAGCTAACTTCTTTGCAGAGCATTTTTACCAATTCCACATATGTATAAAATGTTGTGTTTTATAATATATTATAACTAGGATACATAATAACCATGTACAGTCAACATATAACACACACAATAATACATAATCTCAATGTAACAATGTCATGCCCCCTTGGCCACATCCACAATTACTGGCAATATCAGTCCTTAAACACTGAAATCATGACAGTGAGTATGAGACAACTTCGGTCTCTGCAGTGCATTGACAGTTACAGGCTCTCCAACAAATGTAGGCTTCGCCTCACTGTAGCTGTTGGAAACTTAGGAAGAGCTTTAATTGCTTAACCATGCAGAGCTACTTGTCTTGCAGTTTAGGACATAACTCGAACCACACAATTGACTAACCATATAAAGTAGCTCAATGGCTGTGTAGACAGTCTTCCATCCTAATCTATAAACAGCACTATACCAGCAATAACTAAAATGGCTATAACTTAGTCACTTCTTGATAGATTTAAACAAGAAAATTACATTCCTACATTTTTTCAAGGCTCTGCCTGATATGCACTGCAATGTGGGTAATTTCCATGTCCATACAATATTGAAGACCTCATATGTGTTTTCAGAAGATGATTAAGTGGCAAAGTTTCACTGTCTTACCTATTTTTCCTTGGAGTTGAAAGCTCACATATGTAGACTTATTCACATTTCAAAAACAATACAGTAATCTTTCTTCATACTTTTCTGGATGGGAACTTATTATTTACTTTATTTCTCATGAGGTATCCACTGCAGACAATGAAGAGAATATATAAAACAACACCTTTATTTTATTAAATGTGTTACCAGTTGATAAGTTTGCATGCATTTAACCACTGTCATAAATCTTTACCTTACAGGGCACTTCATCAGACACCTTCGATAATAATTTCCTGGACTCTTGACCTTCTTTTAGTCAGGATGCCTTACTTTATGTCAGGTAAGAACTTGTGGCAGGAAATTGGAGGTCAACTAGGGACAAGCTGCCGTAAATGTTATGCCTGGGTCTCAGTGCTGTTTATACTTATTTTAGGTATTTGTCCCTGCTATAATGATGATGAGAGTCCTTTCATGCAGTATAATGTCGTTCTATTTTTATTTTACTGTTCATTGTTATTTATGCTTATGTCCTCTCTTATGTTTCAGATCCCAACTTTACCCCTTATGTCGTAAAAGCCACATCACAAGATTTCTAAAACAGCTATGAGAGGAAGTACCTCCCGAAAGCACACATTTTTTGTTTTGTTTATTTCATGTGACTTTATTGTGTGGATCATGTGACAGCAAGTAACAGATTGTGATCTTAACGTGCTGGGTATTCTAGTAACATTTTGGCCTGCCAGGCACTTGCTGGCATGTCAGTCTATCATTTCTTAAAGCCATTTGGCTTTGTTTTGAAGCTGGGCTGACTAGCAAGTTCAAACTGCATCTTTTCCCCCATCAGTTCACCAGTAATAGTATGTCATACTTCTCTCTATTTTCTATGACCAATGAACACGTTTACTCTTACAAATATGTCAATTCTCCCGTCATTTGAAATGTCCAAAAAGGAACATTATGATATAATGTTATCTCTATTTTGTATGACGTATAGTCTAAATTCTAGTAATACACATACTTAATATGTGCACAGTGCCCCATACAGATATATCTTCTGTAGAGCTGACACTACAGGCTTCTATCTGCCTTGCTTCTGGGCCTGTGAAGGGGAAGGAGTTTGGTGTGAATATTAATCGTATCCAGTTATTTTATGGTTAATTGTAAACACACACTTTCACACCCTCCCATCATCTAGCTCTCTGAATGTGATGTAACAAACACAAAATGGATTCCTGTGCTCAAAAACATTTAAAAAATGGTTTTGGCTTTCACAGCTGCTAATATTGTTAGCTTAGTTCATACTTGACAAACAAATGTCTTTTTTTCATGAACTGCTGTGGTTCTTTTAGACTTACTGTCCCACAATAAGTTCCCTACCTCCCACCTACTCTTCAATGCTGGCACACCAACTGCAAAACATTAGTTTTTTGTCTCACCTGGTACCCACTATTTAGAGTAAAAACATTTGTATGTCCTACACCAGCTCTGATTGACTAAAAAGTCTGGCAAACATAATTCTATACTATGATTGTCTGAAAATACTCAGTCAGAGAATATTCCTGCCTCTAATTGCTCTGTTTATTCTGATGGTACTTAATTCCCTCATCATTCTATAAATTAACCACTTGCCAATTTATTAAAGGGTCCTAAGATTGACCTTAGATTCCATTATTAAAGTACATTTAAGCATTGCGTTCTTTATAATATATAATACAACTGTGAGTGTAACTGGTGGTTTAGATTAATTGCTATCACTATTAAATTCCCCTACACCAGGATAAATCGTGCTAGCCGGTGCATGAAGCTGAGGTTCCTGATTGGAGGAAAACGAGGGGCACAGCATCAGGTGTACAGGTCAGTCATCCTGGGCACCAGTTCAAGAAGTTGTCATGCTTCTGAAAATAAATTACATCATTTTGTAAAAAGAATATGGATGCTTGCAACCTAGTCTTGGATGAGCAAGAAATCCAGGAGAGAAAAAGACGGGTTCAGAAGAAAGAAATAAGAGCAATGGAGAGGACTTGGGATCCTTTTAAGAAAGGGGGAAATGTAGTAGGAGGGAGAATGAATGGAGCATAAAAAAGAGGTCAGACCAAGAGTGGAGAGAGCTAAGATACAGTGAAGGCAAAATAAGGAATAGAAATGGTACAGAGGCATAAAACAAACTGGTAAAGGAAATATTGGTCAAGAGAAGTGAAATAAGGTATTTTAGAGAATCTGATTGTCATAATAAATGTTTATATTTTATACAGATTTGAAGGCAGGACAGGCATAACTTTTTAGGAGAAGTTTCTTGTGCTATTTAATCTATTTTGCTCAATAATCATATATTTCTCTTAAGATGCAACTAGGTAATATCACACATGAAGTGCATACATAGTGAATACCGTTTTGGCTGTGTATTTTAATATGTTTAATACTGTATTAGTTTATGATAATAAATTACATATAATGAGGTATGCTATTATGACTAATTTCCAAGGGTGTTTATTATTTATGATTTTTTTGAGGCTTAGAGCTTTGCTTTTTTGAATCTTTAGGTTTTATAGAAGAAGATATGTGCTTACAAAACAAAATGGATCCCAACAGACATCTGTTTGTAGGTTTGATTGAATTAGAACCAAGAAAAATGCAATTTATTGTGTAATAAGATATATATAGAGAGAGAGTGTTCATATCATTTGTTTTACTACCTCTCACTGGTTGTTAACTGCTAAAGCAGAGGTAGTCGTAAATTGGACATAATGTCTGCTCTATGACAAAGGAGACAAATCATACAAATTGTTAGGTAGAAAGTAAAATGCACAATGTAAGAGTACGCTGTTTAGAAACTACAGATGAAAGATCAATTTTTGAGACAGATGAGAAATGTAAAAATGTCTTCCATAATCAAAATATTGGAACTATGAATTATGACTTGGAAAAACACATTGTCACTTACCAGAAAGTATGTACATTTGTTTAATTACATTTCTATTGAAAGAGACACAGTTATTATTTAAACCATAGCATATCAAGACAGATACATTATACTTGTCTAATGTTATTAGACACAAATTGTACTTAATACACCATATGCATATATGATCTGGAAATGTTAGACTAGGAGATCACTATTGAAAAAATAAAGTAAGTTATAAAAACCTTAAAAGCTGGTGAAACGTTCATAGATATTTTGGCACTGTGACAGAGTTAAGCAAGGGGAGTGTGTGAGCCACAAACTATGCAAAGCTCTCTTCCCCAGGAAGACTGCAGGCATTGACTTTCCTGCTCAGGTAATTAGCTGCACTTGGGGAGCCCTAATTTAAGACTTCTGGAGTATGAGAGAGGCTACCTATGGACTGATTGTTTGCAGTTTTCCATCACAGCTAATCCTTTCCCTCTCTATCATACTCATCCCAACTCTCACAGTCTCTTCAACCTCTCCCTAAACAGCCATCAAGTTTACATTATTTTTAAAACAGGCCATACTTACATTCATTCTTAACAAATCCTCATCTGACCCAGCTTCTGCATTGATCACCTTATCTTTCTGAATCACTTGGCTTCAAAACTGCTTGAGTGACTTGTCTACTACCACCTAACTCAATTAGTTTCCTCCTGCTCCCTTCTTGACTTCCTCTTGTCTAGCTTCCAGCCCAACACTCCACCGAGACAGCTCTCTCAAAAGTAATTAATAAACTGCTTGTTTCTCTACTAATACTTCTAGATCTATCTGCTACCTTTGCTACAGTTGACCACCGTCTTCTTATCCAAATTCTCCACTACTCTGGCAGCCGTGACACAGCTCATTCATGATTTACATTATATCTAGAAAATGGAACATGTGGTGTCCCCTTCTCTTGCACCACCTCTTCCACGCTCCCTCTGACTGTTGCTATACACCAAGGTTCAGTCCAAGACCCCTCCTCTTTGGACCTATACATTCTCCATTGGCACCCTAATAAAAAATGCAGACACTCAGATACACTTAGATATGTCCCCCTCGCACGTTGCCAACTGCCTCTCAAAATTATTCTCCTGGATGTCTGCCTGATAACTCAAACTCAACATTTCAAAGTCTGAGCTCTTCATTTCCCCATCCTCTACTACAGCTTCCACTCCTCAAATATTTCTCAATGTTGGCAATGCCATCATCACTCCCACTGGCATGAGGTTCTTTTGGACCATGCCCTCGCTTTCATTCTTCACATACAATCAATAAACAAATCATGTAATTTTCACCTAAAACACAGCTCCAAAATATGTAATTATCTTGCACAAAACACAACTAATTTTCAAATCCATTTTCTCATTATATCTTGCCCCGACTACTGCAACGCGCTCTTTCTTTTGGCGCTCATCACAGGCCTTGCAATGAGCCCCTTTGGAGCTCATTGCGAGTCTCTCCCCCTGTCTACTTCCTCCCTC
The DNA here is from genome assembly GCA_027410445.1 of Discoglossus pictus. Taxonomy (NCBI): domain Eukaryota; kingdom Metazoa; phylum Chordata; class Amphibia; order Anura; family Alytidae; genus Discoglossus; species Discoglossus pictus. The sequence continues at coordinate 181,921,756 of CM050167.1, forward strand.
GTGTCTTATTTCCCCCCTCCTCTCCCTCCCTTGTGTCTCCTTCCACCTCGTCTACCTCCCTTGTATCTCCTGCCCCCCTGTGTTTTTACCTCCCTCTTCCTCCCGTGTCTCTAAACCCCTCCCCTGTGTCCCTTTCCCTTCTGTGTCTCTTTACCCCTTCTCCCTTCCATGCATCTCTTTCCCCCCCTGTGTCTCTCCCCCTCCCCTGTGTCTGTTCCCCCTGGCCTGTGTCTCTTTCCCCCTCCCCCTGTGTCTGTTCCCCCCTTCCTCGTGTCTCCATTTCCCTCCCTTGTGTATCTTCCCCCCTGCACTCTCTCCCCTGTGTCTCTTCCCCCTCCTCTCACTCCCCTGTGTCTCTTCCCCCTCCTCTTTCTGTGCCTCTTCCTCCCTTTCTCTCTCTTCCCCCCTCTCCCTCTGTGTCTCTCCCCACTCTGTGTCTACCACCCCTCTCACTCTGTGCCTCTTCCCCCGCCTCTCTCTGTGTCTCTCGCCACTGTGTCTCTCCACCCCTTCCTCTGTGTCTCCCCCCTCTGTGCCTCTTTCCCCCCTCTCTCTGTACCTCTTCATACCTTTCCCTCTGTGTCTCTTCCCCCCTCACCCTCTGTATCTCTCCCTCCTGTGTCTCTTCCCTCTCTCCCTCTTCCCCCCTCTCCCTCTGTGCCTCTTCCCTCCTCTCCCTCTGTGCCTGTTCCCCCCTGGCCTGTGTCTCTTTCCCCCTTCCCCCTGTGTCTGTTCCCCCTTCATCATGTCTCTTCCCCCCCCCATTTCCCTCCCATGTGTATCTTCCCCCTGTTCTCCCTCCCCTGTGTTTCTTCCCCCTGTGCTCCCTCCCCTGTGTTTCTTCCCCCTTCTCTCACTCCCGTGTGTCTTTTCCCCCTCCTCTACCTCCCCTGTGTCTCTTCCCCTCTCCTCTCCCTCCCCTGTGTCTCTTTCCCATCTCTCACTCCCATGTCTCTTTCCACCTCCTGTGTCTCTTTCCCCCATGTCTATTCCCCCCCCTCCCTCTGTGTCTCTCCCCCTCCCTCTGTGTCTCTCCCCCCCTCCCTCTGTGTCTCTCCCCCCGTGCCTCTCCCCCCTCCCTCTGTGTCTCTTCCCCCTCCCTCTGTGCCTCTCCCCCCTCTCTCTGTGTCTCATCCCCCCTCACCCTCTGTGTCTCTCTCCCCCCCTGTGTCTCTTCCCCCTCCCTCTGTGCCTCTCCTCCCTCTCTCTGTGTCTCATCCCCCCTCACCCTCTGTGTCTCTCCCCCCCCTCTGTGTCTCTTCCACCCTCTCCCTCTGTGCCTCTTCCCCCTCTCCCTCTGTGTCTCTTCCCCACTCTCCCTCTGTGCCTCTTCCCCACTCTCCCTCTGTGCCTCTTCCCCCCTCTGTGTCTCTTCCACCCTCTCCCTCTGTGCCTCTTCCCCCTCTCCCTCTGTGTCTTTTACCCACTCTCCATCTGTGCCTCTTCCCCACTCTCCCTCTGTGCCTCTTCTCACGGCGCGCATTGAGCATACGCGGCTCGTGCGGCGCTGTGCGCATGCGCGGCTACTGCTGCGCAATGCGCAGTTCATGATGCGCATTGCGCATGCGTTTGACAATTATAATATGTGATATACAGTATATATGTAGTACAGAGTTGGGGGACATAGGAGGGAGGAAATGGAAAAAGCTAGTGGTAGGGGGAGGCAGTGAGTGCAGTTTCCCAGCCCTGGTCCTTCATTTCTCATGCTCTCCTCATGCCCACACATCTCCTACCCTTCGGCCTAGTCTGGCCCACCTACATGGCAGCCTGCTCTGGCTCCCCACCCCCGCAATCTGCCCTGGCTCACCTCCACGTGGCCTGCCCTGGTCCCCCTCCCCAGCCTCCTTGTTCTCTGATGCCCCTGTATCTGGCTTCCTGCGTCAATCAGAGCGCTCAGATCTGTAGGTCATCTGGCGCTGTCGCAGGGGCAGTGAGACAAGACAGCGGGTGTGCGGCCTCTGTCTTTTGCACTGGTAGTGAAAGTGGTGTGTTCTGCCAGGCCCCACGAGCGCACTGGTGCAACGCACCACTTGCACCACCGATATGTCCACCACGGCTTCTAGATTAGTTGGGACATCATTTCAGTTGCACAAAGCACTTTGCTGACGGATTCATAATGTGTTTGCATTGTATTCTACCTGTACTTGTTAATTGCATTTCTACTTTGTGAATAGCACTATGGAAAATGCTGGTGCTTTATAAATAGAGTAATAATAATAATATGGATTTTAAATTTGCATTTTGCAATTACTAAACAAAGATGTGACTATAGGAGACATTTACATTTTAAACATTATATTTGAGAAGTGATATATTCATCTTTGTACTATTTAATTTATTGTTTCCAAAAAATTAAAATAGTAGTTTGGAAACATTTTAGTAAAATATAGAAGGATTAGTATCAAAAATGTATAAATTTATATGAGAATACGGAAAATAATCTCATTACATTGTTTACTGGGAGGATGGTCTGGGTATAAAACTTACAGATAACTAATGGCAAAAAAAATTAAAAAAGGACTAGGGAGTCCATTTGTTCTAGGCTTATAGAAAACTCATATAAAGTTATGTATTGGTGGTATATCACTCCAGCTGCATAATCACACACTCAGAGCACATGGCCAATCTGCTGGTGTAGATGTGGGTTAGTAGATACATATATACACAAGTAAGAGATCTACCCAGTAGTTACACAATATTGGCAATTTATCACAAAAAGTTGGCATTATAAAAGACAAAAATAGAAGGGGCAGAACAGAAGCAGTTCAGAGAAAGAAGAAGTAGCAGAAATACATATGAGATCTATTCATGATGGCTCTTAATAGCATTAATAACCTCAGTTGTTTGTCCAATAAGCTGGAGCCAGACATCTTGAGGAGTGAAGTGAGATGGGCCCAGGGAAGCCTTGCTGATAACAAGGTTAGAGGAGTTGATGGAATCCCAGATGAATAGTTCATAATCCTAACACATGATGTTATGAGTTTGTTGCTTTCATTATGCCACCATATTTGGAAAACTCAACAGTAGCCAGTAGACTGGAAAAGGTGTTGTAGGAAATAACTCATACTCACAACACTTCTTATCACTCCAAAACTCAGGTATGACACCAAGAAAAACAGATTCCTCTTCATTTTCTTATTAGAGTTTATTTAGAAAAGATGTGACTTAGAAGCAAGGACACCCAAATGGCTGCCACTTAGTCACTCACTGAACTGCTACTGACAGAAATATAACCAGATACAGCTTTTATATTTGTCAACATAACAATGAGATAATCCATCTTTTTCCCCCATCTACCAACATGGTATAACCCACTAACAGCCAATTATATTTTATTTATATATATTATCCAATAAGATTATTACAGATACTTTGGTGATATCTGTGGGTACATCTACTTTATATGATACACTTGACAATAACACTTATTTGACCTTGGAGATGAGTGAAAATAGATATTTGCTATGTCTAGAGATGTGTACTAGTCTCTAACTGAAACTGCCAAGTCATGGGTCAAATGTATTTAACTGTTTCATAACTAATGCCTTTCAATGGAAAATTACTGGTTTAATGCTTATATCCCAGCCAAATATCACACTAACTGGAAAGAGTGATAATTGTGTAAACAGCTGTACATGGATTGGATACTCAGCCTGTGTTTATTCCAACCTTGGCTTTGCATTAAAGCTGTGTAATACAGCATGCATAAGCTTAAAGGAAGCCATGTTTGATGATGGCTACAGATTGAAGAGCGAGACATTTGTGGACATATTTGTGTGTCCCAGCTCAACTTCCCAGAATGCAGTGTAATAACTGTTTTTCTCTGGAACTCTGAGCTGGAAGCAGGTTTTTTAACTTGCTTTAGACATTCAGGTGTGAACACAGATGTACTTTTTATTTACTGTACTACTGTACGGTTGAGGGCTTCTATCGCTCTTTTGCCACCATATTATAAATGATTGTTGTGGTGAACTACCTACTCATAATTTCCACAACACAGTCTGAGATCCCGCTCCATGCTGATGATAGCCAGTAAGCTTGAAACAGCTGCACTTGGATTGGATACTCAGCCTGTGTTTATTCCAACCTTGGCTTTGCATTAAAGCTGTGTAATACAGCATGGATAAGCTTAAAGGAAGCCATGTTTGATGATGGCTTCGGAATGAAGAGCGAGGCATTTGTGGACATATTTGTGTGTCCCAGCTCAACTTCCCAGAATGCAGTGTAATAACGGTTTTTCTCGGAACTCTGAGCTGGGAGCAGGTTTTTTAACTTGCTTTAGACATTCAGGTGTGAACACAGATGTACTTTTTATTTTATATATATATGCCCAAGGTTGTATATTGTCACCTTATTTATTCAACTTATATGTGGAATACATAATGCATAAGGCTGGGCTGGATGAATCCAAAGGAGTCAACATTGCTGGGAGAAATATCAACAACCTCAGAGAAGTGGGTGATATTACTCTGATGGCTGAAAGTAAGGAGGAACTAAAGAGCCTATTGATGAGGGTGAAAGAAGAGAGTACAAGAGCAAGCTTTCTACTCAATTTCAAAAAGAAGAAGATCATGGCAGTTAGATGGGGAAGAAGTAGAGGCAGATGACAGATTTTATTTTCCCGGGCTCCAAGATCCTTGCAGTTATGAAATTAAAAAATGTTTGCTTTTGGAGAGGTAAGCTATTGAAATTCTGGACAAGGTATTAAGAAGTAGAGATATCACACTATAAGTAAAGGTTCACATAATTAGAACTAAGATCTAGGACCCTAAAAAACAAAGTTCCTTCTGGGTAGCCAGACACAGGGGCACCATTCCCACCACCTATAAGCAACAAATGGCAAATTCCTGCTAGTTACCTTTAAAAAAACATAGTTGCAGTACAGTGCAGTAAGCACGGCTGTTACTAGCTTACCCATGAAATATAGCCCTTCAGCCAGTGATATTAAATAAGTCACCTAGCATATTTCTGAACACACATCAATGCTTCTAAACATTGTAAAAAATACCTTGAGCCTGTTAAGCCCAAAGACCTAAAGAAATAACTTCTTGTAGGTCCCAGGTAGTCATGACAGCTGCCCCCCTTTCAGAGGCAGTATCCAGGGAATGATCTACACTGGGTGATCACCAGAATGCTGCTATACTCTGACTGTTTATTTTTTCTTGTGTGGGGTGTGGCAAAGGTTAGTCCAGCAGCTCCAGTGAGGACCCACAGTGATACCAATTCAGCCCAATATAGGCAAATGTATGCAAATGTTTGCATATTCACCTAGGGTCAATAACAATTATAATACAAATGCATAAATATCTAACCAGGATCAATTATATTTAAACAAATGTACACATATTCAGCAAGGGTCCCCTATAATTAGCATACCAATATAGAAATGTACATATAAATACATAAATAAATATGAAGCTAGGAATACCTATAATCATACAGTATTAATAGCCATTCAGACAGATTACTTATAATCAATAAATAACCTGCCTCAAAGAATAAATACAATTGAGGAGCTACTTTCTACCAATATTTCCTGACAAAAAATTCATTTTAGTGAAAAAACATTATACTGTATAAACTTACTAATGTTCTTCTGGTGCAGATCCTTCTTCTACATGCAGGAAATGCATGGGAAGAGTGAGCAGTGAGAACTCTATACTGTACTCTAGTTCCAGACGGGTGCCATGTCTTATAGCCCAGAGGTGCGATTGAGCTATAAGTCTCTTTTCATTAAACATGCCAACCAATTAATGGGAAATGTTTGCCCTTCAGCTATCTGGTTACGGTTGTAAACCATTGAAGATTTCCAAGTTGGTTATTAACGATCTAGCATTCTTACACTTTACATTTATTCAGCAACAATCTACCAGTTTATTTCCTTTATAATACATCTTTCCTTGTAATATTTCTAAATTCAAACCAACACGTTTTTAAACTATTTAAACTACCGTTTTTGAATTAGTCCATAACATTAGGGTTCTTAATTCTCCAATTATCATACCAATTCATAGTTTTAACTAGTCCACTAAAATGTTAAAAGAACATTGTTAAAAGAACATTATCTGCCTTATTTTTTAGGTATAAAGTTATTTAAATAGTTCCTATCTATGGCCTCCATTCTATGGCCCCCATAATAATTGAATCAAGCACTTTTAAATCATCATGAAGCTATCACATCACACAACTAAATCTAACCTCTGAGAAATGCCATCCAAGTGCTCCAAATGTCCCTAATATTGTACGCCCTGAGTCCTGTCGCAAAAGGATCCCCATGGTACCTAAAATAACCTTTATACCACAGGGATAATTATGGACCCCCATGGCACCTACATTTAACCCCTATGCCAGTGGGTCCTCATGGACCCCATGGAACCTAAAGTTAACCTCTATGGCACGAGGGTCTTTAAGGGACCCCCATGTCACATTTCCTAACACCACAGGGGTCAATGTATGACCCTCATGGTCCCTAACTACACCCACTGGGATCCACAAGGACTCCCATAGTCCTTAAGGACAGTCACCAACAGTCACAAGATGTGCCTGGTGTGCTGCGGTCCATAGGGTCACAAAGAGTCAGACTCAACAGAACGACGAAACAACAACAATGCTATGTTTCTCTTTTGAGGTGAATTAAAATCTTTAACATATTTTTTTTATGTGCCTATGTTTTTTATTTTATGTATGGGGGGGTTTGTGATGCTTTTTTTATTTTTTGTACCTTTGTTTTTTTTTATTTTATGTAGTGGCGGGGGGGTTTGTGATGCTGTTTTTATTTTATGTACCTTAGGTTTTTTTATTTTATGTAGTGGCGGGGGGGTTTGCAATGCTTTTTTTATTTCATGTACCTTAGGTTTTTATATTTTATGTAGTGGCGAGGGGGGTTGTGGTGTTTTATTTTTCTATGTACCTTAGGTTATTTTATTTTATGTAATTAGTAGGGTGGGGGTTTAATAGGGAATTAGGTAGGTAGTGTTAGGTAGGTAGGGGTTAATCGTTTAGGGTAGAAGGGGGTTAGCTTAGATTTAGTGGTTTATTGGGGGGGCGGAGTGTAGTGTAGTGTTTGTACTACCCTCATGGCACTTATGGGGTTAATAATAGGCTTCTAATTGTTCTATGAGGGTCTTCTTAGACCCTTATGGGACTGATTTGGTTAATTAGAGGCTTATGGGGGTCTGTATAGACCCTCATAAGTGATGGGATTAAATAGGGCTAGATGGGGTTAGATTGGCCCAGTTAGGGTTAGATAGGGTTTGGTATAGGTTAATGGGTTATAGTTAGTGTTAATAGTGTAGTGTAGTGCTTAGACTTTGTCATGGGGGTCATGGCACTTGTAGGGTCTATATAGACCCCTATTGGACTGAGGAGGGTAAATATAGTCTCATGGGGCTCTGTATAGAGCCCCATTAGTTATAGGGTTCATTTAAGTGATCATGGGGCTCTGTATAGAGCCCCATGAGTTACAGCGTTAATTAAGGCTTATGTGGGTCTGTATTGACCCCCATGAGTGACAGGGTTAATTAAGTGCTCATGGCGGCTCTGTATAGAGCGCCATGAGTGACAGGGTTAATTAACGCTTAAGGGGGTCTGTATTGACCTCCATGAGTGACAGGGTTAATTAAGGGCTGTTTAGAGCCCATGAGTTATGGGGTTAATTTTAGTTCCCTGGGGTTAATATTTTTTAGCGTGGATCCTTTAAGGACCTGTGAGGCGGGAAAGGATCACTTTTAAATGCAGCGGACCCCTGCAGCAAGGGGTTAATGTGGGGACACTTTGGGGGTCCCAATGGGGACCCCCAGCATAGAGGAGGGTTAATTTTAGGTGCCACGGCCAGGATTGGCTAATAGTGTGCCGCGGGCCCTTTAAGGAGCCGTGGCGGGGAATTTAAACGTTTTAAATGGATCGGGGTCACGATCGGTGCCGATCGGGGGCCCCCGCTGCAAGGGGTTAATGTGGGGGGGGGCTGCGGGGGTCCCTATGGACCCCTGCAGCAAGGGGTTAATGTTGGAACACTTTGGGGGTCCCGATGGGGATCCCCAGCATAGAGGGGGGTTAATTTTAGGTGCCGCGGCCAGGATTGGCTAATAGTGTGCCGTGGGCCCTTTAAGTAGCTGCAGCAGGGAATTTAAACTTTAATGTGGGGACACTTTGGGGGTCCCAATGGTGATCCCCAGCATAGAGGGGGGTTAATTTTAGGTGCCACGGCCAGGATTGGCTAATAGCGTGCCATGGGCCCTTTAAGGAGCCGCAGCTGGGAATTTAAACATTTTAAATGCAGCGGGGGCCTGATCTATGATGATCGGGGACCCCCCCTGCATGGGGTTAATGTGGGGGGCTGCAGGGGTCCCAATAGGGACCCCTGCAGCATGGTGATGTGTTTAGGGAGCAGGGGAGAACATCACACGGGTTGCTCCGAGGCAGTACGTAGAGGCTTTAGGCTTTGGCACTTTTTTGTGCTCGTAGGGATTCTTCCGAGGTGCGAGATTCACCTCATAGACTTATGGCTGCGTGTGACTCCATAGCTCTCTCGGAGCCTATTCTCTGACATTTTTCAGAGTCATCTCGCAAAACAGCCTGCGGGGGACGTATTGGGGAATCGGTCCTCACAAACAGCAAAAAACTGCCTTTTGCGAGGACTGAGGGAACTACAAAGGCTAATTTAATAAGGGCCTGAGTGAAGCCATTAAAACCATAATGTATAAGTCCTTATCTCTACTTAAGAACTGTTTTTGTAACTGTTCAACAAAATGCTGCTATCGGGAATTATAGCTATACCTCTGCAGAGGAGACTAGATCAAATTTTCCACCCACAATGCTGGGTGAGTAGCCAGAATCCTGGAGCAGTACATTGTGCCTGACACCCTTTGACATCCCTACATGTTCTCTTATGGACGGCACAAAATGTATGGGTACCAAAGGAAGCAACCAGGGACTGAGCCAGATTAGCACATAAAGTGGACAGCAGTGATTTATGGACAAGGTGAGTAAGATGAACTGTTAAGTCCAAGCAGCATAAAAAATATTATATGAAAGGGCAGCTATTTTAGGAACACAGCTCAATAGTATTAGAGATACTTCAATCATTGATTAAAGGTCATCAACATTGATTAAAACATCAAAATTGACATGCTCATTCACAGATTAGCAAGCGTAAGCAGCCCTGGAAAGGCATTTGAACATCACAACTCTCGTACCCGAAACTTCCAGGTCAATGAATAGCATCTATGAAGCAATCTGTGGCCATGGATATCTCTTTGTAGAGACCAATAATTCCAGTTGAGTATATGTAACGGAGTGAATCAATAGTTTTGTCACAGAGATAGTATCAGAGGGACAACATTTTTTGCAGGTGCAAGCAAACCAGGGTTATGTGATTAGAGAGAGAAATGGTTAGTTTGATGTTGATGCCAAGGTTATAAGATGCAGTGTATGGTGTGTGAGAGCGAATTGTGAAAGAGATGGTGGGGGTTTCTGGTGGAGAGGTGTGAGACAACATTTCCATTTCGGAAGAGAAAGCAAGATATCATCCAAGACTGCATAGTATGAGGCAGGAAGAGGTGGGGTAAGATATATTAATGGTAAAAGAAGTGAAAGAAAGCATTTATACAATAATTTCAATTAAGAGATGAGAGTTCCGACTGGTGATGGGATTTAGAAAAGCAGAGGTCCAAGAATAGATATTTAACGGTCGCCAACTGAGGATCCACTAATGTGCGAACTTTCAGGTAGGAATAGAATCAGGCAAGAGGTATGCTAGCAATGTCAGTGCTGGCTAGAGAAGAAATAATAATTGCATGATCCACAGGATCAAAGGCAGCTGACAAATCAAGGAAGATGAGGATGGAGAAGAGTCCAGCATGGGATGCAATAGCCAAGTGGATCCATACAGAGAGCAGGACAGTCTCTGTAGAGCATAAAGGACTGAAGCCTGACTGCAATGGGGCATGTAGTGAATTAGAAGTTAAAGTAGACAGTTAGACAGGAGTGGACGAGGTGTTCCAACAGTTGGAAAAGTAGGGGAGGAGAGCAGATGTGTCTGTAGCTAGCAGGGTTTGAAGGGTCAATTAGGATTTCTTGGTGAGAGGAACGATGGCAGATTTAAAGGTGTCTGGGAAGATGCCTGTGAAGAAAGAAAAGTTAAAGCAGCAGGCAAGATGGGGGATAGTGAAGGGAAGGAGTAGTGGTAATCTGTGGCTGCAGAAAGTTGATTTTGGTGATTAGTTCATTTAAGGTGAGACCCTTTGGCGGTCAGTTTTGATAATTGAAATTCATGGCCAGTTATTTTAGCAGTAGGTATTTGGTATGTAAAAATGCATGAGGGTTTGCTGCTAACGGGATTGGGAGAGTGTTTTAATAAAAGGGGAGCATACTGACAGAAATCTTTAAACACGGAGTTGTCTGGTGTGTAAGATGTGTAGTCTATCTTCTGTGATGGATTGTGTTTGGCATTTTCGGTGAGGGATTGATTTTTGAGAAAGGGGGATTGCCCACTTTGGTTTAAGATTATTCCAGCAACACAGATAGCCAGTTGCCTTTGTTAACAACAGATGTTGAACACTAAATTTAGAAGAACTGTGAAATATCTTCTCATTTTAAAAGGTATACCCTTTTAATTCTACAATACCAAATACATTTAAAGATTAAAAAAACACACCCTTGTGATCCAGCTTTTGGGAAGTGATTTAACAAATGTAAAATTATTTTTCTGTTCTCTCTAAAAGTGTTTTTTATGTGCATGGCTCAAGTAGCTGATTGTGATGTCAGTTTGTTTTCTGCTTCAAAATCAATTGTTTTTATTCTTACACTGAAGTGGTTCTTGAAGACAATAACTGTAATATAACTGTTGAACGTTGAAAAGGACTTTGTGGAAGATCATTTCATGTTTTTTTATTTTCAGACAGGTTACACTGAAATAAAGAGGCAATGTTTTCTGATAGTTAGTATAAGGTTAAAAAAAACTGTACTCAAATGCAGTGTTTCTATTGGTAGGTACCAGGTGCCTATGTAAGCAGCTCTGGGGGTGAGGAAACCATTTTTTTAAAATAAGATAAATCTTTATGTGTATTGAATGAATGATTGTAATGAGTGTTTCTGATGTTAGATAAGAAAAAGTTAAAAACAGGGAAACTTAGATATACTTTTAAGTGATTGAAAAAATCATCACTTCTACCTAGATGGGTTTTTCCTAAGTGGATGCTCAGTTTGTCAAAGCATTAAAGGAAATTCTTCTATGGTGATGTTAAATTGGTTAAAGCACCTCTGTACAATTAAAAAAATTTGTATGTTTGAAAACTTTGAGTCTGACTAACTAAAACATGTGATACCTTTGGAGGTATTTAAAATATATTGGTGGAAGTTGTGTATGTTAGAGTGGCACTTACATTTCTGGAGAGCAAAGCTTGCATTTCCTGATGCAGGCAGTGTGATTCTGGACATATGAAAGGAGAGGGTTTTGTGTTAACTTTAGTTAGATCCAATTATCTAACACAGCCCCCGACTTCTCCTTGTTCCCTCGATCCTATCCCTCCTTCCACTGATACATAAAAAAAACACCCAGGAATGATTGATGTAACCTGCCTATTTCTGGGCATGTGCAGAGTATAGGGTTGGTAATCAAATCCAGCTAGATGCTTTTATCTAAAAGCCCTCCTCACCTCTCCTTTTTCCCTTGTCCACCACCTCCTCCAATGAGAGGCAAAGATAATGACAAGCTTCAGGCTTCAAGATGCCAGGAAATGTTGAAATAAGACAACACAGAATACTCTATAGAGCATTTTTATGTTCATAGCTTACACAAATGTTGTTGTTACATACACAAGTGTTACATACAGTGTTTTGCAAAAGTATTCACCCCCTTGACTTTTTACCTGAATTTTATGTGATGGATCAGAACACAATAGTCTAAGTTGGTCAAGTGAAATGAGAAAAATATATACATAAAACTATTTTTTAGAAATTGAAAACAGAAAATTGTTATGTGCGTATGTGTTCACTCCCTTTGTTATGGAGCCCATAAAAAGCTCTGTTGCAAGCAATTACCTTCAGAAGTCACATAATTAGTGAAATGATGTCCACCTGTGTGCAATCTAAGTGTCACATGATCTGTCATTACATATACACACCTTTTTTGAAAGGCCCCAGAGGCTGCAACACCTAAGCAAGAGGCACCACTAAACAAACATTGTCATGAAGACCAAGGAACAAGTAAGGGACAATGTTTTTGAAAAGTACAATTCAGGGTTGGGTTAAAAAAAATATCCAAATCATTGATGATCCCCAGGAGCACCATCAAATCTATTATAACCAAATGGAAAGAACATGGATCCGCTTTGTAAGTCCGTGCACAGTTTTTTGTCTGTTGCATTAATCAAAGTACAGGTGATAGTGGGTGTGGCTTGGCCTGTGTAGTTATATCTGGGTGAATTTGTGTGAGTTCTGTTTGAATCTGCTCTAAGTCAGTGCAGAGTTTTCTGTCTGTTGCATTAATCAGAGTACAGGTGAGTGTGGGTGTGGCTTGGGCTGTGTAAGTTATATCTGTGTGTATTTTGTTGTTTTCTGTTGAATCGGTTCTGTGGGGCAGGACCGTGTTTTCTATCCTGTGCTCTTTTATCATTGTACAGGCAAGTAGGCGGGGTCTATTTTAACAAGGGAAGGGAGAGCTTGGGAGCTTGCAATCTTTTCTAGTATAAGTGTAGTTGGTGTGTAGGAGATTAAATAAAAGGAGGAAATCCAAATAAGGGGTATTATAAGAAAAAACAGAAAACAAACGTACATATTGTTTCTGTTTTGTTTGGTTTAAGGTGTGGAAAATAAATCTTTATACAAATACATTGATTTGTTTTCTCACTGTATTTTTGTAACTGATAATCATGAGTCAGTCCAGTGGAAACCTCACTCAGTGTACATCCTGCCAAATGTATGCACTACTGGAACAGATGATCCAGGGTCCATACCTCTGTGACAGGTGTGAGCATGTTGCCTCTTTGGAAGCTCAAATTGAAGATCTGGAGAGGAGAATTGCAGCACTTAGTGATATTGCTCCACTGGAAAGGGAGTTGGTGCTCACGGAGCACAGTTTAGCTGGGCCTAGTATGGAGGGAGGAGCTGGGGCTAGTGAGGATGGCCAGGGAGGTAGCTGGGTTACAGTTAGAAGGGGAATCAGGGGGTACAGGAGGAGGCAGGCCAGTTCTGAGTTGGCAAATACCAACAGATTTGCGAGATTGAGTGAAACTGTTGGGGATGTCCATTCAGGAATGGCAATGCCAGATAGAGCTGTTCCCTCTAACAGCCGGGAGAACAGTTCTACTGGAGGAGAGGGAGGGCAGAATAGGCAGAGCAACAGACATGTTTTGGTGGTAGGGGACTCTATTATTAGGAAGGTAGACAGGGTAATTTGTCACCCAGATCCCAGCAATCGAACAGTTTGCTGTCTCCCGGGTGCTCGGGTTCGGCATGTTGTGGATCGGGTGGATAAATTATTGGGAGGGGCTGGTAATGAACCGGCGGTCTTGGTACACATTGGTACCAATGACAAAGTTAGTGGAAGATGGAGCGTCCTAAAGAATGATTTTAGAGAATTAGGGAATAAGCTTAAAGCAAGGACCTCCAAGGTAGTATTTTCCGAGATACTACCAGTGCCACGTGCTAGCCCAGGGAGGCAGAAGGAGCTTAGGGAGGTTAATGCGTGGCTAAAAAAGTGGTGCAGTGCAGAGGGTTTTGGGTTTTTAGAGCACTGGGCTGACTTCTCACTTGGGTACAATCTCTATAGCAGGGATGGATTGCACCTTAATGATGAGGGCGCTTTTGTGCTAGGGGATAGGATGGTAGAACGGCTGGGGGAGTTTTTAAACTTGTAGGTGGGGGGGAGGGACTATATAGAAGTATTGGGGTAAATAGGGTAGAGAGGGAAAGGGATGAATTATTTACCCATGGGGGAGGAGAAGGGGGGAGGGTTACAATAGAAAGTAGGGAGGTAGTAATAGGGGCCTCAAATACAGTGGCAGGCACTTCACAACAGCAGAGCCATAGCAACATAAAGTGTATGATTGCAAACGCAAGAAGTTTGCCTGGGAAAATGGATGAGCTAGAAATATTAGCAGTACAAGAAAAATGGGGCTTAATAGGCATTACGGAAACATGGTGGGATGAATCTCATGACTGGACTGTTAATCTGGATGGTTATAACCTGTTTAGGAAAGATAGGGGAAATGGTAAAAGAGGAGGAGGGATCTGTCTTTATGTTAAGCCTGAATTTAAGCCTATAGTTAGAGAAGATATTTATGCTGGCACTAACGGCATCATTGAATCCTTGTGGGTTGAGCTAAATAGTGGAGGAGCTAATTCTAAACGCATATTGGTGGGAGTATGCTATAAACCCCCAAATATAGCTGAAAGTGAGGAAATACAATTATTGTTACAGATTGGAAATGCAGCTAAGCATGGGCAAGTTCTAATAATGGGAGACTTTAATTACCCTGATATAAACTGGATAAACGAGACCAGCAGCTCAGCTAAGGGGAGCAGGTTCTTGAGTACACTCAGGGATCATTATCTAGCCCAGGTAATACAAGAACCTACTAGAAATGGGACCATCTTGGATTTAGTCATCACAAGTAATATTGATATAATATCAAATGTAAAAATAGGGGAACCCTTGGGGAACAGTGATCACAACACAGTCTCATTTGAGATTGAATACAAAAAACAGAGCTGTAAGGGGCCAACAAAAACTCTAAATTTTAAAAGGGCTAACTTTAATGGGCTACGGGCAGCAATACAACATATAGACTGGGACAAAGAACTTACAGGGAAGAATACTGAAAATAAATGGACAACATTCAAATCCTTACTAAATAAACATACTCATCAGCATGTACCATGTGGAAATAAAATGAATAGGAGTAAATCACATCCCATGTGGCTTAACAATGACTTAAAGATCATGATGAGGAAAAAGTAATATGCATTTAAATTATACAAGAAGGAGGGAACAGAGGCAGCTTTATGTGACTATAAGGAAATCAACAAGGCTTGCAAAAGGGCTATTAGACTGGCTAAAATAGAAAATGAGAAGTCAGTTGCAATGGAAAGTAAGACTAACCCTAAAATATTTTATAAATATATTAATGGGAAGAAGGCCAGGAAGGAATCGATAGGACCATTACAATGTGACACAGGCCATCTGATAATTAGTGACCAGGAAAAGGCAGATGAGCTAAATAGGTTCTTTTCGTCGGTTTACACAAGGGAGGTACCAGTGGTTGGGACACTGCAACATAATGGGGCTACACTACCTTTACTAAATAATTGGTTAACGCAGGAAGAAATACAAAAGAGGTTGGAGAAAATAAATGTTAATAAAGCCCCAGGTCCTGATGGAATACATCCAAGGGTACTGAGGGAGCTGGGTTCTGTAATAGCCAAACCATTATATCTAATCTTTAAAGACTCACTCACTACAGGGTCTCTACCAGATGACTGGAGAAAAGCAGAGGTGATACCTATATTTAAGAAGGGATCTAGAGCAAATCCAGGGAATTATAGACCAGTGAGCCTCACTTCTGTAGTTGGGAAGCTTTTAGAAGGGTTAATAAGGGACAGAATACAAGAATATGTCTATTTGAACAGGATCATAGGTAGCAGTCAACATGGATTTATGAAGGAAAGGTCGTGTCAGACCAATCTAATTAGTTTTTATGAGGAGGTTAGTAGGAACTTGGATCAGGGCAACTCAGTGGATGTAGTCTTTTTAGATTTTTCAAAGGCATTTGATACAGTGCCACATGGAAGACTAGTGAGCAAATTAAGGGATACAGGAATTGCAGTAAATATCTGCTCATGGATCGAGAGCTGGCTAAAAGACAGGAAGCAAAGGGTTGTTGTAAATGGAACATACTCCGATTGGTCTAAGGTGATAAGTGGGGTTCCTCAGGGCTCAGTATTGGGTCCTCTCCTTTTTAACATATTTATTAATGACATTGAAGTAGGACTCGAATGTAGTGTCTCCATTTTTGCTGATGACACTAAGTTGTGCAAGGTAATAAAATCAGATAATGATGTACTTTCCCTACAAAAGGATTTGCATAAATTAGAGAAATGGGCGGCTAAATGGCAGATGAGATTTAATACAAATAAATGTAAGGTTATGCATTTGGGAAGGAACAATAGCCAAGCAATCTATAATCTTAATGGAGCAAATCTAGGGGTATCAGATATTGAAAGGGATTTGGGAGTGCTTGTGGACAACCACCTAGGTAACAGCGCTCAAAGCCAAGCAGCGGCTGCAAAGGCAAATAAAATATTAGCATGTATTAGGAAGGGTATAGAAGCCAGGGAAGCAAATATAATTCTGCCACTATACAAATCTCTAGTACGCCCTCATTTGGAATATGGAGTACAATTTTGGGCACCACCTCATAAAAAAGACATTTTAGAGCTGGAAAAAGTACAGAGAAGGGCTACAAAACTAATAAGGGGAATGGAGGGGCTAAGTTATGAAGAAAGACTAGCAAAATTAAACTTATTTTCGCTAGAAAAAAGGCGTCTAAGAGGAGATATGATTACGTTATATAAATACATCCAGGGTCAATATAAGGCTTTGTCAAGTGAACTTTTGTAGCAAGAGATTTTCAACTGACAAGAGGACATCCGTTGAGGTTAGAGGAAAAAAGATTTCACCTTAAACAAAGAAAAGGGTTCTTCACAGTTAGGGTGGTTAAACTGTGGAATTCTCTACCAAAGGAGGTGGTGACAGCGAATTCGATAGACAACTTCAAAAAGGGGTTAGATATATTTCTGAATAAAGAGGGCATTCAAGGCTATCCTAGATAACTAGCAAGGAATATTGATCCAGGAAGAAATTTGATCGCCAGTTTCTGGGGTCAGGAAGGAATTTTGCTTTTTTTCCCCCTTATGAGACAATTGGCAAAGTTTCAATGGGGTTTTTTTTTTATGTTTGCCTTCCTCTGGATCAATTAACAATAATAATAAATAGTCCAAATTAAAAAAATCAATAGAGATCTAAAAAGATTGAACTTGATGGACTAACTCTATTCATCCTCCAATACTATACTATTAATAATTATTTAATCAATAATTTAATTAATAACTAATCCGCATATTGCAAATCAGAGGAGATCTTAACAGGTTGAACTTGATGGACTGAAAGTCTTTTTTCAACCTTAATTACTATGTAACTATGTAACTATGTAACTATGGCACAACAGCAAACCTGCCAAGAGACGGACGCCCACCAAAACTCACGGACCAGGCAAGGAGGGAATTAATCAGAGAGGCAGCATGGAGACCTAAGGTAACCCTGGAGGTGCTGCAGAGTTCCACAGCAGAGACTGGAGTATCTGTACATAGGACGACAATAACCCGTACACTCCATAGAATTGGGCTTTATGGCAGAGAGGCCAGAAGAAAGCCATTACTTTCAGCAAAAAACAAAATGGCACATTTTGAGTTTGCAAAAAGGCATGTGGGAGACTCCCAAAATGTATGGAGAAAGGTGCTCTGGTCTGATGAGGCTAAAATCAAACTTTTCGGCCATCAAAGAAAATGCTATGTCTGGCGCAAATCCAACAAATCACATCACCCAAAGAACACCATCACCACAATGAGACATTGAGACATGGTGGTGGTAGCATCATGCTGTGGGGATGTTTTTCAGCAGCCGGGACTGGGAAACTGGTCAGAGTTGAGGTAAAGATGCATGATGCTAAATACAGGGATATTCTTGAGCAAAACCTGTACCACTCTGTGCGTGATTTGAGGCTATGACGGGGGTTCACCTTCCAGTAAGGACAATGGCCCCAAACACTCTGCTAAAGCAACACTTGAGTGGTTTAAGGGGAAACAGTCAAAGCCCAGACCTCAATCCAATAGAAAATCTGTGGTCAGACTTAAAGATTGCTGTTTACAAGCGCAAACCATCCAACTTGAAGGAGGAATGTGCAAAAATCCCAGTGGTAAAATGTGGCAAGCTCATAGAGACTTATCCAAAGCGACTTGGAGCTGTGATTGCAGCAAAAGGTGGCCCTACAAAGTATTTACTTTAGGGGGGTGAATAGTTATGCACATTGACTTTTTCTGTTATTTTGTCCTTTTTGTGGTTTGCTTCACAATAAAAAAAAAAATCTTCAAAGTTGTGGGCATGTTCTGTAAATTAAATGATGCAAATCCTCAAACAATCCATATTAACTCCAGGTTGTGAGGCAACAAAAAATGCCAAGGGGGGTGAATACTTTTGCAAGGCACTGTACAGTATGCAGTTTTTCTTGAAATACAGTTATCCTTTAAATTAAAACACTCCTATGTCAGGTGAGCCTGCAGCACCATAAACACTTTCTTCTTTGGTTGCTATGGGACTGTAAACTGATTAATTATCATGTTATTACTAGATGGAACATGACAGGCTGAGCCTGTGTAATCCAGTTCATGCTCTGGCACCGTTTAATGGCAGGATTGCATTGCAGACACAAACTAAGTAAAAGTCCTTTTTTGTTTTTGTCCATTGGACTGGAAGCAGGATTAAAAGTTATATATTACGCTATCAGCTTAAAATACTCCAAACCCAAGGGCCTTGGATCTTTTAACTTTTATCAAGAACATGACAGAATTTAGTGTACCAATCCACATGCCGCCATGATTACCATGTTCTTGTGCTGCTCAGATGTTAGTGTTTAATTGTATGATCAGTGCTTGTGTTGTTATTTACTCAAAGCAAGGACCAAATTACAGGGCTGCTTGAAAATAGAAGTTTCCCACAACTGTTTGGCACCCAATTCTACATATAACCTGGCATGCTCTCTGATTGTCAGAGTGGCTGCAGCAACAGCTGCAGAGCAGATGCAAGACAAAAATGGTCACGTGGTGCATCGGTTGATAGACTTTCATCAGCTTTTGTAATGTAACTAAACAAGAAGTGTTAATACTAGTGTGCTCTTGTAAATAGCAAAATGCAAAAAACAGCCATTGATTGCCATAATAGCACATATGTGCTGTAAGCAGATTATACTGAATCGAATATCTCTAAATCAGAGGTAAAACCATTACAGTACTTCAGTGTGAGCGTGATGAGTGCAGAGGTGCTAATGGAAAATGAATTAACAAAGGCTGTTTCTCACTAGTCCCCACTAGAGAGAGCACTAGTACACATCCTGGTCACTGTCATATGGACTTACAAAGCACTGAGAAAAGGAAAGCAGAGAGAAGAAAGATTTATATGGTCTTTTCAGAAATGAATGCACATAGGAGCAAATGAAGAAAGATAAAAGTGGGGTAACAGTTGCACCATAATTATATTACGGGGGACTTCTTTGTTATTTATATATATAATTGTGCTTTATGGGCACATTTGCATGTCCCTGTCAGGCTTCCCAGAATGCAGTGTAATAACTGTATTTCTTGGAATTCTGAGCTGGAAACAGGTTTTTTTACTTGTTTTAGACATTCAAATTTGAACACAGATGTACTATTTATTTACTGTACTACTGTATGGTGGAGGGCTTCTATCGTTCTTTTGCCCACAATATATTAAATGATTGTTGTGGTGAAAAACCTACTCATAAGGTCCACAACACAAGCTGGGAT
Source organism: Discoglossus pictus (assembly GCA_027410445.1). Lineage (NCBI taxonomy): Eukaryota > Metazoa > Chordata > Amphibia > Anura > Alytidae > Discoglossus > Discoglossus pictus. Next base: position 181,941,352 of record CM050167.1, read on the forward strand.
CCCGCCCCACACTGATGATAGGCAGTAACCTTAAAACGGCTGTACGTGGGTGGAATTCCTGGCTTGTGTATACTCCAGTCCTAGCTTTGCTCAAAGCTGTTGATACAGCAGGGATATGCTTCAGGGAAGCCATGTGTAATATGGTTATGGATTGCAAGAACAATGGCTTTGCGTGCACATTTGCATCTCCCTGCCAAGGTTCCCAGAGTGCAGTGTAATAACTGTATTTCTCAGAATTCTGGGCATGAAGCAAGTTTTTTTACTTGTTTTAGACATTCAAATGGGAACACAAATGTACTATTTATTTTATATATATATATATATATATATATATATATATATATATATATATATAAGAGTATTGCAGTGTCGCTTTTTGACTTGATAAAGAGAGGCATTATCTCTTGAAAGCTCGTCGCTTTATTATGAATATGTTTGTCCAATAAAAAAGGTATCACTATTCACTGCAATACTCTGATTATTCAACTGTATTACTGGATATTCACGGCTACCTCACTCTTTATATATATATATATATATATATATATATATATATATATATATATATATATATATATATGTATATATATATATATATATATATATATATCCCTTGTGAATATGCAGTGGAAGTAAAAAATAGATTTGAGGAACTAGACATGGAAGATAGAGTTTACAACATTATCTAGAAAACAGCAACAAAGAATATCACTAAAAGAAAGAAAAGTAAGAAGGCAAACTGGCTGTCTGATGAAGATTTGACAGTAGCCCAGGAAAGAAGGAAAGCGAGAGGTGGTGCTGATAGGAAAATATTTGTCCAATTGAATGCAGAATTCCAGAGGATAGCAAGAAGAGACAAGGAGACATTCTACACTGAGTGATGTAAAGAGATTGAAGAAGATAACCGAATGGGTAAATCAAGGGATCTCTTCAAGAAAATTAGGAACTTAAAGGGAACCTTTGATGCCAAAGTGGGCATGATAAAAGACAAAAATGGTTGGGACTTAACAGAAGAAGATCAGATACATAAGAGGTGGCAGGAATACACTGAAGATCTTTACAGGAAGGATCTTAACAGCAGTGAGGACTTCAATAATTAGTCCAATGAGTTAGAGCCAGACATCTTGGAGAGCGAAGTGAGATGGGCCCTAGGATGTCTTGCTGATAATAAGGCTGCAGGAGGTGATGGAATCCCAGGATGATGCTGTGAAAGTGTTACTTGCCTTATGCCAACACATTTGGAAAACTCAACAATCAATTGCCAATAGACTGGAAAGGGTCACTCTAAATCCCAATCCCCAAAAAAGGCAGAAAGGGGCCAAAGGGTGCTCCAATTATTGAACAATTGCACTCATTTCACATGCCAGCAAGGTAATGCTTATGATTCTACAAGCTCGACTCAAACAATATATGGTCCAGGAACTACCAGATGTGCAAGCCGGGTTCCACAGAAGAAGAGGCACAAGAGATCAAATTGCCAATGTCAGCTGGATAATAGAGAAAGCAAGAGAGTTAAAAAAATGTTTTATAACATAGTCTATTTTAAAGCCTTTGACTGTGTGGATCACAACAAAATCCTCCTCCTAATGAATCTGTATGTCGACCAAGAAGAAACGAACATTGGACAACAGAATGGATCAAGATCAGAAAAGGAGTGAGACAAGGTTGTATATTGTCACCTCATTTATTCAACATATATGCAGAATACATCATGCGTAAGGCTGTAATGGATGAATCCAAAGCCAGAATCAATATTGCTGGAAGGAATATCAACAACCTCAGGCATGTTGATGATACTACTCCGAGGAGGAACTAAAGGACTTATTGATGAGGGTAAAAGAAGATAGTGCAAAAGTTGGTCTGCTGCTCAACATTAAAAAGACGGCATTCTCACTTCCTGGCAAATAGTCGCTGAAGAAGTGGAGGCAGTGACAGATTTTATTTTCCTTGGATCCAAGATATCTGCAAATGGTTACTGTAGTCATGAAATTAAAATATGAAAGCTGTGGCAAGCTTGGACAAGCTAGTATAAGTAAAGATATTAAACTATCAACAAAGGTTGACATATAGTATTCCCAGTAGTAACATAAGGATGTGAGAGCTGGACCAAAAGAAGGCTGTGCACCGTAGAATTGACGCCTTTGAATTGAGGTGTTGGAGAAGTCCCTTGGACTGCAAGAAGATCCAATGAATCAATACTTCAGGAAATCAAGACAAACTGTTCACTAGAAGGTATGATCATGAGGCTGAAGCTTAACTATTTTGGCCATATCATGAGACGGCAGTGCTTCCAAGAAAAGACTCTGATGCTAAGAAAGATTGAAGGCACAAGAAAAAGGGGACGACAGATGCGAAGATGGATAGATGAGGTCACTGAAGCAATGAACATGAACTTGATGGAGCTTAGAGAGTGGGTGACTGAGAGAGACACCTGGCGTGCTGTGGTCAGACACGACTGAACAACTAAACAACAAATATATATATATAGTGCGGTCAAATTTTATACTACTCTGATTATTCATCTCTCACTCTCCTTTACATCTATCTATCTATGTATCTATCTATATATATATATATATATATATATATATATATATATATAGTGCTTCATTCTACCCCATAGTTGCTCCCATTTGGTCTCTTTTGCTCTCTCTATCTCTTTCTCTCTCTCGCTCTCTCTCTCTCTCTCTCTCTCTATATATATATATATATATATATATATATATATATATACACATGTAGTTTATATATGTATGTGTGGCCATTACACCCATAAGGCCCTGGTGCTTTGCACTTACTGCAGTAGCAATAGCTCCCCCACTGGTTACTAGACTTCTCAAAAGGTGGGAGCAAACTAAAGGAGCATTGTAATGCCTTAAAAAGAGGAGCCAGTTGTTTTAATGATGCAATGGACAATAATAGAATTCCTATTTATTTATAATAACAATATTGAATGTTAAATTCACTTTCAATTATTAGAGTATTAGCCATTAGTTCAGCTGCTTGCCTCCACCCTCATAAGGTCATCAAAAGATGAAGTGAGGGTTAAGTAGAAAGAGAGGTTTAAAGGGTTTTACAAACAATGGCCTCTGGTCCATAGCTCCAGTAGGAATTCTCAGAAGGCTGACTTGCAGTTACGGGAGTTTTGAAAAGCTAATTACTGGAGCTATTATATGGCTCCTGGAACATAGAAGCTCGTAAAACTTGCTGACTCTCACCCAGGGGGGTTTGCTCTCTTGCTCTATCGGGTGCTTGCAGCCTGCTCGCAGGAGACTCCTAGTCTGAATCTCAGTAATATTCATGACAGCATTAGTTTGTTGTAGTTGGGCAAAGTAATGATATTACTTTATTATTGAAAATATGTCACTTAACCTAAAGTCCGAAAACAAATGTTTAATAGTATTCGTATTGGTTGCATGGAGGCTGCTTTAACTAGAATAGGCGGGGCTATTTACTGAGATGAAAATGTCTGCATGGTACATGACGCTACAACTTTTATATGGGATTATTAAAGCAAGATGGCTTATTATTATTATTATTATTATTATTATTATTATTATTATCTTTTATTTGTATCGTGCCAACATATTCCACAGCACTGTACAGGGGATAAGAACAGGGGAAATACAAGTTTAACAAATTAAAAGTTGAAGGGCCCTGTTTTGAGCTTAGAATCTTAGCAGAAAGTGCTTTATTATTATACATCAATAAGCTAAACAAAAGAACTGCACTATAAAATAGTAATAATAATGTGTGTGTATCTCTTACTTCCTCATTGACACATCATTGCATATCTTCCCATATGTTATAAGATGTTCACTCAACTTACAACCGCATTTAACTCTCAAAAGTATTTTTCCAAGCTACACCCAATATTAATTCTGGTCTTTGTCCTTTCTTGTTCCGCTACTCTAGCCTAACTTTTCTTTCCAGATCAGATGGGTTTAAAAATCTATTGCTCTAGCCACCCAGTCAGTAGTTAGATTCCTCCCCCCAAAACTACAGTGGTACCTTGGTACTCAACCTTAATCCATTCTGGACGGCAGGTTGAGTACCATAAACGATTAATACCATACTCCCATAAGGAGTAATGTAAATTGGTTTTAGCAAGTGCAACGAGTACTAAGATAGCTCAACAAGTACCAATGTTTTTTGCTCATCCAGATGCGTTGAGTACCACAATCGATGAGTTCTGAGGAAGATGAGTACTGATGTACCACTGTATTACTATCCGAAAAGGAGCTAGATTTGATCTTAAATAGGACAAATTAAATTAATAAAATCTTCTGCCTTATATGTGTTAGCTGCTCCCTGAGAGTCTCCCTCCCACCTACTTCAATCTTCATCCCAACTTTCTACCAACCTACTATAATACAGCAAGCATCATCTTGTGGGGCCTGGCACTGCCTCGGACTAATAGCTTCCACTTCCTGTGCTGGAGGTGGAGGCCCAGGAGTCAGCTAAGGGTGCTCAGAGGAGGGTGAGCTCATAAAAAATATGTTCAAATTGTACACACACACAGGAGAAATGGAGGACCACGGCTGGGACACAGAACTGTCATACTGCCCCCCCCCCCCCCCCCGCTACCTTTATATATACAGAACGAGAGAGAGAGAGTTCCTTTATGTATATATATATATATATATATATATATATATATATATATATATATATACAGTCAGGTCCATAAATATTGGGACATCGATAAAATTCTAATCTTTTTGGCTCTATACACCACCACAATGGATTTGAAATGAAACGAACAAGATGTGCTTTAACTGCAGACTTTCAGCTTTATGTTGAGGGTATTTACATCCAAATCAGGTGAACGGTGTAGGAATTACAACAGTTTGTATATGTGCCTCCCACTTTTTAAGGGACCAAAAGTAATGGGACAGATTAACAGTCATAAAACAAACTTTCACTTTTTAATACTTGGTTGCAAATCATTTGCAGTCAATTACAGCCTGAAGTCTGGAACGCATAGACATCACCAGACGCTGGGTTTCATCCCTGGTGGTGCTCTGACTGACCTCTATTGCAACTGTCTTCAGTTCCTGCTTGTTCTTGGAGCATTTTCCCATCAGTTTTGTCTTCAGCAAGTGAAATGCATGCTCAATCGGATTCAGATCAGGTGATTGACTTGGCCATTGCATAACATTCCACTTCTTTCCCTTAAAAAACTCTTTGGTTGCTTTTGCAGTAAGCTTCTGGTCATTATACATCTGCACTGTGAAGCACCGTCCAATGAGTTCTGAAGCATTTGGCTGAATATGAGCAGATAATATTGCCCGAAACACTTCAGAATTCATCCTGCTGCTTTTGTCAGCAGTCACATCATCAATAAATACAAGAGAACCAGTTCCATTGGCAGCCATACATGCCCACGCCTTGGCACTACCACCACCATGCTTCACTGATGAGGTGGTATGCTTTGGATCATGAGCAGTTCCTTTCCGTCTCCATACTCTTCTCTTCCCATCACTCTGGTACAAGTTGATCTTAGTATCATCTGTCCATAGGATGTTGTTCCAGAACTGTGAAGGCTTTTTTAGGTGTTGTCTGGAAAACTCTAATCTGGCCCTCCTGTTTTTGAGGCTCACCAATGGTTTACATCTTGTGGTGAACCCTCTGTATTTACTCTGGTGAAGTCTTCTCTTGATTGTTGACTTTGACACACATACACCTACCTCCTGGAGAGTGTTCTTGATCTGGCCAACTGTTGTGAAGGGTGTTTTCTTCACCAGGGAACTAATTCTTCGGTCATCCACCACAGTTGTTTTCTGTGGTCTTCCGGGTCTTTTGGTGTTGCTGAGCTCACCGGTGCGTTCTTTCTTTTTAAGTATGTTACAAACAGTTGATTTGGCCACACCTAATGTTTTTGCTATCTCTCTGATGGGTTTGTTTTGTTTTTTTCAGCCTAATGATGGCTTGCTTCACTGATAGTGACAGCTCTTTGGATCTCATATTGAGAGTTAACAGCAACAAATGCAAATAGCACACTTGAAATGAACACTGGAGCTTGTATCTGCTCTTTGTAAATGGGATAATGAGGGAATAACACACACCTGGCCATGGAACAGCTGAGCAGCCAATTGTCCCATTACTTTTGGTCCCTTAAAAAGTGGGAGGCACATATACAAACTGTTGTAATTCCTACACCGTTCACCTGATGTTGATGTAAATACAAATCCATTGTGGTGGTGTATAGAGCCAAAAAGTTTAGAATTGTGTCAATGTCCCAATATTTATGGACCTGACTGTATATATATATATATATATATATATATATATATAAAACGACCTCTTCTCTCTCTCTCTCCTTTATCTCTCTTCCCCTTCTCTCTCTCCCCTCCCTCTCTGTTTTCTCCCTTCTCTCTCTCTCTCCCTCCATTCTTCCCCCTCTCTCTGTATCTCTCTCTTCCTCTATCTTCTCTCTCTCTCTTCCTCCCTCTATCTCTCCCTCCCTCTTACTCTGTAACTCTCTCCCTCCTTGCCCCGTCTCTGCCTCCCTCCCTCTCTCCCTCCCTCTTGCTCCCTCCCTCTATCTGTGTCTCTCTCATTTTTCCATCTCTCATTCCCCCTCTTCCCTTTCTACCTCTCTCTCTCTCCCTCCTTCGCTCCCTCCCTCTCTCTCTCTCTCTCTACCTACCTCTCTCTCCATCTCTCCCTCCCTTCTCTATCTCTCTCTCCCTCTTTCTCTCCCTCTCTCTCCTCTCCATTTCTCTTCTCTCTTTCTCTCCTCTCCCTCTCCTTTCTTTCTCCGTCTCCCCCATTTATTTCCTCCTCTCCCTTCCTCTCCCCCTTTTTCTCTCCATCCCTCTCTCTCCCTCCCTTCTCTCTTTCTCCCTCCATTATATTTTTCCCTTCTCTCACCCTCCCTCCCTTACTCCATCCCTCTCTCTGTATCTCTCCCACTCCTCTCTCTTTCCCTCCCTCTCCCTTTGTACCTTTCTCTCTCACTATCTCCCCTGTCTGTCCCCCTCCCCTTCTCCCTCTATCTCCTCTTTATCTTGCTCCCTCTCTCTCCCTCCATCCCTCCCCTTCTCTCTCTTTGTCTCTCTCCCTCTCTCTCTCTCCCTCCCCTCTCTCTCCTTCTCTCTCCCTCTCTCTTTCTGTTTATCTCTCATTTCTTTCTCCCACTCACTCCCTCTCTCCCCTCCTCTCCCTTCCTCTCTCTTCTCCCTTCTCTCTCTATCCCTCTCGAATCTCTTTCTCCCTCTATTATCTCTCTCCCTTCTCTCACCCTCCCTCCCTTTTCTCCCTCCCTCTCTCTCCCTCTGTCTGTATATCTCTATCTCCTCTTCTTTCTCCCTCCCCTGCTCCCTCTCTCTCCCTCCCTCTGTCTCTCTCTCTCCATTTCTCTCTCTCTTCTCTTACCCTCCCTCTCTTTTCTCCCTCCCCCTCTCTCTGTATCTCTCGCTCTCTCTTGCTCCCTCTCTCTCTCTTGCTCCCTCTCTCATTCTACCTTCTACCCTCTGCCTCCCTCTCTCTCTGTACCTCTCCCTCTCTCATACCACCTCTCTCTCCCTCCCTTTCACTCCCTCCCTCTGTATCTCTCTCCCTCTGTCCTCTCTCTCTCTTCACTTTCTCGCTCTCGCTCTTCACGCTATCTCTCTCCCTCTCTCTGTGTACCTCTCTGTCAACCCTGTACCCTGGTTATATCTAAAGATGGCATCTGATAAAGTTTCACAATATGTTTTTTTTTATGAAGATCTTAGAGTCCTATATTGTATTATTGCTTGTGGGCTTGCCCATGTCATTCAATATATAGGAATATAGCTGTTATAGTTTTACTTACCCGTTTGTTCTGATACAAAAATGCAGTCCTTTTTAGTTTCTAAGGATGATTATACGTGTTTTCTTAACATTTTTGCATAGTTGCACTTTTAGATTATGCTCTTTTAAATGCGTTATAGAAAAACATTGTGGTCCATACAACTTAAAGTAATACAAAGCTTATTATAAGTACAAATAACAGAGGCGCTCAACCTGTTTATTATAAGAACAGCCAAATATATTTTTACAAAATTAAATACATTTTTCTTTTTTCTTTACTGCCTTAAAAAACTGCTGAAAAGTCAACGGTAATTCCATATGCTAAAAACAGATTTCCTTTTTACTTTACTTGCCTTTTGTTTTCAGGGAATGGCTCTATGCAGGATGTTCACAAGCAGGTTGTAGGATTGTATTACATGGTTGCATAGTTACATGGTTAGCCAACTTAAACGACAAAGAAAAAGACTTTTCCATTGTTCCAGTATTTAATGCACTACCAGGGTCTGGTGAAAGGCAGCATGCTGGCCATACTGTATAGGCTTAAATGCATGCAAAGTGGATGTAGTTTCCAAATGCTTTCAGTAAGAAAAAAATGATTTCAAAATATGATTGTTTTAACACATATGCTGGTTTTAAATCGTCCGCAATACTTATTAGACAAAATAACAATAATGTTAATGGACTTGTTTTCCAAATTTTCTCTACGCTAGATCTCTCACAGTGGACATGTGTAGGTTGTTTGAAATAATATTCAAAATGTATAATCTTCAGCAATAGTTGTAAAGACCACTATCTCCAAGTGGCTGCAGTAGATTGCTAAATAATTCATCGTTATAAATGATGACATTTGAAATGTTATAACTTTTCCACTGACTTGGCCTGTAGTTCACCAAGTGCCAGTGAAGCTAACAAATGAAACTGATTATATACACTCATACCCCTTTTAACACTGTAGATACGTTCCTAGAAGACCATGTGCTAAAACAGTCTTAAACGGGGTGAATCCCAAATCACAGGTCAACTCAATTTTAAAATTCTTTTAATGGCTCTTGGTGTTTTGGAAAGATACACAAGCATCAAAACTGGGACGTGTCGAGGAAAAAAAAACTTATAACTAATCAGTGTTAAATGGTGCCTACCTGTATATATCGATTAAATATTAGATTAAATGTATATACATTTTCATAGATTCATTTATTTTGAGCAGTGCTGTCCAACTTCTTTTGTGCAGGGGGCAGAGTTTACTTAGTCAATGATCTGGTGGGCCAGATTTAAAATAATAATAAATATATAATTTTATATATTTATATATATTTTTAGTTGTATCATGAAACATGAAACATTTTGGAATATATATATATATATATATATACTAGCGACTTGCCCGTCAAAAAATGACTGCAAGAAAATTGTATAGCAGGGAATGCTGTTTGCCAGACAATGTAAGGCTTTTGGTCCTCTGAGTACCTTGGGCGCTCATTGCAAGCCTCTCTCCATGGTGTAGTTTTGGTCTTGTGAGCTCCTTCTGTGCTCATTGCAAGCTTCACGCTGAACCCCTTCGGGGCACATTGCAAGCCTCTCCCCTCGTGTACTTTTGGTTCCCTGCGCATCCTGTGCGTTCATTGTGAGCACCCGCTGAGCGCTTTCGGCAATGCTCATTGCGAGCCTCTCCTCTGCTATTTGTATTTTTTATATATATATTTTTTTTATAATATTTAATGAATTAGTTAATAAATGTATGTACTTTACCTATTTGCAATTAATATATCCAGCAATCAATATCCTGAAGAGCTAACCATCTGTTTTGATGTTCCTGCAGCATACAATGTGGGTTTGCACTGTTGCTGATCTGAGGTGTAACTATCAGCAATGTGTGAAGTGTGCAGTATAAAAAGGCTGCGTGCACGAGGCTAAGCCGTTTGTTTAGTTGTGTAAATCGCCATTTTAGAATGGTAATGTTATTAGTTGCAAGTTAGTGTTGTAAAATGGCGGCGATTGTCTATGTGTTACGCGGTTGTGGATCATTTTGTGTACTTCCTAATAGTGTATATTGTACCTTGTACGTTCCTGTGTATAAGTCTTATGTGCTTGTCGTTGTTTTGCGTGGTTCGGGGTCGTGTAGCCTCGTTTTCATTTTTTTCGGACACCATTTTATTTCTTGCTTAGTGGATTTTCAAGTGGCGAAAATGCTTAAATTTGACTTAAATTCCCGTGCAACCTCACTCCCAGACGTCCTGGCTGTCCCCCCCGTGCTCTGTGTGAGTGTTTTTTTTATGTTTTATTGTTATTGTTGTTTTTGGATGTACATGTTTCGGCCATTAACTTCGGATTTTTGCGACCTTCTAAGTCCCTATTATTTCATCCCGCTGTTTTTTTCTGCTTATGTGTTTTTTTTATAGCGAGAGTGAGGCGCCCTAGAGCCTCCACCTCCGCAAATAAGGCCCTCGCTTCGCAGGGTCCGCATTTATGGCCAGAACTGCGTCCCTCGCTTTGCCAGCTCGCTATGCGTGACGACTCACCATTTGACAATTATAATATGTGATATATATATTTGCCCACCATATATTAAATGATTGTTGTGGTGAACTACCTACTCATAAGATCCACAACACAGGCTGAGATCCCTCTCCATGCTGATGGTCGGCAGTAAGCTTGAAACAGCTGTACGTGGATAGGATTCTCAGCTTGTGTATAATCCAACCTTGGCTTTACATAAAGGCTGTGTAATGCAGTGGGCATAAGCTTAAAGCCATGTTTGAAATTGGCTATGGATTGAAGAGCGAGGCATTTGTGGGCACATTTGCCTGTCCCTGCTCAGCTTCCCAGAGTGCAGTGTAATAACTGTTTTTCTCTGAATTCTGAGCTGGAAACAGGTTTTTTAACTTGTTTTAGACATTCAAATATGAACACAGATGTACTATTTATTTACTATATATATATATATATATATATATATATATATATATATATATATATATAATGTTCTCGATATGTAAACTGTACCAGTCAGTGAGGCACAAAAAAACAGTTGTACAGCAATGACATAAGAGAAATGATCTTATAATGGCTATAAAATCCTAAGCCACGCAGCTAAACACTGATACCGTGTTGCAGAATATTACATTTGAATTACCAGTCAGAAATCTGTAGTACTGAAACAATCAAACGAACCAGTTATATGTTTAAAAATACCATTAGAAAGTAATAATTACTGTACAGTTTTAAATTATTGCAATACATTCATGTGAAGTGGCTACAACTATTTAGGCTTTTCTGGGGCTGCCAGGTGATATCCTGATGCTGTTATATACATTTTATATGAGATGAAAAGCCTTTGCAGCCCAGTAAAACTACTTTGCAGAACCTGCTAGGTTAGTGAATTTGACCAATAATTTAGGCTTTGACTAGTATCAGGCTGGAGTAAAAAGTTTCCTTATTATTATTAATATTTGTTGTTTATGCTGTCATCAAAAATGTATTTCATACAAATCTGAGAAAGTTGTTTGAAGCAAAGCTTGATTTATTAATATCAGTAATAATTTCTCCACCTAGTGGAAAATCACTCACCTAATTGATGCTCTATATTTAACATTTTACTATGTGTTATGTAATTTCTCAACCATAATTAAAGGTGTGCACTAATATAATTGCAGAGATTAATGTTCTAAATCCATACTGTACACCAAGCTGTGCTAAATAATCATTGCAAATAGTCGGGTTATGGAATAAACACCGGCATCTGACTCATGGCCTCCCATTTTGTGCATCACACCCATTTGGCTTCACTTTTCATAGACTTTAATATAATCCTTCGAATTTTTAGTATGCAAGGTTGCATGAAACAGAACACAAGCCCAAACACTGCCAAATATAATAACATGCCATCTGAGCTTATATTGCATAATTGCCAATAAGTATTATTTACATGTGATATGTTTATGTAATAATCTTTCTTAGTTCAGTTGCTGTCAAGTGCTAAGTAGCTAGAGAAAGACTGGATAATTTAACTGCAATTCAAGAGGCAAATGGGTAATGGGGTTAATTTTGGAAAGTCAGAAAGCCTTCTATGCTCAGGAAATAGATTTGATAGACTCTTTGTGTAAGAATGCAGCAGGATGTGGTGTGTCTTTTGACAAAGTTAATGCAAATATTCTGCTTCCTCTGGATTGTACTTAGCAACTAAACAAAGTTGAACTGAGGCAGTGAAAAAAATGTACCATGATGAAAAATGAAGTCTTGTTTTTCTAAAGATAAGAATCCTACAATAATGTAGGATAAACAAATGTGACCCATAATCTCCATATCTTAAGTCCTACTAAGCAAGACCTACATTTCCATTTGCATCAACACCATATCAGCTATTTAATACAAATATTTAGAAGACAAAGATTTTGCTTGTATGAGGACTTTACATGATTACATACACTCAGGGCCAGATCCACCTTTATGGAGCCACTAGGCAGTGAAGTGTAGGAGCCCCTGCCAGTGGGTACACAAGGTATGCACGGACCCATTTTTGCATTTTCTGTGCATGTAAGTTCCTGTTCCTGTAAGTTCATTCTTGTTCTAGGTTGGTACCCCTAGTAGCCAGTCTATGAACTGCAGCATTTCATTTTTTAAGTCAGGAACCATTTATGTAGTGGCTGCCTACTTGGCCTTATGGGTAATCCGGCGATGCATACACTCTACAACTTATAGAGTCTGTTAATAAATAGTTGTGAGTCCTTTGAGTTCATGGGGAGAGCAAATTGTCTTGATGAAGGCAGCAATGTCTTTTCAATGGGGTAAATTGTCATTGCAGCTCTTCATGGCCCTTTGCGGCCTCTGTGAAGGCTTAGAATTTGTACCCTACTAAGCATTAGAAAAATACCAGGTTTCCCATATTTTGAAACACATACAATAATTTTGTGAAAAAATAAAATAATAACAAAGAATTGGGAAAATAAATCAATAAATCAGACATAGATATGAATCCTACAAAACTCTTATTTAATCATCAGGAGAAATGAGAAATAATGGTAATTTTCATTCACAACATACCACACAACTGCCTCTGCCTACCATTCCTAATATATTTATGAATTCCAAGTCACAAGTGTCATGTCTTATGGTTGAAAAATATCCGCACATGACTTCCCTCTCTCTAAATCTCCTTATCAAGGAACATTAATTAACCCCATTTTGTTGTTGTTTAGTTGTTCGGTCGTGTCCTACTCTTTGTGACCATATGGACATAGTATGAGTGCCCGTGCCGAACATATCGATGGCCTCGCTGTCAATTCAGCGCTGTTGAGTTCCGCCATGTCGGAGGGGGGAATAAGTATAGGCCTTCCCTGAAACCTGACGGCGCCATCTAGCGCCTACTTGCTGGCACTGCAGCTGTCAGTGCTGGCGATTTCATGCGCATACACAACGGGATAGATCTGGCAGGTCCTGTATAGATAATGTATGCTTAAAACTCCAAACTTTCAAGCTCAATTATTTAACACTTCCAATCAAATATTTTAACAGCACCCAATTGTAATTCTGTGTATTACTTTCCATTTCTTCTATAAATTAAGTGCTGCGTCACAAAATCCCATATATTTACCTCAGAAATGTTTTTTTTTTATTTCTATATGCGTTTTCCTTTTATGTGGAAGTTTTTTTTATTGTTAAATTATGCAGAAAGTCCCTTTTAATAAAGAAAATGCCTTTACACAGCTTAGTAATATGAGTTATTTGTTATGTTAAAGCTGTGCTCTTTACATAATATTTATTATAAGTGTGTGTAAATGCTTGATAACATGTCTATTTCTTTAAGCAGGTCGCCTTTTTCCATCCCTGCTCACTGTATAATTTCTGTCATAACTTAAACAAATCTCTGCCAGACAGTTTGCACAAAACTTTTTTTCTGCTGCCAGCAAAGCCTGAAGACAGGCAGGGGACTGAGCCAATGAGCGCTCGGGATTATGCCAGGGCTCGGCGCGCGTGCGCAGTGCAGGCTCGTGCTGTCCGGAGTACAGTGGGAGAGGAAAGTGATACATTGTAACAAGTGGTGCGGAGTATCCATTGTGCGCGCGCTGTGAGCGGGTAGTGAGGCTTGTACTGCAGGCTGTGCTTATACACCGACAGATATGAGCGGCTGCACCGTATGAGGAGCGGGAGCTGGGAATGTGACGCTCACCGGGGACACTTGTTGGATAAGCAGGAGGTGAGCGGGGCTGTGGGGGAGGGGAGCCCTTGTAATATGTGCTGGGAGAGGAGGGCTAGGCAAGAAGTGCCTTGGAAAGTTTACAGGCTGGGGGGTTACACAGGGGGCATGATGTAACCCGGGGAGGGAGGGGGCTCTTATCTAGCCCTGCTGTCACAGCCTTGAAGCTAATTACATTGCATCGGTTGCCCTAGACATCCAAATAAACTAATTAGACCGTTGATTTATTCCCTGATCACTATCATTCCCTTTCAGTGAGCGCTTGATCCGTGCTGAACTTTTGCATTTTATGGATTGCAAAGTTTCCAAATACAAAATGCATGCTCTGTATGAAATGAAATCTTGTTTAATTGTATTACAAAGCCATGCTGTTACTGGCAAGGAATGGGTTACTGCATGGCCTTTAAAAACTCTCCAGAGCAACTGAGCTTGTCTTCCAAGTTACTGGATACTCTGGGGCTGCACATTGTTTTGTTGCTCGGTTTAGCACTGGGGAAAATGCATACTGGGCAGTTACTGATGCAGAGCAGACATATGTGCACAAAACACCCCAAACTGTCACATAGTGTACCTCATGTATACCATCACAACTGTGAGACACATAGGGCAGATAATGTGACTTGCAAAATAATTCTTATATCTAATTGTACATGGCAATCATTGGTGCTGAATGCATTAGAACTTTCCAGGTACCATGGGCCCTATTCTATTGCCCAATTTGTACATTTATATACACGTAAAATCACTCTTAATATTGCTACATATTCAGCAAATATTACTTATTGGCACTAATGAATTCTTAAGTCAATAGAATGCATATAAACATTTATAAAAAAAACCCACCCACGTTTGAGTTCAAGGCATTTTGCAAGTAAAATAGAATATGGCCCTATATAAGGGATGCTTAGAAATAAAATAAAAAAGCCTCTTTATATACGTGGTGCAATACATATCACTGAACTTAAAGTATATTTGTACTTCCAACTATAATTATTTCTGCACTCCTTACATATATCACATTGCATTCAGTCTTAACTCCATGCCATATTTCTCAATGACACAGCTAGTGATTGTGACAGTTGTTGTTCAGTCGTGTCTGACTCTTTGTGACCACAACATGACAGGCACATCTTGTGTCTGGTTATGCTTATTATAAGGTTTTCTTGGCAAAGATGCTGGAATTGGTGGCCAGTTCCTTCTCCAGTGGACCACAATTTGTCTTACCTCTCCGCTATGACCTGTCCATCTTAAGTGACCTTACATGGTATAGCTCACAGCTTCATCACAACAAGGTTAAGATCCAGAAGGTTTGGGACATCTAACCCTATTCTATTAGCTACTTGCAAATGCCTTGAACTCATACATTTGGCTTTGTGTGTGTTTTTTTTTTTTTATAAATGTTTATATGCATTCTATTGACTTAAGAATTCATTAGTGCCAATAAGGAATATTTGCAGAATAAGTAGCAATATTAAGAGTGATTTTAAGTGTGTATACATTTACGAATTGGGCAATTGAATCAGACTCATAGGCCCTCATTCAATTGCGATTTGACCTATTGAATAGGGCTCTAAATAAGAACATAGCATATATTTTTTAAATAAGTTTTTAGTTAGTGAAAACCTTGCTTTTAGATAGATGCTTACTAACTAAAAACTTAAAAAAAATATGCTATGTGCTTATTTAGAGCTCTATTCAATTGCCCAAATTGCAATTGAATGAGGGCCATAGTATGGAGCCCTTATACACTACCTGGAAATCACAGATTCACAGCCTTATTAAATTGTGATTTGGCCAATTAAATAGGGCTCTATATAAGCACAGAGCATATTTTTGTTTTACAGAAGTTTTTAGTTAGTGAGCTTCTATCCAAAAGCAAGGTCTTCACTAACTAAAAATTTCTGTAAACAAAATATGCTTGTTGCTTATATAGAGCCCTTTTCAATTGGCTGAATCACAATTTAATAAGGCTGTCAATGTGGACCATAGTGCATGGCATAGATTTTGTCTAGTGGTTCTATGTGCTGATAACCTCTCATGTAAGGAAGTACTTAATAATACATGTATATAGCAGTAAAGTTATCATAGTCTGGCAGTTATATGTTAAAATAGGTCCTGAAATGCATTACAAATCTGTAAACTGGTGCACAAGTTGTCAGACGTCTGCAGAGTACAATAGCTTAATGCATTAGTTTCAAATGAGGAGCTATTTCTGTATGACCCCAGTTGTAGTGTATCAGACACAAAAAAAGGTGCAGAAGTACAACTTTATATGGTAAACCGCTTAAGACAGCAGAGATGTCTGTCCACCATGGTAAAAATTGTAAATGGCGTTGCTCAGTCGTGTCCGACTCTGTGACCACATGGACAACACGCCATGCTGATCTACTTGGTTTTCATGTCAGAGATACTGGAGTGGGTTCCTTCTCCAGTGGGCCACAGCATACAGCTCCTGGTATTCCCAGGTGGTCTCCCATCCAAGTACTTGCCAGTGTGACCTCTTGGTTTGAACCCAGGATGCTGGGGTGAAAGCACCTGCTCCTAACCACTGGGCCACCAGAGAACCCATCTACCATGGTACTTAACACTTAAAACTAGATATGTTAGATGGCAAGCAGGGTAGATTTTGATTCCACCCCTACCAGTTCCCCTTTCAAATGAGAGATTTTTCAGCTAAGAAAACATCCTTGGTTTGAGTTGTGAATGGCCGAGAAGCCAATGTGAAATGTCAGGAGTTGGAACAAGAATTTGGGCCTGCATTCCTTGTTTTGTAGCTTTGAGTTTACAACAGCTTACATTTTATTGCTTCTTTGAAACACCAATTCTATTATTTACTTGAAGGCTTTTTTTCTTTAATAGCGATGAGTGTTAAAGAGTGCCTTTAATGAAAATTTAGTTAAACATATATACATGTAAGAAGTGCTTGGAGCACATAAATCAATTAGAAAAAAACAGAGAACAGAACCAGTGTAAAGTGGAATTAAACAATGTTTAATAATAAAACCAATTCTTATTATACAAACACAGTTATTAAATGCAAAAATTAAGTTCAAACAATTATTTCATAAATTAGATTTGAGCATACAAAATACAGATTAAAATGATCAGGTTTTAGAAAGACAAATCTCTTCCTAATATATACTATCATCTCCAATATCAAGAACATTTTATTAACCACTTGTAATTTAGATCTAAAATATAGCACACTCCACAGCTTAATAACACTCCCACCCACAATCTACAGTACAGCTCACAGACCCCTCCAATTGACTAAACAAATTGCATTCACATTGCCATTTTGTATTTGTCACCCTCTTGTATCACACCTAAACCCTTAGGTCCTCATTCAATTTGAATTTTGGCAATTGAATAGGGCTCTATATAAGCACATAACATATTTTTTTGACAGAAGTTTTTAGTTAATTCTCACTCTATTAGTCCAAAACCACTATATACATGGCTCCTTTAAAGCTGTTTAATAAAGCAAGCAGATGCTTAAAACATAGCCCCGGATGGATTATGCACAAACCAGAAAACCTACCCACAGACAGCACTGTTTCGCAGTTACTGCCGCTCATCAGTGTGGGGCTGGTTCCTGTTTTTTTGTGGTAGAATTTTGTAGAGACTAGTTCACTACAACGATCATTCCATTTATGGCGGGCTGAAGAGTGAGAGAAGCCCTCCACCGTACAGTAGTACAGAAAAGGAATAGTACATTTGTAATTCCATTTGAATGTCTAAAAAAAAACAAAAAAAAAAACTTATATGTACATGATCTTGCTGTTAACATGTAAATTAATTCTAGGAACTCATACTTCTGTATCTGGCTGGTCTCTATCTCTCTAGGGTCAACACCAGACCAGCAGCCTTATTAAATCGCGGTTCTGCCAATTGAATAGGGCTCTATTTAAGAACATAGCATATATATATATTTTTACAGAAGTTTTTATTTAGTGGACTTCTATCCAAAAGCAAGGTCTTCACTAACTAAATACTTCTGTAAAAAAAATATGCTGTGTGCTTATATAGAGGCCTATTCAACTGGCCGAATCAAAATTTATTAAGGCTGTATATCGGCCTGAGCAGAGGTAAATGAATTAAATTACTTCTCCCCTGATTGATTTCATCTTTGCTGAATCGTACAATTCTGAAAATGTGCTGTAATATGAAGCTTCAAGATCTGTAGTTGGATAGCACTGACCTAGATGGCCATATGCAATATGATGGTACATTATACATGGTACCTATGTTCAGGAATCATAAGACCCATATAGCCTCTTGCAGAAGACTGAGATTTGTTTACTTTTATCTCCATTAATTATGGTTTGTGGATATGTTATCAGCAGTATTCACCACTAAAAGGGCCACTGTAACGGTCATACAATAGGGTTTCGTTTATTTAATAACTGATTAGCAATAAAATCAGTATTTCGAAAAAGGGAAAAAAAAAATCTGTAAGATTTAATACTTACATTAGATTGGTTTTACAACAGCTCTGGTTAGGTACCTGGGTGGCAGGAGAGAATGTGTACTGATAGAAGTATTTAGCTGCCTCTTTCCATGCAGCAGTTCTGCAAACAAACTAAGAGTTGTCTAGAAGAAATCTCAGGATAGCTTCCTGGGCAGATCTGCCCCAATTCCTTTGAGGTAGAGGCCGAAGAGAAGCAGCTCTGGCAGAGTCTGCCACAAGTTGAAATGTAAGTTTTTTTAAAAAGTATATGTGTACCCAAAATAATAATGTCATTGCTAATCAGTTAATACAATATTGAAGAGTAAAATGTGTGTTTTCATGTTATTCATATATATGCTGTTTGCCACCTCTATTGGCATTCATCTGTGTTTGTTGACATGTCTTATCAGGTGTGAGAGCCTTGGATACCTCAGGTGTACTGAAACCTTGCACAGTCTGCCCAGTACACCATATGCTGGGTAATCAATAATACTAATAATAAAGCTGTCTTTATTTTTACTTTTTTTTAAAACATTTTGCTTCTGAACAAGTCCAGTTATGTGCGACTTCAGTGGTCATTTAAGAGAAACAATACTATTGTAAAATTATATGTAAACTGGATTATGCATTATTCTGTTTTCTACTATATTAGTGACAGATACTTGTTTGGCCCTAGCATAGGTTACATTTAATGATATAACTAAGTTCCCAGTATTTACCCTTTTTCTAATTGAACACATGCTGCTTATATCAGAATCGTACATTACATTGAGGCATTATATATATACACACAGATATATTTTATTTAAAAACTAGCGACTTGCCCGTCAAAAATGACAGGGCAATAAAATTTTAAGCCGAGCCGTGGGAATGCTGTTTCACACACAATGTTGTAAACCGTTTTGTAGTCTGAGGACCTTCAGCGCTCATCGCGAGGCTTGCGCTGAGCGCCTTTGGCACTCATCGCCTAAGTGCTACGCTTTAATGGCTCGCCTCGCTTTGCGAGGTAGCGCTTGTGACGCTCATCGCCTAACTCGTATGCACCACGCAAAGTGTGACGACGCCTGCAGTTTGAGAACTATTATATGTGATAAAACTTGTTTTCCACACCTCCAGAGCTGCTTACATAGATACAGTGTACTTACCAATAGAAACACTGCATTTTGGGTACAGATTTTAAGCCTTCACTAACCATCAAGCAGAGATCTGCAGCCCAATGCAGAAATCCACAGAGCAGTGTCTGGCTCCTCCTGCTTCCTTGTACAAGGGACTACACATCCCATGATGCCTTCCTGTACAAACCACCATCACTAATTGATACAGTGTATTAGCTGTCTGTGAGTGGCCAAAACAAATGTGGAATTTTATGCTAATTTTAGCAGGGATTTCTAGGGGTGTTAACTCATGAAGGCAACTCCTTGCAAACTCAAGAGATTTAGCAAACTTTATCGTAAGTTTTTAATGTTTATTTTGGTGTTTTTTTTTCATGCAAAATGTTTACATACACTACGGATTCTCCTCTATCAGATGCATTCATAATCCCGGAAACATAAATAAGCCTTTAAGTAACAATGCTTTATTGAGATATAGACACTTGAATATTGATGGTATTTTATCCAAGGCTTTTGTCGTATGTTACTACAACACTCTGTGTTACACAGCTCTACCTCAGTATCTTTTATTTTTGGGCTATTTAATATCAACTGTGTCTTGTAGTTATTTTGAGTAGGATAATAATTAATTAAATTATAATTGGTTGTCAGTAGTCACAGTGTTTACACTTGTCATAAGATCTGATCATGTGTCCTCCCTAACAAGAGCTGTAAGTGATAACACAGAATTTTCTTTTTTTATTGTGACCCAACATTTAGTGCTTCAGGACATGTTACAATTAACACAGTTAGCGTGTCTGCTTCTCCTTGTGCGGATGTTACTGTGGCCCAGTGTATGCAGTATTGCTCTGCTATTACAATTAAAGGGGAATGTTACTGCATAAAATATTATTCTTATGGTAGCGCAGCACAAGGCAGTGGCGGTGAGCATCTGCTAGATGGTGCTGCCGATATTCCGGTGTCAAGGCTTAGGTAAACTGTTAGGGTTAAGGTAACATGAGTTTAGAACTTCTCTCACATATTGGCAGTGCTGTAAAATATCGTCAGCACCATCTAGCAGTTGGAGGCTGCACAGCAGTGGCGGACCTGTCCCAACACCGTAATGGAATAGATCCTATTATTCTATGAAAATTGTGAATTATTAACCCCCCTTGGGGCTTTTATTTATTATGAAATCATTCTGATGCTTTGTTAGTTTATTTACCCGTCTTTATATATCCTTGGGTTTCTCCTAATGCTTGGCCATGAGACCCTTCCATATTTTACAAACAACTCTGTATTGGTGCTCCCTTGGTGATGTGATGAGCAGCTGCAAGGAACTAAGTAATACCAATAAATTACAAAGTTGTTTGAACTAATCTGTTCAATTTTAAAGCTATGATGGATGTACTATAACAATGGCCCTTTAATATTTGTGTATTTTTAGCCAAGACTAGTATTTCCTGAAGGTTCATCCTCATTGTGGACATGGGTGACCGGAGTCAGTCCTGATTTACTGTCCTTGCCATACAGGTGCAGGACTCCATTCATGTTATAAAAATAGAATGTAATATACATGTTTTAGCAACTATCAATGGACACTTGGGCATTCCATAACAAATGGGAACATTTTCTTTATGAATTTCACATCTGATTGAAATAGTTATTTTTTTTTTTATCATGCAATTGCACATGTGAAAGTGATAGTATTGTAGCAGGTGTCTATTGGATCTGTTGGCCATTTTTGCATATTCTATAAAACTGTATCTAAGATGTTATGGAAATGATTAAAACAAGGGATGTTTTGTAGTTCTTATACTGTATTGTTTTCCCTAGTGCATTTGATTAATTTCTGGGAATGCCACACAGACAAAACAAGGCCTGTATGTGAAACATAAGATCTGCAAAACACTAGAAGGGCTTCGCCCCGAGCTATGATTTAAGTCTTTTAACACTCGGCCCTTCATTTGTTTTCTCAGAATAGAATGTCACTACACAGGATATGAACCCTGTTTCTCGGCTTCTCTTAGTTTTGTGCATCCTGCAAAACCGCTTTTTGCCTGGTTTACAAAATGCTATTTTTTTTATGAAGTTATGAGATTTTTCAGTTTTGGCACAAATTAGATTAGAAAACCGTTTTTGTTGGTGCATGTGTTTGTAGTGATGGTGAGGTGAGGACGGAACAGACAGAAATCCAGACACTTTGTTTGATAACCGGATTGAACTTGTTACCACACCCCTTCCCCTCACTGATCCAGAAGCAGGAGGTTGCATCAAATAATGCAACATTAGCTCTCCACAAATGTAAATGACCCAGGCACACAACTTCCACCAACCTATCATGGATCCCTCTAGGGACCAGCAGAGACATCAACATTTCTTTTTTTCCCCCAATTAAAAACTAGCTGTATGGCATTTTTTCCACTGATTAATTATGCTCGTAGACTCAAAATGTTTAAGCCTATATTTTTCCATTGTGCCATAGTCCTTTAATATGTATTTTACAGGCAGAACGGTTTATTAGAAGTTTAGAAATGGACATCAAAGCAGGCTTTTAACCTGACTTGTTAATTATAGGTGAGAGAAAGTCTTGGGTGATCATTAAATTAACTAGTTTTGTATGCTCTACCAGTTGAGCAATCAAAAGAAAATAACTAAAATCGGTTTGAATGTACAATCTCTCCACAAAACAACCATTATTAAACTATATTGGTTCTTGAGGGAAATAATCCGTGCAGAATTTCAGAGCTAAAATATCCTAGTCTGTTTATGCCACTCACGGACACATGTTAAAACATTATTTTATTTAAAAGGGGTAAATAATATTTTGTTTATATTCTGATTTTAATCTCTAGAATGTTGTACCATTTCTGTAATATTCATATCCATACTGGATTTTTCTTGTGATCATCCTTTTAAAGTAATTTTGGCAGTCAGCTGCTGGTGACATTTTTCCTACCTTCTGAATGTAATCTCCTATACTAAAAGTTTGGCTGCTGTGGGCAGAGTATGTCAGCTTTAGTCAGGAAAGAAATGACCTTTAAACAGTAGAGAATAATTAATCCACCTTGTGTGGTCATTCCTTCCCAGGGAGTGTGGAATGGTGTTGGGCTGTTGTAGATCAGGTTTATAAACTTTTGCCAGTTTCCTTAAGGGCTCATTGGGGCTTCCAAATTGTTTACAAGTACATGTTTTACCAAAAAAGTGAGTGATGAGGAAAAAAAAACAAAAAACATAAAGCTGTTGTGAAGGGATACAGAAAAGCAATAGTGCTAGCCCTGTAGTGATAAAATGTGGGTCTTTTGGAAATAATCATAACAAAAACAGCATTGTGTGTTTATCATTTTTTTATTATTCCTACCCTGAGTAATTCGCCTCAGCTAATAGATTTTAGTTTCACTTCCCAAGACTTTGCAACTTCACATGGCATTAACCTACTGTTCGAGGAGGCATCATAGACAATACTATAGCGAGCCAGCACTGTATGTAATAGATTAAATCTTTCTACAAATATTGTTTCTGTTTTTTTTTTGGCTAAGGGAGTGACATTTCAGTTTTAAAAAAAACTATAGGATGGATGACCACATAAAAATAAAACCTTGGATTGTTTGTTGCCTACCAACAAAGAAGTTTAGGAGCCAGACAAATGTTTTTTAGGGGCCAAATTATGGATTATGGAAAATTAGGAGCCAGTCAGGTTAGTTAGGAGCCAGCCAATATGTTTTTAGGGTCAAGGTATTTGTAAAAAAAATAATAATAATAAGTTTGGGGGACTGAGCTCACCCCCAATCTCTCTCTCTATGGGTCACAACTTTTTGTTCAGATCTCGAAACCAGCAGACACTTCAGATGACAGCATCCTTTCTGAAGAGTCAGGCACCATCAGACCCCTTTTCTTAGGATCTCAGAATCACACACCATGTACCTTTTGATTAATACAAGCAGACTCCCACACCACCTTTGTTTAGTGTGTCCAAAGTCAGACTGGCACTTTATAGTTACAGAGATATATCCAAAAAACAAAAAGATGACATAAAACACCAAAGACTTACTATCAGTTCTAGTCCATCCTCCTGGGCAAATAGCTTGTTATCAGCCCCTCCATGACTAAAGCCAGAGCCTTCACACGTGGCTGATCGCAGGGCCATTTAAATTATTTAGAATGTTTAACCATTTGTATATCCTAGATATGACTGCCTACTATCCTACTGCTAATACATATATATTATTTTAATGTAAATCAATGACAGTCCAGTGGGGCCCTTGTGTGTGTGTGTGTGTGTGTATGTATACATATATATATATATATATATATATATATATATATATATATATATATATATATATATATATATATATATATATATATATATATATATATATGTATGTATATATGTATACATATATATATATATATGTATGTATATATGTATATATATATATATATATATATATATATATATATATATATATATATATATATATATATATAATGTGTGTGTGTTAGGAGCCCGCAGTAATGTTTCAGGAGCTGTGGCTCCCAAAGTTTGACAGGCTCTGGAGCAATGATTAAAATGTTGGTCAACAGTAAGTTTTAGGAGTCTATATTTGTCCAGCCCTGCTTTATGATAAATTAATATATGAGATTTTAGTAACATTTTTAAATATTGTATAATGAGTTCAAGCATTATTATTTACATAACTCTAAACCTGACTAATAGTAAGGACCGGCCGCAAGCTATTCGGCTATTCTATTCCCTTACGGCCGGGGGCTCCGGCAGGCTTGCGGCCGGTGCCTTGCTATCTCTTGCGGCCGCTCGCGCCAGAGGAAAGCCTTTGATCTAAAATGGCCGCAAGAGTTTTGGCCGTAAGAAATTCCTATTTGCAATTCAATTGCTCCGGGAACCCTCTCTGCAAGGCTAAAAACTAACCGCAGCTTACTTGCAGGAAAAAGGTCTCGCTAGCACCAATTAAGCACATAAAATAGCTTAAATAAAGCCATCCTGCACTTTGCGAAGACTATAAAGGGATTTTAGGTGTTAGAAAAAATAGCACATAATTACCCTATACTCAAATCCGTAAAATATTTTATTTTTAATATCCGTAAAATATCCATGTAAAAAGTCCAGAGTGCTTGGAGCACCTCAGACCAGCCCACGCCGCAGACGGAAAATAAACAGTTAATTTGAACTCGGGTTTGGGCAGATGTGCAAGCTTGAGAGTGGGTTTCTTTTAATCCTCATGTCCCCCAATATGATCCCTAGCATTTACAGAGCTGTACAGTGCAGGCTTGAATTTATTTTTGCGTTTTTAGATTTCACAGCTTACGGCCGGTTCCAAGATATGCGGCCGGCCGTAAGAGGAGATCCTTGCGGGGCCGTATAATAGAATTGCGAGTTAACAGAACCCCCGCAAGGAATCGCAGCCTTATGGACGATTTACGGCCGGTAATAGAATGAGGCCCTTAGAGTTTTCAGTAAAAATGAGACTTGAAATGCAAGCAGTTTATTCTGCAACCATCCTGAAGTCTTGTAGACTTTTATTGTGTATTTTTATTTGTAGAAGTATTAATGTATTGTGTGACAACTTTATTGGGGTCCCTGCCGGACTGTGTGGTTTAGTGCTTAAAAGGGAATCTGTAATACATTTTTATCTTTGAAATCGACAAAAAAATAAAAAGCTCAAACGGTGCATTGAACATAAATATAAAAATCTTTTGTAAACTCACAGTAGACTCCCCCATAAGGAAGCCCGGTCCAAACGAGTTTTGCTGCATAATGCTCCATAGCAGTGAGGATTCTAGATTGCCATTTGTCAGTTATGTTCCTAGTGGATCATGAAAAAAAAACATCATAAGTTGTGACTGAGATGGGATGAGATTGGCAATGATAATTTCCAAAGGTGTTGCAAAGTTTTGATTGTGGCTTTCTTGCAAGATGACTTTTGGATAATTGATTACAGACTATGGACTGTTTTCATTACAGGAAACTACTGTGGGAATGACTATTAAAACATATTTTATTCATGGTTAAGAAAATAACACACATTTTATAGGATCAATATTTCTCTATAGACTACCGGTAGATCGTTTTGCCGACTATAATTTGAAGCCCATGAGTAAGCCACATAGTTAGCCAAACGATTGTAAGGCAATCCCTAGAGAGATTTTTTGATTTTTAATGTTTGGATTGTAGCTACGAGGTTCCCTTTGTAGGGCATCTATTATATCAATTTGTGGATAGGTGTTACAGCCAATAGCTTATAATAATATACTAAATGTAAGATCAATTACTCCCTAGACACTAAAGGACTTTTTATCTCTTTTTTTTTTTTTTAAACTGGGACAGTATAAACCATTAGAAAACCAGATAGAAGTGGATTAATCCTTCTAGATAATGCCTTTTTTGTTGTTGTTGGTATTTCCGTCCTCTATTGGCAAGTATCGATATTACTATGAGTTCAGAGGTTTAGGTATTTCCTAGGCTCCTAGCGCAGGAATATTTTCATTTTTTCTGCTGTTTATTGGATAGAACTATTAGCCAGATTTGGGGCTTCAGCTAGTGAGCCTTCCAAGCAGGATGACCCACCCAGGCCTGCTCTCCTCACTATCCCTTTTATTAAATGGAGGTTGTATAGAGGTATTGCTTTGTATTCTGATTGGGCATAAAAAGGATATGCTCTAGTTGAGAAATTATATGGTGTAGTATACCTATTTATTCATTATCAAGGGGGGAAAACACGCCATAAACATTAAAAAGAATCAGAGATGTTCTAACAGTCGTTCCCACTATTTTCCTCTAAAGAAAACAACCGTCTATAGTATATACATTGGTGTAAAACACTTGGGTAACATTTATTTTTGTAAATGATTACAGAATATGTAAGTTTGCTTTTGCTTCAGTATGGTAGTTTCCCTGTTGTTACTTGCATTTGCTCACTTGGTGAAATAAAAACATTACTGGAGAAGGAATTTAGTTCTGGAACTGTTCACTACTGACATAGTTAGCTGGATCCTAACTAACCTGGCAATCTCCTAATTTTCAGATATTTTTGTCAACCCCTATCCAAGGGACCACTACACAAGTTTGACTAAGAGTTTGACTAATTAATCAGGGAAAAAGGTCTGTAAGAGTTTTTTTTAACTAGAAAAATATGTTTTGATACCTATGCTGAACAATGGAGGCATCCATGATAAGGTGGTGTAAATTGTATTTGTGTGAGAGAGATGTGTATAGTTCTGGAGAGCAATGTTTGCATTTCATGATGTAAGCTGCCTGCCTCTTGGCCATTATGGTGTCCGTTTCAGTTGAATTCAATTATCTAACAAAGCCCTTTGACTTCTTCCTGCTTCTTACTCCCCTACCCCTCCCTCCACTGGTAAAAATAATATGGACCCTCATGATCCAACTCTCAGGAATCCATGTAATAAACACAAAATTGATGCGCTCTATTCATAAACAGTCTTCAAAAAGTCTCTAAAATGTTTGTCCATGGCTTATACAGCTTCTAATGTATCTAGTATGCTAAATACTAGAAACAAATGCATTTTTTCTTGAACTACAGTGGTCCTTTTAAAACGCTTCATGCCAGCTATCCTTGTCTAATGGTGACTGCTTACTTCTGCTAAATTATTATTATTTTTTTATAAACATTATATTCATCCAGAGCTTTCATGCAGACAAAACTTTTCCCTTTAAGTGAACTGCTTTCTTTCTTTCTTTCTTTCTTTCTCTCTCTCTTTCTCTCTTTCTCTCTTTCTTTCTTTCTTTCTTTCTTTCTTTCTCTCTTCTCTTCTCTTCTCTGTATATCCTCAAATAAGCAGACCCATGTCTTTTGTACATGGGTCTATGTAGTCCCAAATGTTTTGTGTTTAGAAAAGCAAACTTGCAACTTTACAAATGTTTTTTTTTTGCATGAAAAACAGAGAGGGACAGGGAATTTTGGGATCCTAAAGTACATTCATAAGGTTCTGAATTATTACCATTTCTTTGAACGCACATCTGGTTTATTGAGCATTTGACAAGGCTTACTTGTAAGTTTGTTTCAGTGTACATCTGAGCCTGGAGGAGAACACATTTTGCCCTATAGCTGTTTTTAAGTCAATTTAGTATTAAGGGTTTTACACTTAATTTTGCATGCAAAATGTTGAAAGTATAGGCCTTCATTGTCCTGAGTATGCTCCACTACTGTAGTGTTTGAGATATATAATTATGTAAGTGTAATTTTATTTATGTATAAACCCAAACCACGAGAAAATAAGAACCTAAGAGTGATATTATAAATCAAAAATCCCTCTTCTGAACAGTTTTAAATGAAGTTATGTGAGTGAGGCCTTAGTCACGTAAAATGAGTAATGTTCCAAACGAATGCTGTGCAAAATATCACTACTTTTATGTTTTTATGTTGTTTTCATATATTTAGTTTATCATGTCTCGTAGACTTGATAAAGTACTTTTTAAAGTAGAATTATCATAAAGAAGCAGAATGAAGTTACAATGTAACCTATTAGTGGATGCTGCTGATCTACATAGTATTTACAAAAGCTTTATTTGTTCTTGGTTTTCACCTGTGGTCGTCATGGCGACCTTTCCCTTTGTGTTTTTATGGCAGCGGCTAATTTGGCCTCGTAGCAATATAACAGGAACTGGTATCTCTCGAATTTGAGAAGGACCCGGAATGCAAAGTTTTACTTTTTTTTAACTAAAATTGGGCCTCTAGGTATGGAAGGTTTACATTTTTATTTCAAGGGCAAAATGAGTGTTTTATTTGAAATAATAATATAGTGGTGCAACTCAAATATGCTTTAGCATTTAACATCCTACAGTTTCATGGACATTTGTCAGTCACTGAATACATTATTGGTAGTTTTTTTCTATTTTATTTGTTATGTTTGTTGCTGTATGAAGCTTGTGACGTTTTATTGACTTCTCATTTAGTCTTTCAAAGGTTCCTTTTAACAACAAGTTTTGTTTCTGTTGGATTATAGGCACAAATGTAAATATTAATTCAAAATTGTTTGTTTGCTTGAGGCAATAATTAATTATTTTTCGTGCTCCTCCAGTAGGAAAGCAGTAAAGTTTGATTGCAACAATTCATTGCGTTTTTTCTTTTGTAGCTGTGACATTTACATGCTTGAATTTTGGCAGGATGTTAGGATACAAGATCACAGCTCTTGTAAAGTAGTTCTGTATTGTAAATGCATTGAGTCATCTATATAAAGCCATGTTGGCGAATGTAGTATTATATATGATTTATATTATAAGAAATAAATCGTAGTCTAAGAATTTCAAGATTAAAATTTAGAACAAACTTTAACTGCTTTTCCTATTTATGCGATTGTTTGCAGTCCTGACAGTTTCCATTCTTGTCTTATAAGGCTTCCCCCATCTGAGTGTTTCTACCAAGTAGGTGGAAAATTTGGAGGATGAGATTGGCTCATTGCTGCTCAGTAAACTGTTATTTGCTCTTTTATAATACAAGCAACTGGCTTTGCTTACCTGACATTCACACAGGAACGCCTTGAAGTTGAGACCTAATACATCATTAAAAGACATACAGTGGATATAAAAAGTCTACACACCCCTTTTTAAAATGTCATGTTTCTGTGGTGTAAAAAAATGAGACAAAGATAAATAATTTCAGAACTTTTTCCACCTTTAATGTGACCTATAAACTGTACAACTCGATTGAAAAACAAACTGAAATCTTTTAGGTAGAGGGAAGAAAAAATATAAAAATAAAATATGGTTGCATATGTATGCACACCCTTAAACAAATACTTTGTTCAAGCACCTTTTCATTTTATTACAGCACTCAGTCTTTTTGGGTATGAGTCTATCAGCATGGCACATTTTGACTTGGCAAGATTTGCCCACTCTTCTTTGCAAAATCACTCCAAATCTGTCAGATTGCGAGGGCATCTCCTGTGCACAGCCCTCTTCAGATCACCCCACAGATTTTCAATCAGATTCAGGTCTGGGCTCTGGCTGAGCCATTCCAAAACTTTAATCTTCTGCTGGTGAAGCCATTCCTTTGTTGATTTGGATGTATGCTTTGGGTCGTTGTCATGCTGAAAGACAAAGTTCCTCTTCATGTTCAGCTTTCTAGCAGAAGCCTGAAGGTTTTGTGCCAATATTGACTGGTATTTGGAACTGTTCATAATTCCCTCTATCTTAACTAAGGCCCCAGTTCCAGCTGAAGAAAAAAAGCCCCAAAGCAAGATGCTGCCACCACCATGCTTCACTGTGGGTATGGTGTTCTTTTGGTGATGTGCAGTGTTGTTTTTGCGCCAAACATATCTTTTGGAATTATGGCCAAAAAGTTCAACCTTGGTTTCATCAGACCATAACACCTTTTCCCACATGATTTTGGGAGACTTCAGATGTGTTTTTGCAAAATGTAGCCTAGCTTGGATATTTTTCTTCGTAAGAAAAGGCTTTCGTCTTGCCTCTCTACCCCATAGCCCAGACATATGAAGAATACAGGAGATTGTTGTCACATGTACCACACAGCCAGTACTTGCCAGATATTCCTGCAGCTCCTTTAATGTTGCTGTAGGCCTCTTGGTGGCCTCCCAGACCAGTTGTCTTCTCGTCTTTTTATCAATTTTGGAGGGAGCTCCAGTTCTTGGTAATGTCACTGTTGTGCCATATTTTCTCTACTTGATGATGACTGTCTTCACTGTGTTCCATGGTATATCTAATGCCTTGGAAATTATTTTGTACCCTTCTCCTGACTGATACCTTTTAACAATAAGATCCCTCTGATGCTTTGAAAGCTCTCTGTGGACCATGGCTTTTGCTGTGGGATGCGACTAAGAAAATTTCAGGAAAGACCAACTAGAGCAGCTGAACTTTATTTGGTGTTAATCAGAGGCACTTTAAATGATGGCAGGTGTATGCTGACTCCTATTTAACACAATTTGGAATGTGATTGCTTAATTCTTAACACAGCTACATCCCCAGTTATAAGAGGGTGTGCAGACTTATGCAACCGCATTATTTTTCTTTTTTTTTTCTTCCCTCCGCCTAAAAGATTTCAGTTTGTTTTTCAATTGAGTTGTACAGTTTATAGGTCACATTAAAGGTGGAAAAAGTTCTGAAATTATTTATCTTTGTCTCATTTTTTTACAGCACAGAAACCTGACATTTTTTATATCCACTGTAAATAGAGATGGACAAAACTGTTTCGCTTTGTGCATAATAGGTGTTAAATTAAAGGTTGATATTTTTTTTTTTTTTACATTTTAATAATACTAGTTCTTTAAGACAACACTGAAAATATGTAGTTACAGTGTCCCTTAAACTGCACGGCTCACTTAACAAAAGATAATACAATTTTTACATTGTAAGATGAAATTTATATTCACCATTTTCCTGGACTCCCTAGAAGCTGTGTTTTCATTTTTGTGACTAAATTGTTGGTGCGTTTTACCCATTTCTTGCCAAACATTCTTGTAACAATCTTGCATAGTTAATGGTTCTGTGATTCTTAACTCATCCTGACAGGATCCACCCAAACAGTTATGGCTTGCAAGGAACAACATGTTGCTTCTAGCAGGTAAAAGGTGTGGTGCTTGCAGAACGAACACCCAGAGTAGGATTGAGGAATTTATATATTTTCCATGTAGTCAACTGTGAAATACAATCATTGGTCATTAGTTTGAGATCAGTGTATGGCCCTGCAATGCTTCAAATGTAAATATATGTTTGTGTATTTTTTTTTTTTTTTTTATGTCTGATTTCCTATAGTAATATAGTGGTCAGATGTATAGAGCATTGAGTTTTTTTTTAATGTTTAGGCCAGACTGTCTTGTTATCTGAGCCTGCACAGTTCAGCTTTCATTATCTCTGTGAAAGAATTCATAAATCTGTGGATATTTAATTCTTGTAAATACATGTTTCTATAGAAGGCTGCTATTAAGATTAAAATGAAAATAAGCCTGGTATGTGTGTGTGGGGAAAATATAGCCTAAGCTAATTATTGCATACGCAATAGAGGAACAACACCTTTTAACTCCTCCTCTCCCAGCTGCAGGATCCAGCAATGGTTTAGTGTGTTATATTAAGAATGCTATTTTATATTTAAATTGCTGGGACATCATCATTAAACACCAAATGTGTAAAATATGATTTTTTCCAAAAACTGATTTTAAAATGATATTGCTTTTTAAAATTAGGCGGTCACGAAGTATTCTTATGAATACATCTGATCTAAAACAGATGAGGATGGTTTTGTTCTTAGTTTTACCATAGGTTTCATACCATGCTGCCATTTTATCTGTCAGCTAATTCTGTGGCTGTTGTTTCACAAACATATTTATTTTGCACCTATTTTATATGTTAATTTATTTTAAAGACTGTTAAAATTGGTTTATAAATTAAAGGCAAATCTAAGTTTCCTGGATTATGATTGCATCTGAGGACCTTGCGTGTTAGACTAGCGCAACTCATATGCGTGCACTGGGATCACGTTCCATTCAGGTCCTGAGTGAGAAGTGCTGTGTACACTTAAGGTGGATTACTACAGTTAGAACAATCATATAGAAGCAGGAAGAGTGCTATAAGTGGGTGGGTGGAGGGAGATAGGAGCTCAGAATGGGGGACCTATAATGCTCTTTGTGCTTCTATATGATTGTTGTAACTGTAGTAATCCACCTTAAGTGGACACAGCACTTCTCAGTCAGGATCTGAACGGAACGCAATCGCAGTTCGTGCACACGATTTGCGCTAGCCTAACACGCAAAGTCTGAATCTGAGAACCAGTAGTGTATAAAAATATTTTTTGGATGAAAAAAATATCAAAAAACAGGGTAACTTAGATATACCTTTTAGATGTAACTGCTGGAGCCTAACCTGGCCATAGGGGTGATTGCCACTAGTCCTTTCCACTTATATCTGTGTATAATTTGTGAAAGGGAGATTTTGTTTTTTAATGATAACTAGTAAAATAGTTTGTTGGTAAAATGCATCAAAGCTTCCTATTTATTGTACATAGAATAAGGGACACAGTCGCTATGTTTTTCATTACCTTATCCTAAAGTGCAAGGATAGGTCAAATGATAGCCAACAAGGCTAATGAGGGACCAGGGAAGTGTGTATATGTATACACCACAAATTTTAGAAGACCAGGTGTGAAAAATAAATGAAAAATATTAGGAGCGGTCTCCTAGTATTTGAGCCTGGACAGAAAGTATATTGTAATTAGCATATTATTATAAATCATACTACAAAATATGATTTTTGCCTTCATACTGAACACATGGTGAGCTTGACCTTGTAAACAGTAATTACATTGAGTCTGTGGTTTTTAACAGCTGCTTCTTTCAGCAAAAACACTCCTAGAATGAACCAAATATTCTCTTTGTGAGGTTTTACAGTAAAATAAGGAACTTTGGTCTAAAGTTTGAAGGTGTGCGGCTTCTTTAATATGTCAAATCATTCTAGTTTCTTAGTAATAGCCAATCTCTATTTTGTGGCACAATGTTATTATTATCCTTTATTTGTAACGCACCAACATATTCTGTAGCGCTAAAGAGGGGTACGTACAAATCAAAATGTACATTGAGCTTTCCCCAAAGCGTTTGGTACAAGGTCTGCCTGTTGCCCATTGTGTTGGAAAAAATGTATTTGAGACCCACTGTATTACAAGGGTCACTTAAACATTTTTGAGAGCCTGCTGAAACACTTGACAGTTGCTGAGCGGTTTTATAGAACACTCAATGATTTTCTGTCTTTTTTTTAGAATGTGTTCTATATTGGATTATAGTAGGTATGTTTATAAACAAAAAAATGTTATTTCTACATCTGTGTCAGTGTTTTCTATTATATTTTATAAATTGTTTCATAATACCAGAAATTCTGTGCTCTAATGTTGTAGTGTTTTCCAGTCAAAAACAGTCATAGGTTTATAAGCATGTTTTGCCTTTCCCATACACGGTTTGCAATATTTACTATTGTGTATGTATTTATAGGATAGCATTACTTTTACCTTTCAGTTTCATATTGTATGTAAGTATAGTAGATCTCTATATCTTCCTGGCACCTTTTATTAACTAACTTTTTACTTTTACTATAATTTTGTCTAAAATTTTTGTAAAGTATCACCAAACCAGTGTTGGCTAATTAACATGATTACTCCTTAGATTACTTTAGACTAAAAACAAAATGCAGACAGACTGCAGGGAGTAAGTAGGAGATATGAGCAATAATTTCACAGATAAAAGCCCATCCTTGGTAGGTAGATTAGTAAGGATGAATGACAAGTAAAAATTATACAATTAAATGTTAGATAAAACTATCTTTTAATAACATTAAAATGAAGGAAAAGAAAAAACATAATTTAAATTTATACTATATTTCAATTTAGAGCTGAAAGTTTATTATTTTGATTGTTTCATCTACTTGACTAGTACTGAAACGGTTAAATGTGATATAACAATGTGGAGTGTCCCAACATTCCTGTTCTGGAACAGAGGTCTTCTCCTGGTTAGGCTTGAAGTCGATGGCTCTCGGCTACATTCTTAACCTGTGGCTTGGGGTTGTTTCGAATACTTGTGGTAAGAGGTAGACCGTGCACACTAGACATTCTTTTTGCTGACATTTTCAAAAGTGCTTGCTTTTCTGTTATTAGGTTAGTCTGGAATGCAGCTAGCAGCACCATAGACTTGCCCAGTTGTAGCATTCCTCTTCTAAAACTTTATTAGGACGTCAGCACCAGTCTTGTGTTTGCACTTTCCGAAAATCATGGCTGTGGACCAGACTCATGTTCTTTGGCTGTTGGATTAAATGGTGAATAAATTAAGCATGTTCAATGTAGCATATTCACATTTTGTCTTCAGGGACTGATAGATTTGTCATTTCCTCTTAGTATGGGAAATTATTCATAACATGCAGGGTACTTCAGCTGTGCAGTGTAGACGTCTAAAGCTTCCCTTTGGATGTCAATTGGTTTGTAGTGTTTTCTTATATAGGGAAATATCAAGTTTTTATGGTACATTCAAAGAAATACCATCAAAGCATTAAAAATGATAATTACATGAAAAAATGTATATAACTAGGAAACCATTATCTCTGCAGTTTAACAAAGCTTTTTTAAATTCTAATTTCCTCAGATGAGTTTTGTTTTATTTTTTTTAGACGACAAAGTATTTAAAAAATAATAATAATCATGATTGAGTATAGCCAAAAATAAAATAAAAGTATATGCAAGTGAGCTGGGTTATGAATGCATCTGATTGAGGGGACTTAGTAGTGTATGATTACATTTATTTGAACTATTTTATTTATTTATTTTTGCTTTGCATTAAAAAATAAATAAATAAACTATTGCAGGTGATTTTTACATCCCCTGGATAGAGCTAGGCTCTTGAGAGGGTTAGTTTTTGTAAAAGTGTACTCTGTCCATGTGAGCATGCTCAGCTTTGCAGCCAATCAGCAATGCGGTATGCAGCTAGCTAGATGAGGCTGCTACATTGGGTCTTTAAAGGACCATAAATCGACATTCAAGTAAAAATGCTTGAGCGTTTAAACAGTTGTTGTTTAGACATACACCCTCTACTTGATAAATTCTGACAAATTATAATTGTACTGAAACCAAACATTTCAGCTTCTTCTTCCTATTTTTAATCTGTCTTTTAGGCAAATGAGCATTTTTGCTTGATTTATGGTCCTGCAATGACCTGTAACATTTGAGGAAGAGAATGTTCATGGTCTGTGCGTGTGTCTCTGTGTGTGTGTGTGTGTGTGAGTCAATGCAATTCGCTGGGGGAGTTGATGGGGCAATTCACTGGGGCTGGGGGAAGTTTCACCTTGGATGTAGATAAAACAATCAGTGAATGAAGGGACACAGATTTGTTCTGGGTATTACAGAAAGATACAGGAAAGAAGCAGCTCAATTCACAGACCAAAAAGATACAAAGTATTTTGTATGTTAATTTCAGTTGGGATTTTCAGGGGGTGTCCACATTGATAGAAAACAGTTTGTAAATGCAAGAAATTCAGGAAAGTTTAGGGTAACTGTTTAAATGTTTATTTTGGTGTTTTTTTTTCAAGCAAACAATTTTTTTCATACACTACCAATTCTCCTCTTCCAGATGCATTCATAATCCAGCTCACTTGCATATACCTTTAAAGAAATATAGTGTGCCTCTGTCTTGTGTGTCTGATAACATCCATAAAAACAAAGTGTTAGTGCTAGTTAGAATCAGAGACCTTTTGTTTGCCGCTGTGTTGTGGCAAATGGATTGTTGGCACTTGCCTCGTGGAGTTATATCCTGTAAAATGCTCTGATACCAGTAAATAGCAGAGCTGGTGTCTGGTGAGGTGGGATAATTTTAACTGTGAACTTTTGCACAGAGAAAATGACTTTGGTTAAGAATGCTGTGCACAGATTCCTACTTGTACTAGTTATATAGAGAAATTGTTTTCCTGATGTTTTTATACATCTTTATTTATGTGCAACCATCACAACAATATTCATTCTGTAAAGGCAGTGTACATTACGTAGATTAATATCAAATTATCTTTTAAGTGTCTGTGTTTGGCTGTATTGTAGTAAAATTAGTTATGGTACGTATAAAATATATTGTTTGTTTTTCAGATCAACCAACCTTCATAAACCTCCATTATAGGATAAAGGCACTCCTTAATGCCACCCCATGTGCAATTAGGATATATTCTAAATATAATCAGAACGTTATTATTTTATTATATTATTACACAGTCAACATTGGAGAATTGAAATGGTGGGGTTAAAATAAGACAAAGATTCCTGAAAATATAAAATTTGTGTTTTTTTTTCTTTTCTTTTTTTTTTTTCTTCCTTATTCGTTAGTACACTGCTTAATTTGTTTTTG
Organism: Discoglossus pictus; assembly: GCA_027410445.1. Taxonomy (NCBI): domain Eukaryota; kingdom Metazoa; phylum Chordata; class Amphibia; order Anura; family Alytidae; genus Discoglossus; species Discoglossus pictus. The sequence continues at coordinate 181,977,719 of CM050167.1, forward strand.
GATGAGTTTCTTACTTCAGTGGTTTAAAAAAAAAAAGTTTAGCAAATTTTCCTTAAGCAGTACATGTGCTCTGCTTTCACTCAGTTTTTTTTTTTATTTCCTAGTCTGAACAGTTTTTGAAGCTTCCTTGTGACCAATCACTAATGATATGCACTGATTTAAATACTGCTTCTGTTAGTGAGTTCATAACTAGGACTGTACAGCTGTCAAGAAGTACAAAGTGTAATGTGTTGTAACCCAGCTGCTGCTCAAAATTATTACAGATTAGGTCATGGAAGTTATAGCAATCTTCCTAATAATCTTAATTTATGACTACATGTTTTAAGGCTATAATTCTTGGTGTACAGAACCATTTCTAGTGGAATCAAGGAGCACACTGTGATGCTCCCAAATTATACATTATGCTGAAATCTACAGTAAAAATAAACATTCAGTCATTTTAGAATTTTTTTGCTCCTTATCCATTGTGGTTATCTTTATTATCCACGTTGGCTAACAATAGCAGCCCAACATAACTGTAAACCTGAAACCACAGTTAATGATCAGCATGTAGCAGCTCTGAAGCCACCACATCCACTTTCTAATTCCCCTACCTCCTGACAATCCTGTCAGGCCAGTGAAGCTGGTGTGTACTGAATTGCTGCAACCATAGTAATTAACTAATTATTATATTTGCTATACCACTTATAGGACCTCTGTAGTCATCTAAAAATGTACTACTATGCGGAACTACATTTAATTCCCCCCTCCCAAATGCAGTGTAATGGCTATTTTTCTCGCGAGTTGGAAGCAGGTTTTTTAAATGTTTTAGATATTCAAATGTGAACACAGATGTACTATTTATTTACTGTACTACTTGTATGGTGGCAGGCTTCTATCTCTCTTATGCCCACCATATATTAAATGATTGTTGTAAGGTCCACAACACAAACGGAGATCCTGCTCCATGCAGATGATAGCCAGTAAGCTTGAAACAGCTTTACATGGATAGGATTCTCAGCTTGTGTATAATCCAATCTTGGCTTTGCATAAAGACTGTGTAATGCAGCAGGCATAAGCTTAAAGGAAGCCATTATCAAAATGGTATATGGATTGAAGAGCAAGGCATTTGTAACTTGTTTTAGACATTCACATGTGAACACAGATGTACTATTATATATATATATATATATATATATATATATATATATATATATATATATATGCACACACTAGCAACAAAATTGTAAGGCAGGTAATGCTGTTTGCCACAGACATGATTTTTTTGGGTGGTCTGAGATTCTTCGGCACTCATTGATGGCTTCGCGCGGTGAATGGCTTTTGTGTTTATTGCAATAGTTTTTTTTTTTTTTTAATGTTTTTTTTGTTTATATGTATTTTTGTATGCTAATTAAATTCATAAATTAATATACTTTTCCTATTTGTAAGTAATCTATGCAGGAAGCATTGTGCTGAAGAGCTGACAATCTGTTGCACTGTTGTAGAGCTGAGGTGTAAGTGTCAGCAATGTGTGCAGTGTAAATAGGCTGCGTGCGCGAGGGGAAGCCGTTAGTGTAGCTGTGTACTTCTGCATTCTGTAAGTTAGTGTTGTAAAATCGCGGCGAATGTGTATGTGGTACGCGGGTGTGGATGATTTAGCATCCTTGCTAAAAGTGTATCTTGTACCTCGTACGTTTTTGTTTTAAAAGCTTATGTGCTTGGTGGTGTTTTGCGTCTTTAGGGTCCTGTAGCCTCGTTTTTTTTTGTTTGTTTTTTTCGGCATTTTTTGTCTCGCTTAGGGGATATTTGTGTGTCTAAACTCAGTAATTTGGACCTAAATTGAGGTGTATGTTCACTTGCAGAGGTCTTGGGTGTCCCCCCTTGCTGTGGGTAAGCGTTTTATGTTATTTTTCTGTGTATTTATTGTTTTCTTTTAATGTTTTCAGCTGCGCACGGTTCGGCCATTAAGGTCGTATTTTTGCGAGTTTGTAATATTTTTTTTTTCTAAGTCCCGCGTCTCATATTTTTTAGTGTAAGTATTTAGTCATTGCGTGTGTTTATTTTTTTTTATTTTTTCTTCTGTGGGTGTTTGTTTGTGACCACTTGTGTGGCGCCGTAGAGCCTCCACCTCTGCAAATGCGGCCCCTCGTTTGCGGCCTGCAATGAGCTTTTGGCTCTTTGCAGCCGACGTGGGAGCCTGCACCTTCCGCAAATGCGACCTGTATTTTGTTGATTATCAAAACAGAAATAATATATGCAATGTTTATAATATTCTCCATTGTTGCTCATTCACAGCAAATTATAGGGATTGATAGAGCAGGCCTGACAGATCCTGGGAGCTAGGGTTCCTAAAATTGCATTGTTGGCTCCTACAAAAAAAAAATTCTTAGTTATATATAGTTTCTATATATAAACTATAAACTGGCTTCTAAAAAAGCTTCACTGACACCTAACTAACCTAGCTGGCTCCTAATTTTCAGACAAATTTGTCAGCTCCTGTCATAGAGAAAACACATCCTAGGATAGAAATGAGAATGTGCTTCCTGTGTACAAAGTAAACTTTTAAGAGTTTGCATATCTTAAAAAAAAATGAGTACAGAAGTGCACTAATGTTTTTTTTTTCACATACGCTTTATTGAATTCAGAAAAGTGGCTAATAGAACTTATGTTGCAGGAAACTGCAGCTCGGTGGTCCATTACATGCTTGCTTCATGTTGCTTTATACTCCTTGTACATGCAGGAAACAATAAAGGCTAGAATGAGTCTGATAAAATATATACTAAACATCTACAAAAAATCTGTATGCTCTTCCATATAAAGGTCTGAGTGTGCTGCTTACGGCTCCGCGTAGCGCTATGTCTACACTGGTATTCACATGAACGGCGCGGCAAGGAGGTTCCTCTTACGGCCGATCGCAAACCATGCTATCTGCAGTAAGCACTTCCATGCTTGAACAGGATCACGGCCATAACTTGTGTTTTCAAGGCCGCAATCTTGGAGAAATGTAAATGCAAATATACATTCAAGACCGCACTGTAAATGATGTGGTACATAATGTGTGACATGAGGAGTAAAGGCACAAATTTCTTAAGCTGGCACATCGCCAAAATACTTGATTTAAATTCTTGATTTCAATACTTGATTAGGACAGGGTTGCCCACCACTGGTCTAAACTAAGCAAAGGTACGATCAAGAGTTTACCAAACACTTAAGACTTCTAAATTTTTTTTTCCTATATGATCTTTTGAATAACTAAACTTGATAAATGGGCACAATGATTTTAGAATCTAAAAATAAACATTTGTATATTTTATGCTACATTATTCTTTCCTGCAAGCATCCATTCTCATTTGCAGCTTCTGCTGCTAATTTCTCAGAAAAGTGTGTCCTTGTAAACTAATTACTGCTAATAAAAGCCCTGGCAGTTGTAGAAGCCACATTAGTAACTTCCTATTTAATCAGTCTACTGCAGATTTCACTATAATTGCATATAAAAAGTAATGTATTCCATGACATTTCCATTTTTAAAGTTCTTTTGTATTTTCGAGTGTAGTTTTTATAAATTGTATAATTAAAATATGAGACAAAACTTTATTATATACAAGCTTGCTTTCTCAACCCAGAATGATGGTCTGCTTTGGATTCCAAGAGCAGCAGCACTTGTTTGATTGCACCCATACATTACTAAGTGTTTCTACAGTGTTGTAAAAGCCATTGTGAACAGTAGAAAATAAAGGTCTTGCATCAAATAATATTTGAATATTCAAAACCTTGATGTCAAAAGTAACTTTTGTTAATACAATTTTATTTTAGCACCTTATTAAAAAAAGGGACTCTGCTAATGAACATTATATAGTTAACATGATCGTGTGTATAAATAGTCTTTTAGTTGTAACTTATTAATAAGTGAAAGCAGTTTTCTGAAATACTTTCTCCTGTCTATTTTCAGGAGACGGCACTCCCAGATGATCAGATATGTCTGTTATCATTTTACCCTACAGCACAGGCATTCACATTTTTTTTCATTTGAGCAAACATTGCTCCATTATTGAGGTTTGACTTTTGCACCAACATTGTAAGTATAAAATTGTTGCTCTTAAATGCATGAACATTTGTGCGACCAATGCCCTGTCCAGCTCTTAGTAAACCGCTCTTTACAGTTCTGTATAGATATAGACGTATAGAGATAGATATAGACGTATAGAGAGATAGACGTAGTATTGACTGCTCAAATTAATACATTTAGTTCACAACCTATAAGATAACCCAATAAATATTGAATAATACTACCTGCGTATTTGCACAGTAATTCAACTATATGTACTTGTCTGTGCACATGCTACAACTATGTAAGTAAATTAGGCTGGCTCCTGTAACTATACACTTAATTAGATTATTGTGAGACTAAATTGATATTTTAGTTACTTGTGGATTGGCAGCTTCTGTTGGTTATCCAGTTGCTGCTCAGTATCTCACTCCTCAGTGGTGACCTTATGTTCCCCCTCCAACTATACAGGGATGTACACTTCTTTGGTCTGGCTTTGAGCTAGAAATCCAGTGTCTATGGTGCATGCCCAAAACTTGCAGACTTGCAATCTAAGGTATTGGTAATCTATGGTTATTGATAAATCTTAGATTTATGTAAATGAAGCTACATTAATACTAATTTATTTATGGAATTATTTTACAGAAATGGTGTTCGATAACTGGAACTACCTTCTAGTAGAAGTGGTAGGAATACATATAAAAATGCATATACATTCTTATCTCCTGTATACATAGTTTTATATAGATGTATTTGTTGTTTATAGTGGACTCTATTCTGCATCATTAAGGCTAGTACTGTGTAGTATTGGGTCCACAGTGAAGAAATCCATAGCAGCACTGCCTGAACTGCTTGTTATTGGTGAAGGAAGGAGGGAAGAGGCAGAAGTACAGAGCCTTCGTTTGGTAATATGATAAGACTGAAATTTACTCTTCCCTCAGTTGCCTAGAAGCATTCAATGCAACCATATTGCTCCAGAAATATAAACTTCCCTTTTGGATTCAAAATATCTGCAAATGATCCATGGATTACATCAGAGTCCTGCAGAGTTACCAACATTTATTTTTGTCCCATTAAAATATATATCTATGACTTCTGTTTTTACTCACTGAAACCTACATGTTTATAAATTGCTGTTGAGGCTGTTTTATCATTGGTTAATACATATAGTACTATAGTAGTACTATAGAAACACTGCATGAGCTACAGGGAGGTGGACCTTCACAGGGACTGTTTGGAAAGTTTCAGTCAGATTTTAAGCACTAAAATATGCAAATACCGATGTAGTTAATTTTTAATATTGCAATCCGGGAAGCCTCCATGTCCCTTCTTTTAAAGTCACTTAGATGAAGTTCAGTTGCTCAGATCTTTTTGTCAACCCTTGTGAATGGAACAATCATGTATAAGGGAAGATGAGAGGGGCAACTAACGCCATCCAAAAAAAGGCTTTATCTGTTTGAAGCCCACTCTGTAATAAATAGCAAGATGGTTGCTCTTGACACAGGCAAATGCACAGTTCATTTAGTTTACATGAAAAGACTTTAATAAAGAAAGGCCTTTTTTAAGACCTCCATGCATGCAACTGTCAGATCTGAAAACCCAGAATCCTCCATTATCATGTAAAATGAGCTGTAGAGATTTTAGTAACATTTTTAGGCACAAAGCTTCTTTCAAATACAAATGTTTATGCTCTAGCTGTGAATTAAGTAGTTTTATTTCAATCACGGTGGAACATACACCGTATAGGTGATGGGGCATCCATATGTGGACTCTTTGCTCACTGTGCCTCAGGGAGTATAGCCGACGAGGACGAAATGCGTCTGGGTTTCGCTTTTTCTCCTGCTCAGGGTAGAATTGCCTGGCATTTTGGTGCTGGATCACTCTTTTTGAGTGAGACCAGACTGATTTACTACAGGATATTTCTCCCTGTGAAGGGCACACATGCTTTTTGAGTAGGTAACCAGACCTATAGGACCAACCTAACTTAGGTGGTGTTTGTTGTCAGATGAGCACCTCTGACTCCTTTGTTTAAAACAAACTCTTACAGTATGTATGTTCTAAACAGGCTCGCACAATGGTTTATAATATATATATATATATATATATATATATATATATATATATATATATATATATATATATATATAATATGTGTAATGTATTAATTTTGTACTTTTATTTCCTCACTGTGCTGACTCATTGAAGTCATTACAAGGTTTTATTCTACTCGTATTGTTACCAGCACAAGCCATATTTCCTGTTTGGGGAAGGGTGTGTCCTTAGACTCTACTTATAATTTGTGGGTTCTGTTAATGCTTAACTAATTTTGAGAATATCAACTGTACAAAACCAGCACCTGTCATGATGAGAGCAGAAAGTCATAATTCAAGAGGATATTGGTTAGATTAGAGAATGTATTCCTATCTGTACAACATACTTTTTAGCAGATCTACACAATGGGCAACCTGTTTTAGAAAGAAAATGAGTCACTTATTTGCTATATGCAATAATTATTTTAAGTGTACAGCCGTTGCCTTAATTGGACTTCTTGTTTGAGCGGTTTCCTTGATATGAACGGGACTTCTAGGCTAATCCAGTAGTTTACATTAGTACTGTTGGAAGGAGCACGGTAAGAATAGCCACATTTCACTTGTAGTTGCACAAAGCATAATCATTCTTCTTCTCCTCCATCATGTAAAAGCAAATCAGAAACAAAAAAATGGCAGCTCCCACAGTGGTGTCATATAAAGCAATGTTTTCTTTAAACATTTTACTTATTGCTACACTGAAATATTAGACTCCAGTGCTCTTTTAAAGTAGGAGTACCTTTTTTGTTATATTCTGTTTGCTGGATTTGTCTTTGTATTTTTCTTGATACCCAATAACATTATATAAAAACCAAATGTTTCGAGGATGGAGGAAGGTAAACCTAAAAGTTTAGAAGCTGCACAACATTACTGTACAATGCAAACAATTTGCCCTATACTCAGATATACATTTATACTAAAACAGAGTCATATATATACATTCAGAACTTTCCGAAAAACCAGCTAAGGTAAACTTGTCTGCATGTTCCAGTAATGTTGGGCAGCTTCAGAACTTGCATCATTTAATGGGGCAATATATACACAGCTTCAGACTTAAATCAGTGATTGCAAACCTATTGTGAGCAGGAGAATTCAATGTCTTAGACTGGAACTGATGCACAGTGAACGTCTTCACTTGCAAGAGAGGATATCATAATTATACAGTGTTCTGGACATCTTATGAAGGCAGTTCCAGTCTAGCTGGGTGTGACGCACCTTTTGTGTCTCAGCTGTACAACTGTAAGGCAATTTAAAAATAGAAGAAAATAAAACAAATCAGTCTTCTTTTCTGACCCTGCTGAACTTTATTAATTTATAGATATATCATAAGAGGTCCTGGAATATTCCTTTCCTTGCACTTTGGACACTGGATTCTAAGCTCAAAGACCGGGAACTCCATTTCTTGCAATGTGTTGATATTGTTTTGTTTTGAACACAACCCTTTTTTAGAGCTACGAAATATGTTGGCGCATTACAAATAAACGTTAATAATAATAGGACATCATGGATAAATCATGAACTTTGCATAAATACATTGCTGTCTGTCCCTCCATGTTTAAGCTACCCTTACATTGTACACCTTGTGTGTGTTGCTTTTGGGTTCCTTTATCATACATATAAATATATTTTTATTTTTTTAGGTTTTGGAATATTTATGAATATTTCTTCCGTGATAACACACCAAAATAGGTAAGATATATTCTTTGCTTTCTATTTGGTAGTGTTTTTTCTGACTCTTCATGACCTCATGGACCATAACATACCACTCGCATCTTTATGTCCATGGTCATGTTGACAAACTTGGTTTTCATGGCAGAGATACTGCAGTGGGTTGCCAATTTCTTCTCCAGCATACCGCTGCTGGTATTCCTAGGTGGTCTCCCATCCAGGTACTGGCCAGGCCCAACCCTGCTCTGCTTCGGGTTGGTGTGACCTCTTGATTCCCTGACTGAAATCGAACCCAGGCCTCAGTGGTGAAAGCACCAGATCCTAACCACTGGACCGCCAGGGAACTATTACAGCAATTTCAATATTTGTATTGCATCGCCCATTGGTCTTTTGGAAATTTTATTAAAAAACAAAACTTGTTTTTATTCATATTTGATAATGATTCTGAAAATAGTTACATTTTTGTTTAACTGTATGCCGAGCCAGGTTTTGGTCCATATTGCCATTAGTCATGCACGCTATAGTTGGAGAATAAGGAAAAGGTATGTGAAGTTATTCTAACAAGATACATTTAATTCAATTTTTGTGGCTTTTTTTTTTTATTATTATTTTTTTCCTATCATTTATTTCATTTGCTGTGTTTGTGCTCCAGAAGTATAGCCAGCAACTCATCTTAATTGTGTATCTGTAGACTGAACTGTGTGCAGATATATAATTGGTGCCATACACACCCTGCCACAGGTAAAGTCAGAGGTGGTGACTGAAAACAAAATACAAATCCTTTATTCACCTAATAGCTTAAGAAGACAGCAATTTATAAAAGAGATTGTCCAGGCCTGGGAAATAGGCTTCCAAGATGAATTACTTAATTAATTCTGCTGCTTGTTCTGCTTCCAAATGTTGTCCAGACCAAAGCTGCTCCACTGTACGGAAGTGGATCCTGCCAAAAATGAACAATGAAATGGACAGAGCTGGCATAGCCTATCGTCTTTGTGATGTCCTGTTTATTCAAGGAAATAATCCTTTGTTTTGCCACTGTCTTGCAATGTGGCCACATTTTAAAGGGACACTGTCACCCCAAGGTTAAGTCGGTTTCATCTTAAAGAACATTTAAAACTGTTTCTTCGTTGGATTTAGCTGTTTTGCTCTCCAGTAAATATGTTTTCAGCATTGTATGTGCAGCTATTGTGTGGGTCAATAAGCTAATTTGTGGCTTGGAGTTCTTGATAAAGGTAGGGGAGGATATCTAGTTGCATGATGGCCCAAGAGGGGCAGTGCGTTTTGCAATCACCAAGATAGACAAGCAAACTAATCCTATTTAGCACATCAAAGTACTTAATTCATACTCACTCATTTGCAAAAAAATACAACGGAAACAATAGCTTTTTTTTCTTTCTTTTTTCTCTCTGTAATGTTTATTTTTATAAAACAAACAAATGGCTAGTACAAATATAGCTAGCTTTTCATTCACTTTAAAAGTAACTAAAAGCAAAATCTTGATTTTGCAGTGACAGAGTCCCTTCATTGAGAGAGAGGGAATTGGAAAAAAGTGAGGGAACACATGGGAATTAATTGGATAATGGCTCCATAATCGCAGAGATTTCTAAGGGGGTGAGGGAAAACGCAGCAAAGGTGCATTAGGGGACTGTTTCTTACTTGGTGTCCACAATCCGTAATAAAAGGCCAGGTTTTTTTTTTTTAAGGAGGTTCAAATTTGAGCACAAGTGGTTAATCGGAAAGATCAAAGTCTTTCTTCACAACTGCTGTCAGACAGGGATATCCTTCAAAACGTGGCTTGTTAGATAATCTTGATAGCTACCGTTGGGAAATGTAGTTTTATATAGCTAGTAAAGCTGCATGGAAATCTGTACTGGCTGCTGAAGTCTCTCATCTGCTGAATATGCTAAATTACAAGAGGACTGGCTATGTTGTTTTCCTGGATACTTTGCAAAGTGTGTCTTTTTTTCTAACAAAGAAAATACCTTAATTTCAAGGTAGGCTGTTTAGACGTATATACGTGTTGTGATTAAAATGTTTAAAAAGAACAGTTTATACTTGAAGTAGTTTAGCTGCATGGTTCATGAAGCACTGCAAATACAAGCACACTATGCAGGTGTCTATGATTTAGACACAGCTTGTGCTGACGTGCATGCACAAGGGACCTGTGCTGACGCACTTGCAGATGTTGCTCCAGAATATATACTTTAGATCACAGGGTATGTGTATATGTCTTGGTAATTTGCAGTTGAATGCATGTGTTCCTAGCAAAGGGAGGCTTGAATGTTCCATATTAGAGTAGCCGCAGATAGTATGGCCTGCTTGGCCTTGCTACAATCTTTTTGACCCCATTATGTACTTTATTATAATGGCATGTCTTTGTACAGTATTGATTCTAATTCATGATATATAGACTCAAAGTGGAAACCAACGTTTATAGATTCAGAAACGTCTTTGGGGATATGGTCATTGTCAAGATACCCCTGACCACCAGTCCTTTTGGACTAATATTTATGTGGTTGTGGGACTGGGCTCTGTATTTTACAGTATGTTTTATAGTTATGTAATATGTTATGTTGATTACTGTATGTTTGTGTCCAGCTGATAAGGAGTTAACTGATCTAGAATGTTATAAGGTGGTCTGTAACTGACAGTTGAGTTTCAGTTAGTTATGTTGTCACAATGACATATGTAATGTGGGTCTCTGAGAAAAAAACAGTTTGAAGGCAGTCTGTGATGACCCAGCTATCAGTGACTCTGAGAAGATTAATATATATATTGAATAAGATATCTGGATATATATGTGTCAGAGTCCATAGTGAAGAAATTGGCTGCCCTGGTGCTGTACAACTAATGAAGTGTGTATATGCTCCTAATAAAAGGGGAGAAAACCTATGTAGAAGATATATGTATATGTCAGCGTTCCTAGAGAAGATAATAATAGTAATAGCAATTATACAAAATCAACAAGACACACAAACTGTTACATAATGTTATCAGTTCAAGTTTAAATATACATCTATTGAACCTGTTATGAATTACAACAGCAATTAAAGTTGTTTCTGATTTATTTTATTTTTTTCTTAATGCTGAGACCAAGTTCATATTTTAAAATACTACATCTGAGTAAGGGCATTTTAGAGACAATAGGCTGTCTTGGTGAAGGGATCAAAAGAACCTGAAAGGTCTGCTGGGTAAGTTTGGCCACAGCAGCCTTATTCAACCTGACTGAATAAAGCAGATCTCCACAGTCATCTATCAGTTATGTACCGAAATTCTAAATCCCAGAGCAAAAGATTAGACCAGTGTATCTCATGATAGACAATATAAGGACATTGATGGGTAGATTTGAGTACAGGCATGAATGGGGAGGAAAATGGATAACAATGAGAGATTGACCCTTTAATCATGCCACTGACATGGTCTGATCGCAAAAGCAGTACTTAGAAATTTGTATTAATCGGAAGCTGGATACTGGATTCGATCACTTGGCTGTCAAGTCTCGATAACTGCTCTTTCTGTTTTATTAAAATAGACATGCACACATTGGCTGCAAGATGAAGAATGACCTTCAAAATCCAGATAGTACAGGGGTTTATAAAATCAGTCCTGGAGAGCCTCACACAGATGAGGATTTTAGGATTTCTCTCTGAGCCCATTTTAGTCACCCACTGGCTCAGTTATTCTGACTAACTCTGTACACAGGAGGAATAAACTCATATTCTAACCTGAGAACAGAACATCTCTACATGAATGTCCTTGCCTATCCTTAATATCAGATGTGAACTATAAATATGATGGTTTTCAAAAATCACATATAATAGTTGTCAAACTATGAATCGTCGCAGTTTGGTTTGACGAGGTGCCGCATTCGCGGATGGTGGAGGCTCCAATATCGGCTGCAATGAGCCAAAGGCTCATTGCAGGCAGCAAATGAGGACCCTAGCGAAGCGAGGGGCCGCATTTGCGGAGGTGGAGGCTTGACGGCGCCTCACACGTGGTTACAAACACCCACACAAGTGGCACTTTACCAACAATACGAACCGGGACTTTGAAAAAAAAAAAAACATTACGACCTTAACGCCTGAACCACGCGCAACGGAAAACAGTCAAAACACAATAAATGCACACAAAAAACATACAAAACTTACCCACAGCAGGGGGGGGGGGGGGGGCACCCAGGACCTCTGCAAGGGAAGTTACACCTTCATTTATGTCCAAATTCACGAGTTAAGACACACGAAAATCACAGAAGCAAGAGAAAAAATGGCCGCCGAAGAAAACGAGGCTACAGGACCCTAAACATGCAAAACAGCACCAAGCACATACAGCTTTTCCAAAAAGCTCTACGAGGTAAAGATACACTATTACTAAGGACGGAAAATCATACACACCGGCGTAACACATACACATTTGCGCCATTTATCAATGCGGAAGTACACAGCTACACTAACGGCCTTACCTTGTGCACGCACCACATTTACACTACACACTGCACACATTGCTGACACTTACACCTCCGCTCCAGAACCGTGCAAAACTACAGTGGATGCTGCAGGAACATAGAAACAGATTGTCAGCTCTTCAGCACAATGCTTCCTGCATATATTACTTAGGAATAGGTAAGTTATATTAATTTATTCATTATTTCATTGGCATACAACAAGACATATACACACAAAAAAAAACTTCTAATAACAAACAAAAAAGATAAACAGCCTCGCAATGAGCGCCTTTGGCGCTCATTGCGAGGCATGCGATGAGCGCCAAAGGTGCTCAGCGCAAGCCACACAATGAGCGCTGAAGGTCCTCACGCTAAAAAATTGATAAAGCATTACCTGCATTACGATTTTATGCCCAGCATTTTTTGACTGGCAATTCGCTAGTCTAACATAAAGAATATATGAACCAATCTCTCATTTGCACTGCTTTTCATCAGCGTGTGCGTTCTTATAAATCACCAACTTGAGATAGCTGCCTATTTCTCCTCTATTGTATATACAGAAAATCAAGCAAGATAAATTCTGAGTTTTGTCCCAAGCAGGTCAGTGACTAGAGTTTTCACTGTTGATAAGGATTCTGGGTAGTTATATGCAAATGAGACTGAAAATTTTGTTTCTCTGTACTAATATGCAAAAGAGGCTTGCATGCATCACCCCTATACCATTAGCCCACTTTGCATAATATTCATTTAGTCATATGTGGCAGCCTTCAGTTAATAGCCTTGCATTAACGTACAGCGCCAAAACCCATTCCCGAACAGCTGTTTCACTCTTATTTGGGGCTTATCAGTGTGCAGTTTGTTCAGCAGCTGTGAATGAGGCTGTAAATATTACTATGACCAGTCGTGAAGAACAGCACACCAGTGGCTAAATGGATCTCATGTGAAAGGCGCCAGTCATGTGAAAGTGGTTTTCATTTTAAATTAATTTTTAACCCCCCATTAATTAACCTTGAAAAATATATGTGAAGACATCCGAAAAAAAAAATAATTAAGCACTTTCCATAAATGACTGCTGCTGCCGCTTTCCTTCTTATCCTCTTCATAATTGTATGCATAAAATTCCATTATTCTCAGATTTAATTAATTATGCAGGCCAGATAATGTGGAAGCATTATTCCTCTTCTCTTACAGAGCATGCTCCACATTATCGGCCTGCATAATTCCATCTTTGTTGATTGGAATCATCAGCATACTATTGCACAGAAGACCATGAGGCAGACAGGGGAGAAGTTTAGCAGCGATCATAATTGTTGGAAACTGTGTTTTTTGTTTTTACCAACACTTTCCTTTGCTACTGTTTGAACATGCATTTTTAGTTTTGAATAACCAAAAAATCATTTATCTTGAAAAGTGCTGACCTATTAAGTGGCCTAGAGACCAGGATGATGCAATTTGAACTTTATTTGCATAATAGTACCCATAATACTTAGCAGCAGTGGAAACACTCTACTTAAAAAATATATAAGAACATGTCTCCTGGCCTATTTGGCATATGTAGATGTATTCAGAATGTTGTTTGTTGTATTGCCTGTTTAAACCTAGTTAAAGATTTATGAATGGCTGCTTTTAAGATTTACTGTCTCAATCCTTGCTCTCTTTGTTAGAGCTTCAGAGTAATCGACCCTAGTGTGACCCATGTAGTCTCTGCTGTTGATGTTCCTTCTGCAGTTTCCAAGGATCCCTTGGAAAATGTCTCAGAATAAGGAAATTGCTCCATTTCCTTCTTGAAAACAATGACAAAAGGGGTGTTGCAGTTTGGAAACACAAGTTTTTACTGTACTATCAATCATGTTTCTGATATACAATAGAAGCCTAATTGTGACTATGTTGACCCAGCAAAAAGCATAATAGTCTGACTAAAAGCATAGTTAGGCACAATTTTTAAATGTTGGTGCTGATCTCTTGAGGGTTCCATGATATTTTGATGAAGGGTGCATGTATGAGAGAGAAGTTCATATAAATACATGGACAAAGTGTGGGTGGTGGGGGAATGGTAGGTGTCCAATATCTAGAACTTCAATGATTTAACAAATGTCCCTACACAGTTTAATAGATAAATACATGTTTGTATTTTAGTCAAGATGTATCATGATTTTTTCAAAAATTTTTTTATTATTACTTCAGATGTACATCTTGTTTGTAAAATAGAACCTATAATATCCATTATTTACATTATATAATGATTTCTATAATATAAAAGTATTAAGGGAAATGGAAGAAGATAGTAGGAAGGGATGATGCAGCTTAATGTGTGGGAGATAAATGGTAGCATATTCAAGTAGAAGTACACGATTATACCATTCTCATGCATTTGTTGATGGCGTAAATTACAATTATTCTGTAGTTCAGAGAGAACTATCTTTCCACCTGAAATTCTCATTAAAAAAAATTCCATACTGACGGTTTTAATGATAGGACTTACTTTTAACTAGAGCACTTAGATTTTCTATCTCTGAATTTTCTTGTCAATTTTGTATTACCTTCAGTTGGGAAGATGCATTTGGCTGGTTCCAGTACTCAGCAATCGATCTTTTAGCTGTTAAGGTTATTTGGGAAATAAATATTTTTCATGTTGAGCAAGGTTTTCTTCTTGCTTACTTCGGGCCTCATTCAAATGCGATTTGGCCAATTCAATAGGGCTCTAAAAAAGCACAGAACATATTTTTTTTTACAAATGTTTTTAGTTAGTGTAGACCTTGCTTTTGGATAGATGTTCCCTAACTAAAAACTTCTGTAAAAAAAATATGTTATGTGCTTATATAGAGCCCTATTCAATTGGCCAAATCGCAATTGAATGAGGCCCTTAGCCTGAAAATGCAATTGGTTAAGAGGATTCTCATTATGTAGGCATTGCTTTATTAAATCTGACTAAAGACAAAAAGCTCTTACTCTTTTGGCACATCCACCTAGCATGGAAATACGTTTCTACAGTACTACAACCCTTCTAGTACTGGGTGTTATGTTTATTTTATGAAGCCTATCGGGATTAAGTACCAACAAAATAGTATTCCATTCTCCTGCTTATAATTCACATACATTGAAAGTTTTTTGTGTATCTCAAATATATCCTGATCATTTTCAAGTTCTTTTCCGATATCTTTTCCCCATCTGACACTATAGGGAAGCTTAGGGATATCCCCTTCTCCTGATAGCAGAAGGTAACAAGCTGAAATAAATGGTGTAGATTCTTTGGTACAGAGCTCTTTAATCAAGGCTATGTGGGAAGTGCCGGCTGTACATACTTGCAGATTCAGATAAGATTGTTGCAGTTCCTTAAATGTTGTGATTTCTAAGTCTGCTGGTCCCATCATTTTTCTAAAGTAGAGACCTGGGGGGAATGATTGTTTTGGAGAATGGAGGTAAGAGGAGAACACCAAGCTTGTAGTTGATATTGTTCTCCTTTTTGATCCTAGATATTTAATGAGTTAACACAAGCACATGCTACTGGGAAATTTTGGAATCCTAATATAAAGTGATATGTAAAAGAATCACAGTAGATTGTTTTCTAAATCTAGCCATCTCTTTTGATCAGACTGTAAATGCCAAACTTGGATGTGAGAGAGCACTCAGACCCCTCCTTTGTTTAGGTAAATACATTATGTGTTTTGCCACTCTCAAACTCAATATGGACCCTTCTACACAACCGTCTGCATTAAAAATAAAGAGTTTTTCTAAAGATGCTTTTAATTTCAGGACTCCTACACCTGGTACATACTTTGCAAACATGAGGTTTTTCTTAAACTGCTGTGGTCCTTTTTTTTGTGGAATGTAATAAATGTTTAACATCGTGTATGGTTGCTATGCGTCTTGATTTTTTTGTTGAGGGAGTGTAGGTGTAATAGCAAAGCAATGGGGGAAGAGGGTTAGAAGAAAGTAGTAACTTAAGGAACAGCTGGAAAAGAGAAGACCTAGGAAAACTATCTAATGGTCAGAGGGAGCAATTAGTCAAACGGTAACCTCAAAGCATATGTAGCCATTACATGTGGACCTTTTTTAGTAGATCATAACTTGCACATAGTGACATAAATAAAACTGCTTAGACCAGTATTTAAATTGTTGTTACATTAAGTGTGTACCGTGGTTAAAAGGCAGAATGTAGTTTTGTATTGGCTGTACATTTTAAAGAATCTTGACCACAACATTGTAATAATTCTGTTTCTTAAATCGTAAGCTTTACCTCAGCTTAAGTTTCTCCTACATTAAAGAGCACAATTAGAGAAGATTCACGATTTATGTAAAAGATAAGGAACTTGCCTAGATTGCCAGTTACTCTTGCTCTTATATGAAAAAATGCACTTGGGAGTAACCTGTTTCAGTAGAAACTTGGGCTTAACGTTTTGTCTTAAATTTAGGTATGGTCCATACAAACTGGTATAGCTTGACCGTAATCTGATGATTTATATTAGAAGCAAAACAGCCTTATTAAATTGGGATTCAGCAAATTTAAAAGGCTCTATATAAGCACATAGCATCTTTTTTTTTACAGAAGTTTTTAGTCAGTGAAGACCTTGCTGTTGGATAGAAATTCACGAACTAAAAACTTCTGTAAAATAAATATGCTCTGTGCTTATATAGAGCCCTGTTCAATTGGCCGAATCGCAATTTAATAAGGCTGTAAATATGGAAGTCAGATATATTTAGCACTTCTGTAAAAAGCATACTGATGTCCTAACGGTGGTAGTCTGGAAAGCTATCAAGTGTACATTATAGGAATAAGAAGATATCAGATCAACCAATGTGTTTGTGTTTTTACGATCTTGATAAAGGAAGTGTCTCCCTCAGTCAACACACACTCCTAGTGGACTTATAACCAGTTTATATATACACACACACATAATGTATATGTCCAGAATAATTTTGAAAATGTATCTGGCTCAGATGGGTCTTCAAATTAGTATAAATTAATTAACTAAATGTTGTAAGGAGTTGAATCAGATACTGGCATCAAAATCTGTGGGTCAGTAATAGGGATGGAGTGATTGGAGAACTTATCCATTGCCTTTTTTTCACAAACTGTAGAATAGCTGAACTGCATGCTCAGTGGCATTTTTGCACTGTGCAGGGGTCAGTTAGCAGTGGGACTGTAGTCTCTCTCTGCCCTCCAGGGTGTAGCTTGGAACACGCCTGTAATGCCAGCCTTCAGAGTAAGACTGTGAACCTGCTGTCTTTTTAGCACCACAATCAAATAGTCACAGTTGTATGGGCTCTCCCATATCTTTTTAGTGATCAAATAGGCAAACATCACTTATATTCATAATAAATGGAAGACTCCAACATTTTAATTTAAAAGAAAATCATTCTTTATTGATGTTCATTACAATGCCAAGTATGTATAAAAAGAAATGAACTGACAACGGAAATGGTAAAATATCATCATCAATATACATAAGGATGCACACTGGGGAAATACCAACATGTGAGGACAATTAGATGGGCTCAAACAAATATGTTGATCTTTATTTCCCCCCCCCCCCCCCCCCCCCCCCCGTCCTTACTGTGATACAAACTCTGATTTATTAATTCTGTTTATCTCAACTGAGAAAAAGCTTATAATAATGATATTGCTACAAAAGTAACCAATACAAAATAAAGATCTCTGTGTTAAACGGAAACTTATTGTAATATTGTTACAAAATGTAGTCAACAAAAGCGGCACAAATATTACTGAGATAATTTTCGACAACATAACATTAACCTGCACAATCCGCTATTGAGTTAAAGGGACATGGAACACACACAGTTTTCCCCCCAACATTTAAATAGTATGTTTTAAACCTTAAAAAAGTAGTTTTTTGAATGAACAAAATATTTAGCAAAACCTGTTTAAACTTAACTGAAATAAACAGGAAAAGCAGAGAGCTTACTTTAGTCTTCAGATCTCATTGGCTGGCAGAGGGCAAACCCCCAAGAGCAGTTTCTTTCTTTCAACATTTTTTACGTTGAATTTAGATATTTCAAATACAATATTAATATTAATAATGCAGTGATCCATTTTGATATGATAAAGTAATTGTCAGACAGAGCTTTTTCACCTAGCCTTCCAAGATGGCTGCTTACCCAGAAGTCCTCTGTAATAAGTTTTAATGAGCTGAAATCAATTACACAATGCAATCTGATCTTTCATCAGTTGTCATTATGTGTTCTAAAACATATTGTGTAATATCACACCAGAACATCCAGTATTACAAACAAGAAAATATAAATCGCCCTTTGTCTGATTTTTATCTTGACAACTTAATGTTTAATATCCGTGTGTCTGCCAAAGCATGTTTTGCTGTTTTCACATTTGTGCAACAAAGGTATGAATCTAATAAATGAATGCAGTATATTCAGTGGTAAATGTCTGTCTAAGACAACAATTCCCAGCAGGAGGCTGCCTCAAGTTGGCATTTTCGTGCCTTGAGGTAGCATGTGCATATTTGCTAAAATGTCAATACGCAGTGACATTTTTGATCTGTATGTGTACCTGGCATTTTCTATATACAGTATGTAATTATATAAATACTCATAACTTCTGGATCTACATATATTGTTGGAGTGATCTTAGCATGGAGAAAAGGGGACCGGAAGAGTAGGAACTAAGCTGGGAGCATCCAAAAAATCTTGATCTGCTTAGGCCAGTGTAAGACCTAAATATGCCCATAAAAAGCTCTTGGCAAATTGAGTTTGGAAGTATCATGACTTCAACTACTTTCATACATAAAATGCTGAGTTTGTGATATCCTCAGAATCCAGTTTCTCATGTTGTTGTTGTTGGGATTTTTTTATCTTTTTTTTTTTTTTTTTGAGAAAAGCTTTGCCCTGCTTACTTTTTTAAAATGTGTGTAAATATAGGTCAAAGTATAATTTTAGAGTCATGTGCAGTGTCTTCACAGATGAGTGGTTTCTTAAAATGAAGAAGATGAAATTGGTGTAATGTTTCAAGCTCTCTGCATTATCAGTTAATCTGCTAAGAACCTTGTTTGCAGTTTAAAATAATAGTGACATAGTCATTGCCTAAAGAATTGTTGGAAGACTTGTGTGTATGTAATCATTTGCAGAGTAGCCTGTCTATCCTATACATGTAAATAAAATGTTCATCTTTACAGGATTAAGATAAAGTGGCATTTATAGGCGGAACAATGATCAAAGTTTGTACGCTTTTACAGCAATCTTTCGTGTAATTGTTTTGTACCTCCTCCAGGTTGATGCCTTTCCTTAGGGTCTTCCTTTTGAATAGAAACTTACTCCTTCACCAAAGTGGGTGGCTAAATATTAACCTATAATTTTTGAACCATGTCCTTTTTTTTTTGTTTTGTTCCAGGTCAGTGTTTTACATTCTCTATCCCAGATTCTATTTATGTTGCTACTTTGACAATTATATGTGATAAATTAATAGAGTAGTAATATTAAACTGCAATTTGTCACACTTGCGAGCCATTGAATCCTTTTAACCTTGCAGGACTTAGACAATGAGCGCCAAAGGCTCTCATTGCCCTGCGAGCCTTGCAAAGTGAGGCGAGCAGTTGAGGCATTGAAACATGCGTAACTTAGACTGAAATGAGCGCAAATTGTGGCCAACCACAATGTCAAGTTCTCAGGTTGAAGAAGTGATATTTTATATTTTATTCTATTATACTGTGAAGCGCAAGGTACTAAACGTCACTTTGAGGCTCAGTGTTCAGGTCAATTTAGATCTGCGTGTGATGAAAACATATTTAACTACCGTATATACTCGAGTATAAGCTGACCCGAGTATAAGCCGAGGCACTCATTTTACCACAAAATACTGGGTAAAATGAGGGACTCGAGTATAAGCCGAGGGTGGGAATTGTGCTGCCTCCTGTGTCCCTCTTGTGCCCTCTGTGTCCCCCTCTCTCTCTCTCTCTCCATGTCTCTTCTCCCCTCTCCCTTCCCTGTGTCTCTTCTCCCCTCTCCCTTCCCTGTGTCTCTTCTCCCCTCTCCCTTCCCTGTGTCTCTTCTCCCCTCTCCCTTCCCTGTGTCTCTTCTCCCCTCTCCCTTCCCTGTGTCTCTTCTCCCCTCTCCCTTCCCTGTGTCTCTTCTCCCCTCTCCCTTCCCTGTGTCTCTTCTCCCCTCTCCCTTCCCTGTGTCTCTTCCCCCACTCCTCAACCTCCCTCCTCATCCTCAACCTCCCTCCTCATCCTCAACCTCCCTCCTCATCCTCAACCTCCCTCCTCATCCTCAACCTCCCTCCTCATCCTCAACCTCCCTCCTCATCCTCAACCTCCCTCCTCATCCTCAACCTCCCTCCTCATCCTCAACCTCCCTCCTCATCCTCAATCCCCCTCCTCATCCTCAATCCCCCTCCTCATCCTCAATCCCCCTCCTCATCCTCAATCCCCCTCCTCATCCTCAATCCCCCATCCTCATCCTCAATCCCCCATCCTCAACCCCCCTCCTCCACCTAAACCCCCCTAAATACCTCTCCCCTCACTTACATGCTTGTGCTCCGGCCTCCGCTCCTTGTCCCGGCGCGCATGCCATGTCACGTGCGCTGCGTCATTAGCATATACCGGGTGCCGGTTTAGAGACACCCACCGGTGGGTTTAGAGACACCCACCGGGGGGGTTAGAGACACACACGGGGGGGTTAGAGACACACACGGGGGGGTTAGAGACACACACGGGGGGGGGGTTATTTTTTTTGATTTGTGTAAGATTAGTGCACAAATGGATTTGTTACAACTATTCACACAATCTCAATATTTGTTTATAATGAATTGCCTGTGGAAACTAACTTTTGTGTATTGTATTGTGCTTCCCAGGATTTTCGTTTGGTTTCTTTTACTCCTAAAACAGAAAATAAATTGGGTGGGTGAACCCTTAAGACATTTATGCCTTCTTTGTTTGAAAAGGGGTAGTGGGTTTTATCCTCAAGTAGAGCTAACTACTCTGCTTCAGTGAGTATCAATATGTTAGTCTGTCAGTCATGCTATGGATACAGAGGATGAAAACCATCTTGTAAATGTCTTTAATTTGTGCTACTGTGCTAGGAGTATAAAAATAGTTATTCTAGTTCACACTCCTGAATTATATTAACTTTTTGTATTTATTGTGCATCTACTGCCAGTGCTATTTTTCATAGACTTATTCATTATGTATGCAGGAATAGGCATTTAGAGCTATATTTAAATTCTGCAAAGCGAGAATATAATTGACAGCCCTCTAATTCCTGGCAGGCGGGTCATCTCCCGTCAGCCTACTCTTCCTGGCAGTCTTACGTCCAGGCCAGTTGTTTAGCTCTATGAATATTGAGGCAGCCGATGGACTCCGACATCATATGTATAGGCATATATAATATGTACGGTTTGTGTTAAAGATAATGAATACACAGTAAATAAACCTGCTTCCTGTGCTCAGAATTCCGAGAAAAAAACTTTATTACACTGCATTCTGGGAAGCTGAGCTGGGACATGCAAATGTGCCTACAAATGCCTCATTCTTCAATCCATAGCCATTATCAAACATGGCTTCCTTTAAGGTTATGCATGCTATATTACACAGCTTTAATGCAAAGCCAAGGTTGGATTAAACGCAAGCTGAGAATCCTATCCATGTAAAACGGTTTCAAGCTTACTGACTATCATCAGCATGGAGCTGGATCTCAGCTTGTGTTGTGGACTTTGAGTAGGTAGTTTACCACAACAATCATTTAATATATGGTGGGCAAAAGAGCAATAGAAGCCCTCCACCGTACAGTAAATAAAAAGTACATCTGTGTTCACATTTTAATGTTTAAAGTAAGCTAAAAAAAACCTGCTTCCAGCTCAGAATTCAGAGAAAAAACGTTATTACACTGCATTCTGGAAAGCTGAGCTAGGACATGCAAATATATACACAGTATCTCACAAAAGTGAGCACAACCCTCACATTTTAGTCAATATTTTATTATATCTTTTCATGTGACAACACTGAAGAAATGACCACTGCTACAATGTAAAGTCTGTATAGCAGTGTAAATGTGCTTTAACTCAACACACAGCCATTAATGTCTAAGTCGTTGGTAACAAAAGTGAGTATGCCCCTAGTGGAAATGTCCAAATTGGGCCCAAAGTGCCAATATTTTGTGTGGCCACCATTATTTTCCAGTACTGCCTTAACCCTCATGGGCATGGAGTTCACCAGAGCTTCACAGGTTGCCACTGGAGTCCTCTTCCACTCCACCATGATGATATAATGGAGCTGGTGGATGTTAGAGACCTTGCACTCCCCCACCTTCCATTTGAGGATGCCCCACAGATGCTCAATAGGGTTTAGGTCTGGTGACATGCTTGGCCAGCCCATCACATTTACCTTCAGCTTCTTTAGCAAGGCAGTGGTCATTTTGCAGGTGTGTTTGGGGTCATTATCATGTTGGAATACTGCCCTGCGGCCCAGTCTCTGAAGGGAGGGGATCATACTCTGCTTCAGTATGTCACAGGACATGTTGGCATTCATGGTTCCCTCAATGAACTGTAGCTCCCCAGTGCCGGCAGCACTCTTCAATACATAAACTTATTTTCAAATATGAATTCTGATCCTTGAGTTAATTTTGACTACTACTGATCTAGACTTAATCTGTACTGGAAGGGTATTTATTAAAACAGACAAACTCCAGTGTAATTGCTGGCACCCGCATGATTTCACATATGTATATAAACATATATTAAATTATGAGATAGGGATGATCTGTAAGTGTGCTGTGTAGTATATGTCATGTCACATGTTTAGTAATAGGTTATTGTCAAGGTTTACCATTGTTTTTGCTCTAGTTGTCTTCTGCACATCCCTCCTGGATATAAGTCTGTTCTCACACTGGAACATACCCAGCATTAAAAAATACATGCTTTTAATTGGAGTACCTCTCATTTAAGTCAATACATTGGTAGCAGTATAAACTAGTTTAAAGGATTATAAATCAATCCATGTATTTATGGAAACCTATATCAGCTTAGGAATTGTGTTTATCTATTTTTTCATTGTATAAGAGAATTTTAATTAAAACTTTCAGTATAAAAGCATAATTAGGCTGGAAAAATGTCAGACATTCATAATACTTTGTGAGTGTATGTGTGAGAGGCCATTTACACTTCTGGAGATAAAGGCTTGTATCTATTAATGCAGGCTTGGCTGCTTTTGGGTTTGTGTGTGCTTGGGGTTTGTGTCATATCCAATTATCTAGTAAGTAGTTTTGTCTCTGTGCATATCCATAAGGCTTTCTTGTTTGTGAAATATATGTAGCAAACTAACAACATTAGCAGCTGTGTAATTATGAGGAAATAAGTGGAATTTTCTTGAATTCTAGGGGAAATTCATAAAACAATTTCATATCATGACATAAAATACTGCAAGTGATTGTTTTGGGTGTCGGTCAAGTTTTCTTATGCCAGGAAGCCTTTTTAAGGCTTTGATGTTCAGAGGCATAGCCCCTTGGCCTCCATCACTAGTGCTATGCCCTGTATTTCATTTTGCAATCTGATGGACTCTGCATCTGTGTAAACCACAAGGCAGCTGAAGGAATGAAAGCGGGAGGCTTTGCATTCTTTTTTTTAATGTTGTAATTAGGTGGTTTCAAGCTGAACACAGCAAACTGATGTAAAACTTTAAAGTGCGAAGCATAAAATATCACATCCACATGCTCCATTTTTATTTTGTTGCTTTTAAACTAGAACATTTCAAAATTGGACGTTCTGCATTTTTTACTCTGCCGACCACATAATTGCAAAAATATGAGTCTACAGTGTCCCTTTAAAGATATTGAACTCCAAAAATTCTGTTGTGCATTTAAAGGCACATGGAAGGTTTTCTGGATTTCACTTGGAATGTTATCTATGTATGTAGCTATTTACCTTTTTATGTGCTTTATTTTATTAAAAATGCTTAAAAGCTTTTTTTCTGCGTAAAATTATACAATGTGTACCTTTTTGGGTCTGCCCTCTGTAGCTCATGTAACTCATGAACAGAATGTGAAGTGCAGTATTTCAAATCAGCCTGTCAATTACCTCTTTCAAGTAGCATGTTGCCACTGATTGATTACTATGAGGCACTGCACACCTTGTACCTAAAAGTATGCAGTCTTCATGAGCTGCAGTGGGTAAGAAACTACGTAATAACTATTTGTAAGATTTAGGCAGAAAAACTGAGCTTTTAAGCACTTATTGTAATAAAATGCACAAAAGTAAAGTGATAGGTATGTTGTCTCCCAAGTGAAACCCAGAAACATTCCATGTCCACTTAAGAGTAATGCAAAGATTACAGAAATGTGTTATTTTTTTTGGTCTAAAAAATTACTTGAAATATCAAGCTAAAATGTAAATACTGCCTTTGAAGCATCGGCCCACCCTCCATAACAAGATGCTGCCTACCTGACGCAAGACCTTCTAAAAGTTACATAAATAAAACTCACACTTTTAAGAGAAACCTTTTTATTTCACTTAAGTACTATTATTATCATCCACAACATTGGGGCAGAAAAATTGTCTACCTTTAAAAAAAAAAAATAATAATTAAAAACATTTTTTAAAAATGTATGACTTTTCCAGTTTCGTCCCCGCTACCAGTGCTTTTTTTTTTCTTTTCTTTCCTTTCTTTCTTACAACGGTTTGCCCAATATCAAAGAAGCATGCTATACAATTTGAATGTTATTGAAACAAACCTGAAAGTTTGCAATTTGTAGCGGCAACTCCCAAATCAAGATTCTGGTCTCTTCTTGGGGATCATTACCAGTAACAACTGCCTTACCCATTGGCCCTTGTCTTCAGTGCAAATCATCTGCACAAAAAGACTCTGCATGCTCCCTTCAGCTTCAGTGTTAGTTTACTGTAGGAAAATAGCATTTATTTGAAATAACATTAAGTTGATCAAGTACTTTTTATTACCTATAGTTTTAAATGATGCTATATTGGGAACTTCTGCTTTATCACCTTAAGAAAACATTGTTAAAAAATACTTTGCTTCTGCCTAAAGTCCATATTCTTTATGTCCACTCTGGCTCTCCCTGGGAGGCTTTTAAGTAATTATTGATCTGTTTCCATAACAATTTACTCTGATGTAAGCAAAATATATGCTCCACTGTGTTGCATCCATGCAGCACTTATACACGACTGATTGGAATCCCCTTTTAATGCAAGACTATCACTTAAGACATTTTCATGGATGGTTCATTAAGCAACATGCTAATGGGTACATAGAGCCCCTCACAAACATTCTACATAGGCCAACATTTAGTCATGGATTTGCTTTTGATTTAAAGCTTTGTGTTGCTGAAGCATCCTATTCTTTTTAAATAGCTTTCTCTTCAATTATTAGTGTGTAACAATTCTTATACATGTATGCATTTATTTATATTTGTGTGTGTCTGTGTTTTTATTTTTATTTTTTATCACATATAATAGTTGTCACATTGCGAGACGTTGTCACTCTTTGCATGGTGTGTATGAGTTAGGCGCTCATCGCTTGCTAGCCTCGCAAAGTGAGACCAGTCGTTAACGCGTAGCACTTAGCCGATGAGCAGCGAGGCGAGCCGAGCCGTTAAGGCACTACAATGCACTACAAGTATCACCACAAACACGATGAGGCAATGAAAGATGCAGGACTTAGCCACATAACACTTCCTAAACGTGGGATCACCTTGGCCTGCAAGCAGTTGACAAACGCGGGACTTAGAAAAAAAAAAATTACGAGACACGGGCCTTTGAAAAAAAAAAGATACAAGACGCAAAAAATTATGAGATTAACGAACGAACTGCGAATACCAAAAAACAATAAAAACACACTAAATGCACCAAAAAAATGTTACAAAAACATCACAGACCGCACGGGGCAACAGCAAGGACATCTGGGAGTGAGGTGGAACGCAAATTTAACCCGATTTAGACTATTTTTGCCACTCGCCATAAAAAAAAATGGCCACCGAAAAAAATGAAAACGAGGCTACATGACCCCAGACCGCGCAAAACCCTGCCAAACGCATAGCACTTTACACCTCAAAGTACGAAATAGAAAATACACTATTACAAAAGCCGGAAAATGCTCACGAGCCAAGTAAAACATAATAACATTACGAATATACGATACCGCTTTACACAATAAACCAACTGCTTTACCTCGCGCACGCAGCCTATTTAGAATGCACAGTTCAAACATTCATTACACTTTATAAGCAGGGTACTAACGCACAATGTATATTGTATGCAGACGCAAAGTGCAAACTGATTGTTGGCTCTTCAGCCTATTGCTGGCTTCATATATTAATTATAAATACTTAAAGTATATTAATTTATTCAATAAATAATTCATTATTATTTAACTACATATACATAAAAATATATATCTCTCTTTATCATGACTCATGAAGGTGCTCAGAGGACCAAAAGTACATGACAGGAGAGACTCGCAATGAGCGCCAAAGGCGCTCAGCGCAAGCCTCCCTTAAGGTCCTCAGAGTACAAAACGGTTTACATTGTGTGTCAAACAGCATTCCCATGGCTTAAAATTTTATTGCCCCGTCATTTTTGACGGGCAAGTCGCTAGTTTAATATATTTGACAGAAGCATCTTGATCCCAATTCTGTAGAAAGTTAATGATATAAATTCTTGGCCAAATGTTCATCATGAGACAGGCCAGACATATTCATTGCCACATTACACTTTTGCTCTTCTTACTTTCCCAAATACTCTTTTTTTTTTTGTAATGTCCATGGTAACGAATAGGTTAATTTCCTCTTATTCATGTTTTCTTTTTAGTAGGTGTTTTTTTTTTTTTTTTGTAGAAATGGTGAAAGGTGGGGTAGCTCTAGCAGAACGATAATACAAGGTATCGCCAATATATGTTTGTAATCCTGATAAGTTCTTGAAAATGACAACTATATAACATTATGAACAAGTCACAATCACATATAATAGTTGTCAAACTACGAATAGTTGTCACGCTTTGCGAGCTCGCCTAGCGAGCGACGCAGTTCTTGCAAGCTCGCTTTACAGGACGCAGTTTGGTCCGCAAATGAGGGGCCGCGTTTGCGGAAGGTGGAGGCTCTAATATTGGCTGCAATGAGCCGAAGGCTCGCGAGGGGCGGCATTTGCTGAGGTGGGGGCTCGATGGCGCCTCACACGCGGTTACAAACACTCACACAAGCGGCACTTTACCAACAATATGAACCGCGGGAAACTTACGGACTTAGCAGACAAAAAAACGAGATGCGGGACTTAGAAAAAAAAAACACTACAACCTCGCAAAAATACAACCTTAACGCCCGAACCGCGCGCAGAACGGCAAACAGTCAAAACACAATAAATACATATAAAAAACTTACCCACAGCAAGGGGGGACACCCAGGACCTCTGCAAGTGAAGTTACACCTCCATTTAAGTCCAAATTCATGAGTTTAGACGCACGAAAATCACCGAAGCAAGAGAAAAAAATGGTCGCTGAAAAAATGAAAACAAGGCTACAGGACCCTAAACACGCAAAACGGCACCAAGCACATACGGCTTTACCAAAAAGCCATACGAGGGAAAGATACACTTTTCTAAGGATGGAAAATCGTACACACCAGCGTCACACCTACGCATTCGTGCCATTTATCAATGCGGAAGTACACAGCTATACTAATGGCTTTACCTCACCCACGCACCACATTTACATTGCTGACACTTACACCTCAGCTCCAGCACCGTGCAAAACTACAGTGGATGCTGCAGGAACATAGAAACAGATTGTTAGCTCTTCAGCACAATGCTTCCTGCATATATTACATAGGAATAGGTAAAGTATATTAATTTATTAATTTATTCATTATTTCATTGGCATACAACAAGGCATATACACAAAAAAAACCTCTACCCTCGAATAACAAACAAAAAAAATAAACTGCTGCGAAAGAGCGCCAAAGGACCTCATGCTAAAACACCATTACCTGCATTAGGATGTCATTTTTTGACGGGCAATTCGCTAGTATGGAATATTACTAAAACCAACAAATTGACATGTAGGAGATATGTTTTCTAGACTGTCACATACAATTCCGTGACATATTTTAAAAAAGATGGTTCTGGGTGTATAGTGGAAAATATTGACAGTATAAAAATATCTGTAGTGGTATAAAGAAAATATGCTATTCAGATGATCAAATATAATTCTTTAGAATTCTGTGTTGCACTAAAATATTCCAATATATTACAATCTATAATAAGTTAATAGTTTTAGTTACAGTTTTGCTCAAAAGTTTGCATACACTGGCAGAAATTTTGAAATGTTGCCATTTATTTTCAGAATATGTCTGATCATGCTAAAAGTCTTTTATTGAAGGATAGTGATCATATGAAGCCATTTATTATCACATAGTTGTTTAGCTCCTTTTTTAAATTATAATAACAGAAATCACCCATATAGTCCCGATCAAACTTTTTACATAAGCCTTGAATGTTGGGCCTTGTTACTGACACACACAGGTTAAAATGGCAATTAAAGGTTAATTTCCCACACCTGTGGTTTTTTTAAATTGCAATTCGTGTTTGTGTACAGTCAATGAGTTTGTTAGCTCTCACGTGGATGCACTGCACAGGCTAGATACTGAGCCACGGGTAGCAGAAAAGAACAGTCAAAAGACCTGCGTAAGGTAATGGAACTTCATAAAGATGGATAAGGTTATAAATAGATATCCAAAGCCTTGAAAATGCCAGTTAGTACTGTTCAATCACTTAGGAAGTAGAACATTCAGGGATCTCTTGATGCCAAGCCAAGGTCAGGAAGACCAAGAAAGATTTCAGCCACAACTGCCAGAATAATTGTTTGGAAAGCAAAGAAAAACCCACAGGTAACCTCAGAAGAAATACAGGCTCCTCTGGAAAAACACAGTGTGGTTGTTTCAAGTTGCACAATACGACGATACTTGAACAATAATGAGCTGCATGGTCAAGATGCCAGAAAGAAGCCTTTACTGCACCAATGCCACAAAAAAAAACAAAAAAAAAAAAAACAGTTATAGTATGCCAGACATGCCTTACAGCTTCTGGCACACTGTAATTTGGAGTGACTAGACCAAAATAGAGTTTTATGATCACAACCTTAAGCGGTATGATTGGAGAGGGGTCAACAAGGCAGATGAAAAGAATATTATCCCTACTGTGAAGCATGGTGGTGGCTCACTGGTGTTTGGGGGGGGGGGGGGGGGGGGTCTCTAAAGGCACAGGGAATCTTGTGAAAATTGATGGCAAGATGAATGCATCATGTTATCAGAAAATACTGGCAGACAATTTGCATTCTTCTGCACGAAGGCTGCGTACGGGACGCTCTTGGACTTTCCAGCATGATAATAACCCTAAGCACAAGGCCAAGTTGACCCTCCAGTGGTTACAGCAGAAACAGGGGAAGGTTCTGGAGTGGCCATCACAGTCTCCTGACCTTAATATCATTTAGCCACTCTGGGGAGATCTGAAATGTGCGGTTCATGCAAGAAGACTAAAGACTTTGCATGACCTGGAGGCATTTTGCCAAGACTAATGGGCAGCTATGCCATCTGCAAGTATTTGGGACCTCATAGACAACTATTACAAAAGACTGCACTCTGTCATTATGCTAAAGGGGGCAGTACCCAGTATTAAGAACTAAGGGTATGCAAACGTTTGGTGATTTCTGTTATTATGATCTAAAAAGGAGCCAAACAACTATGTGATAATAAATGGCTTCATATGATCACTATCCTTTAATAAAACACATTTTTTTTTGCGTGATCAGTCATATTTTCAAAATGTAAATGACAAAATTCCACAATTTCTGCCAGGGTATGCAAACTGTTGAGCACAACTGTATATATAAAGTTTTACAAAATAGGGCTTTCAATCTGTTCACTTTGGTTACCTGAAGACAGCAATAAGTATTGTACACATTTTCCATTATATTAAGAAGGAATTTATTCATAAAGTTATTCAATAGTTGCCTCCTGGCAGACCAAAAAAGTAATTTAGTGTTATTTAAATCCAAGCACAGTCTAAATTTAATTTGGCTGTAGTCACTTAATACAAATGCCACCAATGTGATCTCGATCCTTAATGTCTATTTCAGATGGATGCTTTAATCATTTTGCATAAAAATAATGTTTACTTAAATCTATTTATTTTTGCAGAGTAGTGTGATCTAGGACTATGAAAGGTGCTCAGTCTAGAACCCTTATTCGATTGCCTCTTACATTTTACTTTATGAAAAATGCAGCTAGTGAATTGTAATGTGATGTAGTCCACAATGTATGCAAAATCTGCATAACTATTTAAAGTGATAATGTGAAATTGTTCAATAAATTAAATTGATCACAAAATCTTTGTAGAAGCTTAATATAAATAAACTTAAATTTTTTACTCTCTATGTTCAAATAGCCTCTGTGCTATCCATTGCCATTTTTATCTTATACAACCTCTATCTGCTTGTTTTTCCTCTCAATTAATTTGGAGTGATTATTATTGTTTATTTGTAATGTGCCAACATACTCTGTAGTGCTATACATCTGTTAAGTACAAGGCAAAATATATTTTAACACATTGCAAAGAATAGGATGCCTAGTGTTTTGAGCTTAGAATCCAGTGTGTGTAGTGCTTA
Source organism: Discoglossus pictus (assembly GCA_027410445.1). Taxonomy (NCBI): domain Eukaryota; kingdom Metazoa; phylum Chordata; class Amphibia; order Anura; family Alytidae; genus Discoglossus; species Discoglossus pictus. The sequence continues at coordinate 182,008,565 of CM050167.1, forward strand.
AAGCACCTTGCAAGACTGAAAACTTGCAAATTTATAATCTGTATATTTTTATATATATATTTTTTAATTTCTGCATTGCAACAAGATTTGTTTCCAAATGCATATCTCCAAATTAAGCATAAATTGTTGGCAAACCTGTGAGGAACTCCCACTACGTTCTAGGTGTTAAAACAATATTCTTTTAAGAATCAGAAGAAAGTCTTCTACCAACTAGTAAAAAATCACACTCAATAAGCTACTACTTTTGGCTATTCCTGCATGACTGATGACACTACATCCTTAAAGAGATAGAAGCCTGTGTGTGTGTTTTTAGTTTTCAATGTGTAACAGCTCATTGTGAATGGTCTCCTCTGTACCGGCACGTTTTTCCACACATGCTTTTAAGATTATTGGTGATTAACACTTTAATTATATTAAAATGGTGTCCGTTCAACAGTAGCAGCTTTAACACTTAACCTAGCTTCTACATGTCAAAGTGCAAGACTAGGAGGGCTTGTGGCCTGCTCCTGTAGCCCAGTTTTTATATGATTCTATGTATTTTGTTTTGTTTTTCTTGGGCAAATCCTTCTCCATGATAGATAGGCCACTATATTTTTCTTCTATTTTTATAGTATCCAAGTCCAGCCATATATGGCAATAGATCTGGAGTTAATTATGATTCGGTTTCCTCTGAGTTTTTGCATTATACTTGTCTGTGTCTACGGATGTTAAAGGGCTGCTTTATTACTCTTGGGTTTGAAGCTGTATGTACCACTCAATCTAATTTACATTAATGTCTTGGAATGTTCTAATTGTCTAACATACATTGGAAAGTCTGTTACTATTTCAAAATGTTCTTTACATGATAAAATAGCTATTTTAAGGTGTGTTTTAAATTTATGTAAAATCTTTGTGTGTTCACAATGTATGTACTAGTGCACATTGCCTTTCAGAGACCATCCCCAACCATTGTCCCTATATTTGCACTGGGACCTTTCATAAAAAATAAAAAAACACTGCCACCTTCTAAAATGCACACTGCACATAAATAGCCTAAAACACTACACCAACAAAACTCATTAATTTCAATATTTAGAATAAATGAAGGGCAATATATAATTTAATAGCAATGTTAAAATTAAAACTTGTCTTAAAATATTACCCATTAAATAGAGTATAATGTCACATCCTATTGCGGCCTGTTAATCTCTCCTTCTAAGCATTGTATTTATCTTGGTGGCTTGGGGGTGACTTGAGAAAGTGATCATAATTATTATTGGGATATGACCGTGTAGAGCATAGAATACTTACTACAATTTTTTCTTATTTTTTTTTCATTGTTCTGTTAAAATAATAACGATTACAAAACAGTTAATTCATTTAATTTAACTCTACAAGACAAACACACTCTTACAGCATAGCCAGCAATTGTGCTATCCACTGCTGTATAAAATAGGTTAATATCTTAAAAGCTGTTTTTAATTTGTAAAAAAAGTGACTATTTTTTTTTTCTTTCCAACTAGTTAGTACATATTATATGGGATTTCAATTTCCTTTAATAAGATTCTTCCAAGGTGTTAAACCCTTTCCTGTATTTACAAGTTTAATAAAAGTAACCATGGAATATGTCATAGGATTTAATAATATTAAGGAAGAAAGATTTTACATAAAAAGAACAAAAGACCATGATTCTAAAATAGAAGATATAAAATGAAAAAGAAATTCGAGGAAGTAGTACTGCATAAAAATGGTGATAACTATGCAGGACAATCTTCCAGTGGAACTGGTAGGGTCAAATACAGTAATCGACATGCATGCATACCTGGGATAAGCATAAGATCTTGAATTTATTAAAGCTTTTTAGGTAGATAGAATGGACACGCTAGATGAACCGAATAGTTATCTACTGTCAAACCTGTGATTCTATATTTTATGTTCTATAGTTTGTCTTTTTACATAATCCAGGTTACTTTTGTCATCATGCACAATAACAAAACATATGCATGCAAATTAGCAGGAAGGATCATGCTCATTAGAGGACTGATGGTGTTGTCTATTTGTATGTACTATTAATGTGGCATGTACAGCATGATTATTCATTTTGGCAGTGATGTGTAAATATTCTGAAACTTGCCAAAGTACATTTTATTGTGCAACAATAAAAAAAAAAGAAAAAAGAAAAAAAAAAGTTGATTCTGCACGATGTCCAAAGGGAAAGTTTTTATTTGTTTCCCTAAAAGTACCGTATTTATTGGCATATAACACGCACCAGCGTATAACACGCACCTCATTTTAAGAAGAAAATTTCAGGGGAAAAAAAATAAATTTCAAATAAAGAACTTTGAAGCAAAATCCTCAACCTCCCTCCTCATCCTCAACCTCCCTCCTCCACATCCTCCTTCCTCAACCCCCCTCCTCAACCTGAACCCCCCTCCTCAACCTCAACCCCCCTCCTCAACCTCAACCCCCCTCCTCATCCTCAACCCCCCTCCTCATCCTCAACCTCCCTCCTCCTCCTCAACCTCCCTCCTCCTCCTCAACCTCCCTCCTCCTCCTCAACCCCCTATCCTCAACCTCCCTCCTCAACCTAAACCCCCCTCCTCAACCTAAACCCCCCTAAATACCTCCCCCTCACTTACCTGCTTCCGCTCCACTTCTTGACCGGGCGCGCATCTGACGTCACATGCGCGCCACGTCATTAGGATATACCGGGGGAGGTATTTAGGGGGGTTTAGGTTGAGGAGGGGGGGGGGGGGTTAGAATGAGGAGGGGGGAGGGAATATCTGCGTATAACACACACCTATCATTTGCTCCCTATTTTCAGGGAGAAAAAGTGCGTGTTATACGCAGATAAATATGGTATATATAAGTTCCCCTATTTTTATGTTTCTCTAATCGGAACACATGCTGCTTATATCAAAAACGCATATTATGTTAATGTTTATTTTGCTATTTTTTAATGCAAACAAATTATATGCATACACTACTGATTCTCCTCTATCGGCTACATTCATAATCCAGGATACTTAGATATGCCTTTTAAGTCTGACATTGACATGTTCCGTGACCTCATAATGAAAGCACATACTCAGAATGCAATTATGTCACAATTGCACTATGTAAAGGACAACGTGGCTGCAGTAATAAGGCCATCAGTTTAGGCAGAAATACAGGTTGGTGGAGTATGAATCTGTGTTTTGGGAGGGATTGATACTTCTATTGTATGTTAACCCGTCTAATGTTTTTACTTCAGAATATCAGACTAGCAGCTATACATTGTGTACACGAGTGACGTGAATAACAATAGGATTGGGCGAAAAGGTACAGTTTTTGAACATGCACATCATAACTAAGAATTTGACTGTTAACACAGCTTTAAAAAGTATAGGAGGGTATATGGATGCATACACATTAATGGACATGTATATGCTAAGTCCATTATATGCGGGGTTAATCCTATAGATTCCTATATAGATAAATCTATCTATATATGTGTATACACAATGCCAGAAAAGTCTTGTTATACACATATAAATTGATTGGGTTGTGTATATATATGCTGATACATCTTTGTATATTATACTATGTCATTACACATATGAACCCTATATGTAGCCATTAATTACCTCTTCATAATCTACCTCTCGTTCCTTGGTATCCTAAAATATCCTAAAATATAATGGACGAGTGGTCTAGCCACTACTAACATAAATGTTCCGTTATAGCTATTAATCCAACTTCATATGAAAGCTTTCTTAATTAGTAACATATATAAATTATATTACCACTGTACACAAATACTTTTAGTAACTCACAAGGCTCTGCTGCTTTCTGGCCGAGTCATGTGGTACAATGCATCCAATTGGAGACACTCAGGAGAGTGTTTGTGAACGTCCTATAGAAATGCTCGTTATCTGGGCATGCATAGTTTGATCTAGTTGAACGCTGGTTGGCGTTTGCGTGGTTGCCAAGCGACGCGCGTCATGACGTCAAATGACGCGGCGTCTGCAGCAGCCGAATCCTATGATATCTCTTAGGGGGCGTGGCTCCAAAGTTCAATAAAAAGCCAGCGAAGGGCACCAGAAAGAAGTGGCAGCCTTTGAGAAAGTTACCATACTGTTAACGAAACCGGTCAGGCGACAGCCATATTGCTTTGTGGACAACCAGGCACAAATATATGGACCTTGAGGCTTCATGCATCAAAGTGCAGTAAGTAATAGCCTTATGGCTTCATGTATATTTTTTGCTTAGATAATTCTAAGACATGTACGTGTGTCTAAGCACTGGTATCTTTTGGTCCCCTTATTAGGGTAAACCCCCAGATCAATTTTTCATCACTATTTTAGTGTGATCTAAGGGGTATATCAAGACCTTTTAGATATCTAGTGATCTGTATATTTACAATCATAATAGTACCTTAAAACTGGCACATGAGCATTTATAAGTCCTCAATAGTATTGGTCTCGTTTTATACTAAATATCCTTTGAGCCTTGGTTGGTACCATTTTTAAATTTTATAAAAGTTTTTTATGAAGCCCTGAGTGATTGACACCATCTATTAAATTTTTAGTTTATCCTATGATTTACAATTTTTTGTTCATATGAGGATAAACTCCTTTCTCTACTACCTTTCACTACTATAGTCTTTCATACACTTCACTTGTTATTTATCAGTAACCTTTTAGCACTTTTCTATTTATCCATCCACCATCATATCTATACACCACCACAGGTGCCTACACATATTCCTTGTTCTAGGATCACAATAGTGATTGTCCTTTATTCGCCCCTCCCCCGTCTCTCCATCCCCCCCCTTCCTCTCTTTCTTCACACCTTCACTACATTCATCCTTTACCGTTTAACTAATGGTCAATGCACATAGTTACACATTTTATTCACCAACATCCCATCCCTTAGCTATTTCTTTCTGGCTCTTTTGCATATTCTAGTTTATTTTCTAGAGCATCACATATCCACTTGGTAGTTTAGTTAGGTATTCCTCGTATTCAATCTACCAGCAAGGTTTCTCTTTAATACTTTTATTTTTAACTCTTTTTAATCACAAATGAGTAAGCTGGGTTAGGCAACTCATAATAAAGATTTTGTTTGAACTATTATATTTAATAATTTCATCTATAATATCGATCAGGTGTCAGGCACCAACCCCAAATAATTGTATATATAAGTTCCCCTATTTTTATGTTTCTCTAATTGGAACACATGCTGCTTATATCAAAAACGCATATTATGTTAATATTTATTTTGGTATTTTTTAATGCAAAAAAATGTATATGCATACACTACTGATTCTCCTCTATCAGATACATTCATAATCCAGGATACTTAGATATGCCTTTTAAGTCTGACATAGACATGTTCCGTGACCTCATAATGAAAGCACATTCTCAGAATGCCATTATGTCACAATTGCACTATGTAAAGAACAACGTGGCTGCAGTAATAAGGGCATCAGTTTAGGCAGAAATACAGGTTGGTGGAGTATGCATCTGTGTATTGGGAGGGATTGATTCTTCTATTGTATGTTAACCCGTCTAATGTTTTTACTTCAGAATATCAGACTAGCAGCAATACATTGTGTACACGAGTGACGTGAATAACAATAGGATTGGAAGTGGATTTATGGATAAACAAGGAAGTTATTAGTGTATTTATTTCAAATAATATGATGCCTGGTGCCATCTACCTGTAAGCAGAATATTTAGTTATTACAAGTTTATCGTAAAGGGGCGCTCAAGAACTAAGTTTTCTGTCAATCAAAAGCATCTTTTAAATGCTGCAAAAGTAAAAATGTTTGTGTATGATAGATGAATGATTAAATATAATTATTAAAGGGTTTGCTCATGTGTAGTATTTTATAGGACACCTGCAGTTTGTCTGTATCCATTTAATATGTTTCTAAAATTCCTTATTCCAGTGACATTGGACAACTGAGGTTTAAAACATGCTTTTGATTTCATAATAAGTGTGAGGCTTCGGTGTCACTTAATGTAAGAACTGTTCAGCCCACATCCTATAGGAACAAATTAAGTGTATTGATATTATATACATTTGAAATGAAAACATTAAACATTCTTGTACCCTGCAAGATTGTTTGAAAGTTTCATGGTCACATTGTAAACTTGGCAGTAAAGAAATGTTCTCATTTATTGACTGTATTGTATTGTGTTTAGAAGACTGTATTGCCCTTCTATCCCATAATGTGATTTATTGAATTTGCCTCTGTTTCTGAGCTTCTAATTATATTTCTGTTTCTCATTACAGTGCTCTGGGTCATGAAACTTAATCCACAGCAAGCTCCATTATATGTAAGTTGGATTTTTTTTCAATATAATTTTTTTTTTAAATGTTTATCATATTATATTTTGTTGCTACCTATTTATGATCTAATAGAGCAGTGAGTCAGCTCTTGAAGATTTGCAGAAATAGACAATTGGAGGCATAGATTAGTCATAATCTTTTTCAAATGGTAGAGAGGTAATTATTTTCTTTTATACTTACAAATAAGGAGGTCATCAGTAAATATACATTTTCAGTTTGGATGCATTCTTCATATTCCACAACCAGTACCCTTTTGTATTGGCAAAAAAAGTCATGTATATCTGTATGTTGTAATTTATTGAGAGCATAAATATGTTGCTTATATGTTTTGGAGATATGAAACCTTCTATTCTGCCATAATGGGTTAGAACAGTTTTCCATATATTTGTATACGTGAAACTTGGGTATCCACTAGTTCCCGAAACACACAAGCAGTTCCGATTAATCAGCGAGTTCTCTGTAGTTAGCAACTGCATATCCTTTTATATCTAACAAGCAAGCAATTTAAATAAAGAATACTTGTGGAACTCTCTACTATGCTCAACCTCTTCACCATGTGGTTTTTGCTTAATTTACAATCCAACTAGCAATGACGGGAATAACATTTTAAGGCTGGGAATGCTCATCGCGAGCCTCTGCTTCATTTATAATCCAGTCAATGAGATGTCAAGGTCCTCATTGGGAGTGATGGACAAACACACACATCCATTCTGTCTAGAGTGTAAGCCTCTATAATCCGTGCCAAAACTACCAGTTGAGTGCTTTTGTTTCTGGCAACTTGAGTTTTGTAGTTATCTTTTTTTTATTGTTCAATGGAATTTGTTGGAACAAAGGAAACCTCATTGAACTATTAAGACTATCAAGTCAATAACAGTGATCAGGTTGCCTTATTTAGAGCATATGCGATTTATAGGACTCCGTATTAGTTAGTATTTGTTTATGATGCAGGTGGAAGAGTATGATTCAGATGTTATTGACTGGTGTGGTTAAACATTTTCTCCTAGCTTTTACAACATCTTGCCGTTATTTGAATTAAAACATACACATCTGAGCAGGTGTAGGGTAGAAAAGAAAAATCTAAAGCACAAACTTAATGTCGGATTCCTGTGATTTAGTAGTTTTCAAAGACCATAATGCATATTTTGTACAGTGACGAGTGTTTTGGACTGCTTAATATGAAAGGAAATGGAGTAGATTGCTAAAGAAGGATTTTATACAACTGTAACAAAAAAAAATCTTTCCAAGCTTTAGACCAGTTAATCATTTATGGAGCTGAGAAAAGACTTTCTCAATTCCCCTCAATGTAATCAAGTTTGTTTTTAGTTACATAATTATTAAGTAGAATACTCTGCTAATATAATTTAGGTGTTTTCAGGAAGTATTGTGGGTCGTCTGTTTTGCATGGGACTATACTGGCACATACTGACACTAGAACACACATAGTATCCTTGGGATGAGGTCCACAGCTTCATCACTTACATCCACCATTCCTACCCGGATAGAGTAAGCAAATGGTACTGGGGAACCAGTCTTATGATTGGTTTCACAAAGCTTGTCGCTGGTGAGAAGTTAAAATAGCTGCTGTGTTAATCTGTATATAAAACAGTGCCAAGGAGCCAATAATAAAGAATTAGTCACACAGCCATGTGTATACAGAGCATGCAAAGTCACGGAAGAGTCGATATACAAAGATAATTTTTTCCTGCTAGCTAATTTCACACTAGAGTTCCAGAGAGATCTTTATTTTAAATCTAAGTGTTATATACTGTACCTCTATCCTGCTAATGCATATTATTGGAGTTGAGAAAAAAATTGTCTAAATCTTATAAAGTAGAAGAGCGTTAAGGGCTGATTTTCTCTGACTATTGTGCAAGTTCGTTTTAAAGTGGTAAACCACATTCCTCTTCTCAGGAATTGACAGATAAGCTAATCTTTTGGAACTTGGCAGCTCAAATGCTTTATGGCATATTTGCAGTTGAACTATCTGAATGGTGCAGCTTTAGGATTGACATTGTTGATAGAAAAAATATATATTAATTGTAGTGTCAGTATTTTATAAATGCCTATTTTTATTGTGAATTATTGTTGTTTAAGATGTCTTTGGTCTTTTTATGTCACCCATTCTGCAGTATGTTTACATTAAGACATTCTGCTCTTATGTATTGTTTCAAAACAAGGTAGTGTATTTTCTTGTTAATGATGATCTTAATAGCTTCCAGTTGAATAAGGTGGAACTAAACTATACTCACAAATTTGCTACCATGCATTTAAAAGTGATGATTTGTACATTGTAGTGTTGCCCACCACTTATTTAGAGAATCAAGCAATACAGTGGTCCTTCAACTATAAATGTGCCACATATGGCACAGTGGAGCAATCAATACACAATTTATAGAAATGCCACTGTCCATTAGTGGTCTGCTCTGATCATCTTCTTCAGATGACTGTGCGCAGAACAGAAAGTGGTTTAGTTTAACACTTAGATTAATTTCCTACTAAATGGGGTATTTACCACAACATCATTTAGCTTATGGTGCGCAAAAGGTTTATAGTATCCCCCCCACTGTACAATAGTACAGAAAGTAAATAGTACATGTGTGTGCACATTTGAATGTTTAAAAGTAAGATAAAAAAAACATATTTCCTGCTCAGAATTCCCAGATAGACAGTTATTTTACTGAACTCTGGGAAACTGGGCATGCATATGAGTACATTTGCATGTTCACTCTTTAATCCAATATAATTATACATGGCTCATTTTAGGAATGCTTTCTGTAGTACACATCCTTAAAGCATAGCATAAGATGGATTATAATAATGCACAAGTTGAAGACCTACCCACAGATGGCACATTTGGGTTGTTTAATGGAGGGGCTGGATCCTAACTTATGCCTTAGATTTTGTGGGAAGATTATTAACATCATAATTAAGCTATTAAATGGGCTAAAAAGAGAGAGTCTTTGAGTGCAGTTTTTTAGAAGAACAGATTTCTTATGGAATTCCTGATATTTCTCCCCAGTCCTCTAGATTGTAGAAACACATTAGATTCAACCTTTTTAAAGATGCTTTATGCATATCTGATGGTGGATGACACTTAACTTGAACTGGTTCAGTAGTACAGATGTCATCTACTTAAGTCAGCATATATTTAGAAAGCAAGAACAGAATTCAAGGTTGAGCTTATTTTTTGTTTGCTGCTTTGTTATTTCTAACTTTGTTTGGGAGGAAGTTTAAAACCCTGTGATAAAACTAGATAAATTCCTTGGGGCACTCTGTGGATGTCTTGTATTTACCCAGAGATAAAAGGGTTGCCAACAACAGCAACTTACAGACAGCAGCTACTTACAAATTGACAACTGCATGGTGGTGTGAACTACTGATCCATAAAAATATTTTTTTTTCGTTCTCTATGTGTGTCTTTTTATTAGTGTAAATTAAAATCTCACTTTTCTCAAGTAATCTGAAAGCCTTGAGACTGTACCTTATTTGTACCATTGTATGTGCTTTGTAACCGTAGCACTTGCTTAGAAAAAAGCATCTTGGATCTTAGATGTTTATACTCTTTTAGCGTAACAGTGTATTCTAGTCTTTTCTTTCACATTAGACAAAACAGATATAACGTAAAGCTCTGTGCAATGTCTTACATTTCTTTAAATTGTGTCTTGTTATGTATAGTGTATATTCACCAGTCTCCAAGTCTGCATTCCACTGTGATGGATTTGCTTGTTCAAAACATGGTATTCCTGGTTTGGTGTTTGAGGAAAGACACTATTTTATAGCTGATAAGGGCAGTATATTCCCACACAGTTGCTTTTTTTCCTCATTTCACAAATGTAATATTCAAGGTTAGGATTGAACTCTTACCCTTCTTGCCCTAAGTACTTCCTCTTTGCTGCTAGCTGCACGTGTTGACATTTCCTGTTCCACATCTGGAAGTTACATGTTTTTTTTTTTAATTTTTATTCTATTATTTTTTATGCTTTTACTTACAATTTTAAGGAAGGACATCTTCCTCTAACATTTCATTTTTAATTGAGGAAATATACAAATATTTTACATCTCCATGTGATTATTATTATAGTTAATTTATAACGCACCAACATATTCTGTAGCGCTGTCAAGCTCAAAGATAAATACAAACCAACAAATCGCAAAGCAAGGAGGGCCCTGTCTTTTGAGCTAGAAATCCCATGTCCATGGTGCATTCCCAAAGTACTTGATAGAAACACGCAGACTTACAATCTAAGGTATAGTGAGTGGTAAAAGAGGGAGAGAGAGGTGATAAGCGTGTTAGGGTGGAAGGTGATACGCTTCTTTAAAGAGATGCGTTTTAATTGAGGTTTTGAGGCAAGAGGATAATCTGGTGGAGCGAGGCAAGGAGTTCCAGAGACTAGGGCGAGGCAAGGGGTTCCAGAGACTAGGGACAGCACAAAAAAAGTCCTGGAGGCGGGAGTGAGAGGTGACGAGTTGTAGAAAGAAGAAGGTAGTTAGCATGGGATCTCCAACAACTCAACATTCAGTGCATGTGACTTGAATGTTGGATCTTCCATAAACCCTTCTGTTCTGGAATCTAGTGGTCAATAGTTGTTAGAAGAAAGTTGTTTACACAAGAAAGCAAAACCAGTAAGAGGATCTAACAAATGTATGTCCCCACACAGTTCTTACTTCAAGTTGTTTTAATGGCTATAATATTGTATATTAAATTGCGATTACAGTCCTTGCTACGTTTTATGTTCCACAGGCAATTAAGAAACTGACACAGAGTGATGCATTCTGTGTTTTGAGTCGGTTGTTGGCAACTCAGTATTCAGGGGCATTAAGTATTTTGTCCTCTTCCTGCCTGGTCACCTGGAGCAGGACACATTAACCTAGAGCAGACAAAGGTAGTTTATCGGGACATGGAGACACAACTGTGTTTGTTTTTTCGAGCATTTAAAAAAACGCTTTTTAAACATTACAAAAGTAGTTTTTTTTTTTTTTTTTTGTATGAAAAATATTAAGTAAGAACTGTTTTAACTTAATTGAAACAAACAGGAATTGCAGGGAGCATACTTTAGTCTGTAAATTTAATTTGCTGACAGAAGCTAAGCCCACAAGAGCAGTTACACTTCTGTGCACCGAGACCTTTATTTGAGAAAAGAAAACTGTGTGATACATTATCAAATTCCCTCTTTCTGATGCAGCAAAACACGTATACATGTCCATGCTTCAGCATAAGTAAATCAAAATGGCTTAGGATGTGGTTAGGAATATGCTTAAAGGGACATGGAAGGATTGGGGATTTTACTGTGTATATGATATACCTAATGTATCTTTATTTTATTAAGAAGAACCTATAAGCTCTGTTTGTATAGCCAAAAATCATACAACTAGTACCTTCTTAGGTGTGCCCCCTGCAGCTTAGAAATATACAGACTCTGTAGTACTGGCTGGACATTGTTTCATATTAGCCAAACCGGGGCAAAATCCAGAAATGTCCCATGTCCTTTTACATCATGGCCAGTTAATGGCTCTTGAAGACTGGAGTTGGCCACCTCTGCCCTCAAGTGCACGTCTCTTTTTTATTTTTTTATTTATTTTTTAATCCCCACAGCACACATCCAGGTACAGGCTATTTAGATTCACTCTTCATTCCTCCATGAATCCACTCTCACACACCCAAAGCTTATTTTATTTAAAACCCTTTATTGTTGGTTTATTTAATTTACAGCCTGGAAGTGAAGTCAAGAGAAGCTGTTGCCCATCCCTGAATTAGCCCGTTATCTGTTGGCCATAAGAGCACTACCAGACTGCACACAATGACTTTGACCTTCCCTTGCTCTCTTGACTCCGGTCACTGCCTTGCATAAGTAGAATCTCAAGTGGTTGGGGCTCAATGGTTGATAGTAAAGAAAGTGACATTATTTTGAAATCTATAAATAGTTCAGTTTAACAAAGTGCAAAACCGACAAAGTGCCGTTTTACTGAACTGCAGTAAAACTTCTTTGTAGAGCAGACTGTTTTGCCTGTTAATTCTTTAGTAATTTTTTCCAAATGTTGCGCTTTGTTCACTTTATTGCATAGCATTGTATGATAATAAGGCGCAATATATTAGTATTACTCAATCATTTTTGGCCTCTCTTAGGCAACCAATAAGATACAACTCCTAAAATTTTACATTTTGGCTCCTAACTGTTATTGTGGGCGCTGTTCTACATAAATATATATACACACATACACAAATCCCTGCCCTTTACATCATTAGCTACTTTTGAATCTAGCTGGCTCCTGAATTTGCTATAACCTTGTCAGATCCTGCCCTTTTTTTTATTTTTTATCCTTTTACTGTCGGTCTTCATTAGCTCAATAATTAATCATTTTTGCTGCGTGAAAGTACATCCTGCCCTCATACTGGAAATCACATGCAACATTTGTGCAAATCTAAAGTCATTATAATTTTTTTGGTACACGTTTTTGTGCTGTTAGCATGGCAGCTGTGTTTCCATTGCTATATTTTATATGTTACTTCAATAAAGGGGAAAAAAGTGCTTGTGGGGTCCCTCCGGACTTGTATAAAATGTCAGCATGGTCTGATCTTAGGTATGTTCCATAGATGAGAAGGTTAATAAGTGCTTGTTTAGGGCGTCAACATTTTCCATTAAATAGCTTTGCCTGCCTTGTTCAGTGTGGTAACTGGATGTTCACAAAAGAGCTTGTTGAAAGATACCAGATGGTTGTCAGGGATTAGACAAGAGTGTATAAAAATATACAGCAATCCAGCATGTGGTCCGAAGCAGACAGTGCTATCACTGTTGTAATGGCTATTGAGTCAGGAGATAAACTGTAGTCTATAATGCTGCAAAGTCACTTGACCACCTCTGGTTTAAGACATCTTAATTTTTAATTCCATTAGTATTACTGTGCTATCCTGTGTGTGTATATGTATGTATGCACGCATGTATGTACATTTATTTATTTAATATCACATATATAGTTGTGAGCGTACGAGTTGTTGCTAACGCTTGCGGGCTCGCATAGCGAGCCGCAGCCCTCGCAAACTTTACGTCCTAACGCAAAGAACACCACACAGCAACTGCGACCATCGCAAACTTTACGTCGCAACGCAAACAACATACAAGACACGTTACCACTTATTACGACCTCGCAAAAATCGGCCGCAACCCACGGACAGGAAAAATTAAAAACACAACACATACATAAAAAGCTTACCTAAGAGGGAGCATCCAGGACCTCAAAAAATGAAGTTACACCTTCATTTAACTCAAAATAAGAGAAAAAATTTCAGCCGAAAAAAACGAAACGAGGCTACAGCACTCTAAACACGCAAAACACCACATGAAACATGCAAAACACCACAAAACAGACGCATACCACACATTTGCCGCCATTTTAATGTGGAAGTACACATCTACGCTAACGGTTTGGTCTCGCGCATGCACACTATTACACTGCACACATTCATTACGCTTACACAGCAGCTCCACGCCACTAATGCTGCAGCAACATCAAAACAGATTGCCAGCTCTTCAACACAATGCTTCAAAATAGGTAAAGTATATTCATTTATTAATGTATTATATATTTCATTATTACACACCAAACAGCATTAGCTACCTTACAATTTCATTGCCCTCATTTTTTGACGGGCAATTCGCCATTATATATTCTCTTGCAACTTATTTAAGACAAAATAAATCCATAAAAATAACATAAATAATCACTGTCGGTGCATCTCCTTAGAATCTCAAGATGCTCTGAAATGTTATTGTCCCACCTTTCCATTATTCTCATTGATCTCTCCCTTGTTTAGGTTGGTTACTTTTCCTGCCTTCACATTGTAGTTTGCAAACTACCTAAGAAATAGTCATTGGATAAATGAGACAGATAAATTATGCGTGGTTTCTGAGTGACTACTGCACTGCTTTGTACAGTAGGCGAGAGGAAAAGCTTGCAATGAGCGCCAAAGGCAAAGCAGGAAACTTGATGTACACGGGGGGAGAGGTTCGCAATGAGCGCCTTACAATTTTAATCCCATCATTTTTGACGGGCAAGTTCCTAGTTCAATATGTTTGTTTTAGTGGGATGGTAGGGCTAATAATAATCACTGGAAGGCAGCATTGTAGCTCATTAACCATGGGTAAGCAACACTGATATAGGCCCTTACGCTAATCGAGCTGTGTAATTTGTTGTATACCGTAAAATTGGCGGTGGGAGATGGTTTTTCCTCCTTTACACTTCTATTTTAATAATTTCACACACAATATTACAACACTGATCCATAAATCCTTTATTGTCCGCAAGAGATGTTAGTCTAGGGAGTACCCAAATCAAGCTTTATGGATGATAAACTACTCTAGGAGCCAATAGAAAATGAGAACTTCCTGATTATTATAATTAGTGAGAACAAGATCCATAACTGCGGCAAGAAACCATTATATATATATATATGTGTGTGTGTATGTATGTATGTATGTATGTATGTATGTATATGTGTATGTATGTATGTATATGTGTATGTATGTATGTATATGTGTATGTATGTATGTATGTATATGTGTATGTATATATGTATGTATATGTGTATGTATATGTGTGTGTATGTGTATATATATATAAGTATATATAAGTATATATATATATATATATATATATATATAAGTATATATATATATATATATATATATATATAAGTATATATATATATATATATATATATATATATATATATATATATATATATATATATATATATATATATATATATATATAGGGAAGTTGAGCTGGGACATGCAAATGTGCCCACAAATACCTCGCTCTTCAATCCGTAGCCATTATCAAACATGTGTGTCATATATATATATATATATATATATAATATATTATTTTTTTTATTAAATACATGTGACAATTGTTTCCTGATATGTATTAACCCCTTGAGTACTGGGTTGTGTGTTACCCTGGATGTTGTGTAATGATACAGACATAATAATAAAATATCACGTTTTAACTACACATATGTTAGTTTGCAATGGTATGCAAACCATTTGTGAGTGGTCTTTGGTATCCGTAATATTTTGTTCAGATTTTTGTAGTTACGGCACTGTCCTATTTTGCAGGTTATCCATAAAGTCTTATTAGAATAGGGTTTTGGTGCAAAAGTAACTTGCAATCTATTGTCTGTGCAAAATATTAATGGAAAAGTTTGTTATCATTTTCGGCTCCGGCTTGCCACAGTCACTCGTAGCAGTTCTTTCTCAATGTTTCCGGGATGGGTGATTCTCATAACTTAGTAGAGTTCGTTTGCTGTCAAACATGGTATAATCTGCTATATAGAGGATTTGAATGGAGGCCATATATTTCTTTGCTATTCCGTAAAATAAAGTCTAAGCATTTCATTTACATGGTTTATTTATGTGAAAGCGAACAATACAGAGAGAGTGATAGCAGCACATACCCCTGTGAACAATGCTGCTGTCTTTACCCACAGTAGGGATGCACCATTACAGGATGTGGGGAGTACCCATTGTGTTGTTTTTGGACTCGAACATCAAGTGGAAAATATAAACAGCTGAACTAAAAGTGAGCTGTCCATAAGCCATGAGCACTCTGTGAGTGAGGACTATTATACACAATGCCTCCAGTTCCCAGCATTAGGGCTAGTCCTACATTCATACTGTATGAGACATAAGTTACTAATTCGGTTCCACATATATGAAGTGCTTAGATTGAGGATTCATTCATCTTTATTTGAAACCTGACAAACTGCTACTTCTGTGTTCTTGCTTCTATACAGATTGTAATATGGTTTACTTCCAGATATTTAATTTCTAGTTGTCAAGGTTTTGTCTTATGATGTATCTATCGAATGCTGAACCTATTTATTGTTTATCTAGCAACAAAAAAAAGCTCACAAACTCCCATCTGTGTCTTAGGGTGACTGCATCCTCACTGTGCTGCTTACTGAAGAAACTGAACTGGAAGATGATGTAGTTTTCTACCTACAGTTTGCTGGCTCAACCCTCAAGCATTTAATAAGTACTCGAAAAGTGAACGCTGCAACTTTAGAAACCATTACCCCAGGTGAGTAGCAATATTCAAAAGTAAACTGATTTTTAATTTCCAGTTAAATTAACCAGAATTTGGTAGAAAAGTTATTGAAATGTTTGCTCTTATTTTTTAAATACTGTATTTAGTTTTAATAATTACAGTAATGTTTTACTTCCTTTTGATATCCCTTAAACATGTCTCAAAATATAGAAGCTTGATATTACCACTAGTTTAATACAGTATACATCTAGGTTTGATAAAATAATCCTAATACAAACAAACCGGTTTCGTTAAATGCAAGGTTAAGCATATAATATTTTAAGTAATACTATCTGTACCCAAATTATAATTACGACATTTGTCATCTTGGCTTTTAATTTATACATATGCTAGTGACAAAACCCTGGCTTGACTTTATGGCTCAAATTAATGCACAGGAAGCACAGATTCCCTACAATAATGAAATGGGCTCATATTGGAGATTTACAGCAATGCAATAGGAGTTTATTTTATTTTTTTAAGTATATCTATCTGCCTGTGAATAGATTCTGCTGCACTTGTTCAACTTCCTCTCAAAGCACTTATTGTCTATCAAGTACACGTTCAATTCATTGTCAATCAAGCAACTCTATAATATAAACTAAAAAGCAGAGTCCAATTATATGAGCATATTATTTGGTGAATTTAACTAGTGAGAGAATATATACTGTAAGTCCTACTCAGCAGCTAAGGTCACAAGCCACTGCGCCGGCGACGAATGTTAAACCGATAGCTTGTGTGATTAAGACTGTGTAAGCCAACAGGAAACTAAAATTAGCATAGTCCTCTTATCATTGTGCAAAAATTGCATAAAAAAATAGTGTGAGCAGTAGCAGTTAATAAACATTTCTATTTGATTTATTTAAACAATACTACAAAGAATATCGTGCCCATGCACTTATTTTGTGGGGTACTGTTATTTCCTAATAATAACCGTAAAAGCACACCATTAAATTAAAGCACCATTAATTAATCACATATATAGTTGTGAGCAGGCGAGCTTGCTTAAGCCGTTGCTCACGCTAGCGGGCTCGCACAGCGAGCCCGCGGCCCTCGCGAAGCGAGGGTCGCAGTTGCTGGCAAGGAGCGCCGCCGGCGCTCCTTGCCAGCAACTGCAGCCCTCGCAGCAACTGCAGCCCTCGCGCTCCTTGACAGCATTTGCGGCCTTTGCGAAGAGAGGGAGCTGTGCGTGCACGCCCCTGGAGAGAGGGAACTGTGCGTGCACGCCCCTGGAGAGAGGGAACTGTGCGTGCACGCCCCTGGAGAGAGGGAGCTGTGCATGCACGCTGCTGGAGAGAAGGAGCAGAACTCCATGCCCCATTAGACCCATCAGACTACTTACATTCATTGGAGCATTTCAATTCACCTCCGCCATGTCTCCCCTGCCTGCACATTTTCTGCAGAGGCAGGGAGTTTCAGAATTACGTCACATGCATGCAAAGTCATTCAGGAAGTCCCTGCCTCTGCAGAAAAACGTACAGGCAGGAGATGCATAGTGGTGGATAATTGAACAGCTTCGATGAATGTAAGTAGTCTGATGGGTCTGACTGATGATGTATTGTGTGTGTGTGTGAGGTGTGTGTGTAATGTGCAGTGTGTATACATATATATATATATAATGATGTATTGTGTGTGTGTGAGGTGTGTGTGTAATGTGCAGTGTGTATACATATATATATATATAATGATGTGTTGTGTGTGTGTGAGGTGTGTGTGTGTAATGTGCAGTGTGTATACACATATATATATATATATATATATATATATATATATATAATGATGTATTGTGTGTGTGTAATGTGCAGTGTGTATACATATATATATAATGATGTATTGTGTGTGTGTGAGGTGTGTGTGTAATGTGCAGTGTGTATACATATATATATATATAATGATGTGTTGTGTGTGTGTGAGGTGTGTGTGTGTAATGTGCAGTGTGTATACACATATATATATATATATATATATATATATATATATATATATATATATATATATATATATATATATATAATGATGTATTGTGTGTGTGTAATGTGCAGAGTGTATACATATATATATAATGATGTATTGTGTGTGTGTGAGGTGTGTGTGTAATGTGCAGTGTGTATACATATATATATATATATATAATGATGTATTGTGTGTGAGGTGTGTGTGTGTAATGTGCAGTGTGTATACATATATATATATATATATATATAATGATGTATTGTGTGTGTGTAATGTGCAGTGTGTATACATATATATATATATATAATGATGTATTGTGTGTGTGTAATGTGCAGTGTGTATACATATATATATATATATATATAATGATGTATTGTGTGTGTGTAATGTGCAGTGTGTATACATATATATATATATATATAATGATGTATTGTGTGTGTGTGTGAGGTGTGTGTGTAATGTGCAGTGTGTATACATATATATATAATGATGTATTGTGTGTGTGTGTGTAATGTGCAGTGTGTATACATATATATATATATATATTTATATATATAATGATGTGTTGTGTGTGTGTAATGTGCAGTGTGTATACATATATATATATATATATAATGATGTATTGTGTGTAATGTGCAGAGTGTATACATATATATATATATATATAATGATGTGTTGTGTGTGTGTAATGTGCAGTGTGTATACATATATATATATATATATATATATATATATATATCACATATATAGTTGTGAGCGTACGAGTTGTTGCTAACGCTGCGGGCTCGCGTAGCGAGCTGCGGCCCTCGCGTAGCGAGGGCACTGCCCGAGGGTCTCAGTTGCTGGCATGGAGCGCCGAAGGCGCTCCTTGCCAGCAACTGAGGACCCTCACGAAGCGAGGGCCTCAGTTGCTGGCATGGAGCGCCGTAGGCGCTCCATGCCAGCACCTGAGGACCTCGCAAAGCGAGGGCCGCAGTTGCTGCCATGGAGCGCCGAAGGCGCTCCATGCCAGCAACTGCGACCCTCGCAAACTTCACGTCGCAACCCAAACACTACCACACACACATTACGACACTCGCAAACAACATACGACACACGTTCACACACATTACGGACTCGCAACACTCGGACGCAACTCGCGAACATTACAAAATGTAAAACACAATACATACACACACCACATACATAAAAAACTTACCTACACCAAGAGGGAGCACCCAGCACCTCAAAAATATAACTTACACCTCGATTTTAATCGAAATAAAACAGTTTAGAGACTAAAAAAAAATCGAAGCGAGAGAAAAAATGGCCGCCGAACAAAACGAAAACGAGGCTACAGCACTCTAAACTCGCAAAACACCACAAGAAACTCGCAAAACACCACAAAACACCTACGGATATTCCGATACAGACGTATACCACACATTACTCGCCATTTTACGCCAATGCGGAAGTACACGACAACGGTTTGGGCTCGCGCACGCACAGTGTTACACTGCACACATTCAGCACGCTTACACAGCAGATCCACACCACTAATGCTGCAGCAACATCAAAACACATTCACAGCTCTTCCACACAATGCTTTAAAATAGGTAAAGTATATTCATTTATTAATCTATTATATATTTCATTATTACACACTAAACAGCATTAGCTACCTTACAATTTCATTGCCGTCATTTTTTGACGGGCAATTCGCTAGTGATTATATATCTCACAGTTGTCACATTTATTTTTTTCCTCCTATAAACAGGTTTGTCAGAGGTTTCTATATGTTAGAAACAGGGCAGGGATTACCCTTTTTCTTGGGGGGGGGGGGGGGGTAACATTTTTGGACCTTGCTATATATTAATGGGCCACTGCAAGTGCCTGGCAATGTGAAAAAAATCTCAAGTAAAACGTTCTATTGAAAATCACTTTTTTAACCTTAATCTTCAATATGCTACTCATCAGCTAAATGAGCATTTTATCTACAGTTGTGTGATTTTCATGTCTCTGAAATAGTCATTTTCTGTATCTTTCACTTTGAACCATTAATAAATGTTTAAAGACTTGGTGTACCTGATATTAGTTGCTGACTAAAACATGAGGGACGGCACATATTTCACACTCATGATTTATATCTGCGGATTTGCAAACATCTGCTGTTTTGAACACATGATATAAACAGGCCACAGTTGCTAAAGCAACATTACTTGGACTAGGGGTCCAAACACTTAATTTGCAGCTTTTGTTTTCAGATGTGTACCAAAGTATAATCAAGTAGTGTTTTGTTATTAAAAACCTCTCTCTGTTACAAAAACAAATGATTAAAAGCTAAATTATTCATTTCTGCTTTTGAATTAAAACAGACAACTTTATTCTTCTTTTACAGAGTTACTGACTTACAAGACCATTCTAAGGGCATATACAAAAAATAAGTTATTAATAAATCTCTATTCTTTAAAGTAATCATTCAAAATAAATGTAAAGGTTGTTCTGTGGGTCTAAAATGAGCAATTGTTTGCCTCTCGTTAAAGGAATATCTAAGTTTCCTTGTTTTTACCTTAGATTAGTAAAACGCATGCTGCTTATATCAGAAGAACACATTATTAAATTTATTCATTCTATAAACATACTATTATTTAAAAATAAACCTCGTTTTCTATACCCCCAGAAATGCTTACAGTATACCCACCAATAGAAACACTAAATGTTGGTACGGATTTTAACTTTCAAGTCAGCAGCAGCAGCACAATGCAAAGAACCACACAGCCATGTCTTACTCTTCCTGCTTCCTTGTGCACCCCTTCACAGCCCTTGAAACCTTGCTTCACAAACTGCCATACTAGATGGATACAATGTATTAGCTGCCTGCGATTGGCTAAAATAAATCATGAATTTTATGCTAATTTTAGCAGGGAATTACACTCAAGAGAGATTTAGCAAACTTTAAATTTCAAAACGTAAATTTAATAATGTTTATTTTGGTATTTTTTCTTTCAAATGTTTTTAACATGCACTGCAGATGTATTCATAATCCATGAAATGTAAATAGTCATGTAAAGGATTTATTTTATGCTCAAGACTTGGGAAGTAATGCGAAAATAATGGAAAATGTTTTTAGAAAAGAGAATATAACTGATCACCCAAAGAAATAGGTAGCTGTAATGGCAGCCTCTGTACTGTATAGTTATTTATAATAGTTAATATATTAAAAACTGTTGTGTTTTTTTTATTTTCTAAAACATTTCCCCATTTTCAGTCAGGTGTGCCTGCTGTATCTTGATTAATTACCATTTTCAGTTTATTATGAAGCGGAGAGACTTTGGAATAAGCTGTTGATTTGCAGTAATGTGGAAGTGATTTCCACCATAGCCAGTCTAATTGGATTAAAGATTACATTCTATTTAGACATAATGACATTGCATATTGTCATCTATCTGTGAAAGTACTCAGAGCAATCCTTTTGCCTCTCTTACCTCCTGCATGAATATCTATGGAGTTCACTTGATATTTCATAAACCATTGAATGTTCCCCTTGCTAAAGGACCTCTGCAGCTTGAAAAAAAAATGTTTGACACATTTGAGTCTAACAAAGAGCATAATTAAGCAGGAAAAAATCGTACATCAAGTTTTTTAAATAGAAAAAAATATTTTTAATGCATTTGCTGGGTTAGGGGTAATGTATGATTCATAGGTAGAAGGTGTGTATGTGAGATAGCAATGGTTGCATTGAATGATGTAAGGTGTCTGCTTCTAGGTCTGTGAAGAATGACAATATTAAATCTTATCCAATTGTCTTAACAAAGGTTATCTAATTCCTCTTACCTACCCTTTTCTCCACTGATTCAACAAACACAAAATGTATTCCTGTAGTCAGAAACCGAATCTTCAAAGAAATTTAGATTTCCCACAAATGTTCTTATGTCCATGGCTTCTATAGCTGCTAATATTGTTAGTTTTGGTACATACTTGACAAACAGTGTATTTGTCTTGAACTACAGTGGTCTTTTAACGTAATATATAACTCTGCTCTTTGCAATTGCTTTTTAAATCCACTGAAGTGCTTGATTTGTTGGATGATTCAATTAGAATATATACATATCAAGAGAGTACAATCTAATTTTTATTTTTGCATAGCTTTACTGGATAATCTTTTTTTTATAAATCAAATCGCCAATAACTATATACAAGTGAAGCTATTAGTGCCATTAAACTTAAAGGGACATGAACATATTTATTTTCTTTTGTATCAGAAATAGGGAGTTTGTAATTACATCACCATGCCCCCCACCCCCCCAAAAATAAACAAAACAAACAAAACCTCAGAGCATAATGAACGGATTTAAATGTCTATCTGCTCTTGGGGGGCTTGCCCCTGTCAGCCAGTGAGCAGTAATATAGAGGCATGTGTCATTATTATGTACAAGTGAGACCTACGCACTATAGAATGCACTGTGCATTTCCTGTGTCAGTTACGTTTACATAGGTTTTATTGTATATTATTTTCATGTAAAAATACTTAAAACATGCTCTTTTAAATGCAAGAAAATTCTGTCCAATTTCCTTATGCTTATTCCACATTTATTTAGTATACAGTGATTCTGAAGTTGTCTATTCTGAGCAGTGACATGCAAGTACTTCATAGCATCATAACAGTGTATATGTTTTAGTTAATGCAATGTTGTGTGTGTTTGTGTCATCCAGTCGTGTCTGACCCCCTGTGACCTTATGGACCGCAACACACCATGCAGATCCACTTAGTATTCATGACAAAGAGTGGGTTGTCAGTTCCTTCTCCAGTGGGCCACAGCATACAGCTCCTGGTATTCCTATGTTGTCTCCCATCCAGGTACTGACCAGGCCCAACCCTGCTCCGCTTCAGAAAGGTTGTGACCTCTTGTTTTCCTGACTGAAATCAAACCCAGGTCACATTGGTGAAAGCTCACAAATCCTAACCACTGGACCACCAGGGAACCCTGATGCGACTCTAATATCACATAAATATCGCTATCTCCATTTTCCTCTGGCTGCAGCTAAAACCATGTATCCAGAATGGTTTAGTGGGAAAACGGGAGGCTTACCTGATTTCATCATGTAAAAAATGTTCACCGAGTGCTGCACAATCCATTTGTGCATGGAGGAGAAGAGATATCAGCTGCACTACTTGGGAAGCTCTCTATGACCTGTGTGTCAGGTCCTTTTAATTTCGTATAATCATTCAAAGCTGCATTCAGGGTTGAAACCAGGTTATTGCTGTGTCTGTTCTAGGTCTGCTTTGTTATATCTGTCATTTATATGTCTGCCTAAATTACAAGCCATAATTAAAGTAAGTGCATGGGCATTACCGTACATATTGGTAATAGGATTACTCTGACTAGGCAGCAGAATTTCATCATCAATATTAGTAAGCATGCATTGATGATACTCATTTACAACAGTTGTCATATCCTAGGTAGTTCAAAATAAACATGTAGGACATATTGTGGCAGACTCCAAGTTTGACTATGGTACACTTCTGCATTGTGTGGCATTTATTGAGGTTTATTATATTGACTGAAGAGAATATTGGTTAAATTGTATGGAAAACCTAAAAATAGCAATAATTTAGTTAAAAATGCAATGTTTAAATCCCTTCTCATTGTGTCAATTTTTGTTGTCTTTTTTTTTTCAGGTCATGACTGCTGTGAGCAAGTTGTGGTGTCACTGTGTGCTTCCAGGAAAGGCTTTTCTGTAGTGGTGGCTGAAGAGAACTTTGAGTTTGTCCAGGATGAAGCATATGAATCTGCTCAGTTTTTAGCTACTAATGCAGGGAATCAGCAGGCTCTAATATTTGCAAGGTTCTTAGACAGATCCAGACCATCTACTGGGGATGCAACTGTTCTGGATGACCAGATCACATTGGCTTTTCAACATTTACAGTTGCCTGTTGGCTGGAATGTACTGGGATCAAACCAAAACATAACAGGTAATGGTGGGGCTGATGTATCACCGGGCAAAATCTGTGTGTGTTATGCACCTTACAAATAAATTATTATATTGCACTGAAGTAATATTATTTGCAAACCCTAGATAATTCATTGTATGTTGGAAAAGGAGAAATTAACATTGAGTAGCGAGTGTCACTGCACGTGTCTTTATATCCATGTCTTCCTTTGCATCAGATTTCTGCTTTGATGAAAAACGGCTTGGTTTATTTGTTCCTTCCTGATCTCAGAATTGTATCTGTGTACTAGGATACTGGCATCAAGAACTTGCTTAATTGATTATCTTCCCCAGCTCTTCACGGCTGTGGTAGTTGAAGTTTTGTGGACTACAGCACACTATAAAAGGGGAAAACAAAGTATACCTAATTTTGTAAATGTATATACAGTAGACTCTCAGAACTCAAGCAACCAGAAAAAACATTTTACAGGGCTTAAGAAATGCCAGTAGTCGGGTTGTCATGCCACAAAATGCTTACAGATAATCTAGGCTTAGTTTATATGTAACTTTCAAGCAACCAGAAACTATGTTTATCTGGCATCTACAAGTCCCCATTGGTATCGGATAACTGAGCGTCTACTGTATTATGCAGCTTTTTGGAGCAAAGAAGTCAGCCCTATGGTCGGTGCATGGGACGGGGAGGTGTAATGTCCTAGGATATCAATATCCATCCTGAACAGTGGCCCTAAACAAACAACCATGTTTTAAATATACTTTTGTTATCATTTCCAAATTGTTACACGTGTAGGTTACCAGCTGTCTTTAAAAACTTCTTACTAGATTGAAAAAAAAAAAAAATGCACAACTTAATGTGTAATGTGCTAGATCAAGAAAACCCTATAAGAACCCCTATAATACTCTAAGAAGAGGAGCTGGTTCTTATAGTTATATATGTATCATTAATAAAGCTCCTGTTTACAAATGTATAATTGCAATACATTTATAACTGCCTCTTTTATAGCCAAAACTTATTGCCCAGGCAAAATACTTAATACAGCATGTCTTCAGGCAATGGAACATTATTTTGACATAACATTGTGCCCTTATTGACCTTATATGGATGAAGGCCACCAGCAACTGGGTATGATCTTTGAGAGTCCGTTTAATGCTGCTTTTGAAATCATTGCATATTAATCTTATTATTGATCAATGCCTAATTTAAAATATCTAGCTCTTGTTGTAAGGGCATTATTTAAGGTAAATCTGTGTAGTGTAGTAAGTGTACATTGTTGTTTATTAGTGTAGGTTTTTTAGAGTTGTGAGTGTACGTTTGTATTTTTAATATGTACGTGTTCAAGCTAGTGCCTGTAGGTCTGAAAAGTCCCCTTCACAAGTGGACATACGACTTAAATTTGGTACCTGTTTGCATTAACCTCATACTGTTTATGCAATCCCATTTGTGCCTCAAAAGAAGGGGATTTTCTAAATTATTTAGAGCAGGGATGGGCAAGTTCATTCCTGGAGGCCATGGTTTGAGGATATCCCTGCTGCGTACAGGCGAGACTTTCTTCTTCAGTCATTCTGATTGACTCACCTGTTCACAGAAATTAAATCCTCAAATCCAGGTCTGTGTGGGGCTCTCCAGGACCGAACTTGCCTACTCCTAATTTAAAGTATTGAGTACCAGATACAATCTCAATGTAAGCTGATGATTTATTTGATATTGGATAGTGGGCCATTTTATGTATACATAACCCTGGTCCTAATTCTTTTTTTGTTGGGAAGTGTGTTCAGTTTCTTTCCCTTATTATCATAATTGTAATGTCCCTTATTCAATTTGGTTAGTTATGTTTCTCAAAATGTGACTGAATTCATGAGATTAAATTTACTTTGATTTGCTTTTTGGTTTTATGAATTTTTAAATGGATTTGTTGGTGGCCAAGTATGAGACTTGCACAGAATTTGTTCAGCAAAATGAAGTGCCAGTTTTAAAGTGTCCTACAGTTGTTTTTGGGGCAGTGTATTGTGCTTTCATTTTTGTACACTAGTCAAATAATGAGGAACAAGATTTGCAGCATCAGTGTCCATAAACTTACTTACTGATAGCTGATTGCATGTTATATACACACCACGTAGCATTAGAGTGCATATGGAAAGGTATACCACTTGCATAATGCAGAGCAACAATACAATCCTTTACAAATACATATTTTTATGATAAATGCTTATACAGAACTATTCATTTTACAGCTCTGTGTGGTGTTGAGAAGCATGAAGCAACCGGTGTTGAGATACTGAGGATTAATCTTCAGGTCCAATATTTGTGCTTTGTAGCAATTCAATATTGAGAGAAAAGAGAGGGATATCCAGGGTGCAAATAGTCATTGCCCATATGTATACTGCTTTGCACCATAATGCAGAACAGTCAAAATGTAGTGGAATAGATATAATGGCTATTCAAACCTCTCTTTTTAATGTGTACTCCAACGTTTTACTTATCTTAGCTGTTGTCTGCAGATCAGCTGAGCTTATGGGGGTGAAGGTCTCGGGTCTTGAAGCCAACACGAATTACAAGCACCTTCAACTGTCTTCACTGCAACTTTACATTCTATCCTTTGGGGCTAGAATGTCTAAGGAAACCAAAGGAAGAGTCTAAGGAAACCAAATGAAGAGTGATATTTTTCATTGCATTAAGCAGAGTGTATTTGCATATTATAGGGTGCTTGTGTTTTTTTGGTTCTTTCAAAACCTGAAGACCTACAGAAAGCAGGTAGAGAGGGCAGTTGATGAAAATACTAGATTGTATAAAAACTCTCATAACACAGTGAAATATACATGAATATTAACAAAATCCATAAAAATCACTTGGTTTTCTGCACTGATAACATCATGTCCCTTTAACAATTATACTGCAATTAAGCCATCATTGATGTTTCTGTTTTTCTTCAGTATATAACAGTTAAATGAGGATTATAAAAATATTTAGCTAATTAGTCCAGCGCTTTAAGAGAGCATACTATCAGAATGGGACTAGGATGTTGACTCTTTCACAGATGAATACAATCACTTTCTTTTAAAGTTTTGCAAAGTGATAACCTAACCAGAAAACATTTTCATAATTGGTAAATGATTGATTATGTTCTTAGGTTTGACCATAAACATGATTTATGTGTACAGGATTAGCGCATATGTTCTTGGATACTTTTAATGTCCCTTTTTGAAAAACTGCATCTGGTAGATTGTGGAAAGAAGCAATGGATGCTCAGCGTATTGTGTTAATTTATGGCTGTTTTTGCATCCTCTGACTGTGGTAAAGCATGCTGCAGCAATGCTGTAAAGTGGAGTGATTTTACAGCTTTAATTAACCCTTGTAAGGTTAGTAATCAAGCTAAATTGCAAAGTATTTGCAAGGATTCTTCCCTTCTTTTGTTATCTTCTGGCTGTTCAACTTTTTAAGAGTACTCTTATCAGACAAAGAAGAATATTTCATTTAAATGAACATGGTAGACTAAACAAGGCTGTTATTGTTAACTAAGCCCAAAGTAGATTGAAAGCAAAGTTCCTTCCTCTGCTATTGGAAAGAGAGGCTGTATCTTGCCAGTTTATTAAAGGGCCACAGTAACTCTTAAAAAGTAAGGAGCTATTTCTGAAGCTGTGCGTGCCTGCTTACAATACATAATTCTAGGTGTTTTTTAACTCTAAATATATTTTACATACAGAAGGCACTGAGCAATAAAATGTTTTATTGCAAAATATTAGTGTGACATAAAAAAAAAATCACCATTCTTTGCAATAACTTGTGCAAGATCTCAGTTCACCACCCGCGCATCACCTCTTTGGATAAAAGTCTTTTGAAGATGTTATTTCATTTGTCTCAGATGTTTTCTCTTATTCAGAAAATTATAGTTCAACAGCTACTTACAACATACTCTGAAAGGAAGATAGTTAATCTCTAGCCCATCTCTTGTAATTCATCTGGATTTAAAATTGCAATCAACAAAATGAAATGCTTCTATTTTGTCATCAGCCAGATACGTTTTATGTGCTATTAAATGATTCATTGTGGGTATCGGAGTGATGAGCATACTGGCATGGGATGAAATGGGAACGTATGCTCTCGGATATTCTAGAACTGTGACTGGCGAAACACTGTTTAATTTTACTTCGGTGTGCAACAAAATATCCGTACATACTGTTTGTATAATATATTGTATAATAAATTGTAATATTGTACATAGTAGTAACGTTTTATAGGCCTTACATACAAATTATAAATCCCTCTTTTGTCATGTCTTGAGCAATAAAACAATATTCTAAAGAAGTTACCAGTCATACCCTTTTTGTAGAAGATCGGTGGGCAACATACGACTCTCTAGGCCATTTAGTGAGAGCAACTTTTGCTCTTGGTAGTTGGAAACAGTTCCTCACTTTTATAGTGCACAGTCCACATTTTGCTCTGCAACTGGTATATCACTCTGTTACCTAATAAAGCAATTTCCCCCTCCATTTATTTCTTTAAATTGCTACCCCTCCTCTTAAAGTAAATAATCCCCCAAAAAATGTTTGATGGTGGCCAATAAAGCAATAATAATTTTTTCATGCAAATGATTACTCAAAAAATACATAAATATATTCTCTTTTAAATACCTGCTGAGAACTGGGAATTGTGTGTACAGTTGTTTAATGTCTGAACATTGTACATTTGTAGCTATTTTTAGTTGTCCACACCTATATCAAAGCAGGTGTAGGACTTGTTGGATATTTATTGGATACCTTTAATATTTACCTTTCTGATTATGGAATATTGTCTGCCACCCTGTGATAGAAAATATAAGCTACAAAAAAGTATTTTAACACACAGTTTGGCATTTAAAATGTTGCGTCCAGCTGAGTGGATTTAAAAGATAAGCTAGTTTAATCCAACATCTCACAATTCATTCAAAGCATGTGACATCTTATGTCTGATCTCACCCATCCAATTCGTGTAGACCTGAATATACAATATGTACCTATACATATGTGGGATAGTTGAACTCAGGAGACTAATAATCATGAAATTGTGCGTCCTTATCTTTTATCTCGCCACATTTTAGACGCCAGTGTTAATTTTCTTTCTTATCTATGGCCAATATTTTTCTTCATACAGTTCTGAGTACACAGTGCTGTAGATAAAGTTTACAAGCATACTCCTTTCTTTCTCCAGGGAGAATAGGCTAATTTCTGATTCTTGAGTGAAAGGGATTTAATCAGCATGAATACTGTTAGAACATATACCAAATCTTCTATCTATGTCCGGACAGTCTATTTAAAGAGATGACCTGATCTATGAATCTCTGTAGAAGGAAATAATTCATTACCGTTAGTACAATACACTGGAATAATTTCTAAGCCCAAACCCATTGGGTGTTTTCTGTCATCAGACGCTCTAAACAAATTTATCAGTTTACACCAGTACAGCTGTCGAAACAGCCGCAGCTCCCATCTCCAAGCGCCTTGAACTTAACATCTGCGCCTGCTGCACATCACCACTATAAGAGTACATGCCAAGGACAAATTAAACAAGCAATACAGCAACATGAGGCAGGCTGTACTTTGTTTCAGAGAATAGGGAGGATCCCAGTGCTAAATGTATTTAAATTACATTCTTACATAAGACATATTTAATTGTTATTATATTATGTGCACCGAAGAGCTAATCTCTACAAGGAATTGCATTGTTATGATCACTGCAAAAACCATACAACAAAATATATGAAAAGTACTGATAACATATTTAATAACAACCGACTGCACTTATATTTAAGTCGAAGTATTGGCTAATTGAGGTTGAAAGTAATGCATTTTAATCATACAGTAGTACAGAATCTTCATCTATCTCATAGTGTCTCTGAGCCATTAATAATCTATCATAAGGGAGCTTAAAGAAGATAAGCATGCCAAGTTGCTATAAATATGTATGGCATAAAGGTCTCTAACTAGTACCATTTAGACAATTGGCTTCTCTATGAAGCCCACCGTGAGGGTCGGTGAATGACTTACTGAACCTACAAATATGCTTAAAATCCTTATCTTTAAAGCTCAATTATTTAACCCTTCCATACATTTTTTTGTGTATCTTTCATTTCTGCCATGACTGTGGCTGCTGTTCTGTCACTTTAAAATGGCTCGTTAGTCATATCCTTATTAGAGGAATCCTGATCCCTCCATAGTATATACTCATGTCTGGAAAGGAAGACTGTAGTCTGAGCAGTGGTCACAAGAGAAGTTTTTTTTTTTTTCTATGTAAATCTGTTTCTTGTAGTTTTCTTGTCATGTTTGCTTTCACATATGTTTTCTTAAATGGCCACTACAACACTCAATTGTATGCTTTTGTCTATAGTAAAATAATATTGCAATAAATGCATTTGTGGGTAGAATATTGCTTGTAAAAATTGCATTTTTCCATCTCCTACAGTATGCACACTTTTACCCTGATATATATTATAGAAATTATGGTCTACTTACACAAGTGTCATAAAATATCTGTGACTCTATGAGCCTTGGCTTAATGGACATTTTATCAACTTTTTTTATATGTTGGCAGTAGGATCTTGCTACTTACTGTCCAGTGCTCGGCAATAATCTCGAATCTGTTTGAAAATAATATGACCTTAGTGCAAAATATGAACCCTGAAAGCTTTATATTTTGGGAGACCAGAAAGATCTTATAGCAGAACCCAAAAAGCATTTTTAAGTAATTTGCAAGTTTTATATAATATATTGCAGTGTTATTTTACTGTAAAGTACAGCATACTGTAGTGTGTTAGAGCATCACAATAGCCAACAGATTAGCGCATATAAGCTTCTCTCCCTGTGGAATAATTAATCACTTTAGTCTTTGCACATTTATCTAGGGATAATGCCATGTTGTTTTATTTTATATCATAATGTATTGTAAAATTTCATTTCCATACTATTTTTCTCATCCTCCCCATATTGTCTTCTATTAGTGAATCCGTTTGTATCATTTTTGGTACATTGTTCTAAATTCACTAGAAAATAAATTGGTCTAAGCTGCCAGGGCAGTTTATCAACAGTTTTTGTTACGGTCTTGTAGCTGTTTGTATATTTTCATGTTGAGAGTTTTAAACCTATCTAAATTTTTAATTTTGAAATAGGTCTGAAAGAAATTATATAGACTTTTGTTTTTTCTTAACGCTAACTGTGAGCACACACAGCATTAAAATAAGCACTGATGTACATATAAGAACTATGTCATGGTAACACTGTGGATGTGGAATGTGGTCTCATGACTCATTATATCCAGCCAGCTGCTAAATGCAGAACTGGCCCCTGTTCAAAACACACAGGTGAGCGGGACCCACAGAAGGAAGGAAAATCCAAATGCTGAAATGTATTTGTGTCTGTTGCCACAAGGTCCCCAGTTGGGAATAGTAGTCTGTGGGCCGGCTCCATAGTAATGCTGTGTTAACAGGTGTGGAGCTAGAATTATATATCCAGGTTTCATTAAGTAAAACTTCCAAATGTCAAAAGGATTTATTAGATTTAGTTGTTTTTTTTTAATGTGAAAGTAAGGCTCACTGCTCCTGTTTTTAATTGGAGTAGAGTGGGGTAGAGTTTCCTCTCTTAGGGGTATGTTCATTCCTGACATGTTTAGGTTCTTCCCTGTTATAGTTCAATTGCTGCGGAATATGTAAAATGGTGCCCATTCCCACAAAAGAAAGGGACTTTATCATTTATCGTTATTTCTTATTGGATGTCTCTGGACTTTTGGTGTGTGTGTTTTTACCGCTTGAGCAGTTTGTAGTTTTGGGGTTTGCAATGAATTTCAAACAATATTTCTTTATTTATGCATACACAGATAACCATAAAACAGCCAATGTCATTGCTCAGTCCATTTGTGAAATATTCAATATGCCCCTTAAAACTCATTTATTATTTCTTTAATTTATCTATATTCATATACCCTTTCCCAGTTCTTAAAATATAATGACGACCATGATCAAAATGATTCTATATGGTCATTTGAATAACTAGATAAGAGGCTAAATATTTTTGGAAACAAAAAAAACTTTAATATGCAATACTTTATTTTTGCTGCTTGTGTCCTTGTAAACGGACCAGGTCTGTATTCCTAATGAAAACTCCTTCAGTCATAGCTGCCACTTTCCCCTTGTGCAGGTAGAAGCTTCCTGTCTTCCTTCAAACTACTCTCCCATCTCACTAAGGAGATCACTAGAAGCTAAAATGGCAGATATTTGCAAAAAGTAATACATTAGTGGCTGTTTTTTTCTTCTTCTTTGATTCTAAACCCATGTTTCTTATTTTCAAATGTAGTTCTTCAAAATAGGATATTTTAGATTTGTGACCTCATTGATCCTATACTTTATATATAATTGCCAACCCCTATATATGTGGATTTAATACATCAAGTTACAGGGAATTCTATCCTGTATATTCATGGATGACCTTTTCCTAACTTGTTGTTCCTTCTGTATTTCAGATGGCCACTTACAAGAGACGTTGATGCACTTTGCAGCAAGACTGGGTCTTTGTCAGCTGGCAAGGTTCCTTCTTCAGCAGCCTGGTGGGAGAGACGCTTTAACTGTACACAATAGTGAAGGTGCTACGCCTTTAAGCCTGGCCTTGGAGAGAGGCTTCCTGAAATTGCATAACCTGTTGAAAGAGTAAGGGATTGCTTTTTGTCCTTGATAACAGATGTGCTTTATATATAATGAAGAGATTATGATTTTTATTTCCCCCTTACTATTGTTCTAAGTGTGTGAGGCATATCCCTTTGTAGTGGGGCGGCTGCGCTGCTGGAAGTTAATTATCACCTTTATTGCAGCAGAAAACAAACAAAGTTGTTCTGTGATTCTTGTGTTGAAGGACAAACATTTACATAGAAACTCTAAAGTCTTGCAATGACAGTAAGCACAATTTAAGAAAAATAATTAATGTCCATTTATTTATAAACTTTTAATTATTTAAACCACCTTTTTAATCTGGTAACTTTAATATGCAACTATTATAGCCCTGGGCCTGGACATTACTAATCCACTATAATGGTTCGGCCTTCATGTTCTTAAGTAGAAAAGACCACTTTCAACAAATCTTATTTTTTTTTAAAGTTAAGTATAATTGATTTTATGTGAGAAAACTTACCAACAAAATTTTTTATTCACTAAACAGCAGTTTGTTTTTTATCCTGAAATGTACTACTTGAAATTCATGAAAGCGAGACCATTACGCAGAAAGACCACCTATCTCTCTATATAGTTTAATGTCCAAGGCTCCTTTCGGCATGAAGGGCAGATTAGTTGCCCCAGATATAAGTTGTGTTGTAATGAGCCATTCAAGGTTCCCACATGCCTAGTCCGGAAGATAAGCTCACAGGTAGGAGGATGTTTTCTAAAACAACAATGGAGAAGGTAAACTGATCTATTATAAAATATTAGCCATTTTACTTTTGTTTAAATTAAGATGTTACCTTATATCATTTTTAGTTTTCATTCTCAACAATATGGCACTACAGTTTCCCGAAAAATGCAATCGTTCATAAAAAATAGTGTGTTTTAAATTATTTGAATCTTGCAAATGTTATTTTTAAGTGCCACTAAAAAGCTTCAGAGGGAAGTGTTTGCTCCCCTGATTACCCTAACCTGTTAAATGATTCAAAAGAATAGAATCCCTTGGAGGGGGTCATAAATTCAAGTCCGCATTCCTTTATTACAATTATTACTAATCCTGCAATGCTAATTAATTGTATAAACTTTTAACAAAGTTTCTGCTCAGCTGTTTTATTTAAGAACTAGCAGTTCAGGTTTTTCCTGTTGTAATGTCAATTTTCAAAGCTTGCGGTTATTCAGTTTTATATACTGTAGTTTAGTGCATGATCGGATATATGCTGTTCACTTCAATGATTCTATTTAACTATGAATGAGTTGTCAGTGAGTAGATCTAGTGAATATACTTTCTGCCTATCATATCTTCCCTCTCTCTTCTGTCCCCAAAGCCAGTAGTTGTCAATAATTTTTGGTCTGAGCACCAGCTGGTTACCTTCCAATGTGCATGGGGGACTGGTTAAAGAACATAATTAATAGGGTCATACAACATGTGGCATACTTAATTTTCATTTAGTTTTGCACTTGAATGCAATACATTTAGCTGGAGATTAGTTAATCAATAATCCTATCTGCAACTGTGACTAATGGTTAGATGTTTGTTTAAAACCTTAAGGCTCTGCTCATTCCTCTTTGATCCTGAGGCCTCGTCTTAGGACTGGCTGTTGAGATCCAGTGCTTTATGCTGTATATATTAAGGCCATGATTTTTTATATCTTTTTTTTCTTTCGATGTCTACTATGTTCTAAACATCAAGAGAAACGCCAAAAAAAGCTGCAAATGAAAGTGTTTACTCCTTCTCTAACCTGATCTGATAAATTAAACAGGGGAATTTAAATTACATTTCTTAAAATGTTTTCCGATCTTCCATCTTTTGTATCTTTTTAAAACAAAAAAAGCTGCAGTTTATCACCCACACCCAGCTATGTGCATTAACGTTATATAGGTTTTAAAAACTTGAAAGTTAGATGGGGGGAGAGGTTGTACAATGAGCACCGAAGGGGCTCATCGTGAGGCCTGCAATGGAGAGGGGGAGGGGGGGAGGTTTTGAACGGCTTACAAGACACAGGCTTCAAAAAAATTACAGTTTAGCGGCCACCATTTTTTTAAAGCCCATAACTCGAAAGCTGTTCGGGGCCGCCAAAAAAAGCCAATTGATTAAAAAAATGTACTTACAACCTCACACACAGCACAGGGGGGAGATGCAGGGAGCCTGTAAGTGAGGTTGCAAGCTAATTTTGATATTAAATTGGCTTTTTTTGGAGGTCTCAGAACAGCTATGCGAGAGAAAAAATGTCCGCCGTTATTTTTCTTCAAGCCTGTAAATCAATTTCCCAAACCCACAAATAGTTTCACACCTGTAAATGCAAATAGGAACTCAGAAGAGGGAGAGGGTGGAAAGCGACACAGGGGAGGGAGATAAGGGGGGTGGGGGGGGGGATCACCAGGGGAGGGAAAGGGGAAAATACACAGGGGAGGGAGTGGGGATGGGGGGAAAGACACAGGGGAGGGAGAAAAGGGGGAAAAATACCAGGAGAGGGGGCAAAGAGACGTGGGAGTGAGGGGGAAATGGACAGAGGGGGGAAGGAGACTCAGGGGTGAGAGAGTGGGGAGAGGCTCGCAATGAGCTCCAAAGGCCCTCCTTGTAGAGCTCGGAGGTGCTCCTTGCGAGGCCCAAAAGTTGCAGGTTTTCAGACACCTGCAATAAGCGTCAAATTTTATTGCCGTCATTTTTCAAAGGCAAGTCGCTAGTTTTCATATAAAGCACACATGATAAATAATTTGACGCAGCAAATGTCTCAGCTATTGTAAAAATGAAAACGTACACATACAAATAAATATAACTGACCTCCTTCTTTGTAAGTCTCTTAGAGGGCCATCAATTAACGCTCAGCTTTGTGGTTGATAAGCATGCCATTGGGTAAAGAAACACAAAGTGGTGTTTTTCTAATCAAAATGGAGGGGTGGTGGTAAATGGAGCTCAGTGAGGCCTGGCGTTATCAGTAATCCCTACACATACCTTGATGTCAACATTACAAACTCCCTTATTAAATGTGATCGTGAATATGCAAGCAAACACCCCTCCTCCATCCACATGTATTGATTTAACGATTTTGGAAAATAGTGCAGCCATGCCAATGTAATGTTTAAAAATATTAATGGTTTTGATACAATTTTCATCCATTTTGGATAAATAAACCATGAACCTTGTGTCCCTATTTCAGAAGTATTTAGTGAACTTCAGTAAGCCAAACAGACTTAGTTTTCAAAGACATCTTGACTGGAAGTTTTCATATGATTTTTCATATTTTGTTCTCCCATTTCACCACTCCACATCTCTCATAAGCTGTTACAGCAGCTGGTATATTGCAGATAGTGCTATTTGCGGTAAGGTGCCAGGTAGTCTGACTCTGAAGTGGGCACACACAATTTCTCTGCCAGTTATTAATGCATACACAATTAACTCTTACATTTACATGATGCTGACTTGATTAAAGGCAAAATCTTTTTTGCAAACTAAATAATAAAAAAAATTGCTAAAATGATCCTGCTACTCAGTTGCAAATTTATAAAACGCATACCTTGGAGCTGTGTTTACATGAGTCACTGACTGCCCCTTCTGTGCTTACACGTGTCAATAACTGCCCCCTCCCAGACCCACAGATGACTGCCCCTTCTGTGCTTACATGTGTCAATAACTGCCCCCTCCCAGACCCACAGATGACTGCCCCTTCTGTGCTTACATGTGTCAATAACTGCCCCCTCCCAGACCCACAGCTCCATGTAGTGCGTAAAAGAAAAAAAGTTAACCCTCAACAAATTATCTGTGCAGAGCATGGAATGCTGGAATCTGCTAAACACATCAGTTATGGTTTAACTTTTGAGTACGTTCATGAGTTCAATCAGTGTCTTCACTGTGCAGTTTAGTTATTAATCATGAAACAGTCAGTAGGAAGGCTAAACTAAAATGATTTTTTTAGCTATTATTAGTGCATTTGAAAAAAGTTTTCACACCATGAAGAGAACTTCTAGTGATGTAAATGGCCATTGAAGTAATGTGGTGCTGAACCTGCAACCTTTCAGTGTTAAAACATGTTGTGTTTATTAATTTAGCAAGTAGTAAAATTTAGTCTTCAAGATATTATTACATTTTTAGTCTTTATTTCCATTTTTGGTTGTAAAAACCTATTTATATATTTGTGCAATAGGGTCCTGATATAGTTCTTTAGGGTTTAATCTGCCAGTTTATTTGAACACAAGATCTCGCTGTTTTTTGAGCTGTGTAAGTCCAATAGGTGCTGAGTTACACAAACAATATGCTTGGAATGTTTCATCAGCGTGTGATTATCCTCCTTCTTTTGAAATATTGCTTTGTGGCTGAATATAGTAGTTGTAAATACTGAGGAGGTTTAATTGTAGGCAATATGTGTTTATTTTAGGCGCCACAGAGGAAAATCCAGTTTGTTTCAATGTTGAAATAATTTGATCGGTTGTATGTTTTGTTTAACGTGGTAACATGACTTTCCAAACATTAGCTATTTTATGCAGTTTTCAATTCCTTTCTCTTACAAAATTGTAATAGCCCTACTTTGGCAATAACTAAAGTGTACATTCCTTGTATAGCCTTCCTTAAAGGACCATTTGCGATGTTGGTCACACTTTTGCAAGGCGAGCCATTAACGCACGCAGGACTTTGGCTGTGTGGTGAGCAGTTGAGGCACACAGGACTTAGGCTGCAATAAGCATCAAAGGCGCTCATTGTACTGCAAGCCTCACAAAGTGTGGCGAGCAGTTGAAGCACGCAGTTTGTTCACGCATATCTACAAAAAAAGCCCAAAACAAGCAAAATAATTATAAAAATATAATAGCACTCACACACAGCACAGGGGGAGAGCCAGAAAGCCTAGGAGTGAAGTTGCAAACGAATTGGAGCCATATTTGCTGGTTTCCGCTGCTCAAAAATCGGCTAAGTGAGGGAATAAATAGAGGACAAAAAACATAAAAATTCAGAAAAAGGATTAAGACGAGGCTCTGCAACGCCAGGCACATAGGCCTTTGAAAAATAAACAAACAAGGCCCAAAAGCCTCACATTGTATGCCAACCAGCATTGCCAGTTTCATTTCTGTCATTTTTGACGGTCAATTTACTAATTATATATATATTTTGGGACATCGACACAATTCTAATCTTTTTGGCTCTATACACCACCACAATGGATTTGAAATGAAACTAACAAGATGCGCTTTAACTGCAGACTTTCAGCTTTAATTTGAGGGTATTTACATCCAAATCAGGTGAACGGTGTAGGAATTACAACAGTTTGTATATGTGCCTCCCACTTTTTAAGGGACCAAAAGTAATGGGACAGATTAACAGTCATAAATCAAACTTTCACTTTTTAATACTTGGTTGCAGATCCTTTGCAGTCAATTACAGCCTGAAGTCTGGAACGCATAGACATCACCAGACACTAGGTTTCATCCCTGGTGGTGCTCTGACAGACCTCTATTGCAACTGTCTTCAGTTCCTGCTTGTTCTTGGGGCATTTTCCCTTCAGTTTTGTGTTCAGCAAGTGAAATGCATGCTCAATCGGATTCAGGTCAGGTGATTGACTTGGCCATTGCATAACATTCTTTTTCTTTCCCTTAAAAAAACTCTTTGGTTGCTTTTGCAGTATGCTTCGGGTCATTGTCTATCTACACTGTGAAGCGCCGTCCGATGAGTTCTGAAGCATTTGGCTGAATATGAGCAGATAATATTGCCCGAAACACTTCAGAATTCATCCGGCTGCTTTTGTCAGCAGTCACATCATCAATAAATACAAGAGAACCAGTTCCATTGGCCTTACAGCCATACATGCCCACGCCATGACACTACCACCACCATGCTTCACTGATGAGGTGGTATGCTTTGGATCATGAGCAGTTCCTTTCTGTCTCCATACTCTTCTCTTCCCATCACTCTGGTACAAGTTGATCTTAGTCTCACCTGTCCATAGGATGTTGTTCCAGAACTCTGAAGGCTTTTTTAGGTGTTTGGAAAACTCTAATCTGGCCTTCCTGTTTTTGAGGCTCACCAATGGTTTACATCTTGTGGTGAACCCTCTGTATTTACTCTGGTGAAGTCTTCTCTTGATTGTTGACTTTGACACACATACACCTACCTCCTGGAGAGTGTTCTTGATCTGGCCAACTGTTGTGAAGGGTGTTTTCTTCACCAGGAAAATAATTCTTCGGTCATCCACCCCAGTTGTTTTCCATGGTCTTCCGGGTCTTTTGGTGTTGCTGAGCTCACCGGTGCGTTCTTTCTTTTTAAGGATGTTCCAAACAGTTGGCCACACCTAATGTTTTTGCTATCTCTCGGATGGGTTTGGTTTGTTTTTTCAGCCTAATGATGGCTTGCTTCACTGATAGTGACAGCTCTTTGGATCTCATATTGAGAGTTAACAGCAACAAATGCAAATAGCACACTTGAAATGAACTCTGGACCTTTTATCTGCTCTTTGTAAATGGGATAATGAGGGAATATCACACACCTGGCCATGAAACAGCTGAGCAGCCAATTGTCCCATTACTTTTGGTCCCTTAAAAAGTAGGCACATATACAAACTGCTGTGATTCCTATACCGTTAACCTGATTTGGATGTAAATACCCTCAAATTAAAGCTGAAAGTCTGCAGTTAAAGCACATCTTGTTAGTTTTATTTCAAATCCATTGTGGTGGTGTATAGAGCCAAAAAGATTAGAATTGTGTCGATGTCCCAATATTTATGGACCTGACTGTATATAGAATTTTAAGTCTGTCTAAGACTCAAAGAGCATAATTAAGCAGAAAAAAGTAATGCAACTAGTTCTTGTATTTCCTCTGCAGGACCCTGGAGTTAGTGGTGAAAGTTGTGTGTGTGAGGGGAGTTTACATTTCTGGAGAGCTGTGGTTGCATACTTTGATGCAACGTCCTGCTTCTTGACCAGTGACAGGGAAGGATGTTATGTCAATTTCAGTGTTTCAGTTTCAAACAAAGGGTCTGAATTCTGTCTGTTGCCTCCTACCTACAACAGCCATCCCTCCACGAATAACTACAGACCCACACTACTATCATCTTAGAATGTGATCTAAGAAACACAAAATGGATTCCTGTACAGAGAGCACTCCAAAGATTTGATTTCCCCCCACACATTCTCTATGTCCATGACTTACACAGCTGCTAATATTGTTACTTTTGTACATATTTCACAGTGGTCCTGTAAGCAATTGGAATCAAGTCTAAAGCAAGTAATGTATGGCTTATTTGAAAATCAACTTGTACTCCTCATCGTGACAACTCTGCATGGAAAATGTGCATCATCTGCTATTAACCTATTCAGGAATTTGGTAATGAGAAGAAAGGGGCTTTTTTTGAACAGATCCACGTTGTACAAAAGCTGGCTGATATAAGGAATAGAAGACCCGTTTATAGGGAAAGCATCCTTCTTTATAGAAAAGCCTTTTTATACCCGTTCTTAAGCTGACTGTTGGGAAAGGGTGCAGCTGCATATCCTGTTACTATGAAACACTTCCTGTCTTAAAGAGACATATTTTGCAGTTCTTGAAGATACTAGTTCACTTTGTGCGTTCTACTTTATTTGCTAATAGGTCATAGATGTGAACATTATTAGTTGGATAGCTGGGGTGAAAGGTAATGGGTTTGCATATTTCAAGAGCAGAGTAATACAGGGTTGAGTCTCATTATTATGACCATGCTTTTGACGTCAACAACGTGTAGCCAATGAAATACAGTACGTGTCGTGAGCTGGCTTGGTGGGTATATTAGGTGACAGGCATTCTGTGAGATTTATCCGACTTTGAAAAAGGGGATGATCAGTGGCTTTAGGGTCAAGGGTGGTAGTTAGTATATCTGAAACACCACAGTTTGTGAACTATTTCTGTGCTGCTGTCGTTAAAGTGTACCATGACTAGACAAACCGCACCATTGCGAATAAACAGAGTGGAAATTGCGGAGCCCCACATTTCATTGATGTCAGAAGTGAGCCGATTGCGAACGTGTGAGGGACAACTCAGACACTACAGTTGAGCCACTCTCCATCCAAAAGAACTAGGGGGCTACCAGATTT
Organism: Discoglossus pictus; assembly: GCA_027410445.1. NCBI lineage: Eukaryota > Metazoa > Chordata > Amphibia > Anura > Alytidae > Discoglossus > Discoglossus pictus. The sequence continues at coordinate 182,049,568 of CM050167.1, forward strand.
GTGTCTAAAACGACAGTACAGCGAATCCTGTTGCAAATGGGGCTTCAAAACAACAAACCTCTGGTCACTACACCCGTTCTGATGAGGGTTCATTGTCCGAAAAAGGCTTCAATTCTTCTGTTGACTCTTTTCTGTTGAGTCACCTTCGATAGACTGGATAGACATAGTGTTTGTCAGACGCAAAACCTCCAAGAACAAACACTCTGCAACCACTGATGGAAGAACACAAGCTGGTGGCAGCAGCATTATGGTCTGGGGAATGTTCTCTCTCTCTCTGTCTCTCAGCTCTAAAGGAAATAACCTGACTTCCTTAGTCAATAACCACCTTTTGATGATCTCTCATCAAATAAAGTTGAGCACAATGCACAGACACATCTATAAATCTATGCCATTCAAGGGGTTAATGATTGAACTGTGAGAGTGCAGTCTATACATCACATATATAGTTGTGAGCAATACGAGTTGTTGCTAACGCTTGCGGGCACGCATAGCGAGCCTGCTGCAACTAGTTGCTGGCAAGAAGCTCCAAAGGCGCTCCTTGCGCTGGTGGAGACGAGCATCATAGGCGCTCATCCCTACGACCCTGTAACTTTAACATTACCATTCCAAAATGCTGAATTACACAGCTAAACAAACGTTTTCCCCTCGCGCATGCAGCCTATTTATACTGCACACTTCACACATTGCTGACACTTACGCCTCAGGTCAGCAACAGTGCAAACATACATTGTATGCTGCAGGAACATCAAAACAGATTGTTAGCTCTTCAGGATATTGCTTGTTGCATATATTCATTGCAAATAAGGTAAAGTATATTAATTTATTATTTTATTAGTTAATTATATATATTATATATATATATATATTATATATATATAAATAAATGACCAGGGGAGAGGATTGCAATAAGGGCCAAAGGCGTTCAGCGTGGGGCTCACAATGAGCGGCGAGTGTGCTCAGAGGAGCAAAAGTACACCAGGGGAGAGGCTCGCAATGAGCGCCAAAGGCGATAAGTGCGGCTCTTGCAATGAACTCCTGAGGTGCGCAGACCACCAAAAGTACACGATCGGAGAGGATCGCAATGAGCTCCAGAGGGTGCTCAGAGAAGCAAAAGTACACCAGGGGAGAGGTTCACAATGAGCTCTGAAAGTGCTCAGACAACCAAAAGCCTTACATTGTGTGGCAAACTGCATTCCCAGCCTTACAATTTTATTGACCATCATTTTTTATGGGCAAGTCGCTAGTACCATAATAATTGTTGGCAAATTAATTTGCCTTATTAATATTACTCTTGTATGTGCATTATTGTGAAAGAGAGGATCTCTGCATTATAAGGATAAAAGCAAATTCTTCAACTCAATATGTGTCATGGCGTATGCGATTTATCCCAAGCCTTTAAGTTTTGTCTGTACCTGTTTCCATAGTACCCTGGTTTGGCTCAACCTGTGGGAGGGGAACATGAATAGTTGCTAAGGGAGGGACCTTTGTTGCGGTTTCAAAATACAGATTAAGTGGCATACAGTTTTAGCTTGCAATGGTGTGATTACACATTACATAAACGTAATTTTATCTTGCGTCATAAAAATACAAGGAAGTATCATTTCTAGTGGTTAACCCAGTTGTTTTCATTTTGGTCCTCCAGATTGTGTGTTTGGGAGTTCTCACAAGAATAGCTATTTTGGGATCCTTAATGGTTGTTCTATAATGCTCCAAATGGGAGGTGCTTTAATGTTATTGTGTTTGTTACAGCTGGTAACCTCAATAAGCCTTTGCTTCTTTATATGATGCTCTTCTTATGTTAATTGTAAGTGGAATTCTGTAAAACAAGCCATGCAATAAAACCTGGGATATACAATCTTGGTGGTCTCTAGGTTGTTGATTCAGTGTAGCTCACTCAGATCTCAAGAGACCCAGGTGCCTCAGAGCCTCCTAATAATGTCTCCTAGATTCTTTCTTATTATGCATGTATTGCAATGTACTTTTTCCAAGGACAATTTGAAATTAATTGAAGTTATTGGGGGACTACTTGAATATTGCAAATATTTTAGCGGATTATCAAATTTTTATGTGTGTTGTTATCAATTGTAACTTGTTATACTATGTGAGTTTAGTACAATAATCTAAGAACCTTAAAATATTATATCTAGTATTTTAGGCATAGCTGCTCTTATTTTTATTGTTCTTAGTACTGTTTCATAAATTCTTTAGTAAACCCAATAGTTGTGTCTCCCTTTAAAAAAAATATATGCACTACTTATGATCCACAGAAGAAAAAAAAATCAATGTGGCTCTCTATCCAATATTAAGCAACCAGGTTGTTGGAAGCTAATCTTCCCAGGACTCTGTCCTCTCTCTCTATATCTGCATCTTTCACTGAAGAGTCTGGCCTTCTGGGTAAATCATTTTCCATCCTCTGAGCACCTATTTGGTGGAGTAAAGCACTAGTGATATGTTAAAAGCAACATTTATCTCTGCCCCCCCCCCCCCACCCCATTAACTGATTTTATTGCAAATGAATGACTATTTTATGATCACTATAGTGCATTTCGTTTCTTACATAGTTTTCTTTTCATGTCTCCATTTACCTTCTATGTCTCCTCTGCCATACACCTGCCATCATTACTATTCCAGACAGCACTCTGCAGTCAAACATGGGGGAGATAGGACGATATTAATCTGTTTTTTTAATCTGTTGATGCTATTCTGTGGAGCTTATTAATTTAAAATGTAGAATTATCCATCATGTAAAAGAGTGTTTAGGGAATAATACAGTAACTGGAGTGGTCTAATCCCCTAGGCAAGAAATCTTTCGTATGGCAGGATTTAGCCCTTTTCCCATGTGGGCGAAAAAGGTAGTGCTACACAGAGTGCTGAAATTATATTTAAATCAGCAATAGTTTATATTGTGGGATAGTTTTTACTTCCATGCGACTTACACCACAATGTTTTACTTCTGTAATCTATAAAAATTAAATAGTTTATTAATTGAATTGCATTTATTTATGATACTTTTATCCATATTAATGTTTCTACAGTAACTATAGCTTGCAACAACTTGGAATATTTATCTTTTATCTTTCTCTTCTCCCCCCCCCCCCCCAAGGGTGGAAACTGAAGAAGAATCTGTCTCTCAGACTGGGGCTTGTCACATTGAATATTCAGGAGATTCCTGTGTTAGACACCACTGTGGATTAAATGTTTACACGCTAACTAAGAAATCCCAAGGGGATGCTCCAACCAGCATGGATAATAACATTGAAGAACTGAACAAGTACATGCAAAGCCATACACAATGTCAGGTGAGTCAGAAAATGGAATCTGCAATAAATATCCAGAATTAATAAAAGTTGTTTATTTTTGTTTTTTGCAGTATATCAATATTTCATAGTGCTGTGACCCATCCTCTTACTAATCTGCAGGTATATGCACCTTCTGTGTGTAGTGTGTTTGTAAGTTTTTAAAGGGCCAAAAAAAATAATCTTTGCTGCTCTACATCATCAAAAAAAGCATTGAAACATTAGGTGGAAAAAGACTATTTAAATTTTATTTTTTAAATTGAGGCATTTTTTTAAACTTTTTATATTAACCATTTTTTTTCTCCAACTGCCTTCACTTACTACTTGAAGCATGTTTTACTGTGCCTGTTTGACTGCTAAGGATGGACCAGAAATCACAAACCTCAACAAATGTCCACTCTGTTTGCTGTAATAAAAAATAAAAATGTCATTTTTTTTCCTTTTGGTTTCTATAGACTTAGAGCTGAATTTTATTATTGCAGTGAAGAAAGTATTTCAGGTTTTAGATGGAACTTGTAGTTTTTGGTCTGTTAGGTACCAGCTTGCTTCTAGATGGTTCTTTCTATAAACTCAGTGTATGTATTGATAGATGCAGCTGAACTTGCGTTGACATACAAGATATTTGGATCATTTGAGGGCTTTAAAAGCTAATACTAGAGTGTAAACATTTATAATAGTGAAAAATCATCAAATGAAAACATTTTTATAGCTTCTCCATGTGATTTTGGCTGCTTTTCATGATGGTGCAGAGCGGCAACCATGAGTTTACAGTCCTTTTTAAGGTCTAGTAAGGCAATAATCCTATAAGTTAAATTTTGAGTGGTTTTGAACTCTTTGTTGTGAAATAGTCTGTGAATTGTGTCTATAACTGCTGATTGCAGCCAGAAATGCAACCATCAAATAAATGCTTTGGATTAGATAAAAAAAATTAAAACTCGTTGGGTAAAAAAAAAAAGACTTTAGCGACTGACATTGCACTGTAATGGGGAATCTGCTCTATTAAAGTTTGTCGTGAAAAAATTAAATGAATTTTTTAAGCCAGACCCAGCATTGAAACGTGTTTACTGTACATGTTATCTTGCTGCCTCTATTTATTTTGCAAAATGCTACAGATTATTACTGCAGTTGATTTGTAGAATTTTTCTTTGGTGGTTGATCATTTATTACCTGGGTAATAGATATTGGCAATATTGTAACTTGTAGCAGCAAAGTTGAGATTTGCACCTCATAGTTAAATGGACTGACAAAGTGGTGTTGGCAAAAATATCAAAAGGAAATGTTTTTTGCAAAGAAATGGAGTAAACATTTGCTTAAAAGGAATAGACTTGAAAACTAAATTAATTGAAATTAAATTACATTTTTCTTTATTAATTCCAGGTGTTCAATTGCCTCTTTCCACATTTTTCTCGGGCTTCAAGTGGTTTCTAATCTAAAATAATTAGAGCAAGCGTGCTTGACATGCCAAACTCCAGACATCTAGTGGTGTATGCTGTAATTATCTTAGAAAAGCAATCTCTTGAAACGACTTGAAGCAAGGGTAAAAATAGGGGTAAAGGAGGCAATTAAAAACTACACGTATAGAATGAACCTAATCTACTTTATAGAGGAGCACCTCTTTTTTTTTTTTTTGTCTAATACTGAAATCTCGAAATTTAAATTTAGTTTAGAAACATTAGTTTTAACAACTTTTATATTCATTATAATGAAAATTGGGATCCTTTGTGAGGAAGGTTGCATCGGAAATCTTAAATGTCTCCACTTCATTTTGAAGGTGTCCTGCTCCTCTGTTTTTTTTGTTGTTGTTTTTTTTGTTTTATTGTTGAAGACGGAGTAGAGAAATTATTAACTGTTATCAATAGATAAATTATTAGAATAAAACATTGGTAGAACAGTGAAACAGCTGTTAATTAAATGTCCATTTGGCATAGGTTATGTACTTTATCATGTATATTTAGCCACTAAAACTATTTTTAATTACAGTGAATATAAAAGTTAATTATACTAACTTTTAGCGCTGCAAATTTGTTAACCTTTCTAACATCTTTTTGTTTAGGCATATTGAGCCCATTGTCTTTAGTGCAGTCACCTGGGTCTGAGCATCCTGTGTGTGTGTAGATAACTGCGCCCAAGTAAATAGACCCAATGTTTGGGATCTAATAATTTATTCATGGCTATGATCTCTCATTAATAATATATATGGATCTCCTTAAGTGGATCAGAAAGGCTGATTGACCGTTAAAAATAACAAACCACAGTGTTTACTGGAGGGAATACAATTTCAATAAGTTCAGTTAATCTAATACTTGTTGCCAATAGTGTTAAATCATGCTATTTTTTTGAAACCTCCTCTTTGTCATTTTTCAAAAACAATTGCTTGCCCTTTAAAGTAGTTTTATGATATTGTATGCCTGCTTTCATCTTTTGTTTGGTTGCAATCTAGAGTATATTTTTTATAACACTTCCTTTTTCAAGGTGAAACAATGGAGCACTGTTTTTCTACTTACACCTCACTGTAAGGTTTAGCTATCTTTCAAATTCAGTTGACTTAAGTAATGTAGTATGTGATTCATAGCATTTCATATAACTGAAGTTGGTGTATTATCAGTAAATGAAGTTACATTTATTACATCTTAGAATTGTGGTCACTTCCCACACTGAAACATCTGAAAGGGTCAGTATGCTGCAGAACAAGTGGCCCTTTTGTTCACTTGAAAACTTTTAGCGAGAACAGCGTCCTCAGTGTTCAGTGTCATGTAGAGTGCTATCCTTTTATTTACATGCTTATAAAGTCTTCAATGACTGTGCACATCGGTATATAATGCATATATGTTTGTAAAAGAGAACTAGTCATTTATTTGAAACGAACTCAGTGTATCAATAATACGCAGTGGTTTGTACACCATGTAGGCTCTTCCATTTCAACTTTCTGCTTTAATTGTCACCCCAATCCAAGAAATTGTTATGATGAATATGTAGTTTGTTTTATAATAAGTGAGTTCTAATATAAGAAAACATCTTTACACAGCTGTCCATAAAGGCCTTTGTATATTACAAGTGATGTCGTTGTCTCATATGTTTGTGCAGTTTTACGCTTATTTTTTATTTAGAAATGTCACCCTTTTTTATCAATGTGTTTGAAAAATGTATTTATAAAATTATTGCGTCCTCTTGTTTATTATGTTATTCTTTATTTTAAAAATTGTTGTCTTTGCTTTTGATGAGTAATCAATGAACTTGTGTATTTTTTGATCTTATCAAAAAGAATAAGAATTGTGAAACGGTTCCTATTATATTTAGACAAATTATTTTCCCATCTTGAAGAATAATTCATCAGTAACATCCTTTTTCTTTTCTTTTTTTTTGTCAGGGTGCTGTTCTGAAGACTGAGCCACAACAAATGTTGGAAGGGACCCCTGATTTATGTTTCCAGGAAATTGACTGCACTCCTGTTGATAAAGCTCTAAGTTCAGAAGATGTTTTGGTCAGAGACTCAAACAATTCAAACAGTAATGAAATAATTTCAGCCAAAGTGTCAAGCATGGACTGTAACACTGAACAAGTAGAGGAGCAATGCACAGCAATGAGCAATGAGGTGGAGGCTGTGGGAGGGGAAGTTGCAAGTTTTTCCTTTGAAAGTAAAAATAAAGATACAGCATCTGAAGAGGAAGAGGCGGTGCCTGTGCCTATTGTAAAAACGGAGAATGCAGCCGCTACAAACAACGATACACAGAGCTCTTCCACAGAGGTGCTTATTGCTGAACATCTTCTCTCCGGTGGAAACCCAAATGAGGAAACTGGAATGACATCAACTGGAATTGTTTCGGACCAAGAAAGTCTGTATGAGAGAGATAATACTAGTCAGGAAATGATAACCGCTAAAGAGAGAGAGACTCCGAACACAGCAGTTGCGGAAGCTACAAACAAAGCAAGTGATCTCACCAAAGACTTTAGTGTGAACATGGGTCAGTCTTTGTCTGGCTCCTGTACCACTGAGTCAAGTACTGTTGAGATTCAGACCAGTGAACAGGAAACTGGGGAGGTTGAAACACTGGGAAACCTGCCTGGAAATTCAGATAATACATCTGTAGAAAACTGTGATGGGAATTCTAGCAAGAAATGCCAAGCAGAGGAGCAGTGTGGAATCATGGGACCAGTACAGATAACAGATTCCACACATACTGGATTTGAAGGCAAAGGGACTTCTGACAATGTGGAAAGTGGAATTAATGGAGAAAAGTCACATGATAAATGTCCGGATGTTGCTGCTGAAAATAAAAAACAAATTACTGAAGAAGAAACTTCTATTTTGGCAGTCGGCTGTCATGACAGTGACATGCTGTTAAAAGAAAGCAGTCCAGATCCATCAATCTGTGAGCCTGTCCCGGCAAACAATGGGAATTGCCCAGTGGAAACAGAAGATAGCACAGCTACTTCCAAAAAATGCACAGATATTCCACATAGCCCTTTGAGTGCACAACAAATGAAAGATTTAACCCAACCAGTGGGTAAAGACTTAGGTGACACAGATAATAAGTACACAGATAATGTACCTTCTAATGACATTCAAAAAGAAAAGAAAGAAACTTCAGTACACACTGAAACTTCAAGCAAAAATTGCTTAAAAAATCAATTACCACATGAAAATGTTCTTTGTTGCAATGAAGTGGGGCAGTATTTACAAGATGATGTGGTGGCACCAGAAGGATCTCCATCTACATGCCAGGATACTGGTATAGTGGAATTGTCACACTTAGTTCCTGAACAGCAGCATAACGCTGTTAAGGAACAGTCTGTAGAATCCTATATAGCTGATATGCTGCAGGAAATAATAAATAATATGGAAAAAAACGCTTCACCTGAGCCTGAAAGTCATGGGCTCATAACCAGTGATGAAAATAGCAAGCTTCCACCTACTGGACAGTCTGCATCACTACAGAATGAGGGTGATATATCTGTGTGTGCTGGAGCAGAGTGGAATAAAGTGACAGACACTCCCTCTCTGTTAAGTAATTATGAATCTCTGCAAAACCAGGAAGTGTCTGCAAAGGGTTCTGTGCAGAGTGATGCAAGCACTGAAATGCAGGAGACTGCTGTTAGTGCAAGCTGCCAACAAAGTGGAGTGCAGTTGCAGCTCAGTACCTGTGAACAAGGTAAGCAAGATGATGAACTTAATGTGATGTTCTGTGAAAGAGACTCCCTTGAAGCTAAGGAAGACCTCTCGAGTTTGACACTTTCACATCCGTGTGAAAATCCTGGAGCTGATAATGTGGAAATTCAGCTACAGATGGAAACAGAAGACAGAAAGTTGGTTACAGAACTTGATGAAAAGTGTATGCAGCATAGCCAGATTATATCAAAAGACTCTGTCGGAGAAGATTCCTCCGAAACCAAGGAATCGGATGTTGTGGATAATGCCTCACAAATCAATTTTGATGCTTCAGAAATAATGGTGGAAAATGTAACCGAAACTACTCAAACAATAATATCACATGATATTTTGGGTATAGAAACATTATGTCTTGTTACTAGTGAAAAGGAGGAGCATGAAGATGTTGTCATGGAACCTGCAGTAGAATGTGATAACGATGAAGAAGATTCAGAGGTTGTGAAGGTCTCTAGAGCATCACTCCATCCAATAGCAGAAGAATCTTTACTCAATGGTGATTCCAGCTCACACACTACATCTACAAGTAGTCAAAGTGAAGGCTCTTCTGACCTAAGTGATTCTGAGTTCATAGGTGTTGCTGAAGAGGAGCATGACACAACTGAGCCAAACCTGAATTCATTTTCACCTTCTATGGATCAAGTGCCCGATGAACAGCCTGTGAGTCCAAGTCCAAATGGAATAGTAGGAGTGGATAATGGGATTGCTACAGTTTCTGTATTATCAGAGGACACGTCTTCGGGTGTTGTGAAGTGTGATTCACTTCAGGACAAAGAGGATTATGTACAGGACCCTGGTGAAGTCCTCTCTGCACTTAAAGAGGAGGACTCTGGTTTGGATTTATCTGCAAATATGGAGGAGGCTTTGTGCCCCAGCATGTCCGACACAGAGATAGTCTCAGGTAACCATCTTTACTATTTGATCAATATTACAATATGTGTGTTTACATGCAGCTTCACAAATGTCATTTTTTTATAGAGCCTTTTCTTTTGTTCTAACCTCAAATGTAACCTTTTGAAAGAAGCTTTTTGCTGGCTACAGAGTTTGCTGGCTTGGCATATTTGCTTGGAAATTATGTCAATTTAAAAAAATCTGCTAACACCCTTACATTATTGAGTCATATGTCATATATTTATAATTTGTGGTTGTAAGCATAAATATTACAAGGATAAAGATATAAAATAAAACTATACATTCTTTGGTATTTTGAACAGGCTTCCTTTAAGTTTTATAAAGCACAAAACAAACATAAACAAGTTTACAAACTATCTGCAGAGAAAAAATAATTGTGGTTTGTTGTAATTTTAAAAATCTCTCCAGTATTTTATTTTTTATAAAAAAATAGACCCCATCATCCAATAAAAATGTGCATTAGTTCAACGATGCTGCATTGGTGGTTGCAGCAGAATGTCTTGTTTAAGACTGTGGGTTGTGTAGTTTATTAAAAAGAACCCCCTAAACAGAGTTAATTTCAATAAAAAATAGCTGCTTTTTCAGTACGAATGCGTTTAGCTGTTGGTAAGATGACATTTCAGCTGTATAGGAGTGGCTGAAAGCTGACACCAGGGGACAGGTAATTGCCACTAGCTTGTAGTTTCCCTCTGGCTTGGCTGGTCTGACTACTGTTTTGTAGCTTGAGATTAATTGAGCACCTGCTATTGGATGTATTCTATTCAATTTAAAAGGGCAAAACATGCAGTGCAAATCCAAACCATGTAACTGTATTTGAAACCAATTTATTATGACACCATGCCCTCTTTTTAAACCTTTTTTTAAGATTACATTATCAAATTTTTGATTCCTAAATTCAAGCTAATTTTTATATGCCTAAAAATAGTTTTCAACCTTAATCTGATATGTGAAATTTTGAGGATCCCCAATTCCCATAACACGTGCCTGGTCAGTGCTTGGCTTGAGATTAGAGTTTGGATAGTATACATTTTTAAACATTAATTCATTGTAATTGCTTTAAAATGTCTGTGACTGCTGTAATATTTAATAATACTGGAACATTATGAGAAATCACATTTGTTTGTGGAATACCTGTTTGAAAAAAACAGTTTTATCGTATAGTTGTAAGAATTAAGTCTTAGTTTAGTACTGCTTTGATAGAAAACTTTTTTTAGGACCATCATTTAAGTCAATGTTTACAATAGTGCTTTTGAAAATGAAATCAAGGTTGGCAATTAATATTTCTATCCATATGCTTTTCTACCTTCTATCTGATGATGCAGAGCACATATTGTGGCTTCAGGATCCCCTTATGGTACAGATCTAGATCTACCTGTTGTATAGTCCTGTTTTCTAGGGTTGTATTTATTTGAAAACAACATTCTTGTATAAAAGCATGGTCTGTAATCCATTTACCATGCCGCTTGCATGTTATGCATATAGACAAAAACTGCAATGCAATTGATTAAATATAAGAATAGCCCAGGTAGTTTACTGATTTGATGTGTGTATATGTATATATGTGTGTGTATATGTATATATATATGTGTGTGTGTGATATATATATATATATATATATATATATATATATATACATATATATATATATATTTATATTTAAAAACAAAATTAAAAGTGGTTAAATGCAACATCCATAAAGTACAGGAACATCATACATTTGCAGCAATGTGTCTTTGCAACTTCTCCCTTTTTTATTCCTAGTAATTATCTAGTAGAGTTTGTGCAGTAATCTTAGTTCTTTATTACTGTAGTTTATAATATCCTAGAACACACCTCGGCTGCACACTTTTAGTTGTGGCAAGTCACTGTATATAATGTTGGACAGTTATGGCCAGCTTATGCACAGTGAATTCTCTTTATGTAATGCTACAGTGAGAACCTGATAGAGCCCTTGCTTTATAACAAATAAAACCAGCACCAGGCATGGAAGTCTGTCTTCCTCAAGAAGCCGTAGTATGCACAACTATGCTGAGTGCAAAGTTCCAAAGTCATTGTATTGAAGTGTTCCAAGGGCTTCTTTTCATGCCTCCTGGTATTTAGGGGTGATCTTCTGCCAACATTTTCAATGGGCGAAATACAAGTCAGAGCAAAACTATGCACTAATTCAACAGCAGGTTACAAGATTTGTCTGATGAAAAGCTCTTTCTAAATGAAGAGTTGTTCGTGCCTACAGGTCAGGGTGAGGCGCTTTCTTTGGAAAGGATACAATATTCCAGGCACTTGACAACACAGAGTCTGCTGCCAAGGATGCTCTGAGCTAGAATTGGCTTGCACAGGTGTCTACAAATGTTGCAATCTATTAAAGAATAGGCAGCAAGGGAATAATATCCACAATTTAAAGCAGGAGGCTCCGAAAACATAAATAGTAGTTTTAAAACTCATTTTAGGGATAGAGTTATCCACCATTTGTACTGGAACACAGACAACCAATTACTGATCGTTTAAATGTTTTCAGTATTATATCTCAATGTGTCAGACGATTCTAATGACTTAAATCATATTGGTCATGGGTTCCCAAACTGTTCTCCATGAGTTCCATTCAGGTTGTCCACCTCATAGATTAGATCACAAAAAATGATGAAACAAAGTTAAAAACCTTTGTAAAACTGCATAAAACACAGTACATAAGTCTATTGATTTTGTTTGAGGAAGCACTATATTACAACAATACTCAGAGCATCAAAATTAATAAGCAGGTGGTCCATAAAGACACCAAACACTAATCAAATGGACAGTGAAGACCGTTGTCAACTCTTAAGTGGTCCATCAAAATAAAATTGGGATAAGATATAGGGCTAAAGGAGTTGTTTAACCCAGTAAGAAGAACACAAAACAGAATGATTTTTGTTAAAACATATGCTTAAATAGAACTGGTGCAGGATAGGCAAAATTAGGTGTCTGTTTCTAATAATTTAGTTAACTTGGGTCTGTAGCTAGGCAGAATATAAAAACGATTTGATAATGCACACCCATTATTCAGTATTACAATAATTATTTGCAAATGTGTAATATAAGAATGTATTATTATTTGTCACTAACTTCTATGTATTGAATATTTGAACATATGTAAAACAGATACCTTTAATAATATTATTTGGGATTGTTGCTTTTGTAGTATAGGATAGTTGGATATTTTGCCTTGAAACTTATCTGACTCTTTGTGAGGTCATAGCTGTCACATATGTGAATACATAATGCCAATGTAAGTACAAATATGAAATAGCTTCCTTTTGTGTCTCAGCAGAAAGTTTTGATGGGAAGGCAGAAGATGAAGTTGATTTTGTGAAACATTTACAGATCAACTCCAAGACACCAATGGTAAGTGATATCTTGTTAAACAGAATGTATTTATTGTGTATGCTGGCTAAATTATTATTATTTAAAATAACACTTTCCTCCTTGACTTGCTTACAATTCAGTAATTTGTCTGTTAGCAATGTAACATTGTAGAGAGTCCAGACTTGGTTCTGATATTGAAAAGTGATACATTTCCACACTGAAATCTGTCAAACTATTTTACCAGATTGAATTTAAAGGACCAATGTGCAGTTATTCTTTTCTGCAGGGTTCAGTTTTCTTTTCCCAGCTGATTTTGCTCTGCTGTTTTCCTGGGAGGGTGTGTAGGAAGCTTTACATTAGTTCTGATATTTATAGAGGAGACTTTCCTCTTGTACAGGTAGAGACTTCCACCTTAGGAAGGTGATCAGCAAAAACCAGAATGGTAGATTCCACTGCAGCATAATTGAATATAAAACATAGTAAGTTAAAGGCTATGATTTTGTCTTGCCTATTCCTTTAAAAACGTATATTATAAATATATGACTACAGTGGTCATTTAATGTAATACAAATTAAGGGGTGTTTGATTAGTCACACTTTATTTGTAAATAACTTTGTTGTTATATGTTTGTTTATATAAGAGAGATTTTATTTTGTAGAAATAGGTAAACAAAATCAATTTTAAAGTCTTTATGGATGCAGAAATCTTTAATATATATGAACCCTTATATAAATTCTAGTTTATTATCAGCAATAGTGTTTCTGTGAGTTAGGTTGGTTTCACAGCCGACATGAAGCTGTGAAGTCGTCGTAACAAAGCAAAATTAAATATTGCTATTTCTATAATCTGTAACACGTCATATGTAAGGTAAGGCATTTTTCTTTAAAAAAAAAAAAAGATGTACAATATGTTCAGCTCTTTAGTGCCTTGGGCCAAGCAATGTTCTTATGAATAACGTGACTCACTATATTTGAAACAATATTGAAAAGGGCAGTTCCTCCAGATAAGACCATAATTATAGCTTTAAGTGGCAGACTTCTGCTTCAGCTGTGCAGATATCCACCGAAGTGATTAGAAATTACTGGCGATGGATTAGATTCCAAAGAAAGTTAACACTGTAGACACTGAATTTCTCGATAAGCTTTTTATCAATGTGCCCTCTTGCAAATATGGGTCAGCCTGCAGAGAGCTGATCCTTTGATGTCATTTTGGTGAGTAACACAAGGGTGTTACCTTAACCAGTGTTTGCTGGCAACACTGAAACTCCATTCTGTCATTAGAATAACACAACCTACAGTTTTACAACAGCCGAACACTTTTCTAAAAATGGGGGCTTTGAATTTGCGTCCATCAAAATACATTCCATGGCACTTACACACAATTATGACTTTGAAAAATGTATAAATAAGTTTTATGCTCCAAAAATATTTAGTAGCCTGCATCTTTCCTTTGGTGTTTTTCTGGGCAGGGACGGTGGAAATTGTGCAGTAGGAGTTTGAGCAAGGTTTCCTGTTGCTAAGATTTACAGAAAAACAACATAACTTTTCAGATCTAAAATAGCTGGCTTATATAAAAATAGATCCAAATGCACACAATAGAATGTTTAGACAAGGTTTTTGCCTATTCTATAAATATTTTCAGTTGTACCTTATCTGGTCATATTCCTTCTATTGAAATACAGTAATCCGCTTCTACTGAATGAAATATACAGATTTGTCTCATTTAACACACAGACATATTTTTGCTTGACTCTTATTAAGTGCCCTCTAGATTTACTGGGCCAGGTATTTTGGGCCTACACAGTAATAATTCTATTAAAAATGTTGTGTTTTAGCACCATTTACATTTTTTTTTATTACCTATCTTTTTTATGGAATATATTGTTGTCTAGTTGTTTAGTCGTGTCTCTCTTAATGGCCCTATGGAATGTAACACATCTTGTGCCAATCCATAAGGTTTTCATCTCCGATACTGGAGTGGTTGCAGTTCTTTCTCCAGTGGACCATGATTTGTCTGACTTATTTGCTATGATCTCCCCATCTTGGGTGATCCTACATGGTATAGCTCACCGCTTTATTGGTGTACACATGCACCTTCACCTCGACAAGGCAGCGATCCAGAAGGGGATGTGATATATGCATGTGTATATAATTGGGGAACTCTATAGCAGGAGTCACCAAGACCAGTGATTTGGGATCTATATTTCTGTACTCATCCTTAAAAGACCTTGTTAAAAGACTTATTGGAACTAATGTGATAGTTTTTTTTCCTGTCTTCAAAATATCCAACAGCTCATCAGTCCATTGTTTACCTGTCAAGAACACTTTGTTCCAGAAATATAACATTTCTTGGTGCTATGTTTCTGCTTGTTTTGGGGATTGTTGTCTACTGGCAACTTGCACCATTACAACACTGATGTCAGTTCTCTCTTTGTTAACCCTAAAGGCATACATTCATTTTCAAGGGGCAGCATCATGATATTTAGAGAATGTTCTAAAACATTTTATCCTTATTTAATACATGCTGACAGGTTGGGTAATATAAGCTGTATTTGAAGTTGAAAATATACTTTTCTTCTAGTCCGTCAATGCCATCTATTGGGCATAGTGTTTTAGACCCATTGGCATTATGAGGTAATTCATAAAAACACTACATTCATGGGGGAAGTGTGTAGGAGCCTGCAGTGAAATGTTAGGAGCTGCTGTTCCCTGGCTCCTATGGTTTATCATTCTCCTTACTATGTTAGTTAGTATGTCAATTTTGTAACCATGGGGGCCACATGTAATGCATTATATAGGGCCACGTTGTAGCCCAGCACCACACGTCGGACAACAATGATTTATTTCTTTTTAGGGTTCCAACGGCTATAATTATCTATAATTATACAATTTTATTAATTTGTGCTTTATGGTCAGTGTGTTCTTATATGGCTATTTTAATTATTAAACTTGATAATGAGCAAAATGTTCTTACAAAGCAAATAAAATAAATGCATCCTTTACATTTTTATCTTTTCATATGCTACTTGCTATTGCAGAGATCCATTTTCTTTTAATAACTCATCCTGTCTGTTAATTTCTTAGGAAGGTGAGCTTTTTGTTATCACTATTTAATGCATTGGAAGGTGTAGATTCCATATTTCCTATATATTGAGTCTCCCACACCTCCGGAAGATGATCAACAGAAACAAAAAATGGTTGATCCCATAGAAATAACGTTGAATATAAAAGTTAATATGTTCGTGATTGTATTATTATATTTTGCAAAATAAAAATATTTTCCCTTTTTTCAAGAGGTATTCAGTTTAGTGTATTTTAAATATATGAGCACAATGGTCCTCTAAGAAAATTATGTGCAACATGCTAGTCAAATGCTTTTTTGTTTTCCCTTTTTGACTAAAGCAAGAAACAGATTTGTAAAAAAAACAGTGTCATGGCTGAAGCATGCCAAGGCACCGTTTGTGCAATACCTTAGACTGATGCCCTCAGCCTTATAAGATAGACTTATTGTGCCAGGGGAAAGGGGCCAACTGAGATGGGTTAACATTGGGGATGTTGTGATTTATGTGGTGTTCCTTGTTATGCCTGTTTAAAGTTGCCTGGGTGCCACTGGGCCCATACTGTGGTACCCATGTTTATAGTTGGTGTGTATGAACATGATGGGAGTGATGGGATGTATGTCTGTGTTGTGCTTTGGGGAGGATAGCACTTACAAGGGAAATATTGTATATGCCCAATATTTCATAGTAATGGACTAGTCTCTTATTAACAAGATAAGGAAGATAATTGACCCCTGGGAGTCACATGACACCAGTATCTCTCTCTATCACAAGCCTCAGCCTGGTGTCTATATGCCTATTGCGTGTAATTACCCCCTACCAAGAATACAGAGGTGCCAAGGGAAAACAATGGGTGATTGTCTTAGACAGGCAGGGGTGATAACGTGAACTAGAAGGTGATTGGGTGTAACCATGTATGCACATTTGAATTGATTGGACTTGTTGCTAAGAATGTGGTATAAATATGTCTGATGGTTCCAGTAATAAAGATGTTCACATAATTAAAGTGTGAATTTAGTTATTGATGCTGGTTCCTGGAGTAAGTTCTTTTCAGAACTTAGAAAGATCCGTATGCTACACAAGACCACAGACATCTCTCAGTGTGACCTAAGGGCTGAAAGTTCTTCCTGCTGTAGAGAGGTAAAACAAACCGGGCACACCTGTGGGGAGAGGTTTGGGCAATAGGCTCTTCTCATAACCCATTCAACATACAGGTTGTGGCAAACAGTTATTCCAAATGTTGTACTTTTTGCTTGAAATTATTATGTTTCATGTTCCTATTTCCTAAGCCTCTCACTTCTTCTTTCGTTCTCTATGTAAAATCCCAGATTCTATCAGCCCACAGAATATAGGATAACTTCGGTTTAGTTGTTTCTCACTGTGATCTCTGTGTATTTTAGACATCCCCAGACTTCCTTCTTTTACATTATATTTGAGAAGTGACATCATATATTGATTTGATATGTTTTTTACTTATTTTTATGGAGTAGTTAACATAAAGAGATAACATGTAGTATGGTCTCACAAAAAACATCCAATGTGCTGAAATTGTTAAGATTTATGCTTCTTCTGAACAGCCAGTATTTTCATTGAATAAATCAGCTGTTGCAGATTATTTTTTTTATTACTAATGGATTCAGTTTATTTTTTTCTACAGCAGGCCAATTATTTTTGGCATTTTGTTTCTATCTAAAGATGGAAAAGGCTTGGAAGATGGAAAAAGAATGGAGGGATTCAAATCATTTCCTGTCTGGCCATTTTTAGTTTAATAATGCATGTGTTATAAGCTTAATTTCTGCTTCTTGATAGATGAGTGTCTCCACATCACTCCTTTTAGTAGTCCCTAAAATGAAATGTCTCATTAACATCAAGAATAAATGTTGTTCGTAAACGGTCTGCTACTGTTTTTATGCAAACTTCAGTAGTAATATAGCAGGGGAGGAGGCGTCGTGTATTCATTTCTGACTCTCTGTGACCCTATATAATGCCACACGCCAGGCACATCTATCGGTCACTGCCCCTTCAATAACCTTATCTATCCATTTCTGCCTCTGTCGTCCCCTTCTTCGTGTGCCTTCAATCCTTTCCAACATCAGAGTCTTCTCTAGGGAATCCTGTCTTCTCCTGATATGGCGAAAATATTTGAGCTTTAACCTCCTGATCATACCTTCCAGTGAAAAGTATGTCTTGATTTCTTGTAGTACTGATTTACTGGATATTCTTGCAGTTAATTTGGAAACTGGGTACCTAGAGAAGGTGGGTTTGAAAAATCTATCCCCACCACAACTCTGGAAACCAGAAGACTCTATTTTAAAAATATGTAGCAACTGAAGAAAAAATATTGATATACAAAACTAAAAAACTTTATTAAGGAAAAACAGAAAAATAAGTTTTAAAAGAAAAAAGGGATATGCTAAAAAAGTATGTCTAAAGCAGGCCGGCTCTAGTTTACAATGGGGGTAAGCTTTTAAGTACCATAAGGTAACAGAAATAGCCACCACCTGTCTAATTTATAGGACAGATGACAGCTTACAGTTGCTGTAATTGCTTTCAAAATAAAGGAGGGAAATAGAGAGAAAAGATCTCTCTGTATTCAGTGCCCAAAAGTAAATCTCATCACCCACTGTTACAATTATTTAGGAGGTGTGAAAAATTGGTAGGGACAATTCCTCCTTGATGTTGTGACCCACAGCACTAAGCTGCTGTCTACAAAAAATAAGAGGGTAGATAGTCTAATGATGTACTATCTGTACCAATGAAAGACTATAATAATTACTGTCTTACCCTCATGGTAGAAAAAAAGTGTGAGTAGCGTTTTTACTTGCTGTTACTCTTATACCTAATTATTGTTGAGAATGTACTTCTATAGGTGTGATACTCCACATTGGGAGCGCTTACCCCCGCCGCCTGGTGTATTGGTATTATTCCCGACGCGCGTTTCCCCGCTGTTAGGTTGGGTGATGAGATTTACTTTTGGGCACTGAATACAGAGAGATCTTTTCTCTCTATTTCCCTCCTTTATTTTGAAAGCAATTACAGCAACTGTGTAACTGTAAGCTGTCATCTGTCCTATAAATTAGACAGGTGGTGGCTATTTCTGTTACCTTATGGTACTTAAAAGCTTACCCCCATTGTAAACTAGAGCCGGCCTGCTTTAGACATACTTTTTTAGCATATCCCTTTTTTCTTTTAAAACTTATTTTTCTGTTTTTCCTTAATAAAGTTTTTTAGTTTTGTATATCAATATTTTTTCTTCAGTTGCTACATATTTTTAAAATAGAGTCTTCTGGTTTCCAGAGTTGTGGTGGGGATAGATTTTTCAAACCCACCTTCTCTAGGTACCCAGTTTCCAAATTAATATCTTTCTTACTCTATTACACTTAGAGAACAGTTTCATTTATTTAATTAGTTTACTATTTGGGGTCATCCCCCTTTCCTTACTGTACTACATTAGTTTCGCTAATGGAGGGCTTCTTGCACCTACACACAGACCCCAACCAATGGCTGGGCGAAGTGGGAAGTGTCTTTTCCTTAGAGGGGGAAGGGACATCAGCCTCACTAAGTGAGTCCAAGAATATACATCAATTTTTCTTTACGCTAACCAAAATCTATAAAAGACAAACTAGGTCCTGGTGGGAGATTAAGAGTCTTCAAAATTACATAGAACAACACCTAATTCCAAGGGGATTAAGGGTCAATTTAAGCCCCGCCTCTCACTTATGTAACGATATGTTTATAGAATCGTGGGATAAAATACTTAATACATGCTCAGCAGATCTCATGAAGCTCATTATCTGTGAAGAAGAACGAATTCTGGAAGCAACGAAAGTTGAATTAGCACTACATCTAGTGGATATAGAATCTTTTCGCATTGTAGATAAATTCAAGGATTATGAACTGAGACTTCAGAATGAGATTGACAAGTTCAAAAATGTCTTAAAACAACGTAAACATCGGAAGTATACGAGAGACTCAAAGGATTTAACTCTTAAACGAGTTTATCGTCATTCTCAGCGCCAGAAAACCCAACGGACAGAGCCGCAATCCTCTTCGGAATACGACACATCAGACGCTGAATTCCCAGATGATAGACGTAATCGATATGTAAATAGGGGCAACATAAAATACCGAGGCCGCAGGGTAGAGGGTTCAATTACACCATCTAGCCCGTCTTTTTTAGACCAACGCCAACAACACCCGGAACAGAGACAGTTACGAGACCGAAACCAGAGAGCGCAACCCAGATACAAATGAGCACCTTGAATAGTAACAATCAAGTAATAAATTTATCTGACCTGATATTAAATGAAGATGAAGTAATGTTACTCAACAAAGGACTCTCTTTCTCCCCCACTTATGACTTCAATCTCTTTGAGTGGGTAAAAGACATCCATCTCTTTGCCCGTAAACTGGTGTTAATGAAACATCACAACAAAACAACTGCAGCTGAGTTAGTTTCTTTGAAACTAAACGCCTCAGAAGAACTAGCACTTAGAGAGATGTTTACCAACTTCAACTTAGACCAAGAAGAATCCACTGAGGGTGAGGGACCTTACACAAATCTCAAACCCAAAAGTAAATTTACACCAAACTTTAGTATAGCACCTGAAGTTCAAGTTTTTGTTAAATTAGTTACAAAGGATTTAGAAACCTTGGCAACTAACAACACAAAGGAGTCTAATCTCTCTTTTATGGAACATAAATCATTGATGAAACTACAAAAAAACAAACACATAGTAGTTAAACCCTCAGACAAAGGAGGTAATACAGTGATCCTACGTACTAATGACTATCATCAAGAAAATTTACGGCTTTTAAGCGATAAAAGCACTTATCTTCGTCTGTCAAAAGATCCAACAGGAGACTACAAAAAGGAATTAGGAGCGATACTGTCAGAGGGCCTGTGGAACAACACCATCTCAAGACAGGAGTATAATTTCCTACTGAACAAACACCCTACCATTCCTACCTTCTACTCCTTGCCGAAGGTACATAAGAATAAGAAAACACCTCCAGGACGCCCCATAGTCTCCGGAAAAAACAGCTTGTCAGAACATGCTAGTACATACATCGATCAGATCTTGAGACCATTTGTGGCCACATTGGCATCATACGCACAGGATACCAAGAACGTCTTACAAAGGCTCTACAACCTCCGATTGGAAGATGAAACATTACTAGTTTGCCTTGATGTAGAAGGCCTTTACACCTCAATTCCACACGAAATAGGTGTACGAGCGGTAAGGAAATACTTGAAAACCCGCGGCGTTCAGGATCACAAACACAGTGAGTTCGTTATCAAGTTACTAGAATTTGTTCTGACTAAGAATTATTTTATTTATGACAACGTTTTTTACAAACAAATAAAAGGGACAGCAATGGGCACTCCTTGTGCACCCTCATATGCCAACCTCCACCTAGGAACATGGGAAGAGACCACAGTGTTTGGAGATGACCTGACCAACTATACCAATCATGTGGGCCTCTGGATCAGATACATCGATGATGTATTCTTAACTTGGAATGGGAATGAATCCAGCCTGGTGAATTTCATAGCTGTCCTCAACATCAACTCCATTGGTCTAAAATTAACTTATACTATCAACCCAAACCAAATAGAGTTTTTGGACTTACTGATTACCAAAACAGAGAATAATTGTATCGTAACATCGACTTATCGCAAGGATACCGCTACAAAT
Organism: Discoglossus pictus; assembly: GCA_027410445.1. NCBI lineage: Eukaryota > Metazoa > Chordata > Amphibia > Anura > Alytidae > Discoglossus > Discoglossus pictus. Next base: position 182,071,036 of record CM050167.1, read on the forward strand.
AGTCTACTTTTGGCATCCAGTCACCATCCTAGCCACCTCATCCGGAGTATCCCATACGGCCAGTATCTCCGTATACGCCGAAATTGTACCACCGAAATGGATTTTGAACAACAAGCGAAGGACCTTTATGATCGCTTTAAATCAAGAGGCTATTCACATAACATCTTGAAAAAGGCATATGCAAGAGCTAAAGAACGCTCACAGTCAGATCTACTGTATAACTCCACTACTTCAATGACACCGGAATCGCAACCTATAAGAATTATAGGTACATATAACAAATTCGGAGAGAATATCCGATCAATATTACAAAAACATTGGCATATATTATTGGCTGACAACGAGCTTCAAACTAGATTGACGAACACAGCCGCGATTACATATCGCCGAGCACCTAGCCTGAAGGACAAGCTAGTGCACAGTCACTATGAAGCACAAAAGAACACAGGGAGCGACTGGTTAACTGAACGAATAGCTGGTTCAAAACCTTGTGGTAACTGCAAGGCTTGTAGCCACATACGTACAGCAGCAGAATTCACAAGTTCCTCTAATCAGAAGCAATTCAGAGTACGAAACCACATCAATTGCAGAACAACAGCAGTGATTTATCTTATTCACTGTAGATGTGGCCTACAGTACGTAGGAAAAACAACACGCCAACTTCGAAGACGTGTACTTGAACATGTTAATTCCATAATCAATAAAACCGACGTGGCAGTTGCAAGGCATGTCAATTCTATACACGATGGAAACATTATGTTTCTTCAGTTTATGGGCATAGAAAAGGTAAAGACAACCCCAAGAAGAGGTAATATGGAAAACAAGTTACTTCAACGAGAAGCCTGGTGGATCTTTCATTTGAAAACTGTAACTCCACATGGTCTAAATGAGGGCTTTACCTTTTCCCCTTTTATTTAGTTATTCAGTTCATAATTATTTCCCTTAGACCAGTAATTACTCACACAGGTCTTCTCTACATTAGCTGTTTTTCCATTATGGTTCTCAAACTCCATATATTATTTATTACATCTTCGTTTTTAAACCCCTCTTTACAGTTAGCTATTCTTTTTCTTGATTTACAGTATAATACAGTCTACGTTTATCTTGCCTACATCTTCATTCCTCTTGAATAGATACCACATCTTTTCGCCCCTAGGGTCCCCACCACTCTTTGTTCTTGCGCTCTTTCAATTCTTAGACAGTTAGATACATACATCAGTATTATTTTAGTCATTAGGCCATATCCCTTTCCAAAATTTAGGCATTTTTTCTCACCAATCACATAATGATCTTTTGACCCTTCCAATGTGAGCCCTCTAAAACAAATATAGAAACTGATTAGCCACAAAAGATATCTAAGAGTATTTTAGTAATACCACAGTACCCAGTAGTGTCCCACTCTTTTGGTTGGGGCCTGTGACTGAGTTTTAGGTGCAAGTGGACAGCCCTCTTTTTCTACCCCATTGGCCTTTTTTCCAGTAGCATTAGACTTATTATTATAAACATATTTGTATTCAATCATAGAACATAAAATTATCAACATCTTTTAGCATTTTCAAAGCTATACCTTACTCATTACAAGAGTAAAACATTACAACACAAATGTTTAATTTTTTTACATACTGAGTAAGTGCCTGACTTATAGCGAACACATTAACACACTAACACGTGTGACAAGCAACTTACATCCCAAATCTCGCGATTAACGTGAGTTCGCGATCAGAGACAACTAATCTCGCGAGAAACGTGATTACGCGGCCCGCGATTGCGTCACGGCGCCAGCGTGAACGCGGTGACGTAATAGCGACCCGCGAAATCGCGGCACCCTTTAAAAAGACCGCGATTCCATAGAGAAACAGTCCCCTGATGAATCCGAAAACCTAACAGCGGGGAAACGCGCGTCGGGAATAATACCAATACACCAGGCGGCGGGGGTAAGCGCTCCCAATGTGGAGTATCACACCTATAGAAGTACATTCTCAACAATAATTAGGTATAAGAGTAACAGCAAGTAAAAACGCTACTCACACTTTTTTTCTACCATGAGGGTAAGACAGTAATTATTATAGTCTTTCATTGGTACAGATAGTACATCATTAGACTATCTACCCTCTTATTTTTTGTAGACAGCAGCTTAGTGCTGTGGGTCACAACATCAAGGAGGAATTGTCCCTACCAATTTTTCACACCTCCTAAATAAATTGTAACAGTGGGTGATGAGATTTACTTTTGGGCACTGAATACAGAGAGATCTTTTCTCTCTATTTCCCTCCTTTATTTTGAAAGCAATTACAGCAACTGTAAGCTGTCATCTGTCCTATAAATTAGACAGGTGGTGGCTATTTCTGTTACCTTATGGTACTTAAAAGCTTACCCCCATTGTAAACTAGAGCCGGCCTGCTTTAGACATACTTTTTTAGCATATCCCTTTTTTCTTTTAAAACTTATTTTTCTGTTTTTCCTTAATAAAGTTTTTTAGTTTTGTATATCAATATTTTTTCTTCAGTTGCTACATATTTTTAAAATAGAGTCTTCTGGTTTCCAGAGTTGTGGTGGGGATAGATTTTTCAAACCCACCTTCTCTAGGTACCCAGTTTCCAAATTAATATCTTTCTTACTCTATTACACTTAGAGAACAGTTTCATTTATTTAATTAGTTTTATATTCTTGCAGTTGAAGGGATTCCAAGCTGTTTTTTCCAACACCCCAATCAAAAGGCTTCAATTCTACTGCCTTCTTATTGAAATGTTGGTTCAATTTTCCTTTAAAGGGATGGTGTTGCGGTATTCCCAGGTGTACTATTGTTAATTTAAACAAATTTTAATATGGATTATGGTGTAGAAAACTTGCCGCCTCCCTCTCCTCCTGAACTGTTTCTTGATATGAAGTAGCTGTAAGTATATGCATATTCACAATTTTTTGGTTTATTATCAACCGTTTCAATATGGCGTTAGCTAAGCAAACAGATAAATAGCTCTCTGAGCATTTGACCAGGTCCAGCTCTCACATCCAAATGTTACCAGTGGGAATACCATACCATACGGGTTATGCAATCACTACGAACAAGATAACGTAGTCATACAAATTCACTTCACTTTAATAGAAATTTAACAAATAAGAAAAAGACAGTAAGATATACAGTAGATTCACGGTTATCCGGCACCCAACTAACAGGGACTCTTAAGCAACGGCACCGGCGTCAATTCCCCAAATTCAAAAAACTCCTGCTAAACCGGCATAACTGGCACTATCCGGCAGTTTGAGACAAAAAAAAAAAAATAAGCTAACTTTTTTCTAATTGTTTTTTTGGGTCACTAAATGGCCCGGTTTAGGTGCTAATGCCATTTTAAAAGCGTTTTGGGGGATTTAGGGGTTGTTTAGACCTTTACATTCTGGGACTCCCGATTTAACCGGATAACAGGGGTTTTACTGTACTTGGATAATGTTGATATTATAGCTACAAGTGTTGAATCATAAGATATCACACTGTGTATGGTATCTCTATTCATGTATTGCCTTAAATATCTGTGATGTTTATATAACTGATTATCTGTCTAATAAAAATGTATTCAAAAAACAATATTAAAAACACAAGGATTGTATATCCCAAGAGGAATAATAGTTGTTAGTGCGGTGCACAGATCCCCTTGTAACCTTGCTAATTAAAAAACATAATATACATTTTTTCAACCTATGGGTTGATTTTCTTATTCCTGGACTTGTGCTTCTACTCTTAACTCTACTACTGGTATTTAGAAATAATTGTATTATTACCCTCCAAGCTTTTGATAGTTATCTAACTAAATATCCTAATTTTGGTCTGTTCTTGATATTCTACAATTCTGCAATATCTGAAACTTGGGAGAACATGTTTTTTTCGATTTACAAACAGTGCAGCTAAAGAGTGGAGTGGACAAAATAAGGACTAAGGTCCCTGCTGGGGAATCCCAGCCAGGCATGACGTGTTTGGAATCTCTCTTTATATGCAGATTCCTCCAGAGGCGGAAGAGATGATCTGGTACCCCCATCTCTTTAAGGACTTGCCACCTTTCGTTGTGACCCACACAGTCAAAGGTTTTAGCATAACCTATGAAGCAAAAGTAAATGTTTGTCTTGATAAATGCATATAATCCGTAATATCCAAGTCCAATCCTGCTAGGATACATTTCCCAGCAAAGATCAGCATGAATTCGATAGGGTACAGCTTTTACCGGAGGTGCTCCCTGATCACTTGCATTATGAGTACTCATAACACACCCAGTGCAATTTTATTGAGAGCTTGTCCAAGAGACTTGCAGTAAGAGATCCTTACTAGGTGTTATAAGACACAACTGCATGAGAGAGAGAGAGAGCGAGATAGATAGAATTAACTTGTATGCTGTTGATCCTTTAAAGCAGGTGCTCTGGATATGTTTCAGAATCCAGGGCCAGATCTTAAGGAAACAAAATAATTATGCCACATAGTGTGTGTGTTTGCATATATAAATCAATAAATAAAACTATAGATTACATTGTGTTTTTTTGCATAGTAATGTCACTTATTACTATGGTTTCCCAGAAAAAAGATAAAAAAAAGATTAGTTTCTTCAAGTAGATATCTTCTGTGAGCTTCTTAAATTATTGACCATGGAAAAAAAACAAACCAAGTTACTTATGGATAATTAAAGAAATAGTAATTTGGACACCATCGATAACTAATTACATTTTCAATGCTTTCTAGGTGGTAATGAGTAAAAAGGTCTCAAGACTTTTGCTTATATTTTTATAGAACATTTGGAAAATCTTATCCCCACATTATGCATAAATGCTGATCCTCCTTCCTCATGTTCTATGGGATGTTGATCAGGCCAGTGTTTTGCTGGCTTCTTGCGACCACCCATATAACAATGCAAGTATAACCCAGCTGCCATGGAAAGGGTTAGGTGCTTGCAATTACTTATTCCCAACAGACATTTTGTTTCTATGTATCCTGGTAACCAGGTGATTATAAATTATTTGCCACTTAACTAGGCATGCATCTTATTTTTAGTGTATAGTCTAAGGCCAACCTAACAGCCTGACATTTGAACAATTGTTTGAAATGCAGTGCTATTAAATATATAGCTTTCCATCAAATACGTAATATGGAGATAGTTGTCCTGACCAGGTCATACATTTTGCCCCCCCCCCCCCCCCCCCATCTTTATCCTTGAATCATTTTGAAAGCCTCTGAAATGACCTGTCATCCTGTCTGCCCTTGGATACCACTGAGATTGTTGAATATTTGCTGATCTTTGATATTCATTATAAAATAATTCTAAACTTCCACCACAGAGCTGACAGTGTCACATTTCCTTCTTTTTTTTTTATATATTATTTGAGTTGTAAGGAGCCTGATCACTACCGTTATAAAAGCAGGCTTCCCCTTTCCAAGAATCATTGTGACAAACTGACTATTTTCTCTCAAACTTAACAATATATTTTTGAATTCCCCTTTGCTGAAAATCTTTGTCACATGCTGCTGACATGATCTCATATGGCTGCAACACTGAGGCCAGACTTTAACTTGCAGCACTTGCCTGCGAGCCTCTCATAGTGGGCCAGACATTAAGGCACTAGAACTTGCAGCACTTGGGCAATGGGAGCTCATTGCCTGTGAGCCTCGCAAAGTAAGGGGACCAGTGAAAGCAGTGAAACACGTGGGACTTAGCCTACAAACACTTTGGAAACGTGGGATCGCCTTAGGCTGCAAGCAGTTGCCAAATGCGGGACTTAGAAAAAAAAATTACGAGACATGGGATTTAGGAAAAAAGAAATACAAGATAGGAAAAATAAAAATACAACAAAAACATCACACACTGCACGGGGGAACAGCCAGGACGTCTGGGAGTGAGGTGGAACGCAAATTTAATTCAATTTTGCTGAGTTTCTCCACTCGAAAATCGGCTAAGAGAGAAAAAAAAATGGCAGCCAAACAAAATGAAAACGAGGCTACATGACCCTGGACCGCGCAAAACCCTGCCAACCGTGTACCACTTTCACCCAGGTACAAAATACACTATTACAAAGGACGGCAAATGCTCGCGAACAAAGTAGCACATAGACAAACAACCCTATTTTACAATCCTAACTTGCCACTAACAACATTACGCATCTAAAGTACACCAATAAACCAGAGGTTTGCCCTCGCGCACGCAGCCTATTTCTAATGCGCAGTTGGGACATTCATAACACTATCTCCTCAGGCAACAGTTCCACTGGACATTATATGCTGCAGGACAATAAAAAGACATTGTTACCTCTTCTGGATATTGATTGTTACATATATTAATTAGAAAAATGTATATTCATTTATTATTCAATTCATTAATTAGTTTTAAAAAAAATAGAGAGAGGAGCCAAAGGCCACGCGAGGAGAGGATCGCAATGAGCTCCGACGGTCCTTAGAGTATAAAAAGCTTAACATTGTGTGCCAAACAGCATTGCCATGGCTTCACATTTTATTGACTGGCTTCACATTTTATTGACAGTCATTTTTTGACGGGCAAGTCGCTAGTAATGATATAATGCTGGACTATTGTACAATGGGCAGAATTGTACGTTTTTCTTATGATACACAAAGCTTCTCTGATCCATGAACTCCCACTACAATCTCTTCAACCCCGTCATTGCTTTCCAACTGGGCCAAGAGTAACTGCATTGTATATACTTCTAACAGTGATTAGTTTTGTAGTCAAACTGAGTAAGAGCTACCATTTCCTTATCTTTGTCTTATGACTGCAGATCCTTATGTCAGATTATCATGTTTCACTAGTAGACCAATGTGAAAGAAATTCTCACAAAGTCCTCTGCCTGTGCAGTGTGGACAATTGCAGTAATTTGAAAAAAAGTTAATTATATCAGAAAAGCAAAATATGTTTCCACATTACATTGTGCCAAGCTACACTTTTTGAGACCTGAATTTTTCAGCTGTGAAATGTTTTCTCAGAGCTTCTTGGCATGCCATGGGTAATCATGAGAAAATTGTTCCTGGGATATAACCTACCATTGGCTAAGAAGTCAACATGGGATCCTCTCTGTATAGGAGGATTAGCAGGGGAGGAGGCATCATGTATTCATAATAAACATTTTAATATTTTTTTTATTTTTTTTTATTATTTTTGTATTTTGTAAGTGCAAGTAATTGAGATTAAAATCATGCTTTACTGTGCCCATTTTAATGACTTGTTTTAGCTTCTTCTAATAATGCCTGAAAGAAAGGGTTAGTTGTTGAGTGCATGCCATGCTTTGTGTACATGATTGTCAAATGATCTGCTCATTATAGATTAACAAAGCAGAGGAGGGAGTCCGATTTCAAAGAGATAGCAGGTCAGAAGACCATGTGTTAGAGGAATACAGACCCAGGGGACACGCAAGAAAGCAGTTCATGGAATAGTCAGTGTATAGCGCTCAGCAAGGTGGGATAGGCTAACACAGTAAGGGGAATTCAAACTGACATAGATCAAAAACTTTGCTGAGTAGAACAAAATGCCAAGGATCATATAGCGGCTACAAACTTCTACCAAGACATTTTAAGTTACTTTGCTCCTCATCTCTGCTGTTAGAGAAATTGTTGTATTTTCCTCAAAACATCTGGAAATAATTTAAAGTGAGTATAATTCTGGAAATAAATATATTGCATCAGCAAATAATTATTATTCAGAATTTCCTTTACCCAGAACGTCTCTTGAATGAATTGCTTAGGAAACCTAACTCTGGGCTGGTGATTAAAATTATTGAGAATCACTTGGTCGAAAATGGCAAACACTTTGTAATAATGTCATTGTATTGGTTTACTTTAAAGGACCACAATAGTCGCTAGTGTGTTGTGCACCCTAGTTTAGGGTAGAAAAGTGGAAGGAACAGTGGACCCTCTGTACTTGACTACCCCAAGGCTTGTAGATTTCGGTATTCAACGCATCCCGATGAGCAAAAAATGCTATGGCCCACAATGTTTCCTTGGTACTCAACGCGCTTGCTAAAACCAACTTACATTACTCCTTATGGGAGTTTTGTACTCATGGTTTTCACCACTCAACGCCTTTGGGAACCTAGGATTTCACAGTATATTGAATAATTATTTGAACTGTGTGCTAGTTATTTAAAATGTTGAAAATATTTATATACACACATATATATATATATATATATATATATATATATATATATATATATATATATATTTATTAAATATACAGTGGATATAAAAAGTCTACACACCCCTGTTAAAATGTCAGGTTTCTGTGGTGTAAAAAAATTAGACAAAGATAAAACATTTCAGAACTTTTTCCACCTTTAATGTGACCTATAAACTGTATAACTCAATTGAAAAACAAACTGAAATCTTTTAGGTAGACGGAAGAAAAAATATAAAAATGAAATATGGTTGCATAAGTATGCACACCCTTAAACAAATACTTTGTTGAAGCACCTTTTGATTTTATTACAGCACTCAGTCTTTTTGGGTATGAGTCTATCAGCATGGCACATTTTGACTTGGCAAGATTTGCCCACTCTTCTTTGCAAAAACACTCCAAATCAGCATGGCACATTTTGACTTGGCAAGATTTGCCCACTCTTCTTTGCAAAAACACTCCAAATCTATCAGATTGCGAGGGCATCTCCTGTGCACAGCCCTCTTCAGATCACCCCACAGATTTTCAATCGGATTCAGGTCTAGGCTCTGGCTGGGCCATTCCAAAACTTTAATCTTCTTCTGGTGAAGCCATTCCTTTGTTGATTTGGATGTATGCTTTGGGTCGTTGCCTAGCTGAAAGACAAAGTTCCTCTTCATGTTCAGCTTTCTAGCAGAAGCCTGAAGGTTGTGTGCCAATATTGACTGGTATCTGGAACTGTTCATAATTCCCTCTATCTTAACTAAGGCCCCAGTTCCAGCTGAAGAAAAACACCACAGAAACCTGACATTTTAACAGGGGTGTGTAGACTTTTTATATCCACTGTATATGACGACAATAAAATTGTAAGGCAGGTAATGCTGTTTGCCACACAATGTAAGGCTTTTAGTCCTTGGAGTACCTTCGGCGCTCATTGCGAGCCTCTCCCCTCATGTACTTTTGCTCCTTTGAGCACCCTGGGCGTTTTATTGTGAGCTCCGGGCTGAGCGCCTTTGGCAAAACGGGTCTCTCCTCTGCTCCTTTTTTTTTAATTATATAAATAAATATATATAAAAATATATTTTTGTATAACAATTAATTAAATAGTAAATTAATATACTTTACGTATTTGTAATGAATATATCCAGGAATCAATACGTATTTGTAATTAATATATTCAGGAATCAATATGCTGAAGAGCTAACAATCGCTGCAGCATACAATGTACATTTGGACTGTTGGTGATCTGAGGAGAAAGTGTCAGCAATGTGGCAAGTGTGCAGCATAAATAGGCTGCGTGCGCGAGGGCAAACCATTTCTTTATTTGTGTAATGCAACTAATAACATTGCCATTCTAAAATACTGCAGGTTAGTTTTTTTTAAATGGCGGCGAGCGTGGAAATGCGGATTCCTGATGGAGAGACTCTGACTGATACAGAAGCCAGTTTTTAAGGTGCAGTGATTTCAAAGAACCCAATAGTCATTGTGGGCAGTTAACCTGTAGTCTATAGCAGGTGGCTCTGAGCCCCTACCCTTGGATTTTGCACAACAGGCCTGTATGGGGCTCTCCAGGAATGAACTTGCCCAGCCCTGACATAGTGAGGGAGTTACAATGACTCAGTCACTGCCTTATTCAACCACTGAAAGCTTCTGCACCTGATTCTAATTAAGTATTCACTGTTCTGCGCGGTACAGAGCTCATTATTCATTCAGGCGGAAGCAACACAGTGAATTAGCCTGACTTCAATTGATCAGAACTCCATCAGTTTTCAAAATTAAAACATTTTTCACTATGCTTTTTCACCCTGATGGTAAAGAGCACATATTTTGTGGTCCTTTAATATTAAAGAAGTATTTTGAATTGTTGATGATGATTTTATATTTGCTGAATTCTCATGGTTCCAGTATATTTGGGCATCGGAATAAAAGCCTGAAACTGTGGACAATCTTCCTCTTTCCTCAAGATTTCCAGGGTACCACTTTTGTACCCTTTGGTATCAGACAATGGCACTCAACAACTCACTGCCACTTCTTTGTTTTACAGAACCAGTCACCACAACAAAATGCCTTAAATGAAAGGCTACGTAAAAATAAGCAGTCACTGATTGTTTGTTTATTAAATTGTGCTGCTTGAAATCTTTACCTGCTTCTTATAGCTCTTTAAATCACGTGAGAAGTGATTTCATAATCCATACTTGCTCAGCTTGGCTTTTCCTATAAAATAGTGCAGTTTCGCAGTATTATTGTGCAGTGCGTTGGTACCTTAATAATCAGGGCTGCCCTCTGACTTTGAGACAAGCCTTTTGAAACTATAAATTGCTTTCAAACAAGAAAGCTGGGTGGTGGCTAAGAGTTCCCACTAAATATTTGTTGCGCATTTTCAGGGAGAAGATTCCTGAAAAGTAGACTTTAGTAACAAAATATGTTAAAAATATCATAGCTGTTTATTACTATACAGTTATATAAGTGATAACTCTTCTTTAAATATATATATTTTTGATTTTAAATTGTACAGTTAAATTAGACAAATGTATTTGCATTTTTTTTATATATCATACATAATAGCATAGCGTTTTTTTTTAAATCTATTATTGTTTAATCGTTCCATTGCGTCATACTCTTGGTAACCCCATAGACTGTTGCATGCCAGGAGCATCTGTCAGCCACTGCCCTCATAGCTCCACCAAGCTCATGTTCATTGCTTCAGTGATTTCATCTATCCATCTCCGACCTCTCCTTCTTTCCAGGCATCAGAGTCTTCTCTAGGGAATACTGTCTTCTCATGATATGGCCATAATGTTTTGCGCTTCAGCCTCATGATCATACTTTCTAGTGACCAGTTTGTCTTGATTTCCTGAAGTACTGATTTATTTGATCTTCTTGCAGTCCAATAGATTCTAAGCAGTTTTCTCCAACGCCACAATTTAAAGGCATCAATTACACAGTGCTCAACCATCTTTAGCTTCCATCTGTATGGAAATGCCAAAGTTCTAACTGTGGAACTTTGTTGATAGTGTAATTCCTTTACTTTTTACTAGCTTGTCCAAGTTTGCCACAGCTTCCTCCTCCTTCTCTATTATCATAGTAACAGTATTTTTTAACGGTTACACCCTGGCAGCATCATATCCTAGTGGTGAAAAATTATTGAGAAAGCTAAAAACATTGTAGTGATAAACTACTAATTATGCAGATTTTGGGTTCCTCCACTCTTTTTAAAATATAATTATATGTTGAAAATTAACTGTTGTGAAGCCTCTATTGTGGTCCATTGCCCTAGTGATCGTGTGCTTCCTTTAAATGTATAGATCCGGAGTATTACAGCACTATCGCTAGCTTGCTACTCATTCCCTCCCATAGTTATAGCAGAATACTACACCCCCATCTAGAAGTACACTTATCCTACCTCGGTGTAGTAAAAGATTCAAGTCTGAAATTATAAAATGTATTATTATTATAATTTATTTGTAACATGCCGATATATATTCTGTAGCGATACACACGGGCTAAGTTCAAGGCAAAAACTATTTTAACACATTGTAAGGAATGGAGAGCCCTATTTTTGAGCTTTGAATCCAGTGTGTGTAGTACATTCCCTAAAGCACCTTACAAGATTAAAAACTCTCAAACTTAATGTAGATAAATAGATTGCAATCTGATTTAGTTATTGTTATATAGTAAAATAATGTGTAATTTTATTTTTTGAAGTGCATACATGTTTTAGTAATTACTGATACATTTTAGTAATCAGGATTAGATGTTAAAGAAATAGCCAGACACCTTTTGTTTAGATGCTATTTAATAGACATGTATTAAACAAACCTCAATATTTATTCAAGATTGCCAGGTTTGCAGTAACAAAGAGTTACACATCTATATAACAGTGTGTACAAGGTTGCTTACAATGATACCATCATCAAAAAGCTTGGAAAGGGGAAATATTAAGGTTAAAGTTTTACAGACGCAGTACAGGAAGATATTGCAATTTATCAGAGAACTATCAGCTCATGGTGTAAGAAGTTTAGACTTAAAGGAAAGTTGGCACTGAATATTTATATAACGTTTATTTTAAGGAGAATGTGAGAAATGTATTTCAAGAAGCCCTCAGGAAGTGGGGAGATCAACACAAGGCAGCACGCACAAGTCCATTTTAGACATAACCCCTCTCGGTGCACTTACTTGGTAGTGGGAGAAGCGGAGTCCTAATGATTGGAGGCATCTGCTTTTTATATGTATTGCAAAGTGCAGGCTTGAATTTTATTGACTGTGGTCAAACTTTTTTACCTAATACTTGGGTGCTAGGAAATTGTGAGGTGCAGATGCTGTGGCGTTTTTTTAAACTTATTTAACAGTTTTGCCCTTGTAACTTTGAGCAAGTTGCCTACAGCCTTTCTCCCTATAATAGCGACATTACAGAACTAAAAAGTGTGCGCTCTACGGGTCAAGTCAAATCTCATATAGCCTGAAAATTGGAGTATGATGATGTTTATAAATAGTATTATTGGCTAACAAAGTAAAAATTATTTATAATACGCTAAATAACCTAAATGTACTGTTATTTGGTTCCAAAGGTATATGTGCAGATAAAAAAATGTTGATTTACACTTAAATGCAATCTGACACATGTTTGTTCAGGGCATATATAATAACTGAAAAAACATATTGTATTTATAGTACTATTCAATTGTATGTGGCTCAGATTTTGCAGATTCTGATGACATTGGATACTTTCTATTTGATATATTGAAGAACTTGTCTAGTATTCTGTATTTTTTATTTATCGGTGTCAGAATGAAACCATGTAAATTGGGGACTGTAAATAGTTATGCGTATTAGTAATTAAACACAGTGCAACAGAAGTACAATTATTTTCTCAAGGCTATAGTGGAAAGCTTTGTAAGCTGTGCATTAATTTGTGTATGATTATAATAATAGGGAAGGGGCACATAGCTAACGTACAACTAGCTATGGCAGGATGTTGAACAAATACTGTTTTTGGCTCACACAAGTGTGCAGGGGTGTCCTTTTTATTCTGTGTTTCCCCTTTTTCCATTGCATAGCCTTGGTACAGACTGAGAAGCCGTGCAGTCAAAAGCTCTATGGAAAGGTTTCTCTCCCATGAGAGGGGATGTGGGGTGTGTAATGCTTAGAGGGGGAAGGGAGGGTGGAACAGTTGCAATACAGGAAGCCATGTGGCAGTGGATTTTCATGGGCCCCAGCTGATGTGAATGAAAGCATTGACAGAAGCAAATTAGTCAGGCTTGCCGAGTCCTGTCACGAAAACGGCTGAGAGGAAAAACAAAATTGGTGCTCTTTATTTAAGTTGCAGTCTATATTCCAAATTAAAGCTTCTTCTTTTCTCTTACAAGAAATGATCTTTGTTTCCTCTTTTGTTTGTGTGATTCAGTCTCTGTTCCATATAGGGAAACTTTTGGCTCAGGGCTGGCTGTTGTACTCCCATGCCTTTTTTTTTCTTCTCTCAAGTTGGTTATATTTTTTGTTAAGGCTCATAGATGTGCAAAAGAGTTGGTGAGAGGCGTTGGAAAGCACAGACTCTTGGAAGCAGAGATGGATTATTATTTTTTTCTAAATACATTGAAATAATTGGATTCAAAGACTTGGTTTAGGTTGTGGGAATATGAGTCAAGCTCTGAAATACACCAGGGAAGAGTGGAAAAGACATATGACGTCCAAAAAGGAGTGGCATTCTTCCCTTTTTGAATTGTGATTGGAATAAAACATTTAAAAAAAAAAATCAGCCTGAGTATGATTGTGGACCTTGCTGCAGTCTCAAATTGCTTTCCTTAAAACGGATTTTCGTTATATGAAGAGAGAGAGAGTTTGTGTTTACTTTCTTCTGCACTTCTTCTGGGAATGAGAAATATTGAAGTCCTGTCTAGACAATAACTTGTTTGTTTTTTACTTGTGGAGTTGCCCAGGACTTTTAATATCACAAACTTTACATTATTCTACAAAGTTTCTTTAGTGAGATTTGCAGCATTTTCTGTGCCAACGATTTGCTGAAAATAATATTCTGACTGAAGTTTCGAAGCAAACCTCTGATCACATCCCAGTGGTGGAAAGTTGTTTGTCCTGTCAAGGAAACAAGACGTTGTGTTGTGATTTGTGGGGGAGCAAAGAGGGAGACCACAGTCTTTGCTCACATGCACGTTGCCTCTGCTCTGAGGCTATGCTACCAGGACTTTTCTGGCTCCTTTTCTGTTCCCTCTCACTTTAATCCTGGGGAAAGATGTACGAAAGACACAGACGACGATACAGCCTGTGTGACATTACCAAAGTAGACAGAGCTGTTGATGTGGTGCTATTAAAGGTACTTTTTTGTTTATTACTTTTTCTGTAATAATGAATGATCTGTTTTTGTTTTTTTTATATTATTTTAGTAGTCGTGAATTTTCCATTGTTCTGGTGGTTTTGTAAGTTTCTTTGGAAAGAATTTGACTTCTTTTTTTTTTTTTTATCTACCTGGAATTATTTTGATGATATGCGTTCTTATGACGTACAAACTACTTGTAATAATTAAGAAATCTTTGCATTAGTTCGGAGAGTCGAGCTGTGTAGGTGCAAAGTGCCAAACAGTTTTTTCCTAGGGATATATATTCTGCATGCTTTGTTTACTTGCCAGTAAACGAAATCACAACCTGAGATTAATAATATCACAATGAAGTCTCAATTTTCATTTCTAACTGGATGTTTAAACTAACGAGCAGACATTAATCTAAATTTAGCTTCCACCACCCAAAAAAATAGGTGGCTGTCTGGGAATGTTCCACTCTAACGGCTTTTTGAAGCCTGGGAAATTTTACTGATATAATAAAGGAGGAGGCAAGTTGGTGAAGATATACAAGACTTTCATTTTGATGGTTTAACCTTATTGTATCACCTAGATTGCAAGCTCTTTGAGAGTATTTATCTGTATGTTCTAATTGTTGGTTTATTGCAATTACAATTGTATGTTCATGATTCATTTCTTTTCACTTTGCTACTAGACAAATCTCAAAATAAATACTACTGATCATAAAAACTCTTTAGCAGCACATAATTTACAAGTTTCCTATTTTGTGTCGCCCTGCTTAGGACATTAATATGTTGGCTTTAAAAACTGGATTTAATTTATATACAAAGAAACCATCCGGTCTGAAGTGTGCAGCAGTATAGCTGAGATAGGCTTAATAGTTAGTGTAAGGCTTCAATGGGAAGCCATTTATGTTTGTGTTGTAATGATGGAGCTAGAGGTTAAAGTTCATTAGGGTTTGTTGCCAAATATAGTGCACTCCTCTTGGGAGTTCTGTTACACTTTCTCCTAACATAGAACACATTTCTCTGTTTTCCTTTGTCAGAGAAATATAAAGTTACTGTCACGTGTAAGTGGCCAGGCTAGTTTTTTCCCCAGCATAAATATATGGGGGGAGGGGGATAGGGAAAATGACTTGGGAAATCATTCTGATTTCTGGTTAGATGTTGTCTTGTAAGGCTTTAATTTTGAAGATGCATTAAAACATTTTGAGATTGGCTAGTACAGTGTATTATTTACTTATGAAGCTTCTTTTACAGTGAATGACTGTCTTGGTGAGCTTCTTAACAAAGCCATCTGCATACATGATGTATATAGCAGTGGTACATAATATGTTTTAGGTAATAACTGTTTGATTATACAAGCAAGCTCGTACCAAAAGAAAACAGGATCATTTTATGCTATTTTTTTAAAACTTTTTTTCTGTCTTTGCAGTAGCAAGAAAGCTTGACATCATGTTTTTTTTTTAATTTATTTTTTTATATATAGTATTTTCATTGTCTAATTCATGGTCTACATGCATCAATTTATACAGATATTGGGCTGGTCTTGAAGGAAAACACAATGCATATTAAATATTGGTCTTGGTGGACTAAAAGTCTTTTTTCAACCTTAATTACTGTGCAACTATATAAATAACATCACTGCAGAAATGTAATTTAATTGAAACAGGACATTGTTTTCTTATTCTTGCAAGTTTTGTTAATTGCTTGCTATGACTGGCTTCTCCCAAACAGTACTTTTTGAAGTTTGCCTGGCACTTAAGGATTGGAACACATGGGCCCCAACATTAAATCTCTAAATGTCATCTTCAGTGCTGTGGAGTACAAATCAGATCTGCATTCTGATTTGTCTCTGATTACGAAGTATAGAGGCTTCAAGATTGTTATGAGTAGCTGCAGATTATTATGGATTATATATTTTGGGCTGTACCTTGTGAAATTAAAACCTTTGGAAAATGACAAATATTAACTCTGTGTATTCCCAACCCAGCTCTAATTATGTATAGGTTATATTTTCCCATTTAAGGACCTCTCCATGGAAGTTGGTTTGTATAGGCGGTATGCTGAAGCGAAGAATGAGAAATATTATTAAACAAAAATTTAAACTTATTTTTAAAACATTTAATTTCTGTTTCCTGTGTTTCCATTTGCAGCTCCGATCAAGCAGTACATTCCTCATGTGCTGCTTATTCCATTTAGGAGGATCCTATGTAAATTAATAGGGGTGTGTACATGACTGCGCAGAGCAGAGTCTGGGTTCACTCTCAGAGCCTGGAGGAACAGTGTGCACTAACATCCTCCTCCATAATTTACATATTATCCTCCTGTGGTGACTTGGCAGCAAAGGAGGAACGTAGTGCTTGATCAGAGCTGCAAATAAAGTCTCATGTGTTCAGAATAAAACATGTTAACAATTTTTTTTTAAATATATATTCTATTCATTGTCATACTGTCAACAAGTATGATTTAAGAAAAAAAACAAACGCACAAAATAACTTTCCTACAGTGGCAATCATTTCAAGGGAAAATATCACCTTGGGTGGGCTGCTGATTCAGTGTGCAGTTTAATCAAATCTTCCAAGCTACACCACAAATTGTATAGTTATTTTAAAGAGAAAAAAAACATAATTTTGAGCAATGTTACTAACCTTTATTATACTTTATGCCTATAGCATTAATAAAAGGAACAGTGAATGGAATTCCCCTATTTCTATATGGTAATTATCATTCTACATTGTTCCAGGAAATTACAGTGGCATGCCATCTTTTTTTTTCATTTTGACAAATTGATTACACTGGTGTCCATCCAATGAGGGACTCTACAGAGATATTGAAGACATTGCTGCCGGTGATAGCACAGATGTGATAGTGCTGCTGGATACTATTTAAGATCACTAGATTTTTGCGTCTTTGTTTTTTTATAAAACAGGACAGTTTGGAGTTCTGTGCACTTTTAATAGCGGTGTGTCCAAAGTCATATAGTAAATAAGTCTTTTAGGAATATATGTTTTAGGGATGTACATTGATAAATGTAACCTATTGAATGTTAAAAATAGTTCTGTGGCCTTAAAAGTATCTTCCCTAGTTCAGCTGCTAGTATGTCATCATGGAAGGTGATTTTGTGTCACATCAGGCTCCATGGTGCATGCTTTTACTTGGCCTTATGTTGTAGGTTACACTTGAGTTATGGATTTAGGACAGGGGCAGATGTCAAGTAGAGGTCTCTTTAAACCAAGTTAAGTATAATCATTTTTTTTCTTACAGTTTTGGGATATTGTTTATCTCTTTGTGTAGAATAATTTCTTCCACAGCCATATTGGGGAATAGTGTCTGGGGAAAAAGTCTCCAAATGGTTACTACCACATGTATGTGCTCTCAATATACCTGTTACCAGTGCCTGCTATTTCTAGGATTTACTTTCTTACTGTTAAAAGAAGTATTTTTAGAGCTAGCCCATGAAAGTATTTTTTAGTTTATAGCTTTATGGTAGACCGCAAGTAAAAAACACAAATGATTTAAAAACCAAATAGATTTACAGTTTTAACTTAAATATTGTCTAAATCATGGAATAACATCCTACTTTTCCCACCCAAAATACAATTAAAGGGCCACTGTGGTTATATGTTTTTTTCTATGTGGTTCTTTGGTTTAAATGTGCAGAAATGTTACTGCAACTTTTATATGCAGTTATTCAATGCTGCATGGTTTCATTTTGTTTTTCTTGCTTCTCTTGCATCCTGAGGTGAGCGTGTCCTTATTGACAAGTTTCCCACTAGTACTGCTGGTAGCACTGGCAGTAGTTACTGCCACTTTCTCACTGTGCACGTACAAGCTTCCTGTGTATTTAAAGTCTCCTCCCACCACTGACATTTATGCTAATGAAAGGAAAATGGTTTCCCCTGCCACGGAAACATAATACATTAGAGTTTGCTTTATTTTTTGTTCTTCAAAAGAGTAATGTTTTTTGAAGATGAGGCCACAGTGTTTTTTTAATGCTGGGTCAGGTAGCCATAACACATAAGTACCCTAGATTATGATTGTGTGTTTGTGTCGCTCAGTCGTATCCAACTCTCTATGATTTTATGGACCACAACATACCATGCTGATCCACTTGGTATTCATGGCAGAGATACAGGAGTGGGTTGCCAGTTCCTTCTCCAAGATTATGATTAAGTTCTGGTGGTGTTTTTATTACTCATTTTCAAGAACATTGTATGATATACTTTACATGCTTGCACTTTCTTTAGAAAGTAAGGGGGGAACCGTGCCTTCCTTTAATCTTTCTGCAGAGTATTTAAACTAAGATTACAGCATTTGTGATTTTTTTTTTCTCCATTTCCCCCCCAGATCAATAGAGAGAGCTGCTGTGCCATAGACCCCTGCTCTCATCCAGACTTGCTGGGAAGGAAGCACACCAAAACGTCTACAGGTTGGATATTCTTATTTCTTTAAAGAACATTATTGTCACATTTTCTGTTATGTGTCTAAAAGAACATTACAGGTGTTTTTTCATGAATGAATGTGAGCTACTGCTTAGAAAATTAAACATTAAAATTTGCTTCTGAGGGATTGTGTGTGTGCCCACCTTTGGTGCTGGCTGACCTGTTAAATGAAACCATGGCAGAAAGTCTTGAGTAACTGAGCTTGTGTTATATTATTACCATTCTTTCAATCATCCACTTTAGGAAACTTTACAAATTGATCGAACAAACATTTGACCATTTTTTCACAGAAATCTGTTTATATAACGGGACCACACTAGTGGTCTTATAAAAGGCTTATCTAAAGAATAGTTAGGTCTTTGAGAGAAAAAATGCCTTTTATTTAAACAATAAATTACTTTTTTTAAATCGTTCTCTACGCTTTATAAGTTCCAGATTTCTCCACTCTCTGAATGATGTATTGCAGTGGGAGCCGCCCTGAGGGAAGTACTGTATTTAATCTCCTATGAAACTCATATTAGTAGTGGGCAGTAGTGTGACATGAACGGTTAGCAAATTACACAAATACAAATTCTAGTCACCTCCCACTATCATACTGCAAGTATGGTGCCTGTTCAGAGAGCATTCCCCTCTAGATGGCTCCCACTGCAGAGACAATGCATTATTTAAGAGGGTGGAGATTTTAGGAGCTCATACTGTTTGGGGGCATGATTACAAAATAGTAATTCATTGTTTAATTGCACAGTAAAAGTTTTATCTTTTTTTTTTTTTCTTTTCAAGGTATATTGCCAACTGTCTAGTGTACTGTAAATATGTGACCTCATCTTAATCCTCTGAATGGTGAAAATCTATCTTCCATAAATCTCTATATCTTTTTTGCATTTTTTTTTGCGACTGTCTGTTCTGGTAAATCCATTGTGTTACTTTTTTTCACATAAGGGCCTTTTCCTGTCCTTCCCTGCGTCTGCTTCCAGTTACTGTATGGTTCATTATTGTGATGACGATTCTGGAGCTTCCTCGTGAAATTTCCATGGGAGTGTCTGCTAACAGATTTTTTTCAGCCAGTTTTTCTGTCTGTTACTTGGCCGCTTTCTGTTCTCTCTCTTTATTTGTTAATATGTCTAGCTGTATTATTTGGCTGCTCATCTCATAGACCTTACAAACACACAGCATTGGTTCAGTAATGCTCTAGTAAATGCAGAATTCTACTTTTCCTTCTTTGGAGTTGCTTATATCATATTATAGCCAAATATATATTGACTGAATGTTTGAATGGACTTGTCCATCTCCTCCGGCTATTCTCTCTGCCTGAATATTTCAGCATATATAAAAAGAGCATGAATTATCTATTCCTACCACAATTTGAAGTCTTACTGCCATTTTACAATGTATCAATTTGGCACATTAAAAGAAAGTAAAAAATGACGGTCTTTAATATGATTAATTATTGTTACTGTGGTGAGCCATTGGCATTTTTTAGCTGCTTTATCAACAGGGGGAACTTTTTAAATAAATTGCACATTTTGTAGTTCTGCTGAAATACTAGGGTTCCCTTTATAACACAGATGTATGCAATAGTTAATTACTTAAATTTAGATATTTTTTTTAAGTTACAAGGATTTTGCTTTCACGTTTCACTATACAGAATTTGAATGTGAGAGGAGTTTTTTTATCAGTTGCATTTTATACTTTTGCTGCCTATATTATGTGCTGTATATGTTGATATGGCTGTAATTAAAAGAGTTTTCAGGTTGGTAACAGTGTGGTCACAGTGGGGAAAAAAGCATATAAATAGTTTTAGGCTCAAAGTAATATGGTTTTCTTTTTTTTTATTAATCTAGAATGTGAGAAGTTTTTGGCGCATGACCTGGTTATTGATAATTCATCCCAGAGAACGTTGAAGAGGGAATCGGCAAGTGACTCGGACATATTTCACATGTCCTCTGAGGCCTTAGATGAAATGGTGTTTGCAAAGGTGGGTACTTTTGGTATTTTTTCTTTCCTTTTTAGAAATAATCTAAAGAAAAGAAAAATGAAGTCACAAACTTGTCTAAAATGCATTTAAAAAACTGTTTTAATTGTTACAGAATGTTTTTTTTTTTTTTTTTTTTGCATGTAATTTCGTCAATTAAATATGTGACTTTGGAATCTCTCTGCAAACGGCATTTGTAATAATTGTAGGAACTCATGACAGGCTCTGCTTAGTGTGAGTCAGGGCAGAGCACCAGATGAGTAATGGAGATCTAGGGAGAAAACATATACTTTCTCTAGATTGATTTACTGTAAATCAAGAATCAAAAGTTGACACGCTACAGCTTAAAGGGCCACTGCACAATGAATAAAAATGTTTGAAAGCCTTGAGTCTAAGAGCATAAATAAGCAGGAAAAAAAGTCATACAGTTGGCATTCAAATAAAAAATATAAATGCTGATGCCCCTGCACCCACACACCATCATCCAGCTCTAAGGATGTGACCAAATGAAATCCTGTACTCCTAAACAGACTCTTCAAAAATTTATTTTCTCCTTTTTTTTTTTAGCAGTTTAGTAAACTAAGGACTCGAATTTTATTGGTTTGGTATATACTTCTCTGCCAAGTGTTTTTTTTTGTTTTTTGTTTTTGTTGAGCTGCAGTGGTTGGTCTTTTAAAAACTGCATTAACTTATTTTAAAAGTAGCTTTCCTTAAGTTTTGCCACATTTGCTTATTAAGCAAGCTTGTGTGATTAAATCATGTTTCTTTAAATGCATGGCAGAATTATATGGACCCCATTTCTAAGTATTTCACATCTACCTTTAAGAATTTCTGAAGTTTCCATCTTTTATTAGTTGAATGTCTGGGCTGTTGCTCAGCATGTTCTCTTAAATGAATACAGAAAACATTTAAAAAGAAGTACTGAGAAAAATTAAGAAATTTTGGTGAAAATATTCAGAAAGTAATTATGTTGTGATGGCGCTGGCAATTCCTACTGTGTGCTTGCCCAAACCCACACGTCTTGTTGATACTTTTGTTAAACATGCAACATGAGGCAGCACGAGATCCTCTATAAATATTCATGTTGGTTCTAGCCAAAAGGGAATGATTTGAACATGTTTTCAAATAAAATTCAGAAGACTGAGCACCAAAGGGTACAATAAAATTAACATGCTTCAAAACAGCAATGGACATCACTCTTATTTAAGGGGACGACATTTGCTGCTTAAAAGTAAAGATGGGATGTACAGTAATTTCAGATTGTTTTTATAATTCTTAGCAAAATTGGCAAACGTCATTATGGAAAAAAGGGGAGTTACCGTATTTTTCGCCCTATAAGACGCACCGGCAGATAAGACGCACCTAGTTTTTAGAGGAGGAAAACAAGAAAAAAAAAATCTGAATCAAACACAAATACACTTTACACACAGATACACACCTACATTACACACAAATGTATATATATATATATATATATATATATATATATATATATATATATATATATATATATATAGATACACATACATACATATACATACACACATAAATATACATACACATACATACATATATACACACACATACATGCACACATACACATACACACACATACATGCACACATACACATACACACACACACATACACACATACACATACATATCAATATACTGCAGCATTTGGGAGCATTTGGGAGCCCTTGACCCTCCCTGACCCTCCTGATCCTCCCTGACCGTCCTGATCCTCCCTGACCCCCCTGATCCTCACCTTTCTTCTGATCTCTGCCATCTTGATCTCACCCCAGCGCTTCCTACCAGCACTCCTCGTGTACTGCTGCGTTGCGTGTGTGACGTCACTAGGACGCACCGGCCGACGCGAGGCTGGTAGGAAGCGCTG